>CM053593.1:56126534-56146063 GCA_028646575.1 Pseudocheirus occidentalis
AGCCGCCCCCCCCCCCCCCTGCCTCCTTGCCCTGGGAGCAGTTTGGCTGGACCCGCTCTTCTCCTCCCCAGTTAGCAAAATCCACTGACCTTTCTCTTAGACTTTTTGTCTTCTGGCCTGATAAATGTGGTAATTGTGCCTCCAGTGGAGCCGATCTGCTCTGCTATAGCTGCGGTTCTCTTCCCGATGCCCCGGGGCCTGACCCTGCCGGGGTTTCTGCCGTGGGTCCCAGACTGCTGCGAAGAGCCCCGCCTGCTGCGCTGCCTGTAGCAACAGATGTCCTTTCAGTCTTGTGGAGAGTTTTGGAGCTTGAAAATCTGTTTAGCGTCCCATTTTATGAGTTTTTTAGCGTGTTTGTGTGGGAGCTGTGGTCCTTTGCTGCTTCTATGCCGCCATCTTGGCTCCGCCCCCTTCAATTTCTTTTTTAAACTTTGTTTTGAATTTAACTTCAACGAGCAAAAAACGGAACTTTCCATGTATACAGTACAACATGAAAAGAAGATTCAATAGAAAACCTTACATTTCCATTTCACAGTTTGCTTTTTTAAAAAAAGCTATGTAATAAATGTTACACATAATTTTCAAAGCTGCCCTGCTTTTCTGTGCTTCCTTTGAATTTTTCTTTTGTTCTCTTTTGTATACTTTTTGTTTTCTCTGCCCTCTCCCACCCCCAAGGAAGGCTACTGCTAGACACAAATATATGTATATTTGTAAAACCATAATACATACATTTCTACTTATCAGTTCTTTCTCTGGATGTGTATAGCATCTTCTTTGTATTTGATTTGAGTATTTATTATACTCAAAATGACCTCATCATTCAAAGTTATTCTTAGAATAAGGTTCTCTTGGTTCTACTTATTTCATTCTTCATTGTTTCATGTAAGTCTTTCTATGTATTTCTAAAACCAACCAGCTCATCATTTCTTTTGGCACGTTATATTCCATTGCAATCATACACCACAACTTTTTTAGCCATTCTTCAATTAACGGGTACCCTCTCAACTTCCAATTCTTTGCCACCACAAAGAGAGCTGCTATAAATATTTTAGAACATATAAATTATTTTCCTTTCCCCTAATCACCTTGGAAAATAGACCTAATAGTGGTATTGTTGGGTCAAAGGGAAGACATAGTTTTATAACTCTCTAGGCATAATTCCAGCTTGCTCTCCAAAATGGTTGTATCAGTTCACAGTTCTACCAACAGTGAATTAGTGTCCTGCCAATTTCAATTTCTAAAATCATATAGTGACCTTGGCATAATAGTTCTACATCCTCTACAGCAGCACCTTCAATATTTATCATTAAATGAAAGATAGAAAGGTGGCCAAGGACGCATCCTTACTCCCTTAATGTTCTGCTTGAGATCTGCCCACCCCATTTACACTGTAGCCTCTGGAATGCCTGCTCCATAATTAAAAAAACCAAACTTTCATGCATCTCAAACCTTTTCACTTCTTACTTCTTTCATCTCTTGTCACTCACTGAGACCTGAGTCCCTTCTAATGATAATGCGACCCTTGTTACCCTTTGGTAGCAAGGTATCCTTGGCTTTCTCCCAAACCCCCTACCTCACTGATTGTTGTGAAGTTGGAACAATCCTTGTTTCCATTACCATTTTGATATTCTCATTCTATTACTATCACTCAGCAACATCACCAAAGGTCATGCTCTTCACATTTATCACTCCATCTAGATCCTAATAGTTGTTTTCTAACATGCCATCCCCCACCCCTTTAAGAATATTTGTCTTTCTTTCTCAATCAGTTCAGTGGTTTGCTTATACTATTTTTCTCTACCCCAACTCTTGCCCTTAGGTTGGCGGCTTCAACATACATATTAATGCTCCCTCAACTACCCCAACTTCCCTCTTCCCAAGTTTACTGAGTTCCTAAGACAATCTCCACTCCATCTCAACTGTATACAGACATGGCCATATACCCTTGATCTTATTGTTATCCACAAGTGTTTCACTTTCATTTTTACAAAATCTGAAATTCCTTTATATGATGATAATAGAGTATTCTATCTTTCCTTATGGTTTATGACCTTTTAACCTGTTCCTCATCTCACTATAACCTCTATTCCATCCATTCTTCAAGTTTTTCCCCAGTAACTTTGCACTGCTTATACTATCTTACCTTTCCTATCTCAATGGTTTGTTGAATCCATTTAACTGTACGCTATTTTCTATTCTTACTCCCTTGTTTTATTAATGATCACGTTGGGCCTCTAAGTCCTCAACTGTGGCCCTTTGACTGAATCCGAACTTCATAGAACAAATCCCCTTAACAAAAGGATTTGTTCTGTAAAGCTTGAACTCAGTCAAGAGGCTGCACTCAAGAACTAGAAGGCCACATGCAGTCTCAAGGTCGCAGGTTCTCCACCCTTGATCCATTCTCTAATCATTTAAACATTTTCTACAGTGACTTTTCAAGACTTCCATAGCATCCCTTGTCCAGCTGTTGCAGCCTGGAAAAAATGAAACTATTCGTATCTTCTTTTCTCTTCTCACATCATTCAGGAATCTCTTCCACCTTCCTCCCCCTCTCCCCGCCCCACTATCTCTTCCTTTATTATGGTCTTACATGAAGAGAGAGCCCTTGTCCTAGCTAAAGCCATTCTCTTTACATTGATCCTATCTGCTCCCATCTTCTCCAGCAGATAGTCCTTACTGTCACCTTCTTTCTCTCTAATCTTCAATATCTCTACCTACTGATTCTTTCTTGGTACCTAAAACATACTCATGTTGCTCCCCACCACTATCCTTAGAAAACCTGACACTGGATCTGTCTGTTCCCATGAGCTATCTGCCTATGCCTGTCCTCTAATTATCTGATAAAGTTCTTGAGATAGTTATCTATGCTAGATGCCTCTATTTCTTCTGTTCTATTCTCTTGACAATCTGGTTTTTTACTTCATCATTCAACTGAAACCCTTTCCTCAAAGTTAGCATTCAGCTCCTAATTTCCAAATATAGGGGTAATTTTATTAATTCTTATCCTTTTTGGCCTTTCTAAAGCATTTAATACTATCGATCACCTTCTCCTCCTGTGTATTCTCTTTAACTAGGTTTGTTTTTTTGTGATGCTGCTCTCCAGTCATTCTCCTACTTTTCTGACCACTCCTCAGTTTCCTTTGCTGGATCTTTACCCAGGTCATAGCTATTCATTTTGAGTATTCCTCAAGGCTCTTTTTTCGGAGACCTTTCTTTTCTCTCTGTGCTATTTCACTTATTGATCTCATCAGCTTCCATGGTGTCATTTATCTACAATAATCTATGGAGATAATTTCCATATTTATATATTCAGCCCTAGTCTCCCTCATCATATATCACTAGTTGCCTTTTGGACATCTTCATCTGGATGCCTCTCAAACTCAACTTGTCTAAAGCAGAATTTATTATTTCTCCCTCTCCCCCAAGCTTTCCTATTATAGTTTAGGGCACTACTGCTCTCCCATCATCAGGGCTTATAACTCCAGTATCATCCTCAGCTCCTCATTAGTGGCCACAAGCATGCTTAATTCCTCATCAAATCTTGTCATTTTAACCTTTATAACATCTCTCATATATTTCCTCTTTTCTCCTTTCACAAAGCCACCACCCTTTGTGTAATGCAGCTTCTCTGTATGTGTCTTTGTTTGGAGAATATCTCTTGTCCCTGCTGTAAACACTGTTTTCTGCCTATTGAGTAGCTCCCAAGAGTGATTCTCTTGTAGGGACCTGGTTCTTTCTCCACTTCTGGTTCCTGACTTTGATTTGTCCAGGGTTTAGCTATTTAAAGACCTCAGAAATATGGTTAAAATGTTTGTTCAGCAAATCCCCCTGTTTCCTTCTTGAGAAGGGTATTTGTGTCTCATAAGTGAATTATAGGGTTTAGCACCTTTTAAGCAAATGAAGACCTCTTAATTTGTGATTATGTTCTGTGATTACATTAATTAAGGTAGAGACTGGGTGTGGGGAATACCATATTGACCTTTCTATATTTTAGCATATCCTTTATCTTAATATTACTTTGTATAGTTGCATATATTTTATTTTGCATTTACATACTTGTAAATGTGCTACAGACTTTTATTTTTTGTCCTGGTATCTTCTGGACCAAACACGTTATCTTGAGTAGGATGTACTTGAATCAAATAATTCTGTGTAGACAACTCATTGAATTTACTCTTCAAAATTATTGACTTCCTTAGGATGTAGACCATGTTTCATATTTCTTTTTATTGTGGCTTTCTTCCTCTTTATAGTGGCTAGCATAGTGCCATTTATATATTAAAAGGGCAGTAAATATCTGGTTGATTAATTCAGCCATCTTTTCCTTCTTTCCCCAAGCCACTCCTCCCAATTGTTGTAGCTCAACATCTCTTGGTCTGCGGGCCAGTGATTAAGCATCATCTGGCTAGAGAGCTCATTGCCTTCTTGTGAGTATACCCATCATGGTCCCTCCACTCTCCTCTACAGTACTTGAAAAAGACGTGTTGCCTCTTCTACCATTTTGGTCGCCATTATTATTACTATCCTGTACTTCTTTGGTAATTGAGAGTTCTAAAGTGCCCTAACATCTTTTATTAGCTAACCCTCTTGGTCCAAGGAAGCTTAGACTTGTTGCCTAAAGATATGCTTTCAGAGACAGCTAAGTAGGGTTTTGTTTTTACTTTATTCAAGGCAAGTTGGGATGCTGCCCTTCTCATGAACCCATTACTATTAAGTGAAGGGGAGGGTCAGATTGGTAGGATTTGGGGAACATCAGCTTGACCAGTGAGCCTATACTTAATTCACTGATTGAGTTCATCTTTATCCTCGTAGAGGCTGTCTGGTGCACTTGAAAAAAGTGCTTGACTTGGAGTTGAGAGGCCTGGGTTCTAATCCCACATGTTGTACTTGCTTGTTTGAGGTTTAGTCACTGAAACTCTCTGAATCTTAATTTCCTCATCTCATTCTCATATAGACAAGAGTGCCTGTAACACTTAGTTCATATAGATATAGTAATGATCAATTGAAATTATGTATTTAAAGCACATTGACATTGTTAAAGTGCTGTATGCATTGAGTTGTTATTATGGTCCTTCAGGACTGGCAAAATGCTTAGACTTCCCAAATTTCCACCTTTGCCTCATGCCATAAAACTTGTTTTACCTTCAAATTGATCAGTGATGCCCACTCCTGCCCCTGGCTGTTCCTGGGGCATGAAGCATCTGTCTATAGCAAAAACATCAAAGACTTCCATGAAAACTGATCAGGGGAAAAAGAGGAATCAAAATTGCCTCTCAGTCTACCACCTGATTCACATCAGGCCTATCCAGATTTATTTCAGGTACTGGGCATACACTTATTTTCATGCCTGTATAAATTATACATGTTCAGCAAGAGATGAACTTATAAAACTCCAGAAAGAGTACTTGTAAAGCCAGGGCTGGCTCCAAAATAAAATTAGGGTGGACTTAGAAACCTGCTTAGAGGCCAGCTAAGTGGGACGGTGGGGATAGAGTGCCAGGTCTGGAGTCAGGAAGACTCATCTTCCTCAATTTAAATCTGGCCTCAGACATTTACTGACTGTGTGATCCTGGGCAAGTCATATAACCTTGTTTGCCTTAGTTTCCTCAACTGTAAAATCAGCTGGAGAAGGAAACGGCAAACCACTCTAGTATCTTTGCCAAGAAAATCCCAGTTGGGGTCACAAAGAGTTGGATACAAATGAAATGACTGACCAACAATGATGACACTATCGCCATGACCAAGAACTACCAAGAGATCTGCCAAAGTCAAGCTGGAAATCAAAGATCTCCTACTTGAAACATCTCTTGAAAAACAAACTAAACTTACTTCAGGAAATAGGTGTGTGTGTGTGTGTGTGTGTGTGTGTGTGTGTGGTGGGGGGGGCAGGATGGAACTTGGAAATGCATATTTTTCTACTATTTTATTTTTTTCCAATTACATGCAAAACCAGTTTTCAACATTCACTTTTATAAGATTTTGAGTTCCATTTTTTTTTGCCTTCCCTCTTTGCCTCCCCTCTCCTCAACATGGCAGGCAATCTGATATAGGCTATACATGCAAAATCATATTAAACACATTTCCACATTAGTCATGTTGTGTAAGAAGAATCAGAATAAAAGGGAAAAACCATGAGAAAAAAGAGAGAAAATAGTATGTTTGATCTTTATTCAGACTCCCAGTTCTTTCTCTGGATGTGGATAGCATTTTCCAACATGAGTCTTTTGGAACTGTCTTAGATTGATGGGCATCCCCTCAATTTCCAATTCTTTGCCATTGCAAAAAGAGATGCTATAAATATTTTTGTACGTGTGGGTCCTTTTCCATTTTTTAATGATCTCTTTGGGATATAGACATAGTAGTGATATTGCATATGAGAGGAGGAATGGTAGAGTGGAAAGAATGCTAGATTTACCCCTTGTATGTAGAATCTTTCTAGCTTGCCCCAGGTGTTAGCGCCCTTCCCTCAAAACTAGGCTGTATCATAGACATACACACACATACACACATGCATACATGCATGCACATGTATAAGTATACACTTGTATATTATATGTATACACACATTTGTATACATACATACATACGTGTACGTGTGTGTGTGTGTGTGATCTCTGAGGGCAAGATTCTAACCTCTGAGGCCAGGAACTGTTGGACATTGGTTTATGTATCCTCAAGGACTGGCACACAGTAGGCATTTAATAAACATTTGTTCATTGAATAGAATCAGAAGACTTGTTTTATATTCCACCTCTGCAACTTCTTCCACATGTGACCTGGAACAAGTAATTTTCCCTCTCTGGGCCTCAGTCCTCTTATCTTTAAAATCTGGGTTTTCAGACAGGTGATTTCAAAGTGTTGCTTCTAATTCTAGAAAGTTTAGATCGCCCAAATCTAGAAACTAGTGTCTTTCTTTTTAAGGCCTCTTCACTAAGACATGAACACTCCTGAATGCCCAGTGGCACAAATCTAAGCCTTCTTTCTGTGGCTCCAAGCTTGATAACATATGGGCACTCAATAAAGCAAAAGGTACTTCACGAGAAATTTGGAAAAGGAATTCTTTGAAACCCAAGGCCTGTTATGAGTTGAATTTTTTTTTCAGGAGTCTTGCCTCTTTTCAAAACATCCTTCTAGTGGTGAACTTCAGTAAATTGGCATCATGGACATTTTAATCTTAGCCTGAATATCTTTACTGTTCCAGCTTGAAATGTCTCTTTTAAAAACATACTCTATTGCTTTTAAAAGGAAATAGATGGAAGGACCAAGGTGAGGAAAGTCAAGGTGAAGTAGTTCACATGCAGAGGAACTTGAGGGTTTGGGGAATTTGGGTCTTCCTTATGGGGCAATAGTGCAAAGTGGGGGTGGGGGACAAAAATGTTGGTGCATCCTTGAGCAACATAGGAACAAAGTATTTTCTGTGTTTTTTTGTGTTCTTTGTTGATCAGCTATTATATAGAGATAATATGGTAGAGGAAATGGAGTGCTGGACTTGGTCAGGAAGAACTGGCTTCCAATCTTGCCTCTAACATTGTCTAGCTTTGTGATCCTGGGAATATAATTTAGTTTCTCTATGCCCCAATTTTCTCATCTATAAAATGGTGGAAGGGGTTATGGATGCTAAGGCCCACTTTAGTTCTAAATCTATGCTCCTATGATCTTCTTCTATAGCCTCTTATAATAAAGTCTGCTGAGGCTCTAGCTTTGACTTCTTTCACTTTACTTCAGCTCTCCTTCACTCATATTAAAGGCAACTGCAAGTCGTGTCATCATCTCCCTGATGTCATGGTCTTTTTTGAAAATGAAGGACAAACTCAGTCCTTCACTGGGGCATTCTATGTTCTATGATCAGACCTAGCCGGCTATGCTCATTTCTACAGCATCCAGATCTCTTTTAAATGCTTGAGCTCTCTTTCCACGTTATATTAGCACAGGAAATGCCAGCTCTCCCTCCTCCCCACTCCTTACCCCAACTCTGTTTGAATAGCTTTAGTTCCCTGTTGGGCCTCCTGGCAAATCTCCTGTTTGCCCTGTTCTTTCTCTTCCACCTGTTGGCTGACATCTTTTTTCCCTCAATAGACTCTGCCACCCACCCCTCTGTGTCTGTACATACTGTCTATTCAGTTGTTCTTGATACCAGATAATTTGGTTTTTGATTGTAGGGCATTAGATGGATTTAAAGATTTCGGTTTATTGCTTTCTAGATTACAGTCAAACCCTCTTAATATCACTCACTTTATAGCACAGTCACGCTTCTTACCCATATATCTGTGAGCCCCTGGACTTGAACACTCTCAAGGTCTGCCTCTGGAGGCAACTGGAGTGATTACCAGTCTTGTCTCCTAGCTCAGCATTCCAGCAGACTCCTGGATGTGACATAGACAGGGTTTGGCAGCATCATGCCCACGTACTTTGCACATCCTAATAAGTACTGTCTCATGTTGATATCCTGTTCATATATCACAGCTTTCTCAAGCAAGTAAAATGCTGCAGCCCTCAAATTCTCTCCCTTTTTGGTCTCTGTTACCATTATTAAACTCAAGGCAGGAGGTACTTGATGATTCCAGAAAATGATAAGGTATTTGGAGGGCCTTTTGCTTCTAGACTCAGGGGTGCAGAACTCATCAAGATTAATGGAATGGGGGATGAGGGAAAGGGAGAAATATTTACTGGTGGGGGGCACTGAGAGAGGCACCATAAGGGAGCTCTGGATAAAGACTTAATATAAGGTAATTGTGTCATAGGGTTTTGAAACTCCTCTGGAGTAGGAATTAAAATGATAATAAGAGCTCACATTTATATGATGCTTGAAAACTGACAAGCCACTTCACATATAGTCTCTTCTTTGATTCCCATAATAACCTTGTGAGGTAGGCACAACCTATTTTACAGATGAGGTAAACAAGGTTGAAAGAGTAAAGTGACTCACCCAAGGTCATGTTGTTAGTGTTAGGGGCTAGTTTTGCATTCAGGTTGGCCTGGCCACAGGTTTGGCTGAGGCCTTTGCATTTTGTCTTAGCAGCAACAAAACTCTTTCCTCAGAAAAGTCTGATGAAGTAGGTGGAGTTAAGTATCACTACCCACATTTACAGAAGAGGAAGCTGAGACTCAGGTGAAGTGATTTGTCCTGCGTCACACACTTGGTAAGTGGCAGGATGAAGGCTAGTACGTAAGGCTCAGAGCTCCATATCTGTTCGAGTTTGAGGATGGAGTGAATGCTATTAAGTAGGTGACTCAGGAAAGAAATTCTACATGAGAGGGGACATCAACACAGCCTTAAAGCCAGGAATCCTAAGTGGCAGAGCCAAGAAAGAAATGCATTTCAGGCATGGTGGACAGCCTGTACTGGGAAGGCAGGGAACAGTAAGTAAATATGCTTGACTGAAACATAGAATAAAGGGGAATAATCTGAAAAAGATTGGAAAGGTTGTCATTAGAGGATGATTGTGAAGGATTTCAAATGCCAAGTGAATAGCATATATTTTATTCTGGAATCCATAAGGGTCCAGTGAAGATTCTAATGACGGTATAGGATATAGGTTTTACCTTGTGGTTGTTGCCTGAGAAGATACACTGGAGACTAGGCAGAAACTGAAAACAAAAGCCTTTACTTTAAAGTCTGGAGATCAGAGGCCTGGAGTCTTTTCTCAGTGCCTTTTGTTAATAGATCCACATGTTTTGATCATTGCTACAAAGACTTTTAAGATAGATTGGAATTGCCTTTTTGGACTATGCCCAGCATTCCTAAACCTGATACCTTGAATTACTTTTATAATTGAAAAGAAAACTTATCAATTTACAGAGTGACATATGAGCAGCCTTCACCCATGTTTAAAGAATCATATTGTGATTTTTTTAAAACTTGGGATATCTTGCTGTCTCCAGTGGTGGAAATAACACTGGATGAATAGGGAATCAGGGGGTTCTGAATTCTGGTCTTGGGTCTGCCAGTGATTGGCCAGGTGACATTGGGTTAGTTATTTTTCCCCTCTGGCAAAATGCATGTGGGGCTGTACCAAATCTTAAGTCCATTCCAGTTTTAACATTCTGAGAGTATATGATTTCTCCTAAATCTAGAACTCCTCTGTCTTGAAGTCCAGGTCTAGGCTACTTTGAGACCAAGATCCTTTGTCTTGCTACCTGAGAAATCTATATTTTCTCTATTAAGTTTTTGTTTTGCCAACCTGAGAAATTTATTTTCCATATTGTCTTCTTCACTAAACTCCTTCTCCAGCTTCCTCTAGCCCAGATACATGCTTTCTTTAATTCTTATTTTTCAATCTCATAACCACCAGTCTTTCCAGGAAGAGATAAGCAGCTGTTCTCAACCTGTGGGTCGTGACCCCTTTGGGGTCGAACGACCCTTTCACAGGGGTTGCCATCGGAAAACACATAATTCTGATGGTCTTAGGAACTGAGATACCGCTCCTCTATCTGTCTCCAGGCGGGTCCGCCCACATATGAGTATTAAAGGGTTGTGGCATTAGGAAGGTTGAGAACCACTGAGACAGAGAGACCTCCCTAATTAATTGAAAAGCAATTGTCCACTATCCATTGGCTATTTATGCAAATGTATGGAACATGTATGACACACATATGTAAATAAACACACCTGTACACACACACATGACTTTCAAATATATATGGCAAGGGCAGTGAGTATCTCAGGTGCCATATGCTGTCAAAGACAAAGCCCCTGCCTTCTTAATTAGCCATGGAAACATCAGAGATTGAATGGTTTATAGAAATCAGATAATACTAATTGATATTTTATATTATTATTTAAGGTGTGTAAATCACTTCATATATATTCTTGCATTTGGCCTTTGCAACAACATTGTTATAGACATACCGGAGGGATTACTTTCTCCATTTTTAGAGATGAAAATTTTCTAACTTTAAAAATTGCATATTCAGTTGATTTCACTTCTTTGTATTTTGTCAATATGTGTAGATTATCTGGGATATCACTTTCCCCCTGAGAATTGATTTCATATGCCCTAGAAATTTTAATATATTGCCTAATCATCATTCTCTTTCATATAGCTACTGCTTCTATTTCTTCTTTTACTCATCGGTTATTCAGAACATCATTATTAAAACTCCATTAAAATTTGTATCTTTTACTAGTGTGCCCTGAATTAATTACTATTTTGAAAATTGCATTATGGCTTATAAAATGTATTTAATATTTCTACTTTTTAAAAAATTATTTTAAATTTATTATACTCTAGCTCATTTTATAAAGTACCATTTGGTATTTGGAAATAGGTATACTCTTTAATATTCCCATTCAGAAGATGCCATAAATCTTTCAGCTCTAAATTTTCTAACAGTTGCTTAAATTTTATGTTTCTCTGTTGTTTATCTCTTTCTGTTCTATCTGTCCAGCTTAGAGAGAGGAATATTATATTCCTAATATCATTCAATTACTGTGTCTATCTCTTCGCAGTTCATTTAGCTTTTCTATACAAATTCAGAAGCTAACCCATTGGGTGCAAATATGTTTGATATTGATATTGTTTTTAATTTCTAATGGTTGCTTTTAAGCATAATACAGTTTCCTCATTTATTTCTTTTGATACATATTTTAAATTTTTTTTGCTATGTATGATAGCATGATTGCAACTACTGATTTTTTAGATTCACCAAATGAATAGCAAATTTCCTGTATGTATTTTTAGAAGTTTCTTGCATAATAAAGACAGACTTTGTTTTCTTTTCCATTATTTCACTCTTTCACTTTAGTGTATGTGTGATCCATCCACATTTAAAGTTATGTTTGCTAAGGTTGTGTTTTCCTCCATTTGTTTCTTTAGTATTGCTTAAAAAACTTTCTCTCTTATTTAAAATTTTGTCCCTGCTGTCAGTTTTCCTCTAATTCCTTCAATGTTAATCTCTTCTCACTGATTTGCAGAAGAGAAAATAGTCTCAGCGAGGTTAGGAGACTTACTTACCGTTACCTAAAGAGTAAATATTAAAGACAAGATTTGGACCCATCTGACTGCAAGTCTAGTGCTCATTCTTCCAGCAAGACTGGAGTCAGTTTCGCAAGCCACATACAGTCATCTTGGGTCCCTAGGTCCATTTAACTACCTCTCACTTTTTGGGTCCCAGAGGTTATCCCCAGAGGGGCAGTGGGGTTCTTCTAGTGCATTTGACTTGAGCCCGCATGTTGGGATGTTTTCCCTGACATCAGTCACCAGTGATTACTTTCCCAATATCATTTGCCAGTGCCAGTTAGTATCTCCTAAGTACTATTTAACCAGATGGTATCTTTTTGATATCACTGATAAAGAATTTAAACCAATTAGCTTTCACAAAGGGATATTTGCTGAGAAAATGTAGCAAGAACAGAAATATAAATATATAACTCTCTTTGCACCCCATATCTAGGACTGTACTTTCTTGTCTACCCAGTAATCCCTGAGGAGATTTGGGTTGAAATTTAAACTGGTTGGTCCAGGCATTCATTCTACCACTGAGTTTATTTTCAGATATGACATAGCCAATGAATGTTTGCAATACTGGCATCTTCTGGTTGCTTTGGGTCAATTAGGTTAATTTTGGGGATTGATTATTTACTGGGCTCAGCGACTGGCAAACTCTTCTGGCTCTTCAGACCTTTCAAAGTTCACAAGGCCATTCTGTCAACTCTGCTTCCCCTGATATCAGGAAAGAATAAATGCTAAGACACACACACACACACACACACACACACACACACGCAAACAGGGACACTATGTGTTCACAAGCAGGTGTCAACCTGGGTGGTGAAAGTGGGAGCTACCACTTTCTCCTCACATGTGAGAGAAGCAGATAGATTGATTTTTCTCTGTTGGGGTCTTTTGTATGCACTCTTATTTTGGGCTCAACATCTAATTTTCTTCACCATAAAGAAAGTGGACTAGATGCTACCAGGTGGCCCAATAGAAAGAGCAAAGGGCTTGAAGTCAGGAAAACCTGAGTTCTAATTCTGCCTTAAAACACTAGCTATGTGACCTTGGGCAAGTCATAGAACTCTTTTACTCTTGATTTCCTCCTTGGTAAAAAGGGGGTAATAATAACTCCTGTCTCACCGAGTTGTTGTGAAACTCAAGAGGGTTAACATGAATAAAGTGTTTTGCAACCCTTAAATTTCTATATAAATGGGAGTTATTTTTGCTAAAAACTGACACAGAATGCATCTGATTCAATGAAAGGAAGGCCCCTCCATTACATATGTAAGGTTCCCCTTAGGGGAATTAGTGTCTAGCTTGTGCTATTAGCTTTAACTTCACCTATTGCATTTCCCCACTTTTTAGGGTCCCCTATACTCCATTTCTATTTAACTACTTAACAACCAGAGTAACTTTGACAAAGAAATATTTACTTCAAATGTTTATCAAGGGCAAAAATACATTCTGCCCCAAATGAGGCCAGTGTAACCCCTCCCTGTCCCCTACCTTATACCACTTTAGGGTCTGAGGAAGGAGAGTTGATTTAAGTTCACAACTTAACTCAGTTCCTGTATAACATGGTCCCACCAACTTCTAAATCTAAAGTGACTGAAATCCCATTGGCTTAAGACCTATATAGTCTGGCATCTCAGGGCTTCTCTGCTGGGCTGAGAGCAACATGTGCCCTGGAATCCTGCCTCCAAGGGTGCCATGGCTCCAACTCCCAAGTCTAGAGATTCCACTTCTTGCACCTAGAACTAAAAAGGACAAAGTAAACAGATCAAAATCCTGTGTCTAATTGTTGAGGCTCTAGGCTTAAAAAGAGAGAGGAGAAAGGTGACATTTCCCTCCATTCAGCTCAGTTCATGGAATACATGTTGAGAGTGAATTGGAATTTCACTAGCTTTGATGCAGTTAGAAAGAGGGCAAGACTACATATGCATATATGTATATATGTGTAGATATGCATGTGTATGTATGTATGTGTATAACAAGGCAATATATACATATATGTATGTATATAATGAAGTGTCTCCTCCAAGATATCATTATGTAAATATGTGTGCATGTGCATGTGCATGTGCATGTGCGTGTGCGTGTGTGTGTTTTTAAAACCATCTGATTTGAGTGTTAAGCTCACTTCTAACCATGGTAGTTCAATTTAGGAAGGTCTTGATCTCTGAGTTTCAAGTCTGGGATTTCCCCCTCTGCCTCTGGGATGCCCTCAAGCTTACATATAAATGTAATTTTGATAGCTCTGCCCTGTCCCATCCATCAATATTAGTAGCAAGGGAATGTGGTGAGCTTCATCTAGTGGTTTCTGAAGTCTGATACTCCAAGGACACCTGGGATCTACCCTTTTACACATGACAAAAAAATTATGGAAATAGAAGGAGATATCACATCCAACTCTTCAACATACCAAAAAGAAAAATAATAAAAAAGTGGTCATCTAACTTTTACTTGAAGATTTTCAGTGAGGGGAACATGGTACTTCTGAAAGCAAGTGGTTCTATAATTGAAAAGATATTATTATTAGGACATTTTCCCTAATACCAAGCCTCCATTTTCCTCTATGCAACTTCTTCCAGTTCTTCCACTTTTATTATTGAGGCTAAACAGAATGAATCTTATCCTGTTTCTGCATGACAACCCTTAGTACATGAAAACAGTTATAATGGTCTCTCCTCTCCCGCAAACCCCATTCTTCTCTTCCACAAGTAGAACATCCATAGTGTTTTCAAGTGACACTCTACGATGTGATATTGATGTTCCTTCATCATCCTTGTCACTTTGCCTGACAGAGATATTACATGATTTGCCCAGGGTTACACAGCTAGAAAGTTTATGAGACATGATTTGAACTCAAGTCTTGCTTACTCCCTATCTAGCACTTTATTCACGAAGCCACCAATCTACCTCAGACAGAGAAGTCACTTTGTTAACCTCATTCCAAGTTCTATTTGATACATACTAGCTGTGTACCCTGGACAAGCTGCTTTCCTCTCACTGCTCCAAGGCAGCTCTCTCAGATTCTAAATTGCTGATCAAGAACTGATCTGCATTAGGAGAAAGTTTCCTCATCTTTTCTGATGAAATTACAGTTCTGGACCAAGAAAACACAATGTCCTTCCTAGGTCTAATTTATAAAGTATTATTCTATGATGAGTTGCAAGCTTCCAGGATTGGGATTGGTTCTCATCACAGTAAGAGGGGAAGAAAGGCAGCTAAGTAAAAGAATTTGGTATCAGTATCTTTGTCTTGATGACCTACATTTGTTTTCCTGCCTCATTTTTCTTGATTCCCCAGTTTCTATCTATTCTGTTTCCAACTGCTTTCATGTCCCTTTGACTGCCTGACATATGCTGCCCCATCAGGTGCTGGTGATTTCTTGGTTGCTGACTCTTTTCATGGCTTTTAGAACAATAGCATGGGTCTGTCTCTTGGAATTTGTATTCTCTTGATTCCTACTGACTTATCCAGCTTCTGACTTCATTGGGGCCCTGATCTGGATATGTGCTCTACTTTCCTGTAATATGGGAATATCTGTATGTATTATATGTATATATCATCTAGATATATATGATATCTATCAACTATGTACCGATGTATCCATCTGCCCATCCATCCATCTGTTCATCCATCCATCTATCCATTCATATCTCTCTCTCTCTCTCTCTCTCTCTCTCTCTCTCTCTCTCTCTGAGTATGTGCTCCACTTTCCCAGTCACCCTCATCTAGAGGTAAGTCATTTGGAATGACAATTACAGAAATAGACAATATGGTTCTTGCCCCTAGTAAGGATCTATGTACCCTGAATGCCTGTCAAAAAACTTACACCTCAGGTGAGAGTGAGGAAGATAACTCCCCAACAATCCAGTCAAGTTGAAGATTGATTCCCTGTGAATGATGAGATCTTTCAAATGTTCTTTTTGTGTGTATGGGTGATATGCTGGCTGCATCAAGCCCTGGACTATTTCAAAACTTCCTGGATGAGAGCCATAACAGCTCTGAAGAGTTTGACTTGACAACACAGAAAAGATTAAGTGAATAAATAATGTCTATTGGACAGATTATGACATGCATTTGAATAAGTAGCCTATAGAACTTGTTCCATGACATGTCTTATGACTTGGAACGGACAATACAAATGGACAGGAATTTGAGCTGAGAATTAAACAAAAGAAGGAGACAGTTTGGATTGTTTTTAGGAAGCTGAGAAGCTTCCTAAGTTTCTTCCAGAAATAAGAGCCCATCTTCTTCCAATATATTTCTATAGATATTATAGATTTTATAGAATGACTGCCTGATATGGAGCATACCAATGTATAAAGAGCTGAATATCAGAGAGCAATGGAGAAGTACATGGTGAGTATGAGGAGGCTGTGATAAATGAGATTATCATGGTTATGGTACCGGAAGAGGAGCAAAAGCCCTCCAAGATCATGTCAGGCAGTTTTAAATTTACAGACATTTGAGAGTTCAGGAACCCAGCCTTTCAGTTCCCTTGGCAAGCACAGGCAGTGGCTTAGGCATATTGTGGGAGGGGTAGCCCAGTTGAGAGTCCAGACCTCTGGGTCTCTGCACTTATATCTGATTACTTTTGCTGGACAGAATCACATGGACCAAATGATAGGTGGACTTTTGCTGTTGTTGAGTTGTTTTTCAGTCATGTCCAATTCTTTGTGACCCCATTTGGGATTTTCTTGGCAAAGATATTGCAGTAGCTCACCATTTCCTTCTCTAGCTCATTTTACAGATGAGGACACTGAGGTAAACAGGATTAAGTGACTTGACCAGAGTCATACAGATAATAAGTGTCTGAGGTCAGATTTGACTCCAAAAGAAGGGTCTTCCTGACTCCAAGCTCAGTGCTCTAACCACTGTACCACCTAGCTGTCCTGAGGTAGACCTTAAGGGGAATCAATCACCAGGTGGTCCAAATGCAATGTCTCTTTATCAGATATTCTTGTATACCTGGCCTAAATGAAGATGGCTAACCTAATTATTGGGTTTGTAGGAATTTCCACATACATAGACAGGTCAATCAATGCCATACATTGAGCCACTGCAGTTCAGGTAGGATCTAGTGATGGGTCAATCTTCCCCCTTGCCCCCCACCATAGCAAATGAGGAGTTCTGAAAAAGAATAGAAGTAAGAGATATCAGGGCAATATCTAATATGAAAAGAATGTGGGCTAGTCATATGGTTAGGGAAAGTATTGGACCAAGCTTGAATATTCCAACCTTATCCCTGATATGTTAGAGACAAGGAAGGCTTCTGCCATATTGGGTGGGCTTCCTGTGGCAAATGTTGGGGAGGACGTTGACAAAAGTCTTAAAGGAAGAGGAGGCATGAAAGGACTATGACCAACATCATTAAAGAGTACCCAGAGTTTCCCAGATCTCAGAGTTATTTTAGCATTTTCACATGAATCATGACAGATTTATTAGCAATTATAATGCCCCCAAAATGGAATAGCATTTTCAAGCAGAGGTTGTAAGACCACATGTTAGCAGTGTTGTGTTAGGGATTGCTGTTAGATCCCTTATGATTCTAAGTTTGGGCAGTTATATGACTGTTGAGGTTTTTGTCTCCAACCCTCTCTCTAGAATCTGGTTCTGCTGTGCCTTTTACTAGTTGACTTAGCCTAAATCCATATTAGGACTAGAAACTCATGCTTTAGGCTGATCCTGAGACTGCCACAAAGAGACAATATTTCTTATTGCCACAGTGTCATGTGCTCTTGGGGAGCTTACAGTCTAGTTGGGGAACAGGAAGGAAGAAATAGCACAGAATGAACTATAACTGTGGATCACAGTATGTACCTTAGAGTAACATGCATATGGTTCACTGACTGATAGACCCCAAGACACCCTCTCTTGCTGCCTCCTAGCCTGTTCCATCCTTTTCTGAGGGTAGCAGAAGAATGAAACTGGAAATGGCCTCTAAAAATCAACAGAGGCTCATAGGATTTAGGGAAGGAATCTTAGAGGTTGTCTAGCCACTTAGCAGGTAGGTAACACAGTAGACAGAGTGCTGGGCCTGGAGTGAAGATCTTAACTCATATGTGGCCTCTGACACTTGCTAGCTGTGTGATCCTAGGCTAACCAATTAATCTCTGCCTCATTTTCTTACGTGTAAAATGGAAATAATAATACCACCAACTCTAGCAGTTGTGAGGATCAAACAAGGTAGTATTTTCTTACCCAGCTCCCTGCTTGCTCTTGTTCTGAAAAAGAAAAAGGAAAAAAGAGAAAAAACCCCACTTAAATCTTCATTCTGAGTCCATAAGTTTTCCATCTGAAGATGGTTCATCACTGGTTCTCTGGAATCATGGTTTGGTTATTGTGTAGATCAATGTCTTTCAAAGTTGATTATTTCTTATAATATTACTATTGCTAGGTACATTGTTCTCCTGGTTCAACTCATTTCATTTTGTATCAGTTCATATAAATATTCCCAGCTTTTTATGAGACCATGCCCTTTATCATTTTTTTATAGCACAATAGTATTCCATCACAATCATGTAATACAACTTATTCAGCCATTCATTGGTTGATGGGCATCCTCTGAGCTTCTGATTCTTTGATACCATGAAAGAGCTGCTATCAACTTTTTTCGTACATTTTTGTGACCTCTTTTAATCTCCTTGGGGTATAGACGTAGTTGCAGTATTGTTGGGTCAAAAGGTACGCACAATTATATAGCTTCTTGAGCAGAGCTCCAAATTGTTCTTCCCAATGGCTGAACTAGTTCAGAACTCTACCAAGAATGCATTAGTGCTCCTATTTTTCCATGTCCCTTCCAGCATTTGTTATTGTCCTGTTCTGTTATGTTAGTCAATCTTATGGGTATGAGGTGGTACCTCAGAATTGTTTTAATTTGACTTCTATAGTTTTGATTTCTCTAAAAATTGCCTATTCATATTCCTTGATCTTTTATCCATTGGGAAGTGTCTTTTATTCTTATAATTTTGACTGAGTTCCCTATGGAAGAGAAATTAGCCCATTATCAGATAAATTCACAATAAAAATTTTTTTTCTCTCTCAAGTTTCTTGCTTTACTTCTTACTTTAGCTGCATTGGTTTTGTTTGTAAAAAAATTTTAAAAGATTTTATGTAATAAAATTAATGAAATAATATTTTAAATATAAATTTTTTATTTGTTTTCTTGTTTACATCATTCATTTCCATGAATTTTTTGAGTTACAAATTTTCTCTCCATCTTTCCCCTATCCCCAACCCCAAAACAGTGATCCCACTGTAAAGCCCCTCCTCCATTCGGTTCTCTTTTGTCCCTTCCTGAAACACCCCTCTAACTTTCTGGTAGGGCATGGAGGGTCTCCCTACCCCAGTCCCTGTATATCTTAATTCCTAGTTGCATGAATTGCAGAGCTTTAAATTCTAGATTCTTTTGGTTCCTCCCTTGTCACCCACCCCACTGGAAGGACAAGCAATTCAATACAGGCTATGCGTGTGTAATTACACAGGACATCTTCACAGTGGACATATTGTGACAGTCTGATCATATGTCCCTCCTTCCTATCCCGCCCCACCTTGTTCTGTTCTCTACCCTGTTCCTGTCCCTTT
>CM053593.1:56146563-56164509 GCA_028646575.1 Pseudocheirus occidentalis
CCAGAAAATAAGAGAGCAGAGCAGGGGAGGGGCTTTACAGTGGGATTGCTGTTTTAGGGGTGGGACAGGGGCAAGATGGGGAGAAAATTTGTAATTCAAAAACATAATGAAAATGAATAATGTAAACAAGAAAACAAATAAAAATAAAGTAAAAAAAGTAGTGGGGGGGGGTAATTGATTAAGATAGTCCCTTACAGTGGTGCAGTATAATGTCATTTCACATTTATCTTTTCCCCTGTTAAAGATATTGTTTGAAAAGATTCAAGGATTTAGTCAGTTTTACCAATAATCTCATAATTATTTGATATGTAGAAAATTCTGGTTTGAGATCCTCAATAATCTGGGAGAGATTGACCAACAAATACAGATTGTGCCAAAAGTCTCAGTGAATTTTAAATTTATTAAATCTATTTTTGTATGCCTAATAAGTTTTAAGTCATTCAGATGCACTGAGACTTTTGAGATACCTTGTGCATTGACATGATAGATAGGGATAAATGCTATACTTAAGTGTGGAGGCATGTTTTATTTAGTTAGAACTAATTTTATGTGTATTTAGCGTATTTTTATATTATGATGACTTCTGCTTACTCATGCAACTTTATAGGATCCTGGAAAAAGAATCAACAGCAGAGTCAGAAAAGACCTGGGGAAATCACTTAAACTCTCATTTGCCCAAAGCAGTATTCCAAGACTAGAATTATAGAATACTTGTAGATTTGTATTGATAGAGGGAGTTTTCTCTTTGGAATTCCCTGTATAAGTGAAATCATAGTAACTGACCTAAACAGAATACAGCCTTATAACTGTAGATATTTAAATAATGAATACTTAGGTAGAGTTCCATATAAATTTTGCTAAAAGGGACCATATGTAATAAAAAAGATAATATTATTAAATGTATGATTCATCAGATGGCATAACATCTTAATTTTTAAAAAAAGATGTGTGAATTACAAAAATACATTGATAATAACAGTCATCATACTGGCTTTATATACTCTTTATATACTCTTTTTCGCATCTGAATAAATGTAAAAGAAAAACAAAAAAGAAATTATAGAGCTGAGCAATTTGCTTTAAAAATATGATTCCCAAAAGAGAATATTAAATAATATGTGTATCTCTCAGTATCCTTTGGTACTTTTACAAAAATCAAGCAGATGCTGGGGTATAAAGGAATCACAAGATTTTTAAAAACAGTAATAAGTATATCATATATAACCATATTGCAATAAAATGGCAATTAATAAAATGAATATAAGTAAGAGATACAGATCTAAATGGAGACTAAGAACTTCTATTAACAAATTAAATTTCAAAAAAATAAGTCATAAAAATAATAACAGATTTTGTTGCCAAAAATGATAATAAAATGACTTCATGCTAAAATTTATGGGCTGTACCTAAAACAATCCCAAAAGAGAAATTTATATCTCTGAAATATGTTAACAAAAATTGAAAAATCAAATGAATGAACTGAGCACATATAAAAGGTCTAGACAACACATTAACTTAAAAGAGTAATGAAGAAATCTTGAAAATGACAAGAGAAACCTGAAAATATTAGGAATTTAGAATAGATTATTGTCTCAAGTTACTATGAAACCTAACACATAATGAACTATTGACTAACTTGATCAAATAGAAAAGAGAGGAAAATAATATCAATTTTTGAAAGTGATAACAAACAGAAAATAGAAGAATATCTGGCAACTACTATGCCCAGTTACATGCCAGCAAAGCTGAAAATTCAAATGAAGGAAATGAGAATCTGCAAAAATATAAAATACTTGAAAATTAACAAAATAGAAAATAGAGATCTTAATGAAATTTCAACAAAAGAAATTGTGCAATTCATAAAGGATTGTCCAAAAGGCTGGGGAGGGGGGCAAGGATAGTGAGTGAATGAAAGGCCCCATGGCATTGCAAGTCACTTAAAAAAATAGAGAATAATTCATATCTGTGAAATGAAAATAATTCTTTAATTTAGAGTACGAAGGCGCTCTTTCTTTTGTGAGATAAATATGGCCCTTATATAAACAAATAAGAGACAAAACAGAGAAAGGGAACTACA
The DNA here is from genome assembly GCA_028646575.1 of Pseudocheirus occidentalis. NCBI lineage: Eukaryota > Metazoa > Chordata > Mammalia > Diprotodontia > Pseudocheiridae > Pseudocheirus > Pseudocheirus occidentalis. The sequence continues at coordinate 56,148,641 of CM053593.1, forward strand.
GACCAATTTATTTAATTGACATTTTTATAAAATTTTAAAACAAAAGTCATCCAGGGGACAATAACAACTGTATATGTGTGTATATGTATGTTTATATGTGTGCACATGTATATGCTGTGTTGTGCATGTGTGTTAAAACTGCCCCAAAGAATCTAAACCGTGCATTTCCTTTGGCCTAGTTATTCCACTACTAGATATAGGTCTATATCCCAAAGAGATCAAAGAAAGAAAAAAATGGCACATAAACGAAAATATTTATACCATCTCTTTGCTCTAATAAAGAACTGGAAGCTAGGGGAGTGCTCATTAATTGGGAAATGGCTGAAGAAATTATTCTTTATGAATGCAATGGAATATTAATATGCTGTAAAGTCATGACCAGAGGATTTTTTTTTTCAGAGAAGCCTAGAAATACTTGTTTGAAATGATGCTGAATGAAGTGAACAGAAGCAGGAGAACACTTTAGACATTAACGGTCATATTGTAAAGTTAAATAACTTTTAAAGATTTAAAATCTCAGTGACCACCCAAAATACAGATCATAGAAGCGAAAAAAGACTCTGTATGCACAAAATATTCATAGCAGCTCTTTTTGTGGTGGCAAAAAATTGGAAATTAAAGGGATGCCAATCAGTTCAGGAATGGTGAAACAAACTGTGATATATGAATGTAATGGAATACTATTGTGGTATAAGAAATGAGGAGCAGACAGATTTCATAATAACCTGGAGAGACTTATACAAACTGATACTGAATGAGAAGAGCAGAAGCAGGAGATCAGTGAAAATATAAGCACGCTACTATATTGTTAGCAGAGCTATGAATTGCGCAACATCTTTATAAGATTTAAGGTACATGTCCAATAGTGGGATTATTAGGTCAAAGTTTGTGAGATATTTAGGCACTTTTTTTCTTTTTTGCATTTCAAATACATTTTTTGTTTTTTGGTGTTTTTTTTTTTTGGAGGGCAGTTGGGGTTAAGTGACTTGCCCAAGGTCACACGGCTAGTTTGTGTGTGTGTGTGTGTGTTTGTGTGTGTGTGTGTGTGTGTTAAGTGTCTGAGGCCAGATTTGAACTCAGGTACTCCTGACTCCAAGGCCGGTGCTCTATTCACTGCGCCACCTAGCCGCCCCTATTTCAAATACATTTTTAAAAATTAATTTGGACTTATAAAAAAGCAAAATAGTAACTAAACTGTTCATATACTTTGACCTAACAATCCCATAAGCACATACCCCAGTTAATTGACATTGGTACTAGGGATACAGAAAAAAAACAACTCATTAATGGAGACCAACATATACAATTCTATACACAATAAATACAAAGTAATTAGAGGGGAAAGCTACTGGCAACTTGGGGGAGCAAGGAAGGCTTCAATGTAGAAAGTGATATTTGAGTTGAGTATTAAAGGAAACTAGAGATTCTCAGGGGGAGTGACAAGAGTGCATTTCATTTATGGGGACAGTTGTGAAAAGATGCAGAGATGGTAGATAGCTTTCATTCTAACTTGGCTAAACTGTAGAGAGTTTGAAAGGAATGAAATAAAGTAATAGGGATGGAAAAGTAGGTTGGAGCTGGTTGTAAAGGACTTTAAATGCTAGACAGGAGTTTCTGTTTAACTGCTGCAGTAAAAGAGAGCCACCCAAGTTTATTAAAAATGAGAGTGACATGGTCAGACCTGTGCTTTATTAAAAATCCTGGCAACTGTATGAAAATGGATTGAAGAAAGGAAAGCTTTTTAAGGAAGTGAGAGCAATTAGGCTGTTTCTCTAGTCCATATAAAAGGTGGTGATGTCCTAGTGTAAAGTTGGTGGTCAGGTAAGTAGATAGAGTAGGAAAGAAGCTAAAGATGTTGTGGAGGAAATTTTTAAAAATTATATTACTACTGTGGAAATAAAAATGAGTCTTAGCGACTGAATAGAAGCAAAGCTAATTCCCAGGTTGTAAACTTGGAAGGACATACCCTAGACAGAAAGTGAGGAAGAGAAGAGAGCACAGGATAGAGCTTTATGAGCCACCCAAAAGTTACTAAGTGTGGTCTAGAAAAAGAACAACAGCCCTCCAACCTCCCAACCCCCAAAAGGAGTGATCAGACAAGTTAGAAGCAGAAGAGATGAGTCTCTATCTCCATCTCTGTCTCTCTCTCCACCTCCCCTTCACATACACAGAGACACAAACGAGGTCTAGTAAGAAAAGATCATCCAGGAGAAGAGGGTGACTTGTAGTGCTAATGGGTACAAAGAGGTTAAAAACGATGAGGACTGAGAACAGTCCATTATGTTTGGCAATTCAAAGATCATTAGACACTTAATAGAGAGTAGTTTTACTTGATTGCAAAGGGTTTCAAATCTAATGAGAAGAGAAGAAGTAGAAGCAGCTAGTGTAGGGGGGCTTTCTCAAAGAGGTTAGCCAAGAAAGGGAGGAGAGAGACTTCATTGACACAAGAATATTTGGAATGGCTGTTTTGGAAGGTGGAATAATGAATCATTTGCACTTGTCTTCTGTACATCTTTTTTAAACTTAATTGGTTGGCGAGTAGTGTAAGAAGTCATGTTCCTCTCTGCATATAGCTCCCATTTTTCCTTTTCTTTGTTATTGTTTTTCTTTGTGTCTTTAGTTTTATTCTGAAGTGTCATCCATTTTTCTAGACTGATATTCCCTATAGAATTTTATTCCATTGGAATTCTATTATTCTGTCAAACCCTTTGAAAATCTCCTTTTCCAAACTTAACTAACTTACATATACAGAGGTTATTTCCCATCAGTGTTGCCATTATTCCTACCCAGCAACCAGTTTTTCCCTGAAAGTGAGAATCTAATCCAGAATAAAAGTTCTCCTTATTGATTCCTGTACCTTTTGAAAAATGAAATCATTAAGCCAATCAAGAAGTTTCTGTTCTTGGAAGAAACAGAAACAGAAAGAGCCAAGAGATTGCAATCTTTCATCACTACCATGTTGTGTCCCTGTGCTTCATTTATGATCCATTTGTCAAATTCCTCATTGTTTCCTCGTAGCGTCCAGTATGGTCTAGAGCAGTGGTTCTCAACTTGTGGGTCACGATCCCTTTGGGGGTTGAATGACCCTTTCACAGGGGTCATCTAAGACCATTGGAAAACATATTTCCGATGGTCTTAGGAACCAAGACAATGCTCCTCTATCTTCATCTCCAGTCAGGTCCGCCCACATGCAGATATGTCCACATACAAGTGTTAAAGGGTCATGGCATTAGGAAGGTTGAGAAACACTGGTCTAGAGTTTACTCCAGTTACAAAATCACTTTGATTTCTCCTTCCGTTGACCTTTACTCAGTTGTTCTCCATTATGCTTTACTCCTTTGCTTTATAGATTTCTTCAAATGATATAACTTTAATATGCTTCCCACTGCCCTTTTTCTTTTAAATTTGGTGGACCCTTTGAGAACCATATTCCAGTGATAAATTTTAACACCCTAATTCTAAATGATACCTGGGTAAGGGGGGAAGAGCATAAACATTCATGTAGGACCTCTTTTATGTTCCAGGCAGTGTATTAGATACTTTACAAATTTTATCTCATTTGATTCTCTAAACAAGTCTTTGAAATAGGGACTGTTGTTACCCCCATTTCACAGTTGAGGTTAAGTAACTTGCCAAGAGTCACACAAGTAGTTCCTGAAGCCAGATTTGAACTGTCTTCCTTACTTCAGGCTCAACATTCTAACTATAGTGACACCAGCTGCATCAAACCTCCTGACAAAGGATTGAGTCTCCTCTCTTCTACTTCAGATTCTCTCTTCTCACCCCACCCCCAGCTGTCAAGCAGGTTAATTTTAGTTTCCTTTAGGAACATCTTCTCATCCTGTATAAAAAAATCTTTTCCATCTTGTCCCATGAATCTTCCATGTGGATTCATTCCACATGCTAGGGATCTTCCTCTAGTTCCCTTGACATTGAACAGACAGCAATAGTTACAAATTGTCTGTGTGTATGTGACTAAGTTCATCTTTTCTGGTCTTAAGTCTCTTGGACAGTCTTCTTCATACTACTTCACCTTAGCAAATCTTCCTTGTTAATTAGCGTCAGTCCACACATGCACCTCTCTTTCACTTGAAGAAGACAGTGGTATTGCATGACCCTCAGCTATACAGCATCACCAGAAGAATACTGTAGTAATTCAGTGGATCTTCATTGTCATCCATGTGTGTAGGACACACCGTGACCCCTGAGATGTACTTTGAAGGAAACTGAGAGGGCCTCGTGAGGTGGCATTTTTCTCTCCTGAATTAAATGTCTTTTTATAATTAACAATGACCCAAGGAGAATCTTGTCCTATGGGTAGAGTGCAGGAGAGCAGTGGTTCTCAGCCTTCCTAATGCCACAACCCTTTAATACAGTTCTTCATGTTGTGGTGACCCCCAACCATAAATTATTTTCGTTGCTACTTCATAATTGTAATTTTGTTGCTGTTATGAATTGTAATGTAAATATGTAATATGCAGGATGTATTTTCATTGTTACAAATTGAACATAACCCACAAGTTGAGAACCGCTGCAATAGAGTATAGCATGGCTAGTGCTTATGCCAGTGCAATTACCACTCTTGTAGAACTAATGGAAATATATGTGAAGTGTTTGTCTGAAACATAATTTTCTACATCATAGAACCTTTGCTTCCTTTTGAGTACATTGGCCACTTTGTTCAGAAGGCCTTCCTTTATTCCATATCACCCTCTTCCAGGTATTAATACAGTCCCTCTTGAAGTTACTTTGTATATATGTACTTTTTAATTACTGGAGAATATGTATCTCCCTAGTAGAATGTAAACCCCTTGAGGAATTTTTGTACCCCCATCACCTAACAGTGTCTTGCACATAGCAGGCATTTAATAACTGATGAACTGAATGGACTTCAAGTAAAAATGGCATAATACTACTATTTAGTTTTGAAAAGATGTCTTCCTGTGTTATCCTGGCCCTCTTAAGTTGAATAACTCAACAAGCATTCATTAATAATAATGATTATGATGGATAACATTTGTAGAGTACTTTAAGGTTTTTGGAGCTCTGTATAGTTTATCTTATTAAGCCCTCTACTGCTGTGTGTCAGACACTGCACTAGGCACTGCAGGTACAAAGAATGGAACAGTGTCTTTCCAGTGAGCTTGAATGAAACTGTTTTTGTATTTTTTTTTAAACAAAAATCTTATGTTGTAATCTACAGATTTCAGAATGGAGTTGTCAGAATAGCAGTTGGTATTAGCAGTTCCATGACTGGGTATTTCTGTTGAACACAGAAGCAATTCGATTATGTAGATTAAACAAGTCTCAATTTATCATAAGCCTAGTCATGAAACCATTTAATTTTGTTTCTCTTCATTACTGTTGATAGGCAGATTCACATTGGAGAGAAATATTGGAACCATAAAACCAATAAAGAGATGCAGAGAAGGACAAAAAATTTGCTCAGTAAATAAAAGGGACTCTTTTAAAAAATATGGAAAAGGAGATAGAACACTCTGAACAAATGTAGTAGTCATGCTTTTATATTTGCTTTCAAGGAATTCTTTCATTCCTTAGAGACATTATGTGGCACCAAAAATAGAGTGTAAAAAGAAAATTCAACTTCAGGATGACATTCTTGTTGATTTTTTTTTTTTTAATTTCAAGTATTTTAGTGACCAACTCCTTTAAGAATCCATTTGAATTGACATATGGAGAGTGGAAAAGAGAAAGCTCAGTCAGCTTTGCCTTTTTACTTTTCATAGCAGATCATAAATCAATTAAGTCTCAAGTGACATTAAGGTTTACCTTTTTTAAACAATAGTGCTAGCCATTATTTATTTACTTATTTTGTTTTTTATGTAATAAATTTTATTTGTTTCTTGTTTACATCATTCGTTTTCATGAGATTTTTGAATTACAGATTTTCTCCGCATCTTTCCCCTACCCCAACCCCCAAACAGCGATCCCACTGTAGAGCCCCTTCCCATAACTTTCTGGTAGAGCAGGGAGGATCTCCCTACCCCAGCCCCTGTATATCTTAATTCCTAGTTGCAGGTATTGCAGAGCTTTAAATTCTAGATTCTTTCGATTCCTCCCTTGTTACCCACCCCCGCTGGAAGGACAACCAATTCAATACAGGCTGCGTAGGTGTGATTATACAGGACATCTTCATAGTGGACATATTGTGACAGTGATCATATGTCCCTCCTTCCTATTCCTCCCCCCTTGTTCTGTTCTCTACCCTGTCCCTGTTCCTTTATTGAAGTATGAACATCCAGCATCCCTCCCCCAGACCCTGCCCTCCCCTCTGTCATCCCTCCTTTCATCCCCATGCCCCCTACTCTGTTGTATGGCATGATGCCCAGTTTAGAGTTTATGATAGCTGTTATTTATAAAGCATTTTAAGGTTTTTAGCTGCTTTATAGATATTCTCTCACTTGACCCTCACAACAACTTTGTAAAGTGTTATTATTGTCACCATTTTACGGATGCAAAAACTGAGACAGAGATTAAATGATTTCTCTGGAGTCTCAGCTAGTAAATGACTAAGTCAAGATTTGAGCTCAAGTCTTACTCTGCATTCTCCATTCTCTCTGCTACATTATGCTGATTCCCAATGATAATATTACTAGGAAAACAGTATTTTGCACCTTTTGCAAGGAAAATTCTGTGTTGTACTTCCTGCATTTACAATCTCAAGATTTAAAAGAGCTCTAAATGTGAATTCATAAGACTTGGGTTTGAGTTGCAACTTTATTGCTGTATTTAGTAGTTCTTTAAGTTCTCAGAGACAGTATTAACAGCATAAGCTATGGCTGCACCCAACAAGCCACAAATCCTTCATCTCCCCCTGATGATTGACATCATGTCTGCTATCCCAGGACCAGCTTAGCAAAGGACAAAGAAGGGCATCATAGGCATATTAATTACCAACTGATTAATCAAGGAGAGTATATCATGTCAAAGAAGTAAACTGCCTATTAAGGTTTTTATAGTAAAATGTATCTGTTAAAGGGAGGGGTCACAACCAGTAAGATCCTGCATCTTTTGTATAGCCAAAATTTGACTCTCTTTCTGGAATGAAATGCCAGAGAAGACTTACAGACTTTCATTTTTAGGATTTGACCCTTAGCAGTGCATAGGAAAAGTAAATATGGGGTCACCCCCTTCAGACTTTATGTTCCACAGCTGTACAAGTACAGGGGTACATACAGCAGTTATTTTGTGTTATTATTATCTTAAGGCAGAGATTCTAAAAGTACTTGAAATTAATAGAGGAGGGAAGAGGCAAAATCAAGACAGTTGATTAGAGGGAGGGACTCATCTTAATTCTTCCCAAATGCCCTCCAAACAACTTTAAAATGACTCCTCAAATTAAATTCTGGAGAGGCAGAACCAACCAAAAATTATGGTGAAACAGTTTTCTACCCTAGGAAACTTAGGAGGTCAGCAGGAAAGATCTATCTCAGCAGGGTGAATGTTCAGCTTGGAACCCAGCATAGACCATGTGCACTAGGATGCCAGCAGTTTATCAGTGGCAACAATAGCAGCTTCAGGAGCTCTCAGTCCACAGTCAGTAATGTGATCAGGCAAATGGCCAGAAGGAGATTATAGGGAACTCTTTGCTGACATTGAGTGCAGGACTCTTGTCACATTGCTCATATGCTGAGTCACAGACCCAGAGAAAAGAGGAGCACCAGTACACCAGTGCTTGAAGCAGCAGAGATGCAAGGGTCCTGATGATAACAGTTTCAGAACATAGAAGAGTGCTTCTTGTCACTCAGAGACCATAGTGTAGTCCAGGAGAGCAGTGACACCCCCCTCCCCCGCCCCTTATATCACCTTAGAAGAACTGAAAATCTACAGATCACCAGAACCAGCTCTGAAAACAGCAGCACAAAAAACTTGAAACTTGAGACAATGCCCCCTCCATCCCAGGAAGATAGCTCAACTTTAACATAATGTTATAAGTCAAGAAATAAGCTGGGAAAATGAACAAACAAACAAAAAATCTGACCATAGAAATTTACTATGGTAAGAGGGATATTCATGAGATAAACTCAGCAGAAGACAAAAAAGGCAAAACAGCTACAAAAGCAGTAAAAATACATGAAATGTTCATTTGTCCAAAAAGAATTCCTAGAAGAGTTCTAGAAAGATTTTAAAAATCAAAGAAGATAGAAAATTGGGGAATGAAATGCGTGATAGAAGAAAATAATAAAAATAAAGTGAAAGATGCACAAAAAAAAACCGAAGAAAATAACACCTTAAAAACAGAATTGGCAATTGGAAAAGGAAGTACAAAAGCTCACTGAAGAAAAGAATTCCTCAAAAATTGGAATTGGTCGAGTGGAAGCTAATGATTACATGAGACATCAAAAAGCAATAAAACAAAATCAAAAGAATAAAAAAATAGGGGAAAATATGAAACATTTCATTGGAATAACAACTGACCTGGAAAATTGATCCAGGAGATAATTTAACAATTAATGAGCTACCTGAAAGCCATGGTAAAAAAATAAAAGACTAGACATCATATTCCAAGAGATTATCAAAGAAATCTGTCTTAATATTCTGGAATCAGAAGGTAAAATAGAAATGGAAAGAATCTCTTAACTCCTGAAAGAGATCCAAAAATGAATACTTCCAGTATATTATGACCAAATTCCAGAGCTCTCAGGTCAAGGAAAATATATTGCATGCAGCCAAAGAGAAACAATTCAAATATTGCAGAGTCACAGTCAGGATAACACAAGATTTAGTATCTTCCACATTAAATGATCTTAGAAGGCTTTGAGTTAGATTCTGGAGGTCAAATATGCTAGTATATTCATTCCTGTGAAAAATACTCAAAAGCAAAGGAATAAATGGGACTTTCCTTAAAATGATAAATAATATCTCTCTAAAACCATCAGCAGGTATTATGTGTAATTGTAATAAACTGGAAACTCTCCCAAATAAGATCAGGGGTACAGAAAGGATGCCCTTTAGCACTACTTCTTTTTCAATATTGTATTAGAGATGCTAGCAATCACAATAGAAGAAGAAAAATAAATTGAAGGAACTAGATAAATAGGCAATGAGGAAACAAAACTTTTATCTCTTCATGGATGATATAATGGTGTACTTAGAGAATTAAGTAAAAATTAGTTTAAATAATTAACAACTTCAGCAAAGTTGAAGGTTATAAAATAAATTCACATAAATCATCATTTCTGTATAGTACCACCAAAGTCACCAGGAAGAAATGGAAAGAGAAATTCCACTTAAAATAATTGCAAACAATATAAAATATTTTGGAGTCTGCCTGCCAAGACAAAGTAAGGAACTCTGAATGCAAAATTCATCTGGAAGAATAACAGGTAAAAAAAAATATTTAAGGAAATCAGCGAAATAAAAAAGGAAAGAGGGTGACTTATCAGTACTAGGTTTCAAACTGTACTGCAAGGTGGTCATCATCAAAGTAATCTGGTAATGGCTAAGACATGGAATGATGGATATGTAGAATAGATTAGGTATTCAGTACACAGTAGTAAATGTCCATAGGAATCTAGTTTTTGATAAATACTAAGATATAAGATTTTGGGACGAGAACTCACTATTTGATAAAAATTGCTGGAAACATTGGAAAACAATTTGACAGAAACTCTAGGTATAGACAATCATTTCACACCATTTACCAAGATATAGTCAAAATGATTACATGATTTAGATGTAAGGAGTGATATAGCAAATTAAGGTGACGTGGAATAACTTACCTGTCAGCATTATGGATAATTTATGACAGAACAAGAGATAGAGTATTATGGATAATTTTTATTACATTAAATTTAAAAGGTTTTACACGAATAAATATTGTAGTCAAGATTAGAAGGGAAGCAGAAAAATGAGGAAACATTTGCATAATAAATTTCTCTGATAAAGCCCTCATTTCTCAAATACATAGAGAACTAAGTTAAATATATAAGAATACAAGTCATTCCCCAATTGACAAATGATCAAAGGATTTAACTAAGCAGTTTTCAGAAAAAGAAATCAAAGCTATCTGTAATCATATTTAAAAATGTTCTAAATCACTACTGATTAGAGAAATGGAAATTAAAACAGCTCTGAAGTACCACCTTACAGCTATCACATTGGCTAATATAATAGAAAAGAGAAATGACAGATGGTGGAGGGGTTAGGGAAAAATTGAGATACAAATGCATTGTTGATGGAGTTATGAACTAATTTAGCCATTCTGTAGAACAATGTGGAACTAAGCCCCAAAAGCTATAAAACTGTGCATACCTTTTGATCCAGTAATACCACAACTAGGTCTGTATCCCAAAGGGATTTTTTTTTTAATGGGAAAGGACCTATATGTACAAAAATATTTATAGCAGCTCTTTTTGTGGTGGCAAAGAGTTGGGTATTAAGGGGATGCCCCTCTAATGGAAAATGACTGAACAAATTGTGGTATATTTTAATGCAATAGTATTGTGCTATGAGAAATGATAATTTGGATGGTTTCAGAAAAACGTGGGAAGCCTCGTGAACTCATGCAAAATGAAGTAAGCATAACCAGGAGGACTTTGTACACAGTAACAGCAATACTGTACAATGATCAACTGTGAATGACTTAGCCGTTCTCAGCAGTACAGTGATCCAAGACAGTTCCAAAGGACCCATGATAAAAAAAAAATACTATCTCCAGAGAAAGAATTGACACAGTCTGAATGCAGATCAAAGCCTACTTTTTATAACTTTTTTAGGGGGGAAGCAGGGGGTTGTCTCTTTTCTTTCTCAACATAGCTAATATGGAAACATGTTTTGCGTGACTGCTTATGTATAGTTTATCAAATTGCTTGCCTTTTCAGGGAGAGGGAGGAATATAAGGAGGAATGGAGAGAGGATTTGGAATTCAAAAATTTTCAAAAAGCAAATGATAATAATTGTTTTTACATGTAATTGAAAAAGATTTTTTTAAAAAGCTTCCTTAATAAAAGTTTCTAATTCACTTATTTCTAGAAGTCTTTACCAAGTAGATTACTAGAACTCTAACATGTCTCCAGCAATAAGAATTCTTGCCAACATATAACAACACAAAGAGAACAGTGATAGAGAATAGGAATATAGGAATGCTTTGTAAAGACATTTCTGTCCTATAAGAAAATGGCATTTTAAATCCTCTGTACCTTTTATGAATTCTTCCATATGCAGTGTTTCTGCTCTTGCAATGACTGCACCATTTCCAGAGTTAACTTTTGTACCTTTACTAAATCGGCACATATTCAGAAAGACTATTGCTACCTGCCGCAAATAACACAAAGCAGTAGACATGTGAGTCAGTATTATGCATTAATATCATCTGCTTCTGTCTTGTCCTGCTAATTAAGTGCCTCTTAACATTTTATAGTGCTTAACCTAGATGGAAAAAAGATTGCTTTTTCTCCCCTTCCCAACACTAACATGAGGTTTGAATAGATAATTTCACCTTCAGCTGAAATGAAAGCATGGATGCAGATGTACCCATACACAGTCTTTAATCATGATTAGTCTTCTCATGAACTTCCATTTTATATTCACCTCTTCTCCCTGGTAGTAAGGTCTTAGGAAAAGAATCGAATGGACAATAACCCTGAAGCTGAGTCATTTTTGTTAAAATTTTATCAAATTATACACCTAGACAAATTAGATTACCAAATATTCATGATCTTCATGTATTTTAAAGCAAGAAAATACTCTTCTTTTTGTTTTAAGTCTCACGTCATATCATGTCATCAGCAAATAAGGATTTTTATGTCTTTTTGCCTATCTTTATGCTTTTACTGTGGTCTCAGTGTTATCCTCAGCTCCATAATGTAAAGCCAATCAGCAGTAGATTTCTGAGAGAATGCTACTGTGAGGAGCTTTTAAGATTCGGATTACACAGTATTAGTGAACACTTTGTTTATTCCATTACACATCTTTATTCAGTACAATGTTCACAGTTTCCACAGTTCACAATATTATATATTATCTTCAGAACAAGGAAAGTCCCTATGTTATATCTTATTACAGAAAGGAACAAGGAACAAGAGAAGAATCAGCTGGTTTCCCTAAGGGAGAAACATTTCTTTCAGAAATCAAGTCACTTGCCAAACCTGTCTCTACAACATCACTTGTTTACAACCCCTTCTGTTTCTCATGCAGTAGCCATCTTCCTTCTGGCTGTCATCAACCTTTTGCATAGATTTTCTACTCTTCTACTCAGCTGCCAAAATGCTCTTTTTCAATCTCAGGTCTGACTATATCACCATCTTTACTGATTATCTGGTCCGGAAACACACACCAAATAGACTCTAGTAGTCCTATATTACCTCTGGGATCAAATATAAATGTCTCCATTTAGCTCTTAAAGCTCTTTTCCATCTGGTCCCTTTTTAACTTTCCAGTCTTCTTCTGCTTTATTCTCCTCCATGGCACTGATGGGCCAGCTTCACTGACCCACTGGCTTTTCCTCACACATGATGTTCTCTCTTCATGCCTTTGCAGTAGTTGCTCCCACGCCTTGAATGCTTATCCTCATCACCTCTATTTCTTAGAGTACATGGCTTCTTTCGTGATTCAACCCAAGTGTGACCTCTACAGGATGTTTTTCCTAGCCTCCCAGGAGCTAGTCTTTCCCCTCTAAAGTAACTTTGTATTTACTCTGTGTATATCTTATATGTCCCTATATGTGTGCTAGTTTTCTCTTTACAATGTAAGCTCCTTAAAGGCAGGTATTTTTCAGTGTTGTGGTTCTTCCTCTCTCCTCCCCGCCCCCCCCCCCCAGCAGTTAGCTTTAGGGCCAGCCAATCAGCTAACAAATATTTATTAAGCATTTAAATGGGCCAAGAACAGTGCTAAACATTGTGGATATATAGAAAGGAAAATACATGGTTCCTGCTGTCACAGAGCTTGGTCTAATGGGGAAGGCAAATAATGGTATCTACAAGATACAGATAGACACATAGACAGAACAAATGAATCTCAAATAAAAGCATTAGGGTGGGGCAACTGGGGAAGAGAGAGAGGGAAAAGAGAGAGAACACATAAAAGTGGGGGGGGGGGGATTTAGGCTGAGCCTTCAAAGAAACCAAGAGGTGGAAGTGAAGAGATAGAGCCTTCTAGGTATAGAGGAGAACCTTTGCAAAATCATAGTTGCAAGATGGATTGTCATATGCAGGGAGCTACAAGAAAGCCAGTATTACGGGATCATGGAGTACATGGATAGGAGTTAAAGTGCAAGAAAACTGAAAAAGGAGAAGAGGGTTAATTTGTGAAAAGTTTGTAATACCAAACACAGGATTTTAGATTTTGAAGATGATGGGGAGCCATTAGAGTTATCTGGTGTGTATGGCAACAGGATAAGAAGAGATGGGTGAACATGGTCAAGCCTAAGCTTTAACACAATCAGTTCAGCAGCTGAGTGGAGAGTGTCTTCAGGCAGAGAGAGCAACCAGCAGGCTATTGCAGTAGTTCCAAGAATTCAGTGATCAGGATGGTAGCTAAGAGGAGAGAAGAAGATGTAGGCAAGAAATGTTCTGAAGAGAGAAACAATACTTGGCAATATGTTGAATGTGTAATGTGAGAGAGGAAGAACTCCATGTTTGAAGCCTGGATGACTTAAGAGATTGGTAGTATGCTTCATAAATAACCAGGAGAATGGTAGTACCATGGACAACATAAGTTTGGAAGAAGGGAATGTTTGGGTAAATGATTTCTTTTTTGCACATGTTAAGCTCTAGATATCTATGAAACATCTGGTTTCACATGTCTAAAAGGCACTTGATGATTTGGTGCATTAAGTTGGGAAAGAGGTTAAGGCTGAAACAGAAATGACAATTGAACCCACAGACAAAATCACCAAGTGATACAGTATAGAGAGAGAAAGAGAAGAGGGCCAGGATAAAACCTTCAGAGACACCAGCATGCATAGTTAGTGGAAATGAAAAAAATTAAAAACCAGCAGAGTCAATTGAGAAAGTGGTATGAGAACCAGAAGAAAGCCATGTCATCAAAACTTAGAAAGAAGAGACTGTCCAGAAGATTCTGATTTGCAGTTTCAGAAGCTGCAGTGAGGTAAAAAAAGAATGAGGACTGAGAAAAGTCCATTAGATTTGTCCGTTAAGAGATCATTGGTAACTGGAGAGAACAATTCCAGTTGAATGGTGAGGTCAGCAGCCAAATTGCATAGAGTTTAGAATCCAGGGAGAAGAATTGGAAGCAGTGAGTGTAGACAACTTTCCCAAGGAGTTTAGCAGAGAAGAGAAAGAGAGGTATAGAATTATAGCTATTGGGAATAGTAGGGTCAAGTTAAAGTTTTGTAAGGATGAGAGAGATTTTCTAGCACATGGAAAATACTTAAATACTTATTGATGAAAGAATACAGAAAACAATGTTTTGGGGTTTTGGTGGGTTTTAAGAAAATATTTCATTATGTATTTGCCAAACATTGTTAGATATATTACTGATTCACCACACTTTATGGGATTATAGAGTAGAAAGGGACCTTAGAGGTCCTTTAATATAACTCAAGGATGACAAACCTGGGGCCTTCCAGGTCCTTGGGGGTGGCCTTTGGCTGAGTCCAAGTTTTATAGAACAAATTCTTTTATGAAGGAGAATTGTTCTGTGAATTTTTTTTTTTTTTTTTTTTTGCTTTTTGGAGGGCAGTTGGGGTTAAGTGACTTGCCCAAGGTCACACGGCTAGTTTTTGTGTTAAGTGTCTGAGGCCGGATTTGAACTCAGGTACTCCTGACTCCAGGGCCGGTGCTCTATTCACTGTGCCACCTAGCCACCCCTCTTGTTTTTTTTTCTTTTTATTTTTTTATGTAATAAATTTTTTTTGTTTCTTGTTTACATCATTCATTTTCATGAGATTTTTGAATTACAGATTTTCTCCCCATCTTTCCCCTACCACAACCCTAAAACAGCGATCCCACTGTAGAGCCCCTCCCCTGGTCTGCTCTCTAACTTTATGGTAGGGCAGGGAGGGTCTCCCTACCCTAGCTCCTGTATATCTTAATTCCTAGTTGCAGGTATTGCAGAGCTTTAAATTCTAGATTCTTTTGGTTCCTCCCTTGTCACCCACCGCTGCTGGAAGAACAACCAATTCAATACAGGCTGTGTAGGTGTGATTATACAGGACATCTTTATAGTGGACGTATTGTGACAGTGATCATCTGTCTCTCCTTCCTATCCCTTCCCACTTTGTTCTGTTCTTTACTCTGTCCCTGTCCCTTTACTGAAGTGTGTGCTTCCAGCATCCCTCCCCCAGACCCTTCCCTCCCCTCCATCATCCCACCTTTCATCCCCACGCCCCCTACTCTCTTGTGTGGCATGATGCCCAGTTTAGAGTTTATCCCATTTCTTCCCTACACCAGCTTCAATGAAAGTAAATGAAAGTAAAGTTATAACAGTTATCCCTTGCCTCTTCCACACGTCATGATTAACCCCATTTTGTTTCTCCCTGTCTCGTCTCATTCTAGTCCTCTCCCACCTCAGAATTTGCCTTTTAAAAGTATCATCCCTTCGTATTCAGTTGATCCTATGCCCTCTATATACCCATATATCCACATGCTCAGATATGTTTTCATATGCATATATAGCCTCCTATATAGACAATATGTGTAAGTATACATATATATACATTTGTATTCCCTTCACCTATCCTCATACTAAGAAAAGTTTCATAAGTTACTATTATTGTTTTTCCATATTGGCATGTAAATAATTCAAATTTGATAAGTTCCTTATGATTTCTTTCCCATGTTTACCTTCTCATGCTTCTTGTGTTTGATTGTCAAATTTTCTGTTCAGTTCTGGTTTTTTCAGGAAGCATGCTTGAAAGTCCTCCACCTCATTGAATGACCATATTT
>CM053593.1:56165009-56240910 GCA_028646575.1 Pseudocheirus occidentalis
AAAAAGAACTTGGAAAGCACCCTTCAAGAAATTCTCAAGGAAAATTGCCCCAATGTTTTAGATTCAGAGGACAAAATAGAACTTGAAAGAATTCACCAAACACCTCTTGAAAAAGATCCTCAAAAGAAAACTCCTAGAAATGTTACCACCGGGTTCCAAAAGCCTCAGTTAAAGGAGAAAATATTACAGGCTGCCAAGAGAAAACCATTTGAATACTGTGGAAACACAATTAGGATAACCCAGGATCTGGCAGCTTCTACACTGAGGGATCAAAGGGCCTGGAATATGATATTTTGAAGATCAAGAGAGCTGGGATTAAAACCAAGAATCACCTACCCAGCAAAATTGAGTATAATGTTCCACGGGAAAATATGGTTATTCAATGAGGTGGAAGACTTTCAAGCATTCTTGCTAAGAAAATCAGAACTGAACAGAAAATTTGACAATCAAATACAAGAAGCATGGCAAGGTAAACATGGGAAATAAATCATAAGGAACTTATCAAAGTCAATATGGAAAAATGATAATAGTAACTTATGAAACTTTTCTTAGTATGAGGATAGGTGAAGGGAATACAAATGTGTATATACATACATACATATATATATGTATATATATATATATACTTACACATATGTCTATATAGGAGGCTATATATGTGTATGAATACATATCTGATCCTGTGTGTATATGTGTACATAGAGGGCATGGGATTGATTGAATATGAAGGAATGATGCTTTAAAAGGTGAAATTCTGAGGTGGGAGAGGTCTAGAATGAGAGGAGACAGGGAGAGACAAAATGGGGTTAATCATCCCATATAGAAGAGGCAAGGGATAACTGTTACAACTTTACTCTCATTTACTCTCATTGAATTTGGCTTAGGGAAGGAATGACAAACTCTAAAATGAGTATCACGCCACACAGGAGAGTAGGGGGCATGGGGATGAGAGGCGGGAGGATAGATGGGAGGGCAGGGTCTGGGGGAGGGTTGCTGGAAGCACACACTTCAATAAAGGGACAGGGATAGGGTAGAGAACATAACAAGGAGGGGGGTGGGATAGGAAGGAGGGACATATGATCAGACTGTCACAATATGTCCACTGTGAAGATGTCCTGTGTAATTACACATGCATAGCCTGAAAAAAATAAGGAAGAGTCATCTAGCCTTCCAAGTCCTATATGAAATCAAGAAGATTTATAAATTTGGAAAAGAATGAAATCCATCCTGGAATAATCTTGTGATGATTGACAATACTATGTCTAAGATCCAAACCAATTTTGAGCTATACAGAACAAATTAATCAGATTTGAAAAGGTGCTTCCTGAAGAAAGTAAAACCCAAGGAGAATACAGATCTTCATTAATTGTTACCTTAATTTCATCTCAGTTTTAAGGGGTGTTGACCAAACAAATTCATGACATTAGAGGAGGTGCATATGGATGTAAGAAGTCTGGTCTCCCCAAAGTGAAATGGGGTTTCCATTAAAGGGAAAAAAGAAGGCACCTGATCATCCAAACAGCATTGATTCCAGGAAGGAATTTTTAAAAAGGGGAGAAGATCAAATAAGGTCAAGGTTCAGGACAAGATGAGTAACCTAAAGGCAGTTCCCAGTGCTCAGAGTCACCCTAGGAGAGGTCATGCTTTTTTCCCCTTAAATTTATATCTGCTTCCCCAAAGATCCCTGAAACTTGTTGATATTTCAAACTAATAATTCCAGATATTTCAAAATCCCATCCATATGCCACAGCCTCTCTTGTTGGAACAGAAAAGAGGGAGCAAGATCTTGGAAAAGAGGAAGCCTGAAGGTTCTGCCATCAAGCTCTGCTAGAAGTAGAGACCCTGCTGGCAGAGGAAACTAAGGTGCACAATGTGATAAAGAGGAAGCAGTAGTCACAGGTAGTCTGAGACATCATCTTATCCAATCCATTCATTTTACAGATAAGGAAACTATCCAAATGGGATGTGACTGATGCAAGGCCCTTTACTCATAGATCTAGAACCTGGAACTTGAGATTCAAGGTTTAGATAATACACATTCCCCTCATAGAATTTCAAGTTTAGAAAAAAGATCAAGAGAGCTGGAAATATAAATCAATCAATGGTCATTTATTAAGTGCTTACTGTGCCAGACACTGATCTAAATAATGAGGATAAAAAGCAAAGAAGAGAAGCCCCTTCCCTCAAGGAAGCTTATATCCTACTGGAAGAGATAACATGCACAAATTGGTATAAGTAGGATACATAGTGAGTAGATGAAAAAGTAGCCTTAGAGAAGGAGGTACTGATAGCAGGAGGGAAGGAAAGACCTCCTGCAGGCCATGGAGAATGAGCTGAGTCTTAATGGAAGCCAGAGATTCTAAAAGCTGAGGTCAGGAGGGAGAAAATTCCAGTCACTGGGGAACAGACCATACAAAGGAGATGGATCACCATGTGTGAGCAACAAGTTGGCCCACTATCTCTGGGGGATAGAGTGAATGGCAGACAATAGTGTGAAATTAATTTTAAAAAGTAATAGCAGAATAACAAATTTTATTCAAGTGGTAATGGGGAGCCATAGGAGTTTATGGAGGGTGGAGAGTGCGGGATATGGGCAGACCTATGATTTAGGGAAATCTCCTTGGATGCTGTGTTGATAGGTTGGAATAAGGAAAGATTTGAGGTAGGGAGTCTAATTAGAAGGCCCTTACAGTGATCAAGGTGAGAAGTGAAAGAAGTCTGCACGAGGCTGAATGGAGAGAAGTAAAGCCATGTTATGGAGAAAGAACTTACAATTTTTTAAAAAATATTAACACTTTTATTTATAGTTTTGAGTTCCAGATTCTCTCTTCCTCCCTTGCTGAGACTGTAAGCAGTCAGATGTAGGCTATACATGTGCAACTACATAAGGCAGTTCCATATTATTCATTTTGTATAAAAGGACAGAAAAGAGAATGAAAGAGGAAAAAATGAAAAAAAGAAAGTGAAAAATGGTATGCTTCAGTTAACATTCAAGCAGTATCGGTTTTTTCTCTGGAGGCAGATAGTATTGGTCTTTTGGGATTGTCTTGGATCATTGTATTGCTGAGAATAGCTAAGTCATTCACAATTCTTAATCAAACAATATTTCTATTACTGTGGACAACATTCTCTTGGTTCTGTTCACTTCACTATGCATCAGTTCATATAAGTTTTTTTTAAGATTTTTCTGAAATTTTCCTGCTCGCCATTTGTTTCCAGCACAAAAATATTCCATTACAATCATACACCACAGCTTATTTAGCCATTCCTCAAATGATGGACATACCTTTGAATTCCAATTCTTAGCCACCACAAAAAGACCTGTGATAATTATTTTTATACATGTAAGTCCTTTTCCCTTTTGGGGGGATGTCTTTGGGATATAGACCTAGCAGTGGTATTACTGGATCAAAGGGTATGCACAATTTTATAGTCCTTTGGGCACAGTTCTAAATTGCCCTCCAGAATTTTTGAATCAAACTTAAAAGATTCTGGCAACTGAATGAATATGTGGGGTGATCAAAAGTAAGGAATTGAGAATGATTTGGACTATGAAATACAATAGTACATATTATGTTCATCAGAGACTTGCAAAACATCACAGACATAAGGGCTAAAGAGAAGATCATTTATATGATCCTAATACTGACCGACTTGTTAGAAAAGGCAGCTTTAGAAGGGATTCAAAGAATGAATAGGAACTCAACAAGTGAAGAGGAAAGGGTAGAAGGAGGATATTTTAGCCACAGAGAGCAAGAGCTTGGAAGTATGAAAATGTAAGATATTCAGGAAGGGAGTCAGAGAGTTGCCCATCTTGAATGGAACAGAGTATATGTAGGAGATCAATATAAAATGGGGCTGGAAAGGTAGTTAGGCAACAGATCATGGAAGACTCTGAATATCAAAAATAAGAGGTTTATCCTTACTTAGAAAGCAACAGAGAATCATCAAAGCCTCTTGAGCAGGCAGGCATGTGACATGACTAGATCTAGGCAGAAGATAGATTATTCCAGCAGTGGTGAAAGGAAAGAAGATGGAAGCAAGAAGACCTGTAAGAAGGCCAGCATATCAGTCTGGGCAGGTGGCAACAAGGGACTGTAATGTAAATTTTAATGATACACAAAGATGGACACCCAGTCCTTTGGGGAATAGGCAGAAAATGAGATAGTCAGAAATGACATACCAGTAGATATAGCCCTGACCAACGGCTTCACTTCACCTGCTATTCAGCAAAAGGCCAGCAGTCCTCCTAAAGTGTCTGAGCTCACAGGATGGCTTGTTTTCTTACTGTCCTAAGAGAAAGGACCCTGTGATGGCTCAGGATTTACTCAAAAACCTCTACCCTCCTCCCTAGCCCTCCACAGAACAGACAACAACAAACCCAAAGAGTGTTTCTGATCAATTCAGACTTTTATAGCCAAAAAGAAAAGGAAAGGTAATCAGGATCTTTGATCTCATGTCATTAGAAAGTTTAATTCATTCTAGAAATTTAGAATCTCAGAGTAAGAAGGGACCCTGGAGGTCGAGTAATCCAAACTCTACTGAAATAAGAATCCATTCTACACTATCATGGGATCATAGATTCAAAGGAAAGGGGCCATATGCTCCAACCTCCTCATATTACAGAATAAGAAACTGAGGCCGACAGAAATTAAGTTATTTTCCCATGCTTAGTGAGTAACAGAGCTGGGATTCAAATCCAGGATCCCTGACTCTAAATATAGTACCCTTTCTCTTGTGGATTCAAATCCAGGATCCCTGACTCTAAATATAGTACCCTTTCCCTTGCACCATATTTCATTTGAACACCTCAATTGAGAACTCACTGCTTCCTGGCACAATCCATTCTTCTCTGAACAACTTTGGTTGTTAGGTCATTTTTCCTTATGTGGCTTTCTGTGCTTTCTCTCACACTTGGATCCCAGAAAAGTTACCCTAAGTTCAAGGCATTTTGAAGTTTAGTAATCATCCAAATATGAAGCTCACAAGTCTCTATATCAGTTCAAAACAAAAGGAATTTAATCGAACAGCAGGGCAAATGCAATGACAAGAAAAAATCACTCTACCTAAACAATGAACACATAGGATACACTCACAGTTACTATAACACCAGTGGAAGACACAGAAAACACATACATGACCAAGAATCGCATATGAAAGACATACAAGCAGCCATGTAGTCTGGATGTAAATGACTGGAACAGCTGCCTCCAATGTTACAGAACTGTTACTGGTTTTTTATTCGGGTGAGGGTTATCTTTTTGGGTCAGGATGTATAGGGCTTACCTATACCCACCTCAACAGGCCTCGGGCGTCCCTGGCTCCCAGTCCACTCCAGGAGAAACAGCTGCACAGAGAAACTCAGGACACAGGACTTGCTTCTAGCTTTTATTGAGAGTTCATCCTCTATCTTAGTGTGGCTGGACTGGACTGGCCTGGCTGGACTCAACTTCGCTCTACTTTCTGCCTCCGAGTAGCCTCTCTTTAAGTCCTTTCTCCAGGGCCCCTTAGGCCCCCTCCCCTGGCCATGCCCTCAAGCCAATGTGTCTCACCCCAAAGGCAGAGAGATTATCCTGCTTATTGTAAGCAGGTGCAGCCTTTGCATTCTGCCCCCAGGTGATCGATCACATGCACTCCTGTTAGCTGAGGATCGGCTCAATCCGTCCATCTCACGTGGAGTATCAACGACCCTCTTTAGGAGTCTCCTCCCCACTTGAGGTATCAGAGACCTAACACAGAACTGTCAATGATATTTGATGTTGTTACAGTACTATTCTTTACTCTCTCTGAGTGTCAAATCTTAACTTTGTACTGGACATTGTGCGATTACTGATGATCACCATATTGTTGCTGATGATTACCTCATTTGATCTTGTGATCAATTAATTGTTCTTACTATTTGCAATGCTTCCAGTTTTCAGGGTCATCTGTTTTATATCTGTTCTTATTTATAGGGGTGCAGTGGCTAGAAAGCTTCTTGCCAAAGACAGTCTAAAACTTAGTGCCTAACCAAAGCTGTGAAACTCTTTGTCTAGCAACAGATCACCCCTCAACCCTGCAAAAACAAAACAAAACAACAAAAAAAAACCCCCAAAGTCAGCAGAATGTCCCAGACTTAAATTTAATCCATTCTTTTGGCTGCATTTGTCTGATGCCTAAGTTCCATAGGTCCCATAAAAATAGCTGATGTACAATTAAAATTCCTTATACCTCCCATTTAATTCTTGATTGTGAGCCTATGTCCTCAAAACCCACTTCAGAAAATATGCTCCAAAAAATCTACAGGATCTATGTGGGAGACTGGGTGAGGAAATATTTTTTATCATAAGATCTTCATTGATTAGTACCAAATGAAGCTAGACACAATAATAAAATCCAGTGGAAAGACACAGGGTCCACATTTCTATCTTTATTGTCAATATCTTCAAATAACAAAATTAGCAATCATTTTTATGCTGCAGTCAAACTAGCAGACTGCTCCCTATATCTCTTCTTCCATCACTCTCCTTGTTTCTCCC
The DNA here is from genome assembly GCA_028646575.1 of Pseudocheirus occidentalis. Taxonomy (NCBI): domain Eukaryota; kingdom Metazoa; phylum Chordata; class Mammalia; order Diprotodontia; family Pseudocheiridae; genus Pseudocheirus; species Pseudocheirus occidentalis. The sequence continues at coordinate 56,171,528 of CM053593.1, forward strand.
TTTCTTTCTGTCTTCTCCTCATTGCTCCTAGTTCTGTCCTCTGGGCTTAAACAGAACAAATCTAGTGTCTCCCACATGATAAACATATGAAGGTGGCCATCATGTCTCCCTGAAATCTTGTACAGACAAAGTATTTTTGGTTCCTTCAGTCAATCTCAGATAAGATAATCAAAAGGTTGTCTTCTATGGGGCCTTCTTCAGTTTATCAATATTCTTCCTCAAATGTGGGTGGTTCCTAGAACTGAACATAGTGCTCCAGATGAGGTCTGTCAAGGGCAGAGTACAGTAGAATTATAAGCTCTCTTGTTTTTGATGAAGTATAGGTAATCATCAATAAAAGAGCCAAAATGGAAAAACCCAGAACCTGGAAGAAATTTTCTCGGGAAACAAAAAACAGAAAATCTAGGCATTCCTTAAGGCTAGTGTACCTCTGCCATCACTCTCGAACCTGCCACTGAGTGCCTGGAACATAGTTGGTGCCTAATAAATGTTTATTGATTGATTGGTTGTGGTTCCCAAGCACTCCACCTTGGTTGAAGACAGTCACTCCAGTATATCAGTCACGGAAGGTAGAAAGGCAAACTCTAAAAGAGGAGAATTTTGGTCACAAGAATCTTAAGAGGTGTTGCCCCAGGGTAGACAAAACAGAGGAGATGCTTCCTCCTTCCAAGGTGCTCCTATGGACATGGGATAGAAGGCTAGCCCAATTCTTCCCTTTAACATTACAGTATTCTACCCAAACTGTACCACTGTTACTACCAGAAGAGGAACACACAGACCCCTTGTTAGCATCCTGAGGCAAAGCTTCGGTGGCAGTTACTACTCTGGGTATGGCTAAAAATTCACTATTGAATCTCAAGAAGAAAACATGCTTTAGGACCATTCAAAAGATGTGAGATGCTGCTGGCTTTCAGTCTTACTGATGGAACCTATCATTAGGGCATTGGGAAAGTACCTGAAGCTTTCAGATCAGGGCTAGAAATTCTGAGAAAAGATTGATAAGTAGCTCTAGCCACAATTCCTGACATGACCCAGGAAGGAAGTTAAATCAACAATGGATGGAATGCTGAACTTGGAATCAGGAAGACCTGAATTCAAATCCTGCCTCAGATACTGAGCAGTTATGAAGCCCTGGGCAGCCACTTCATCTTTCTCAGTCTCGATTCCCTCATCTCTTTTTAGTCATTTCAGTTTCATCTGACTCTTCGTGAAACCATTTGTGTTTGTTTGTTTGATGTTTTGCTTTTTGTTTTGTTTTTGCAAAGATACTGGAATGGTTTGCCATTTCCTTCTCCTGCTCATTTTACAGATGAGGAGACTAAGGCAAACAGAGTTAAGTGACTTTCCCAGGGTCTCACAGCTAATGAGTGTCTGAGGTCATGTTTGAATTCAGGAATGTGGATCTTCCTGCCTCCAGGCCAAGAGCGTTGCACACCATGGTGCCACCTAGCTGCCCTTCCTCATCTCTAAAACAGGAATACTAATAGTCCCTACCTCACACAGGATTTTGTAATCTTGGAAGATTAAAGGAATAATGTATGTGAAGGCTTTGAAAACTCGAAAATGTCACATAAAAGTTAGCTGTGTTAACCCCAGATACATAATCATAAAAGAAGTCCAGGTTTCCATTGAAAAAGAGTCTTCATTTGCTACCTCCTAATTCTTTTCTAGCATATCAAGGTTTACTAGACCTAAGTTTCATTCACAATTTGCTACTACCAGCTGTGTGTCCCTGGGCCAGTCATTTGACCTATAAAACCTCAGTTCATATAAGAGAAAAAAAAAGATAATGATGTTTACTGAATGATTTTCTCATAATTCTAAAGGATGTTATAAGCCTTGAAGCATTAAATAAATGTAAATTATTAGCAGCAGCATCAATTAACCTACATACTTTCAGTATTATAAAGGGAATTTGGAGTTTTGGGGGCACTGATTGAGGGAGCTAATTGTTATTCTTCTCCAAAAGGGAAGACTCTCAGTCTACCAGGTACTATCTTCCTCTAAAGACCGCCCTCTCTATTCCCTTTAAGAACTTCCTCAATCATTTATCTGTTCCTCTTTTCCCTCATCTCCACCCCCACAGTGCCATACAGCACACTTAGCTTTATCATACAAAATGAAAATGATGAGGAGAGGGGGGAGAATTAACACATCAGTCATTTTAGTTTCCCTGTTCCTAATTCTGCAATTCTGATTTCAGAAGAGTTTCATTTCCCATAGCTCCAATGCCCCAGCTCTACCATATGGGTTTCCTTGGGCCATTCACCAATGATGGAGGACTTCAGTGACCGAACATTAAAGTCAGTGGTAAGCAACACAACCTGGGGACTCTGATTCATCTCTCTCACTTACACACAGGGAAAAGGAACCTGCATTAGTAATTAGGCAAATGGCATTATTTATAGTCAGAGATTCAGAGATCAGACTTCAAAAGCCTCTCAGGGCTTCTGGAGGATCACAGGCTACAGACCCCCAGGGATCATTTAATTTCACCTGCCACTGAGAAAAGGCTACCTATGGAAGGGGGAGGGGGAGGAGAGAAACAGTTGTACCAGTCATTGGGATGATAGCATAATTAAAGCAATTGCAGACTGTAAATTGAAGGGTAGTATAATTACAGTAGCCAAGAATTAGAGCCACAGTTAGGCCCTACTAAAGGATATGCTGGATGAAGGCAGGGCCTGTGTCTTATCAAACCCTAATGCCTAGGATAGTGGATTGAATACAAAAGGCACTTAATAAATGTTTGTTCAAGAATGAATAGTTGGTGGGATTCCAGCATGACTCAAGTCCATCTAGAATAAATACTCCATGAATTTGAAAATAGGTCCTCACTTCATGGAAAAGATTATTTCTTGAAGAGGCCCTCTCAGCCCTCCATGAGTTGAATTAGGAAGGATAGATTTCCATGAGGGACTGGCAAGACATAAACACGAACCAGCTGTGGTAGTTGGCAATGTGGCATGGAGGGCCAGAGTTTCCTTCAATGCTCAGCTCAGGAGCTGTCTCCTACAAGAAACCTTTCTTGATTCAATCAAACAACCAATATATATTAAGTGCTTGCTGTGTGCTAGGGACTGTGTTAAAAAGATAAGGATACCAAGATAAAAAGTAAAAAAAACCAAAAAACCCTGCCCTTGTGAAGTTTACATTCTAATGCAAAACAGCATACAAGATGCACATGGGGTAGACAGAAGGTATTCTCAGGGGGGAAAAGAAAAGAGCTAGCAGTTGTTTGGGGGTGGGGTGAGCTAATAAAGGCCTCCTAACAGGCTCCCCTAGTGGCTAGCAATCTCTACTACCACCCCAAACTACTTTGTGGATATTTTGTGTTTGCTTTTATGTGCATGGTTTGTTCCCCACTTCTCACCCCTGCCCCTCACCCCTTAAAGAACAGGGTCTATCTCATTTTTGCCTTTGTAGCGCATAGCACAGTGCCTGTCACAAAATATTTGTTTAATAAATGCATGAATCCACTCTGTCATGTCTCATAAAAGAAAACTTGTAATTCTACCTTATATGTGGTACCATAAAGAATCATCCTCAGATACTGGGGAAAATACTGATTTTAGAGTCAGTGACCTGAAGTGAAATCTTTACTCTGCTATTTATTAGTTTGAATGAGCTTAGAGAATTAATTTCTTTAGATTTCAGTTTCCTTCTTTTGAAAATGTGTGTGGATATTAGGTGACTAAATGATCTTGATTCTCTGGAGCTCTAACCCCAAAAGAGACTCTTAACATATTCCTCTTCACACCTTCCACTCACTGACTGCCACTATTTCTGTCCTAAGATTTAGAACTTTTCAAAAGAGGAAGGAGAAAATACAATAAATCTAAAGATACCAAGATCCAGAGACACCTGCTGCCCTTTTCTACTCAGACCGCAGAGTCAAGGCAGAGGAAAAAGAGGAGTCAAAAGTTCTTATTCCTCACCAAGTAACTGGAGATTTTCTGATAAACAGCATTGCCCATGGGTCATTAATAGATTACAAAATTAATGCGTTTGCGAAGAAGTTAAAGTACACCCTGATGCTCCATAGGTCAGTCTGTTAGCTTTTTGTCACCAGGGGCTAGGTTATAATGAGACATTACAATCCAGTGTAGTGCACCTCTGGACCTTCACCCACTTCCCTCTCTGTTAGATGTATCTGGCCTTCAGCTGTCCAATATGAAGTGAGATTGTTCAAGCAGAAGGGACAAGACAAGGCCACAGGGAATGAAAGGGAGTTGATGCCACGATCAGAATCACTGGACTTGGGGTGTGAGGGTGGGGTATAGAAAAGAAGTTTTGAATTGAATGTTTCAAGGATAGAGGGATGCCAGAACACAATGGAGACAAAAGGCTTGCTAAGTCCTTTCTTGGATTCCACTCTCACTGAATGAATGAAAAAGCATTTAATAAGTGATAACTATGTGCTTAGTACCATGCTAAACACAAGGGATAATAAAGAAAAAGAAAAAAACAAGGTAGCCCCCACTCTCAAAGAATTCATAGTCTAGTTGAATATTCTAAAATAACACATATAAGGGATTCCATCTGAAGGCAAAGGAAAGTCCTCATAGTTCTTAGTGTTTATCAGTAGGGCAGATTGGGGGTGGTGGTAGCAGGGGAAGTCTAGAGGGTGCTATGGCAGGGCAAATGACAAGTCCCTCCTCTATCTTATCAGAAAGATTGGAGCTGGTCACTCCATTCTCAACTAAGATATATGAGCAACATAATCTATCCCACAGTGGGGGAGGGCAGGGGAGGGATTTAAGGAGTCTATCCTATAAACATTGAAAAGGAGGAGACTGGCCTGAGAAGTAGAACAGGACAGAGACTCTACATTTCCTATCATGGGTATAGAGGTCAGTTTCTATCTGAATCAGTATTGGCAAGAAAGTTGGAATATTAGTGCTCCCCATAGTGCATACTCCACTGTACTTGAAAATGCCCAGTGGTATCAAGTATAGTGTAGAAAACTAGCTTCATGAGAAGTGAATTAATGATGATCAAATACAGAAATCCCTTTCAGCAATAAAACATTGAATGGAAAAGTACCAGAACTGGAGTTCGTGTTATATACCTTGAAGAAAAGGCAAGACCTGGGTTCAGAAGAGCATCATAATCATCAAGTGGACATGGAATCACCCAGTTCTTTATCCTTCCTAGTCAATGTGATCAGGCTAGTGGCTAGCAGTGCCATTTAGTGGTTAAGCAAGAGATATTTCCATAAGAGACTCCACATGGAATTTACAACCATCAGTAGACTAATCATTGAATTTTAAATTCATACAATCATAGGTTAAGAACTGAAATAGACATCTAGTTTGACCCCTTTATTTTGCAGGTGAGGAAACTGAGGCCTAGAAGAAGTGACTTGCCCAAAACCATGCAGATAAACTGGTAGAGACGGGATTTAACTCAGGTCCTTTTGTCTCCAAATATATTCTTTTTCCTGAAAAGATGTTGAAAGCTGAAGACTTTCGTATGCCAATTGTTCAACAAACTGAGACCAGACCTCCTCAACTTGAGCCTGAAACCCAAATATAGGAAGAGACAGATTTTTATAGATGAAAAACAATTAATCAAATAATTTCTAATCAGAAGAAAGATTAAGGATTTTCAAAGAGGAGGGGGAGAGTAAAGAGATGTAATTGTCTTAATTCAGAAAAAGAGGCATCCCATTCCCCCCAAATGGCTATAAAGGAACACAGAAACAATAAATGATTGATCAGTATGGGGGCAGTTTTCAGATAAGACATATAGACTGCTTAGTACGTACAACTGTGAAAAAACTCCTCGCATCAATCTTAGGAGCTAATCAGGTTCTGATCAGCATAACCAAGGTCCTCCCTAGGCTAAGGGTCTGTAAGCAGCAGGTAGAGGTAGCCCGGTTTCCCAGCTATGCAGGCCCAGGTTCAAACCATACAATAAGATTTTTTTTCCCAATTCCCACAACTGAATAAACTTTTCTCATAAGACAGAATTTGGACTAGACCCATAATTAAATAGAAAAGGAACTGAGCTAGCTCCAGAATTGAATCACAAGATGGAGTCAGTGTGGTTTACTCAATTTACACCACCATTTGCTGTTCTAATCCCTTCAATTCCTTTGATGTCCTCATCTATACATAATTACATCCTCTATGTGTATATATTACAGATAATATACACACAGGAGACATGTACATGGATATACATATATGTTTATGTCTATACACACACACATAAATTCCTTAAGGGTAGAGAGCATCAATTTTTTTCATCTTCTTCTTGTTACTGTTCAACTGTTCAGGCATGTCTGACTGTGCCATGGCATGGTGAACCATACTGGTCACAGGGTTTTCTTGGCAAAGAAACTGGACTGGCTTGCCATTTTCTTCTCCAGTGGATTAAGGCAAACAGAAGTTAAGTAACTTGTCCAGGGTCACACAGGCAGCTAGGTGGCTCAATGAATTAAGAGTGTTAAACTTGGAGTCAGGAAGATCTGAGTTTAAATGTAACCTCAGACTGTTATGAGCCTGAGTGAAACATTTGGTTTGCCTTAATCCACTGGAGAAGGAACCAGCAAACCACTCCAGCATTTTTTCCATGAAAACCCCATGTGGAATCACCAAGAATCAGATACAACTGAACAAAAACAACAGTTTTGTCTTAGTAGGTGCTTAATAAGTGCCTGTGGGTTGAAAAGTATAAAGCAAATGTGTTATCACTACTATTTCAGAGCAATGATCTCCAAAGTTGGGGTAGTGTCCTAGTGAAGGATGAGAAAATAGGTCCCATCTCATCCTATCCTTGATAGACGTTATCCCACACAACACTTACCCTAATTTCCCAGCTTTCCACTCTCTCCTTCTAATGTTCATATTTCCAAATGCCTCACTTTTCTACTTGAAGTTGATCCCTCAAGATCATTTCTAGAGACAGAAGAGACCTAGCCTCTATTATCTGCCCACATCAACTGCTACCAAGTGACTTTGGAGGAAATTTTTTTGGCAAATGTCTCTTGGAAGTAGGTAGGCTAATTGCTCAGGGTCGAAACAGGTGAAAAAAGATTCCTGCCTCTTCCTTTTCATTTTGGATAGGATCCTTATGGTGAGTTGCACAAGATGAGCAGGCCTGGAGGACTTGAATATTCATCAAAGAGCTTATTTCATTGTCCTTCCCCCCTCAAAAAAAATCCTCTTCCAAACTTCTCTGTTTCTCTCAAAGGTATTACTATATTTCTGGCAAGTCAGGTTCACAACTTCAACATTGTCCTCAACTCCACATTTGCTCTCATCTGATAAGTTGATAAATGATGACATTTCTACCTCCATTTCTTGTACCCTTCCCCTTCTTTCTTATTTTTCTTTTTTCTTTAATTTACTTTTTTTCAATTAAGCTCTACTTTCTCTCCTTCCCATCCATATTAAAAACCTTATTACATACATATATACAAACACACATGTATATATACACATGCACACATATGTGTGTATAATATACCTACATATATATGTGTGTATGTAGGTATAAATATATGAGTTTGTATGATGCATATATTTGTGTGTTGTTTGTGTGTTGATACACATATATTCAAGCAAAACAAATGTCCATGTTGGCAGTGTCCAAAATATACCACATGTTGTACCTACGACCACCACCTCTCTTTCACAAAATAGGTAGTATGTATGCATAATAATCCCCTGGAATTATGGATGGTCACTGAGGTTATCAGAGTTCTTCAGTCTTTCAAAGTTGTTTGTATTTAGATTGTTGTTATTGCATAAATTGTTCTGTTTCTCCTCACTTTCCTCTCGCCACCGCCCTGGTCCAGATGCACATCACTCCTTAAATCAGTAGTTCTCAACCTGTGGGTTATGGTCTATTTAAATACATCCTGCCTATAAGATATTTACGTTATGATTCATAACAGTAGCAAAATTACATCCTTTTTAAAATTTCTCTTTTTCTGTACAGGCTTTATAATGTACGTAATTATTAGTATAGTAATACATGTGACATATATATATAAATATATACACATATAAGTGATACATATAGAGGTACACACTCAAATTCTTTACAAATAGGGATGCATGGTCAAAAAAAGTTGATTAATCACTGCTCTAGAAAAAATTTACTACTTTGGATGTCAATCAAGCCAGCCTCTCTCTTCCTACCCCCATTCACTTCTTTTCTTTCCATCAGCCTCTAAAGGAAGGAGTGAACATCTGAAACCCAGAAGGAGTTAAAGATTTGAAATGAGTTTACCATAACATGGTCCCTGCCCTGTGGAGGATGATGGAGGAGAGGAAGGAATAAAGGAGTAGAGATTCCATCAACATCTAAGGAACCAGAAAACCCCAAAAGTCACCCCCTCACTGTCACAGTGTCTCCACGCTATTTAAAAGGAGGTTTAGATTTCACCAGAAATTCTCAGAAGCCCCATTTTCTTTCTGTTTCACTGCAAGGAGCTGCATTAAGTACCTCAGAGCTGCCTACTTAAAGTGCGGCTCCTTCCATAAAACCTTACCTTTATATCTCTTTGTTTCCCTCCTGGGGAAGATGAGCAGATATTTACCCAGCACTTAGATTAACACATGATGGAACCATCTCTTTTTCAGCTTAAACAATCTCACAGCTAAGGCTCTGGCAGGTACCTTTCATGTTCATCCAAAACCAAGGGGCCAGCTATAGTCGAACTTTAGGAGGAGGGTATGGAGATCCTGCCACCAGCCTCTCATTTCTATTGACTGGTCAGCACCCTAGGCAAGGAGGTGATGGTGGGGAAAAGATATCATTCACTTCCTGTTTTCTGACATCTTCGTTACTGAAAAGTCATTTATCTCTGCAGACATTTGGCATCTGCAAATTGTTGTCACCATCACAGAATTTCAGGATTGGGAAAGGACCTTGGAGATCACTTGGATAAGTCAACATGCAAAGAAGGATCTGAGTCAGGAGCTGTAGAGACAAAAACCAGAAGGGAAAAGAATTGCTACTCTCTGAGAATTTATATTCTTCTAGGGGGTCCAGCATGCAGAGACATAAGTAGATAGAAAATCATTTCACTTAAGATTAGTGTTTGATGGTCTTACCAAGTCTGTTTCTACATATGATCATCCATGTCTTTGTGTTCCTAGGTACTTGAGCTATATCCTAGGAAAATTCTTTACTTAGCATCCCCAATTATGCCACAAGCTAGGTGAGTTCCAGTGTTCCCCATCTTTATTGAAAGAAGAAAAGGAATAAACATTTATTAAATGCCTTCTGTATGCCAGGCACATCATGGCAGGATTCTGCAAATATTATCTCATCTGATCCTCAAAGCCACCCTGGGAAGTAGGGGCTGTTGTTCTCTCTATTTTACAGTTGAGGAAACCAAAGCTGAGGGACGTTCAGTGCCATGTCCAGGATCACAGAGCCAGTGTGTGTCTGAAATGGACTCTGCACTCAAATCTTTTTGATTCCAGACCCGGCACTCTATCCACTTTGCCATCTGGGGTAGTGGCAGGGGAGAGGACTAACAACTAAGGGGATCTATATGGTTCAGTGAAAAAAATTCTGGATTTTGACTTAGAGGACCTAGATGGTATAGTACAGAGTGTGCTAGACTTGAAGTCAGGAAGACATGGCCTTGAATTCTGCTTTTGATATTTGCTAGCTACATGGTCCCTGAGCAAGCCACTTAATTTCTAAGTGCCTCCATTTCCTCACCTGTTAAATCAGGTGGCTAGACTCGGGGACTTCTAAGGTCCCTTCTTACTCTAAACTTAGGATCCTATGACCTGGGACCAAATCCTAGCTCTGTGAGTCACTACCTCGATGATTATTTAACATTCCAAGGTCCATCTCCAGATCTGTGAGACCATGTTCCTTACAGAGTGTAACCTGAGCAAAGCCTTAAAGAAATTGTATCTGACTCTTTGTGACACCTTTAAGGGTTTTCTTGGCAAAGATACTGCATTAATTTGTCATTTCCTTCTCCAACTCATTTTACAGATGAAGAAACTGAGGCAAACAGGGTTAAATGACTTGCTCAGGGTCACACAGCTAACAAGTATCTGAGGCCAGATTTGAATTCAGGAAGATGAGTCTTCCTGACTCCAGGCCAAGGATCTATCCACTGTGCGACCTAGTTGCCCACAGATCAAAATGGAGCCTTCTAATGCATAGATAATATGTAGTTCTCTACATAATTGACTTAGTTTTAAAATGTAATTGTATCTGTTTTAATGTACTTTTATTTATTTTGTTAAATATTTCCCAACTACATTTTAATTCTTGTTTGGGCCACTCAGGGGAGTTGTAGGTCTCAGTTGGTGGTGCATTTGACACTTTTGCTTTAAAGGATTCTAGGGATTCTAAGAGATACATGTGAAGGGAGAGTACATTCCAAATATGGGGAACCATCTGTGTAAAAGCAAAGGGGCCAGTAATGTAATGCTAAGTTCAGAGAACTTAACTACAGATAAACTGATTCAAGTCTGTAAAAAGAAGGAGTGATGTGAAATACATGTAGGCTGGAACCAAATCATTAAAGGCTTTAAATGCCAACCTCATGATTTCATATTTTAAACAAGAGGGAGCTAATGAAGATTCTTGAGTAGAAAAGAGACAAAAAGTGTCATATCTATGGTTTTGGAGGGTTATTTGGCGACCTTATGGGGGATGAAATTGGAGAGAGAAGAAAGTGGAGTCAGAGAGACCCTTAATGTACTACTTCAATAATCTAGGACATAACTAATGAGTGGTAGATGAGTAAAGAAGGAGAGAGATGCAAGAGATATTGAGAGGCTCTGCAGAATAAACAAAACCTGCCAAGTGGCATAATATCCAAGGTCTTAAAGGAAAAATTAAATTAATTACACGAGGAAATTACACTATTCTAGTGGGGGACCTCAACATCCCCCTCTCAGAGTTACACAAATTTATCCATAAAATGAATAAGAAAGAAGTCAAGGAGGGGAATAGAATCTTTAAAAAGTTAGATATGGTTGACCTCTAGAGAAAAGTGAATGGAATTAGCAAGGAATATAACTTTTGTCAATTTTATCTAGCACCTTCAAAATGATTAAGAATGTATTGGGGGGCCAGACCCAGCGAGCCAGGGAGCCAGCATACATCTGCTGGACCACCCACCACCCACCACCCACCATCCACCACCAACCGCGGACCCCAGCTCCTTGCGCCATGTTCAGCAGCTCCAACGTCGTCGTAGCCATGAGGAAGGTGGTGCAGCAGCTCCAGCTCGAGGCCAGTCTCCAACGTGTGAAGGTTTCTCAAGCTGCTGCTGATCTGAAACAATTCTGCCTGCAAAATGCCCAAAATGATCCCCTGCTGACTGGGGTATCTTCCAGTACTAATCCTTTCCGGCCCCAGAAAGTCTGTTCATTCCTGTAGCAAGATGATCTTCAGCTACTTGGATAGGATCTCCGAATCCATCTTCATATGTGGATCTGTGACGTGATGTGATGTGATGTTCTGTAATGTGAATTGTGACTATTCAAAGGAGAGAGAATTCTAAAGCCTGCACAAAAGTTTAACCTATATGTGTGTAACAATGTGCCGAGTTAATCATCCAAATTTCAACTTGTGTCAGACTTTCTCCTCTCCCTCTCCAAATTTTCATTGATTTCTCTTTTGTACACTGGCAAGAATACAATAAAGTAATCAGATGAAAATTTTAAAAAAAGAATGTATTGGGGCAGAAAAACCTCACAACCAAATTCAGAAAATCAGAAATATTAAATATACCCTTTTCAGACCATAATTCACTAAAAATTAAATAAAGGGCTGTAGAAACATAGTTCAAAATTTATTTGTAAACTAAAAAAATCTAAGCCAAAGAAGGAGTGGGTCAAAGAACAAATCAGCAATTTCGTTAAATAGAATGACAACAAGGAGATAGCGCTCTAAAATGTGTAGGATGCACTCAAAGCAGTATTTAGGGGGTAATTTATCTCTCTGAATGCATACATCAACAAAAGAGAGAGCAGATCAATGAATTGGGCGTGCTAGAAAAAAAAATTAAAATTCCACAATTAAATACCAAAATGGAAATCCTTAAAGTCAAAGGAGAGATTAATAAAATTGAAAGTTTAAAAAAATTGAACTAATAAATAAAACTAGGTAGTAGTTTTTATGAAAAAGAAACAAATTAACCATTAGTTTATTTGATTAAAAAATTACTAGTATCAAAAATTTTCAAAAAATGAAGATGAAATTAAAGCAACTATTAGAAGTTCTTTTGCCTGATTATATACCATTAAAACTGACAATCTAAGTCAGTGGTTATCAACCTTCCTAATGCCACAATCCTTTAATACTTATATGTGGGTGTATCTGTATGTGGGTGGATGCACCTGGAGATGGATAGAGGAGCAGTTTCTCAGTTCCTAAGACCATCAGAAATATGTGTTTTCCGATGGTCTTAGGCAAGCCCTGTAACCCCTGTGAAAGAGTCGTTTGACCCCCCCCAAAGGAGTCGCAATCCACAGGTTGAGAATGCTGCTCTAAGTGAAATGGAGGAATATTTATAGAAATATAAACTGCCCAGGTTAACAAAAAAGGAAATGGAAAACTTAAATAACCACATCTTAGAAAAAGAAATAGAACAAGACATAATTGAGCTCCCAAATAAAAAAATCCCAGGACCATATGGATTCACAAGTAAATTCTACCAAACATTTAAAAAACAATTTTAAAACAATCCCAATACAATATGAACTACATGAAAAAAATTGATAAAGAAGGAGTTCTGCCAAATTTCCTTTATGACACAAGTATGGTTTTGACACTTAAACTATGGAGAATAAAAACAGAAAAAGAAAACTATCAGCCAGTTTTCTTAATGAATATCAATGCAAAAAAAAGATTAACAAAATAGCAAGGAGAGGACAATATATCACAAAGACCATGCACTATGACCAGGTGAAATTTATACTAGGAATGCAAGGATGGGTCAGTATTAGGAAAATTATCAGCATAATTGACCATAACAATGACAAAAGGAATATGTTTATATCAGTAGATGTGGAAAAAGCCTCTGACAAAATACAATACCCATTCCTATTAAAAACACTACAAAGCATAGGAATCAATGGGACTTTTCCTTAAATGATACATAGTACGTCTCTAAAACCAAGAAGTAATAGGGATAAATTTGAAGCCTTCTCAGTAAGATCAAGAATAAAGCAAGGATGTTCATTATATCATTATTATTTAATACTGTACTCAGATTAAGTCAATCTATGAAACCAAGGCCAAGGAATTGCATCATATATACATGTATATATGTGTGTATAAATATAATGTGTGTACATGTATATGTATATACACATATGTGTATACATACACATACACACATATATATATATATCCCTTTTTGCAGGCCTTCATCACTTCATGCTTGAATTACTTCAATAGCCTACTGTTGGTGGGTTTGTAAGCCTCAAGTCTCTCCCCACTCCAATCCATCTTCTGTTCAGCCACTAAAGTGATGTTCCTAAAATATTGATTCAATTATATCACCCATCCACCCCCACTCAGTTAATTTTAGTTACATCCTATCAACTCCAAGAGCTAATACAAAATGCTGTTTGACTTTCAAAGCCCTTAATAATCTACTTTTCACCTACTTTTCTAGTCTTCTTACACCTTACTCCTTACGGCTTACATATACTCTGATCCAGTGACATTGACCTGCTGGCTGTTCCATGAACAAGATTCTTCCTCTCTAATCTCTGGGCATTTTCTCTGGCTGTCCCTCATGCCTGAAATGCTCTCCCTCCTCCACTCCAACTACTGACATCCCTGGCTTCCTTTAAATTCCAACCAAAATCCTACCTTCTACAGGACACCTTCCCCAACTCATCTTTATAAAATAAATATTATATATACACACATATGTGTGTATGTATGTGTATGTATACATATTATATATATGTAAACTTTCTTTTAAAAATATAGAGTTCCAAATTTTTTCTCTCCAGTTACTCCTCTGACCTTTGAGAAGGCAAGCAAAATAATATCAGTCTATCAGTCACATATATGAAGAATGCAAAACATATTTCCGTATTAGCCATGGTCAACCCCTCTTAATTCTAGTGCCTTCCCTCTGTAAATTATTTCCTGTTTATCTTATATAGCTTGCTTTGTATATATGTGTTTGCATGTTGTTTCCCCCATAGATTGTAAGCTCCTTGATGGTGGAAACTGCCTTTTGCCTCCTTTTGTATCCCCACTGCTTAGCACAGTCTCTGGGGCATAGTAGGCGCTTACTTAATAAATGTTTACTGATTGAGTTCCTTTCTAAACTCATGCATTCTCTTAGTGGATATATGTGGCAATTCTGTAAGGTAGGTGACAGAACTCTTATTATCCATATTTCATAGACAGACACACTGCAGAAAGAACACTTGATTGGAGTCAGGAAACCTGACTTCATTCTCCAACTCTGTCTGCCATGAGATTATGTGACTGTGGACAAAATATTTTATGAACATCCTGTGTGCATCATAGGAAAAGCTAAAAAGCATAGCCCCTACAGGGTCAGACTTGGAATCAGGAAGGCCAGGGTTCAAGTCCTACTTCATACACCACATGGGTGACTGTGGGGAAAAAATCCCAACTTCACAGAGCCATAGGCAATTCTAAGATTAAATCAGAGACAAGTTGCCAAGTTCTGTCAGTGGAAGAGGTTTACTCATTGGAAATTCCTCACACCAACAAAATTACAATTCTGCATCCAAAAGCATAGGAGAAAAAGGAAAAAGAGCAGAGGAGAGTAAACAATTTTTATGTCTTCGTTTTGGTCGAGACCTCTTATTTTATTGCTATGGGTGACTATGAGGGAAGAAAATTCTTTCTTCAAAGAAGAATGCCACCTGCCCTTAAGCTTATGGTCTTAAATGGAAGGATCTTAACCTGGGATCATTAACTTGGTTTTAAAAATATTTTTATGACTTCATTTCAATATAATTTGTTTTCTTTGTAATTCTCTTAATTTAATTTTTTGCATTTAAAAAACATTATTCTAAGAAGGGGTCCATAAGTTTTACCAACGTGCCAAAGGTTTCCATCACACACACACACACACACACACACACACACACACACACGCCACCGCCACCACCATCATCATCATCTTACAGAGTTTTAAAAGATACTAAGAAGTTGAGCAACTTGCCCAAAGTCATAAACTCTATTTATGTCAGATACAGAACTGGCCCAGAGCTTCTGACCTCAGTGCCAGTTCCATCCACAACACAACTTTGTCTTTCCATTATTTACTATAGAAGAACATGATTTAGTTAACTCGGTTTTTATCCTGTGTCTTCCTTCAGATTCTATCCCCAGTATGCCCCCCTCTAAATTCAAAGTTTGAGGAAAAAAAAATATATATATATAGGTTCTCTCCACATAAGGTTCCCCCTGACAGGCTGCCATTATCAGTAGCCATAATTTTGAAAGTCTGAACAATTGAAGAGCTGTGAACTGTGTTTAATTAAATCCTGTTTGCTAAATTAAATGGAAATCGCCCCGGTCAGACCACATCTGAGGAATTGGGTCTGGTTCTGGGACCCACATTTTAGAAGGGGCATTGACAAGCTAAGGAACACCAGAGGAAGCTGGCTAGCATAGTAAGAGAACTTGAAACCATGCCATACAAGAATCAATTGATACTGAGGCAGGAAAGAGAAAAAGAATGATACAAGCATCAATGAAGCATTTTTAAAAAGTAGACTGAACAGAACAGAAGGAGGTTCAGAGGGAAACAGACAAGCAGTACAGTTTGAGAGCTAAAGCACTGAATGTATTATATACTTAAAAACTGCACATAACAGCTTCATTGTTTCCAATACAATCCTCTTTTTCTATTCTTCTTTGTATATGGATATGTTCATATTCATGCCAAGTTCAGAATAATAGAGAAAAATTATTTAGAGTTTTTAAAAAATCTGTTGAAAGAACTGGGAATAGCTCACTTTGGGGAGATTTAGAGAGGGTTATGCTAACAGTAGAATATAAGCTTCATTAGGGCAAAAATATTGTTTTTTTATCCCCAGCACATAACACAGTACTCTGAACAACAGCTGTTCAATGGAAGTATCTGAGGAAGTACTATTATGAGGGTCCTATGACCTCTGATTTCCAGGGTCTCATGTCCTCTGCCCCATATATATCTTGTGGAAAATGTGATGGCTTAGGAGAGCTTGTCAGAGACACAATATTGCTGAAACACTGTAGATTAGACTACGATTTAAGACTTCCAAAAATTTTCAGTAGAGCTTTCTGGATGAACTTTTCCCAGGGATATCTGGCACACAGAACACAAACACGAACCCACAAGGGAATCCACCCAGGTAAGCTGACTCCTCAGAGCTGGCTGCACTGCTCTGCACCATGGAGAGCTCACCTGAAGCTCTTGGTGTCCTTCAGACAATCACAATTATCACATTATCACAATGTAAGTATAGGTTTAGAAGCACAGGCCCTGAATGGAGGTGAGAGGTGGGGGAAGGGGGATAGTTTGGCTCCAGGCAGCCTGAGAATGGAAGAGAGGCTGGTATCCTAAGGAGATTATTGGCAACAGCTGCTGTCTCCTAGCTTCACAGATCAATTATTTTCTTGAGTGCCAACAACCATGTATATGGAAGATAAAATACATTTTCTTTTGAACTTCGACCTGAAAAGCAGAACTAAGGTTAATGAGTGGAAGCTACAGAAAAATAGAATTCAGGTCACCATAAGAAAAAACTTCTTAATGATAAGAATTTCCCAAAAGTTATTTTGGGGTAATGAGCCTCCTTTTCACTAGAGGTCTTCAAGTAAAAGTTAAGTAAGGCAGCTAGGTGGCTCAGTGGATAGACTGGAGGTCCTGGAGTGAAAAAGATCAGAATTTGAATTCTGTCTCAGACACCTCCTAGCTATGTGACCCTGGGCAAGTCACCTTACCTCTGTTTGTCCCAGTTTTCTCATCCGGGTAAAAGAGTAGCATGATATTCCGTAGTTGTTAGGAAAAAATGAGATATTTATACAGTTCTATATAAATGCTGGCTATTGTTATTATTACTTGCTGGAGATGTAGGCAGGATAGTGATGTGATTAGGTATAGGACAAGATGAACTCAGAAATCTCTTCTGTAATGACCTGAGCCTGACAGGCTGGTCCCCTGGTAGTTGAACTAGATTATGGAAGGAATGGAAACATAATAGGTCATTCAAGAGTTCACATCAAGAGGTTTAGTTAGTTATAGAAGCAAAAGGATATTCAACAAAAATACACTAGGACTGCTGCACTAACCCCCCCCACACACACATTTTCCATACAGAAATTCCTGTGGTCAGTAGAGAAACTCATACAACCTTGGGACACCCACCAAGCCTCCAGGGACTCAGGAAAAGCTTTGTCAGAAGCTAGTTGGCTTGGGCCTTCATCTTCTGAACCAATCAGGTCTTAGGGACAGCTTTCTTGCCTTTTAAGCAAAGAACTAGTCTGACCTACACAGGGAGAAGAGAAAACCTTGGTGGATGTTTATCCTATCACACCTCCCAACTCTAAGATTCATTTTATCTCTCTCAGTTTCAGTTTCCTAATATATCAAACTGCTCTTCGGGACCAGGTCTGTCTCAACATGACCAAGATGAAATATAAGTGAGACATTCACAGATCACATAACATTTAGCAGTTTACCCAACAATAAAACATAGATGAAATACTTCACCTTCTATCCACTGTCCAGCCTTGTTTCAAACCCACTTGAAATAAACTCATTAATTCTAAACTTATACATTCTAACTGTTTAACTCAGATCTTGCTTGATTGGCTCCCCATTCCTTAACCTCTAACTTATTAATTCAAACCCTGATTGACTCCTCCTTCCTTAGCTTCGTTTCCTGTTTGGGAGGCTGGAGATCAAAGTACCAAACCCCTCTTGATGCCTTCCTTTATAGAGGGATGAGTGGAAGGATTCCTTCCTTTATATCCAGCCAGGGGCATGTCTTGAATTTCAGGGAGACATTAAGACTGAAGAATCCTGCTTGGAGCTTTCTTTGCCTTATGCAATGAGGAAACTCCATCAACAGCATGAGCCTTAGTCTCCTGGTCTAATGATTTCAGTCAATGACTAGCTAGAAGAGGGGAGACCACCCAAGTTAACTTTCAGGTCACCTTATGTGTAGTCAGTGTGACTTACAAACTAGGAGATGGCTACCATCATAGCCTGGAGGAGTTCTTGAGTTCAGGGGACCAGTTCTAGCTCTCTCTCCCCTAGACTCCATGATATAGTATACTTTCCAAAAAAAAGTTTTAGAAAGTGGAATAAGTCTCTTCTCCATCACTTAGATGGAAATTTCTATGGCCTAAAGGTTAAGGTTACTCACCAGTCTTTGTTATGAAAAGTTTGACTCAACCCCTAACTATGCCTTTCAAATTCTTACCTACAACTACCAATTGTGGAGGGGCCAGATGAATACATTGTTCAAAATAGTCTCAATTCATGGAGGCAACAAAGACACTTCCCAAACTAAGTTGACTAGCAAGAATAGAGATTAGTGGAGTAAACCCAGGAGTCAGTGCTCAATACACATATCCTTCAGTCGGTAGGGGTCATCAATCACAATAACCTACCAAGTCACAGACTCAAGATCTGGGGAGGCAATCTGAGGCAAGGGACAGTGACTGACCTTAAAATATGTATTAGGTATAGAATGGCTGATTCAGGAAGGAATATAGCAGACTTGATCCATAAAACTCAGGACAGGATTGGAATAGTAATGAAATTTGAAGATTCCTTTGTATTGCCAAGCTAACAGGTACTTAGCACTTAGTTTCAAATTAAGCCATTGTAAAGAAACAGAAGATATGAATCCCTGTTGCTGACATAGCAGGAAGGGGCTGAACAGGGAGGAACTAATACCATATATAAGGAAAAATTCCAGTTGAGAGAGTCAGAACTTCTTGGGGAAAGCATCATGGAAGCAGAGAGAGAGAGAGAGAGAGAGAGAGAGAGAGAGAGAGAGAGATTCCTTCAGTGAGCATCTGGAGACTGGGCTGCTACTGCTAGACTGAAGACTGAACTGAGAATTGAGAAGAACTGAAAAGAGAAGTAAGAATTGAGAACTGAGACAGAATTTCTTGGAGCAAGCCGTGTGGAGGCTGGATAAAGTGATTTTGATTTTGAGAATGGAGCTAGAGAAAATAATTTTGATTCTGAGAACAGAACTTGTAGTGGTGAAGCTTCTTCTGAGAGCCAACCAAACTCCTGCTGAGAGCTTCCAAGAACCACCTGGAGCTGCCAAAGACTTCTAAGGGTGAGCCAGAGCTAGCAAAAGAAGCACGACTGGTGTTGATACTTTATCTGTCTGTTTTGGATCTATATTGATTTCACAGGCAGAAAGTGAATTGAGATGATAGTGCTGACCATATGTGTGAATATTGTTGTAATTCTGCTAAGTTTGATATGTATAGATATTGTTGTGGCTCTGTTTTCTCTTCCTAGGAACAGAAACTGTGAAGGATTTGAGGTGGACTGGATGCTGTGAGCTTCAATGTGGAACAGGAACTGCACAGAGAGCTGGACAAGGAACTGGGAGCTGCCTGCCTTTGAACCCAGGTGACAGTTTGGTGGATTCAGGTAGGAGCTGAGACCATGGAAGAGGAACCATGGAAGCTGAAAGCCTGCCTCAAGACAAGATGAAAAGACCTCTCTGTGGGTACTAAGTAGTTACTGATGAAATTGTTAACTTTGGAGGACTTTGAACTTTTGTACTTTGTGATTGAATTGAGGACTTACTAAATGATTGAGTTACAGAATGAATGTACTTTGTTCAAAACTATGTGACCACTTTGGTGAAAACTATGTGGCTATTTTAATGATAAGCTGTAATGTTGTGAATGTTGTACCTGGACTTTCTTTGAATGTTTCAAATTAGTTTGTTACTGAATAAATAGAGGGTTTACTATATTGTGTAATCAGAACCTTGAAAGCTGTTCACAGCAGCAGTCCTCTGGAAAGTTGCTTGGCTTTACAAGGGCTAAGAATAAATACAACTTTCATAAAAGGCCAGAACTTTGAGGGGAACAGGTTGAGTATTATAAACAGTCCTCCCCCTAGTATTCTCCTGATCTATCTACTTATCTGATATTGACCTCCCCAAGCAAAATCTCCATTCTTGCCACAAAATTATTGCCTCCATAGTAACCTCTTAGATTTTGACATTCTGTACAAATAAAAAAGCAAAAATTCTGTACTTGTTCAAGGCATGATGTAGTGACTCATCCCAGGAGAGTAGAACCCTTCATGCCCTTAGATGATCAGACAGCCTTATTAACATAGCCATATGCCAGCTGGAAGCTGGTTCTAGGAAGGAAAAGTTTAAGCCTTATTCAAGTCCAATTAAGTCCTGATTTTTTTGCCTTTTAAAGTAAAAATCTAACCTAATTCATATTGAGAGGGGTGGGGGAAAATTTTTGTTAAATATGTGACCTATCACACCTATATTAAGCTTTACAATTAAGTATGCTACTCACCAATACCAGTATACTATTGAAATGGAGGGGAGAAGAGAAGGAGGCAAGGAGGAGAAGGAGGGAAGGGGAAAGGAAGATGTCATAATAGTATAATTATGGAGGATGTTATAGTATAACATTGATATTTGAGACAAGGAAAACACCCTTCCTATGCCAGGGAAATAAAAACATTGTATCATAGTTTGGCCAACCCATAACATGGTCACCTGTTTCTAACCATGCTACCAGGCTTGCACCCTACTCCCCAGTCACTAGCTCCAAATCAGGTAGCTACCCCTTCACTCTGCTTCCTAGTTCACTTTAGGTACTGTCTTCCGTCATTAGAATGTAAACTCTTTGGGCTCAAATCTTCTTCATTTATATTTGCATCCCCAGCACTTAGTACAATGCCTGGTATCTAAGGACTTAATGAATTCTTTACCTGTTTATCTGAATGTGAAAGCCTCAGGTGCAGCCCTGATGAAACCAAAACTAAAAAATCATTAGGAATTGCATTGATGCCGAGATTAAAAGTAATACTGTGTCCTTCTTGAGACCTAAAATTATATTACAGTGTAGACAAATGAGAGGAGTCTAATCAATCTGTAATAGAAAAAAGCCTTCTTTCCTTCTCTTTCCTTTTCCCCCCCCTCCTCTTTTTTTCTTCCACAATAATTAATTGTGATCTTTCATCAGAGACACTAGTGAATTCTGCAACTGGAGTGCAATAGAAAGGCATGGACTTTGGAGTGGGAAGATGAGTTCAAATACTGATGCTGTCACTTGCAAGCTGTGTGACTTTGGGTAAAGCTCTATAGCAGAGGTTCCTGACCAGAGGTATCAAAGATTCCTTCTCAGACTGTTTTTGAATACATAAAATAAAACAGATAGAATTACAAAGGAAGCCAATTATATTGAAATAAATATGCAACATTTTCCCATCCAAGGTCACAGAAATTTTTAAATCTCTGGACTCTATTTAAGGACTTCTGCTCTATATTATTATTATTACCTTGGTCCCAGAGTTTGTCTACAGAGAATCTCATTTGCCTGGTAAGCTAACCAAGTTTGCCCAATATTAAGTAGTTTTACCTTAGCTCTAAAACTGAATGAGATTGTTCAGGGTGATTTACAGGCAATAAATTAGACTGTGTTTGGATAACTTGTTCTTTGTTCTCAGATCAAGGTGGGAAAGGTCCTTGCCCTCAATTTCTACTGTAGCATGGCTAATTTCTCTGTAGGCAAACTGCTGGGAGATGAATCTGAACCTAAAACACTAGTCATGTTAGGTCTTCTCTTTCTTTCCCTGGTTTCTCTCTGTCTCTGTCTCTGTCTCTGTCTCTGTCTGTCTCTGTCTGTCTGTCTGTCTCTCTCTCTCTCTCTTGCCCTGTCTCATTCTCCCTCTCTTTCTCTCCCTTCATTTCTCCATCCCTTCCTCCCTCCCTCTCACCTCCTCTGTTTTTAAGTCCCTACCCTTTACCTTCTCAGACTTACAGAGTTGTTCCATTCAAAAACCCTAGAGATCAGTAGTTGCTAGAGAGTGGTCCCCAAGGGACCACTTTGAAAGGGTTTTGGAAGTGAGTGCTTGTCCTGCCCCCAGAGTTCTACTTGCTCCAGGTATGTGTAGGTCTCTTGGTCCTAAAGGGCCTGGGTCTGGGAATGATTTCAGGCTAAAATATAATGATTTAGTTTTACTTTGTAGGAAAAAAACAAGCACTAAATTTAGAATCTAAACTACAACAAATTCCCCAGGGAGTCCTTGCCCTTTATATAAAAACTGAGGGAAATATCTCTCCTATTGGGAGAAATCCACCCATGGGAAGGAGAAAGGAGGAATTGCATCCCATATCTTTCTTCCTGAAGAAGGAGCTGATATATTAGGAACCATGAAACCAATAAAATTTCCTCAACCCTTTTCTTCTTCTTCTCCTTCTCCTCCTTCTCCTCCTCCTCCTCCTCCTCCTCCTCCTCCTGCCTAGATGCCCATTGTACACATTAAGTCATAGCACCATTAACATAATATTCAATGCACCACACAATCTAATCCTATCCTTCTATTCCAGTCTTACCTATACTTTTTCCTACACAAAAGTCCTCCTATTGAGCTGTCCCCCACTTGGGTGCTGAACTTTCCTACCTGATCCTTTGGTCACCACTTATTCCTATACCAGGAATAGCCCAATGCTTTCCTCTTGGTTGCCCAAATCCTGGCCATCTTTAAAGACCACAGTCAAATTTTAACTGCTTTATAAAAGCTCCCCTAATCAGAGTAACCAAAGATAAGAAAAGGGCCACATTCTATCTCCTGCAGCCACTCTGAATCATGGGCAGTGGAACTCATGTTTGAATCTTTTCCCCCCAAAGGAAGGACCTCAGCAGGACACTAGACAGCCTTATAACAAGAGTAGGAGGGGATCTTAAGAGAACACCCTCCCTTTGCTGTCAAGGGGGAACCACACTCAAAATATCTTAGGAAAGATAGGAGTGCACCCTCTCTTTAAAGTCTTGTAGTAGATTACACAGTCCATCCCAAGGCATGATAGCTTTTCCCAAATCTAGCCTACAAGCCATCCTTTAGCTTCAGCTTATTTCTTTCCATGTCATCATAATAAATGGGAACTAAATAGCCCTCTCCCCATGCTTCAAGAAACATGCTCCTCCACAAAAGTCTAACCTCTCTGGCTTTTTCACAAAATTGTCCATGATATCTTTATGTACCATGAGTTGCTGATGTTTTTTCCCTTTTAGGTTCCTGTTTCTCTCTCTTGAATGGCTACTTTGTCATCAATTGGTGTGGTCTTGTGAGAGGCAGCCTGCTTATCAGAATGGGGAAGAAGAAAAGAGCTGTAAAAACCACAGGAAAGCAAAGAATGTCAAAACACCTGGAAATGGAATTTCTCCTTCCTACATGCCATGAACGCATCTCCTACATTAATTAAGGTTCAAGTGACTGAGTCCCTGACCCAATAGCCCCACGGGACACCTGAATTGGCTGTTATGAGGAATGGGCACTGCCATAAGATCTTTCTTTACAGGATCACTTTGTATTATGTGCTAGCAGCATTCAGATAATGTTGATAACAGAGGAGATGTGAAAGAGAGGACATTAAAGGGAAGATTCATACAGACTAATGTTGATTCCAGCTATTCTCTAGATTATCATTTCCCATGGGTCCCATTCTGGGGGAAATGGAAATGATGGAGATGGAAACACAATACAGTAAATAGTTCAGACTCCATTACTATACCGCAGAATTTGTGATTGCAGGGGAAGATGTTTAAAATATTTCAGAGAACAAATCACTTTTAAGGACCCTGGAGTGTGGTTCTTTTAAAAGGGTCCATTTGCATACCAATAATTTATAAGTGGATTACAGATAATTCTTATCTAGTCATTAAAGTGAGCCCCCTATTGATTCAACCATTCTGGAAAGTGATTTAAAATTATGCTTTTAAAAAGTGTGAAAACATCCATATCCTTTGACCTAGGACTACTACCGTTAGGCATAAACCCCAAAGAGATTAAAGACAGAAAGAAGGGTCTCTTGTACATCAAATTATTCATAGCAGCACTTTCTAGCAGAACTAGAAACAGGCCAGGTGGCCTTTGATTGGGAAATGACTTAAGTTATGGCATGTGAATGTAACAGATTATCACTGTGTCCTAAGAAAAGATAAACATGAAGAATTCAGAGATTCATGGGGAAAAAACCAGAGGAACTAATGTAGAGCAAACTAGCAGAACCTGGAATACAATATACATAATGACTACAGCAATATAAATGGAAAAACAAAAGACAAAGGCAAAAGCTACCAAAAATTGATTTTGAAGTGGATCCCCTCATGACAACTGATTTGCTTTGCCGTATCTACTTCGATTGATTTTAAAATGTAAAACCTCATTTCACTTAAAATTCCTTTTAATTCATACATTTCAGAAATCACAAAGACTTCCCCTCCAGGACCCAAGTCTGAATTAGGGAAGTGTTACTGGACTATTTTACCTTCAATTTCAACCTAGGAGTTCATTCACTGCAGGATCTCAAAGTTCCTAAATGCCTATTTTCTCTCTTTTTCTGTTGGAATACAATAGGTAGATATACAGAATTATTGCTGAGAGGGGGTCAGAAAGCCCAGCAGGAAAGCTCTTCAAGCTACAGCAGCTTTAGAGCCAATACCAGAGAGAAGCATTTGCACAAGCTCAGCAATGCAGATTGACAACCCAGGAGACATTATCAGCAGCAGCCTTGCTCATGCCAAGGCCAAAGCCCAGCCAGCCTCAAAGATTGGGAGAGCCTGGGGAAGAGCTTGAGGACTCAGTCTAACAATTCTCATTTTCAAGAGAATCAGCTTTGGTGCAAGAAGAGTGAAGGAGTCAGAATAGGAAGGTCTTTAAGCTCAAAGGTGGTCAATGTCTTCCCTCACTTGATTATTTCCTGTTTCACCTGTTTGCAGTCTCTTTCTGGGCATGTTTGCATGTTGTCTCTCAAGACAGATTGTAAGCTCCTGGAGGTTAGGGACTGTCTTTTCCCTTCCATTACATCCCCAGCACTTAGAACTGTGTCTAGCCCGTAGCAGGCTTACTGTTTATTGCCGACTATCTATCAATGCTTATTAAATCATTGTCTGGGGCATTGACTTTACCTATAGACACACAGTCAGATGTCTTTCTGCCTCCAGAGGTTATCCACTAATCCAGGATTTTCTTCACTTTAAAAAAATACACAACCAAACATTATACCACCTCAAGAGAAGGTAATTCTGAATCATATATTACAATGGCAAAGAGACAGAGACAGAGGTAGACACAGAGAGCAATAGAGTGATAAATACAGTTAGAGGGACAGATATACAGGCTGAGGTGAAGACTGGAAAATATAAGAGTGAGAGGAAGGATAGGGAAAGAGAAGAAAGGACAGAAGGAGAGAAAAAGAGGAGAATGAAATAGAGATGCAAAGCAATGAGAAGATCCATTGAGAGGAAGGAAGTTTGAGAAGTGCAGCCTTGGGATACATGGGAGATATTGACAGGAAAAGGAAGAGAGGGTAAGTAGGGGAGGTGTGAAAGAGGGAGGGTGGAAACAGGAGGGGGAGAAGAGAAAAAGGCAGAGTGGAAGGGAAAAAGAGAGAGGAAAGGGAGAGAAGGGGAGAGGAAGGAGAGGACAGGAGAAGAGAAAAAGGAGACAGAGGAAATGGCAGGTGAAGCAGGAAAGATCATGAGGTGAGGATGGGAAGGTGGAGATGTGGAAAAGGGGGAACAGGGTGAGAACAAAGGGGGAGAGAAGAGGAAAGTGGGGAAAGAGGAAGGGGATGGAGAAAAGGACAGAGGGAAGAGGAGGAAAGAGAAAGGGGGAAAAGAGAGAAAGGGAAGAGGGAGAGAAAAGCAGGGAGAGTGTGATGTTAAATTCACAGATGTGAAATTACTGTACTATACCTTTAGTAAAACAGCAACAACCACCCCAAAGCTGAAGCTGTTTAGTAAGCAAGTGAGCCACCCCAGGGCATTTGCAGGGCAACAGAAATATCAAGGGTGGAAGAGTCTGATTAAGTTTACTCCCAGGGGCTTAGGTGCCATAGTTGGACGGGTACTATATATTTTCAAAAGCTTTGTCTGGTTCTGTTTAAAAATGTCTCAGGCAGCAGCGAGCGAGTGCCATGAAGACGCCTCGCCCCATGCCCAATTTACAGTTCCCTGACTGATTCGTCCCATTAGGTCTACAGCAAACCCTTTGGACTACAGTATATAGGCCCGTTTACCCATTGTATATTCATTGATACCGCTCAGCCGCATGCCAAACTGCCCCCCCCCCCCCACTCCTCAAACGAGGGCCCCGGGATAAGGAGACACCGACCAAGGTTAAGGTACTCATGATCTCCCTCCCACTCACAACACTGGCGATTTCCCCCTGCCCTATCCATTCCCCAGATGCATTCACAGGCAGTTCTCCTGGCCCAGGAGGAGGTAGGGTTGGCAGGTGGATGCCGGCGGCCTCCCTTTAGCTGGGGATGACAGCTGCGGCCACCGCTGGCTCTCTCTGGGGGAGAGCGGGGCGGGACATGCTTGGAAGCAGTTCCTTAATGAGACACTAAGATGTGCAAGGCAGCGGGGGAGCGGAGGGGGGTTCTGGGCGATTAGAACGCACTCTTTGGGCCTCTATTCTGACTACAAGGCACCAAGCCAAAGATCAAGTAACTTTAGCCAGCCGAGACCGGGAATAATTACCCCAAAATAGCTGATTGCTTAATTACGAGCTGGAATGTAAACATATAAATATGGAAAACAGTCCTCTGGGAGGGTGGGGGGTAGCGAGGGATCTTTGCTGAAAATCTCTGAGCACTCACAGCCCAGCTGCTTGCACTGTGTTTCTCATTCAGCAAATCCTGCTCCTCAGTGTCACTCACCACGGGGCCTGACCCGGTGATTTAACACCTCTAGTTATTCCGGGGCTCCCAGAGCCGTTTTTAGATTGGGCTTCCCTGGAGGACAGGAATATGGGTGTGTCCATCCATGGCTGAGAGGTCCAATAGATACATGAATGGATTGAGAGGTGGAGGGTAGAGGGAGACAGAGAGACAGACAAAGAGACTAAGAGAACAGAAAAAAAAATCCGTAAGAGCATTTATTAGGCACTTACTGTATGTCGGATGCTGAATAGTGTGCTGAATTTGAAGCCGAGAAAACCTGGGCTTGAATTTTGCTTTAGGTACCTATGATGGGTATAAACATGACAAACCTCAGTTTTCTCATCTACAAATTGGGGAATGATACTAGCCTCAAAAGGCTGTTGGGAGAATCCATCAGCAAGCATTTATCAAGAATGAATGGCCCATTGCCAGGTGCCTAGGAATGCAAGCACACACAGGACAAAACAGAACAGCCCCTGCTCTCAAAAAGCTTACATGCAATTGGAAGAAACAATATGTGCACTTAACAGTATATACAAAATAATTCACGGTGATTGGGAAGAAGGTGGCACAAAGAGCAAAGGGAATCAGAAAAGATTAATTGGGGGGGGGGCAATTGGCCTAAGCTTTGAAGGAAGCTGGGGGTTCTAAGAGGTAGGGATGAGGAGGGGAGTTAACACTCTTCAGTACTTAAAGTGCTATATAAAGTGTTGGAAAATTTTTAGGTTCTAGGAAACTTGGTTAGGACATTGAACCTGGATTGGATTGCCCCTTCAGGTGAGGACTGTTTCTGGATTCCTTACAACACAGTAACTATCCAGTGATATACAGTGGAAGGGGAAGGATGGGGGAAGGAAAAGAGGAAGATTGCACAGGACATTAAAAGCAGTTAATGACAGTATCTTTCACTATATAAGACATCATTCCCAACATAGTTGACCAGAAAAGAAGGTGTCCTGGTCTAGTAATAAGAGCAAAAGAAATAGACCACTAGGTCCCAGTTAGTGCAAATAATGAATTCCCCTGAAATGGTTGCAAGTATTCAAGTTCATACTAGTCAAGTTATAATTATGTAAAATAGAGCCATTTGTTCCGTATCAGTGGAAATATGCAGTAAGAATTCTAATACTTCAACCACTTGAGGAAATTTATTGAAATATTTGGGAGGCATATCTGTGTAACAGACTGACAGAGTTGTGAAGGGGTAAATTGATTGACAAAGTACTTTGGGTAGCCAAACCTGTCCCCAGGAGCTCCCACTGGGCTTGGAGTAAGCCAGTAAAAGGCCTTACGGCATGTTTATAGAGTTGCCTGATTGGCCTTCTCACCTTGTCATTCAACTGGAAAAGTACACAGAACTTCGAGAGCCAGAAGGTACTTTGAAACTATAAAGGCTAAATCTCCCATTTTAGAGATGCAGAAACGGAGGTGCAGAGAGACGACATCACACATGTAGGAAACAACAGGCCCCAGATCTGAACAATCTGGATGCTTATTGTACGTTTAGGAAGCTGAATGTCCTCACGAGATTTTCAAAATTCAACTAGAACATTCATAGTGTTTGGATCTGGAAGAGACCCTAGAAATTAGTCCACATCTCCCATGTAACAGACGAGGAAAATGAGTCTATAGATATAAAGTGTTTTGCCCCAAGGTCACAGAGGTGATAAATGCCAGAAGAAGGATTCAAACCCAGACCCTCTGACACTCACTGTGCAAGTCAATTAAACCGCTCCAGGCCTCAGTTTCACCATTTGTAAAAAATGATGGTGTTAGATGGTCTCTAAGGCCCTTCTAACTCTACATCTGTAATACAAATCAGTGCTGTTTCCACCACATCCTGCTGTCTGGCAATGCACATTTCACAGAGCCTCATGGGCTCAGCATGATGTGGGATGAGAAAAGCAGAAGCCATAATCCCTGCCCTCAAGGAGTTTACAATAAAATGGAGAAAACAAAGCATTCACAAGTAAAACATCAAAATAACACAAGGCAGCAGATGATGAAATGTCAAAATGAGTTCTAGAGATGCAATGAGCGAAACCATGGCTCAGAGATGGGACCATCCTTGAGAACTATAATTAATTTAAGAATGACTTATGGAGGAGGTGGGGTTTGAGTGGGGCCTGGGTAGGGGAAAGAGAACATTTGTCTCTAGGGAGTAGCAGGAGCAAAAATGAAAGAGGTGGACATGAATATGATTTATTTAGGAAATGGTGTAGAAACTGGACAGGTTGCAATAGTAACAGAAGGTTCTTTCTAGGGAGTAAGGAGGAAAAAGTAGGAATAGAGGTAAGGGTGGGGGTCATCATTCATAGGTACCCACATACATAGATGGACTTTGGGTGATCTCAGAGTATGGGGAAGGAAAGACTTGAAAGTCAGGCACAGGAACATGGACTTTTTTTTTCCTGGAAGATAATAGAGAGCCATTGAAGATTTTTGAGCAGAGGAATCACAGAATCATAGCCCATTCAAATTCAAAGAAAACTTAGAAATCTAATTATACCCTATCATTTTACAGATGAGGTAAGTAAGACCCAAAGAGATTATTTTAAATGGTAAAATTAGGACTAGAACCTAGATTTCTTGATATCCAGTTCAGGGCTTTTCCCACTGTGACCATGTTACCAGTCTTTGGTTTAAGCCCCTACAGAGAAGAGAGGCAATGCATTATTTAAGTTTCTGAATACTTTTCCTAACAATGATGATGTTGACAATGACAAGAAACTGAGTCAAAGGAACCCAATCCTCACCCAAGGCCAGCATTATTCATAGTCAATAATTGTAATTTTAAGAAGATCCTCAAGGATGTCTAAAATCCCATTCCCCAACTGGAACTCTTGACTCAGCTAATGCTTGAAGGTCTTCCCTTTGAGCTTGATTTATTTAGGGAGTATTTTCTATTCCCTTAAATATCACTAGGAAAATTATCACACAGACCTATTAGTCATTTATACTTTAGCATAAATTAATTTGTCATCAGTGCCTCTCCTGAGAGCAGGTTCTGATGGAAGCTAATTATGAAGGCACCAGATACCTAGACAAGTACAGAGTTATTGTGGGAAAGGTTAGAGAAAGTGGAGATCAGGAGTGCTAGATTCAAATTTGGCCAATACCACAGATTGAAAGAGGAACAATCAAGCTTCTATCTCAGGGCAGCATGTGCAATCTTTCTTGCCTCTGACATATTTCCACCCTTCTTTGAAACATATTCTAGGCCCTTCCTGGCTCCTATTAGCATAAAGTTCATAGGCTCATGGGCTTTCCTGTGGGAAACAACTTCAGAGGGAATCACATCCAACCCTTTCATTTTCCAGTCTCAGTTTGATAAAGTGATTTGATGGCATTCACCCGTGTAGTAAAGAACAAAGTCAAGGTTCAGACCCATCTCCTTGGGCCCCCAATCCAGCTCTCTTTAGACTACCTAGAACTCCCTAGATGGAGCTTCCTGGTTTTTTATCTATTTCCTGAATGAATTCTGGCTCTAGAATTTGAATACTTCCAATAGAGAAAATGACCCAGTTCCTGCAAGAAGGAACTGCTTCCCCTTTAACAATCCCATCCTTGCTAATAGAGCAATTGCGACCATTGGCATAGGATGGAGCACTTGAATCAGGGGTTTATAGGAGGAGGGAGAACCATGCCTTTTGCCTCCTCCTCTTCTGCTTAGTTTTCTGAGGAATTTGAGGATATCTGGGGAATTTGAGGATGGGGAAGCAGGGTTAGAGATGCTGTTACAGTGTATCGAAGTCAGATTAATAGTTAAGAAAATCTAGGGATATGGAAATCCCAGAGCTGTATAACTTCAGAAGGCAATAAATCAAAGAATCAGAGGATGTCAGAGTTGGACAGGACCCCAGAGACCACCTAGTCCAATCCATTTCTAAAAAGAGATTCTGTCTCCAACTTCCCTGACAAATGCCCAAGCAGCCTCCACTGGAAGATGTGATGGCAACAGGAGACTCAGAAACCATGGGGCAGAACTACACAGCATGAAGCTCCAGGCATGCTGAGTCAGAAGGTTTCAAAGTGTGTACTAAATGCATACACTTCTCAGCGATGTCATTGTGGTCCCATAGGGCAGAATTGGGAGCCGTCAATCAGTCAAGCAAGAAGAATTAATTAAGCACTTACTATGTACTTGGCACTGGGGATGCAAAGGCAAAAAGGAAATCCTGCCTTCAAAAAGCTTATAGAATATGGGGAGGGGGGGGCAGGATAATGTGTGTATACACACACACATACACACAGAGATATCTACAAAACAGCAGCTAGGTGGTACAGTGGATAGAGTGCTGGTGCTGGAGTCAGGAAGACTCATCCCTGAGTTCAAATCTGGCCTCAAATACTTCCTAGCTGGGTGACCCTAGGCAAGTCATTTACCCTGCTTGCCTCAGTTTCCTCACATGCAAAATGAGTTAGAGAAGGAAACGGCAAACTACTTTCGTGTCTTTGCCAAGAAAACCCCAAATGGGGTCACAAAGAGTCAAACACGACTGAAACAACTCAACATGGTTTGGGTCTTTTCATCATTCCAGTTGCTCTTTTCTGGACTCTTTCCAGCTTGTCAATGTCCCCATTCAATGACAGTGGCCAGAACTAAACATCATCTTCTAAATGGGCTCTGACTGGGGCAAAGTACAGAGGAACTCATGCTTCCCTTGCTTTGGGCACTATTTTACCATTAATTCAGGCTTGATCATATTAGCTTGTTTGCCAGCTGCATTACACTGCTGATTCCTATTGACTTTGCCATCCACAAAAACCCCCTTAGACTTTTTTCACATGAGCTTTTGTTCTCTAGCCATATGTCCCCTGTACACATTTCTGGACAAGGTCAGATTTTCCTGCAGAGGACTCTCAGGAATGTATTTGCCTGGTGACTTGAATTGAGTATAAGCCCAAATTTTAGGGGGAGAAAAAAGCCAGGTATTGAGGGCCAGGAAAACTTCTAATGACTGTCTTAGCGAGACTGTTGGGGAGACAAAATCCCACTCTGCTTCTGAGGTATGTATCTTCAGGAGAGTAATCAACCAATCTAGCCAAGAAAAGCAAATGCCTGTAAGGTTGGAAACCCACCCTCTCTATCCTCTTCTTTACCTTGCAAACATTGGCAGGATAAATAACAATAATAATAATAATGAATAATGAATAATAAATGATAATGATAAAAATAATAAACAACTAGCTTTTATGTAACACTAGGGTTTGCAAAGTGATTTACACAGATTTATTCAGTTAATCCTCACAACCCTATGAGGCAAGAGTCATTATTATTTTAACTTTTCAGATGAAGACACTGAGGCCCAGAAGTTAAGAACCTTACTCAGGGTCATGGGTAGGAAGTTCCTGGGGCAGGATTTGAACTCAATTCTTCTTGAGTCTCCAGTCCTAGGCTTTATTTATTATACCACATAGATGCCTTAGCAAAGAGGTATACAGGCAAAACTTGAATTTTCCTTCTCATTCCAAGGGGAAAGCTCAGCTACAGTGTGAAAAGACAGACTATTGGACATACCATGAGGTGGACACCAGGCACCAAGTGGACACCAGTCACCAGATATGGGGTGCATATTGACAGAAGTAGATTTGGGGGATGGGGGAAATATAATAAACAATTGTTAAAAAAATTAAAAGGACTTTTCTTAAGTTAGAGAGAAGATAAAGGAGAGAAGAAAGAAGAAACATCTAAAGAAAAAATTCAGTCAATGTTAGATTAGTTCAAGAAACCACACAGTAGAATTTCCTTTTCCTTTCTTTTTGCTATAATAAGCTTGATGGTTCAGTAAAGAGAATACTGGGGGAAAACTCATAAAGATTAAAAATAAATAAATAAACAAGGGGGGGAGAGAATACTGGATGTGGAATCAAGAAGACCTGAATTCAATTTCAGCCTCATAAACTTACTAGTTATGTGACCCTGGGTTGGTCTCAACCTCTCTCAGCTTCTTTAATTTCCTCATCTGTAAAATGAATGTATTGGACTCAACCACCTCTAAGTCCTCTTCCAGCTCTGGATCAAAATTCCTGTGAATCCAGTATGAAACTGGGTGTAAAATCTCTCCATGCTACCAATGGCAATACATGTTATCCTTATGAATTCCTCTAGCTCTGACCAATGGTCAGAAGACCTGGAATTGAGGCAGAGCTTTGCAAAAACCTGGTTGGACAAGCTTATGTAAGCATTTGACTTCTCTATACCTCAAGTGTCCTATCCATGCCTCTATAAAAATGGGTCTAACAATATCTGCCCTGAGTACCTCATAGAGTCTCTGTAAATAGTAATTATAGGTCATTGATTCAAAAATCCCTGAAAGAGTATAAAGCATGCAATACTCATGCATGAGATTCTTGACAGTGATAGGTTTGGGGGTTTCACTTGGGTGATTTCATTGGTATGGAGAATTCTAGGCATGGAAACTCTCTCTACCAGGGCAGATCAGCAACCTTCTATGCCTTCCAGCCTAAGAGAGGTGCCTGAGACACAGTGAGATTAAGTGGGCTACCCAGAGTCTCATAGGCATTGCATGTTAGAAGAGCTTAAAGCTCAGCCAAAGCAGCTCTTTGTCACCACCACCCCTCTCTGTATTATCAGAGGGAAAGAAGCAATCTGGAGCATGGGGGATGCTCAGGTACTGAACAGGGAGGGAGGGCAGGAGTCTCAATGCTAAAGGAGGCCTGAGGGAGATAAGAAGGACGGGTAAGTTCTGCAAAGTCTGGACTCCTGTTCCCTTAACAACCTGGCTCTCCTACCCATCCACCCACGGGGAAGGATGCTCAGCAGAAAGGAAATGGATGGACTGTGCACAGCTGGAGCTTCTCTAAGATTAAAGTCAAATCCCTACTGGGCTCCTCCTGCCACATCCTCCCATCTCCTCCCATAGCAAAGAAACCAAGATGTTCACAGCAGGTATAGATGGAGGAGGACACTGCCAGCTAAAATCACAGCCCCAAGTGAACATCAGTCTGCCCAGACTAATTCCTTCTAGTTCAAACCAGCTTTCTTCATCACATCCCAGCAAGTCCTGGTCACCCCAATACAAAGTTTGAGGCTCTTCTTTTTAATCAAGTGGGAGGCAAAGTGCTTCCACAGAAAGAGAGTTGACCATGGAATCAAAGGATCTGGGTTCACAGCTGTCCTCTGACAGCTTTGTGTCCATTTGGCTGGGGTAAGTCACTTAACCTCTCTGGACCTCAGTTTCCTCATCTGTAAGATAAGGAAATTGGAGTAGATGGTCTAGATGTAGGTCTAGAGCTAGCATCTAAGTGGATTTTCCTTCCTTTAAGTGAGCAAAGCATCTAAGAATGTAAAGCATCTCTCTTGTTCCTTCTCCCCAATACTGGTTGCATCCCTGTCTAATTAAAATTGAGGTACAGACCACAGCTGATCTCTCTTTGGAACTACCTGCAGCTATGAGTTACAGTTCCCATAAAATGAGAGAACGAGAAAGACAGAGAAACAGACAGACAGAGACCGAGAGAGAGGAACAAAGACACGAAGGACACACATATTGACCCACAGAGACAGATAGAGACAGAGACACAGGAGGCAGGGAAACAGAGAGCCGGAGACAAAGACAGAGACAGAAAGCATGTGGGGTCAAGCTACCCATGTTGTATCTGCATGTGGTCATGTGCCACACATGTTGTGGCACTGTGATAGGTGAAATCTGAAATGACTTATGAAAGTAAAGGTTCAAGCTTCCGAGCATTTTGATTTATTAAGTGATGCATACCAATTACATAACAAATTGGGAGTGGACTTGCTCAGCTTGGCACTGGACCCCAAATACAGGGCGAGACAGATTTTTAAGTATTAAAAGACAACAGTAAGCAGAATACAAAACAGGATGCATAATTATGTAATCTGATTTCTCATTTGAGGGAAGATTAGGGACCTTTCAAGTTGAAAGGGGAAGAACAAACAGGTGCAATTCCCTGAAATCACAAAAAGAGTTGTCTAATTTTCCCCCCTACCTACACTCCACCAAGTGTCTCTGTTTAATTAAAGGAACAAGGAAACAGTACCTGATTGCCCAGCACAGGGTCGGTTTTCAGATAAGACATATGGGTAGGTTAAGATGTATAATTGTGAGAAAACTCTTTGCATCAATTTTTAAATCTGAGTTTCTGATCAGCATAACCCAGGTCCTTAGTTAAGGGTCTCTAAGCAACAGGTGGAAGTGATCCAGCTTCCCAACCACACAGGGCTAGATACAAACAACGCAATAAAGTTGTCTCAAAAGACAGAAATTGGACTAGACCCAAAATTGAAACAAAAGGGAACCGAACTAGTTCCAGAACTGAGTCACAAGATGGAGGCAATATAGCTCATTCAATTCCCACAATTCTCTCTGGTATGTATGTATGGTATGGTTTTTCTTTCTTTAATTAACCCACCAACAAGCATTTACTCAATACTTATTATGTTCCAGGGGCTTTGCTAAGCACCAGGGGTAAAAATATGAAGACACTGGAAAACATCTTGATGTAACTTCCAGAGGTAGCAAAACCATAGTTCACAATAAGTCCTCCCTGGGCTACTTACAGGGGACTCAAACTGGGATGAAAATATAATTAGAAAACAGCCTGCCAACAATAATCTTCAGAAAGAACAAATGAACCATGTAACTCCCTATTACCCCTAATGGCTCCCTATTACCTCTAGGTTACTCATGGGGTAAAGCCCTGGAAAATCTGGCTCCAGGCAACCTAGCAGACATTTAGTGTTATGCTCCTTCACACAAATTGTATTTCAACCTAACTGGCCTCTTTATAGTCTCCCAAACTTGATCTGCCCAAGGTACCCCACAGTGAAAGGGAAAGCAATCCTTTTGTGACCTAACACCAAAGATTAGCCTTCACCAGACTATTTTTATCTTAAGAAGACTCCAGAGAGGGGAATGTCTAATTTAAATCAATTAATTTCTAAATGGTTAAAATAGGGCTCCTAAATTAAAAAAAAATTTCCATTTATTATGTTCATTTCCCATCATCATGTCTTTGTAGGTATGTTGCCTGTACCTGAAAAGCACTTTCTTCTCACCTCTGGGTCTTAACAATCTTTAACTGACTCCAAGGTTCAATTCACATGTCACCTGCCACAAGGAAGCCTTTTCTTGATATCCTCGTGTTATCTCCCTCCTCAAAAGATAGCACATGCCCCTCTTTGCTTGCATTTTGTAGTCCTTCGGTAGAATTGTCCTTCTTTGGGGACAGAGACTGTTTTTCATTTTGTCTTAGCATTCCCCAAATCTAGCAAAGGAACTATTGTTGCTGTTTTTCAGTAATTTCACTTATGTCCAATTCTTCATGACCCCATGTGAGGTTTTCTTGGCAGAGATATTGGAATAGTTCGCCATTTCTTTCTCCAGATCATTTTATGGATGAGGAAACTGAGGTAAATAAGAGGTAAGTGACTATCTGATTAATTATCTGAGGTCAGATTTGAACTCAGCAAGATGAATTTTCCAGACTATATGCATGATGCTTTACGCACAATGGCTCCATCTAGCGACCCCACCATAAGCGTTTAATAAATGCTTGCTGGACTGAATTGGATTATTTTTTGTAGATAAGGGGAAAAAAAACAACACAATGGTTTAGAGCAGTGGATCTCAACCTTCCTAATGCCGCGACCCATTAATACAGTTCCTCATGTTGTGGTGACCCCCAACCATAAAATTATTTTCGTTGCTACTTCATAACTGTAATCTTGCTACTGTTATGAATTGTAATGTAAATATCTGATATGCAGGATGTATTTCCATTGTTCCAAATTGAACATAACCCCGAGGTTGAGAACCACTGGTTTAGAGAGTAGTAGCACTAATAGAGGAATATCATAAATTTCATATAAACATTAAATTCCCCTGATATATATGGAGGTGTACATATAAGCTCCTCTCCCAAAACAGATCAAAATCAATCTTTTTTTCTAAAACCTTCTAGGGAAGGGAAATCAAGAAAGTACAAGACCCTGTCCATACTAACCTGAGAATAACAACAACCCACAGTTAGGAAGCAGTTTCCAATTTAGGAATCACTTTTCTGATGCCATCTCTCCAGGTAATTAGGACATATATTCTTATCTATATTTTACAGACCCGAGATTCAACGACGCCCAGTCACTTGTACAAGGTGACAAATAGAGTGCAGTATTTGAACACAGGTCTCCTGACTCCCCATTGTCAAATGCAGACTCTTTTTTTTTTTTATTCCTACGCTAAGTTGAAGAGGCGTTTGGAAAAGAACAGCACTTGGACCCTGACAGGTGCCGAGGAGGGTGTAGGTTTGTTTGCTCCTAATTTGCTGTCATGCTCTAGGGAGAAGAATGGGGAAGAATAAGTAAGAAGAAAACAGGTTGTGGGGAGATAAGTTTGGGGGAGTTCTGGGATGATCTCAGTGGCTGTTCAGCATTGGATTATAGTTCTCCCTTCCACATCTCTGCTTGTCCCATCTTGATTTTGATGTATTACAGTTGGGCATAAGAAATTAAATGGGATTTTATTGGGAGTTTTGTAGAAGTCTCAGACAACAAACCAAGACACAAAGCCTAGGACCAAATTCTTTACCCAAGTATTACAATATATCCCATAAAAGAAAAAGAAAAAAAAATCAGACTTCTCTGTTTCTAAGGGAGGGCCAAAAAATTTCCACCAATTCTTCTAGGTGGGGGGATGGGGTAGGACATTGTGTTCCTAAACCAGGCAATATGGAAGGGATAACAGCGCCTTCATTCTCACGGTCTTCTTTAATTGTTCTCTGAGTATCTTTCCCAAACAAGATTGTAAGGCCCTTGAGGGAAAGGCACTCAATCATAAAATGTTTTTGTATTTTTGTTATTCTTTTTGTAATTCTTTGTGTAGAGCACAGTGCTTGGACAAACTGTACTCAGTAAACACTTAATACAAGATCTCTCCTTTGAGTTAAAAGGCTTCAACAAACTAGGAGAAAAGAATGAGGGCAAAAATTAGTCGATTTGTCCCTGATAGCACCACCACAATAAAGGTGTCATACTGACACCATCTGACATGGTTCTAAACTGAATAAAACTGTAACAATAGGGAGATTTGTCTCCAGCACCAAACTCATCTCTTTGCCCTGTGCATCCCCCTCCCAGTCCCACACAAAAACATACATTTCTAGGTGCCCAGTGCCCTCTGGCTGCCTACCTGGGCATCTCCTCTCTCAGCAGCCTTGTGTGCTTTCTCTCCTGTGTCCCATTGATATCACTACTTTACCAAGGTGATAGCCAGCTAATCTGATAAAATAATCTGCGTTGCTCTGTGTCAGTGGTTTCTCCCATCCATCTCTTCCCAGATATTGTGCTTCCAGCTGGAGAGGCAGCTAGATGGTGCGGTGGATAGAGCATGAGACTTTGAGTCAGGAAAACGTGAGTTTGAATCCTCACTGAGACACTTACAAAGCAGGATGACTGAGGGCAAATCAATTAACCTTTCTCAGCCTCGGTATTTTTATCTGTAAAATGGAAATAATAATAGCATTAATTTGGTGCCTACTATGTGCTAAGCGCTTTGTGAATATTGTCTCATTCAATGATCCTCCCAACAAAGTAAGACCTACTTCACAGGACTGGGGTAGGTTGTGAGGATCAGATGAAAGAAGATATGTAAACTGTTTTGCAAATCTCAAAGTGTTATATAAATGTGTATGTTAATTGACCTAAGGCTTAATTTAAAGGAGTCATCTCTTAGGATGGGCAATTTAAGTCTTTGTGACAATCCAAGGGCAAGGATATCTGGGAAATAAGCAGGGCTTTGGGGCACATCTCCAGTTATACCAGGTAAGACAAACTGCTACTCTTCTCTAAGCCCAGCTTCTCACAGGAAAGAGGAGGAAACAGAGGAGGCCAGAGGACCACTGGGGAGGTCCAGGAAGTCGGCGCTCTGTGGGAAAGGCAGGCCTGCTGCAGAATTTTGTTATTCACAGTCTTCCAGCTCAAATCTTGGCCCAACTGATTAAGTGCTCAGCAGAAATAGCTATGTAAGTGCTGGGATGGCAACGGAATTTTAAATAGCCACTAAATTAAAAGCAAAGGCTCTCACATCATTGTCTGTTAAAAAAAACAAACAAACAGTGGGGACTGTGATGACCCACTGGCAAATAGAGAGTTATCTCATGATATATACACCAATCTGATGTGCTGAGCTCAATATTAGAAGTGAAAGCCTAGGCCTGCTTTGGGCCATGTGGCTCCCAAACCTGAGAAATCTTCTCTGAATTGCTATGTGCCTTCAGTCTCTTTCCATACTGTCTAGCCCTGACCTCACAGCTAAACAAGAGAATCCCATTATGTTTTCTACTCTAAGTTAGTTTATCCATGGGTGTGCTCCAAGAACTATCAGTGTGGGGTGGGGTGGTGCTCTAGACACAAAATGTATCAGCATGGTCTACATCAGTCCTGGTGGTACCAAGAATAATCTGGGACCACAGCAATGAATGCCTACACAGTAAATGCCTTTCCTTGGACAAGGGGCCAGCAGCTCTCACTCAGCTCGGATTACAGATAATAGTAACTCATGTGAATAGATTGCTGCAGAGTTTGCACAGTGCTTCATACCCAGCAATTTCTGTGAGGTGGGTAGAGCAACCATTAACATTCCCATTTTATAGGTAATCAAACTGACCATGAGAGGTTGAGTGATTTGACCAGGAAAATAGAAAATTTTAGATAGAAAAATCACTTTCTGTGGCAGGATTTGAACTCATGTCTCCTGATTTCAAGTCTTGTACTTTACCACTCATGTCTCTCTGAGTGTAGGTACCCTGCAGCATCATCTCTCAACAGGATCTGTTCCATCTGTTAGTTTTCTGAGAACAAAGTCTTTCCTCTTTCATAGGGATCACTGAGGTTAATAAGTAATAAGTAAGCCTGGAGGACATACTCCAGGCCCTTATGCATTGGGCTATGCCCCACCCTATCCTTCATGACTCAATTTTGTTCCTACCTTCTCTAAGTCACATCTCTCCCTTTTCTGAACTTCCATTTGCAATCTGTTGAGCCTGTCATGTCATGTTCCATCATTGTTTTTGACCTATTCAAATTTGTCTTCCCAAAATGTGGATTGTATGCTTCCAGAGAGTAAGACCCAAGTCTTACCACAATCAGAGCTATCCCTGGGGTAGGTGGGAAAAGAATCTGGGGCACTAGCCTGACTGAGGCAAGGCCATTGAGCGTGGGCAAATCTAGGGGAGAATAAGAGCACATTAGGAATGACCTCAATCTTCTCAGTAAAGAAAGATGTAAGGCCATCTGCTAAATGACAAGGAAGGGGTGGAGGCTGGGGACTTACAGTGAGTGGAAAAGATTTGGAGCAACTGCTATGGGGGATTTGATAAGAATTCAACAAGAGATGAATAAAAAGATTGCTAAGAAGGAGTGACAACCCTGCTGAGGTTAGACAACCGGCATTTACAGGTGACCGAATCATTATAAGTCTTTCAGCAATGCTCAGCAGTCTGGGAACAGGAGAAAATCAAGTATATGGTTAGGGTGCGTTATCTCAGATTTGGTTCTGTCTTTTTTAAAGTAAGGTAGAGGGTCAGGGGGTGAAGAATCCTATAGTGCTAGCATAAACATTTTTGAATTGGTTGACATTGGGGTTCAAGTAAGGGAGGAAGACAAGAGAAGCTGATAGGGGGTTGAAGGACTGAAAGAAGAGAAAGAGGAAAGAGAAGAAAATCATGAGGGTGAAGGGCATGGTCAGAGGACAGGAGGTAAAAGAATTGGCAGGTGTGGTCAAAAGAGTTAATTCCAAGAGAAGATGAAGTGCAAGGGTTGAACTTTGCCTTGGGATCAAAAGTGACTGATGTTGGGTAGAAATTAAGGTCATTCAAGCAGAGAATATTCAGGAAGTGGAAAGCCAGGATGTTGGAAGTGTGACAACATCAACCCTGCTGAGGTCACTCAGGATGGCTGAGGCTGGAGAGAAGAGGAGAGATGGACACACCAGGAGCTGAAGTCATGCACAGAAGTGGGCTACTATCCCAGGAGTCAGGGGGCAATAATAACACAGAAAAGGAGAGGGTGATGAATGCAAATGACAGGAGGAAAAGTTGTTGTTGAGCTGCCAGAGCAGAAATCTGGAAGCAATTGTAATAGGGTCCATTAATAATGCCCTTTACAATTTACAAAGTGTGTCATTCACAACAGCTCTGTAAAATAGGTCTAGTTATTACTAGCTCCATTATACAGCTAAAGAAACTAAGGCTGAGATAAGTGATGTGATTTTCCCAGGGTCCCACAGGTAGCAAGTGGAGGAATGGGGAACCAAATTCAATTCTTCTGGCGCTAAATTCATTGTTCTTGCTGCTACACTAGGGAATTGCCTCTCATACAATAAGACATAAAATATGACGATCTTCTACTATCCCAGAGAACAAGTTCTCAATGACCTTTTTAGCTTGAATTTCCATGAGCTAACAAGCCTCTAGCTGTGACCTTCTTTGGGAAGCCCATTTCTTCTTTCTATGGTTTTCTTTCCTATTAGAGGCAACTAGATGGCACACTGGAGAGTAAGGGAGGGGGACAAGGGAAGCTGAAAGAGGGCTGATGGATTGAAAGAAGAGAAAAAAGAGGAGGGAGGGGAAAATCATGAGGATTGTGAAGGGCATGGTGGAAGGAAAGGAAGAAATGAGGTGAAAGAATTGGCAGATGTGCTCAAAAGAGGCAATTTTAAGAGAAGATGAGGTCTAAGGGTTGACCTTGGCCTTGAGATCCAAGGTGGCTGATGTGGGGTAGAAAGTAAAGTCATTCAAGTAGAGAATATATGGGAAGTAGAAAACCGGACTGTCAGAAGTGTGACAACATCCGCCTTGTTAAGATCCTGGAGTCAGGACTGGACCTGGAGTCAGGAAGACCTGAGTTCAAATCCAAGCCTCAGATACTTCCTAGCTGTGTGACCCTGGGCAAGTCACTTAACCATTCTCTGCTTCAGTTTCCTCAACTGTTAAAAGGAGATAATAATAGTACCTACATCTCAGGGTTATTGTTTGGATCAAGTGAGATAGTATGTTTCACATTTATGCATTTAATTGAGTTTATGCATGTAAAGTACTCTGCAAGCCTTCAAGTGCTGTATAAATGCCAGCTGGTATTATATTATTGCTAGGGGGATTAGTCCAAACAATTACAAAGGGACTTCCAGCTGTAAAATGGTGTGACTATGACTCTCTGAGAGACAAAATGATATAGCGGATAGAACACCATTCTCAGAGCCAAGAAGTTCAAGTTCAAGTCCTGACTCTAACAATAATGACTGCGAGACTTTGGGTAAGGTCCTCAACATCTCAATATCTTAGACAACTCTCTGAGGGAGTTTTAACCTGGAGATGACTCATATGGAGGGAATCAGAGGGTCCATGAACTTGGATGGGGGCAACCATATCTTTATTCTCCCTAATCTTGGATTTCTTTTGTAATTCTGTGTGTTTCATTTTATGCATTTAAAATTTTTATTCTGAGAAAGGGTCTGTAGGTTTCACCAGACTGCCAAAGAGGTTCATCACGCACAAAAACCTTAAGAAGACCAGGTACTGACTTGCATAGAGAAACGAGTTTCCTCATTTAGAAACCCCTCTTCTGATGAAATCCTAGGATCATAGATTTAGAACCAAAAAGGATCTCCGAGGCCATCAATTCCCATTTCTTATATGTGAAGAAATTGAAACATACAGCAGTGAAGTGACTGGCCCAGGGTTACACACTGCCAATAAATGTCTGAAGCAAAATGTAAATTCACAGCACCCTGATGCCAAGCCCAATATTCTAACCACAAATAATGAGAAACCAAAAATAAAGATTCTCTAATTATATCTCAAACTTCCATAACCTTCCATAATACACATCAGAAGACAGTCCGTAAAATGGTATGCCATAGTAACACATGATACTTCACACTAAATAGCATTTCAAGGGACAAGAAATCCTAGATACTTAGGGATCTTTGTGGAACAACCAAATGAAGAAAAACAGAGGTCTCCAATCAATGTCCCTTCCCCCACCCCTTCGCTTTTTCTTTTTTTTTATTCTTTTAAAAATTTATTTATTTATTTATTTTTAGTTTTCGCCATTCATTTCCATTAGATTTTGAGTTCCAGATTTTCTCCCCATCCCTCCCCTACCCCTACCCCAAGGTGGTGTGTAATCTGATACACGTTCTGCATATATATTCATATTAAACATATTTTCACATTAGTCATATAGTAAAGAAGAATTAGAACCAATGTCCCCCTCCCCTTTTCTTTATAAATAGCTAAATAGAATCCTCCAATTTAGGTGACACCTCGGCTCACATTCTCTCCAGATATACCAAGAGCATCAGCAAAGTGGTCTGTGTAAAAGGATGGAAGAATTGAGGAATGTAGGTGTCCCAATGATGGACAACTATTGACTGGTTGGTCTTTGTTTTTTAAAGTCTCATTAGGAACATCTCAGTACTGTCGCCCATTCCTGGACTTTACAAAGCTGAGACACGACAGGATAAAGAGGAAGGGGACAAAGTGACCCTCAGATATAGTGTCTAGTTCATTTTTTAAACTCAGAAAAGATGTTGGATGAGTCATTGGTGGCCTCCAGCAAAGCTTTCTCTTACTTGGAAATGAGAAGAATTGTCACCACTGGAATTCCTCCCTACCTTCACTCCTCCCAAAATTCAATCTGCCAGGGGCAGGGACATCATTCAGAATATTTGACATCTGTGTATATGGGGGAGAGGGGAAGGATGTCTGATGGGAGAATGTGGGCTTCTGATTGTTATAGGTTCTTTGCCTTTATTCTGACTCATGAAGAACGACTCACTTTTCTGCATCTCTGAGTCAGAACCTGCAGGGCACAGTTCTGAAAGTAGAAACATCAGCAGTGGGAAAGGGGGAGGGAAACCAAGAGAAAGAAGGGGGAGGAAGGGAAGAGAGAAGTTGCACTTGAGACTCTTGAAAAAGCAGTAATTGATGGGTCTGATAATATCACCTCAGTTCTTTCAGCTTGAAAGCCAGCATTCCTTAGTATGTGGAGCTTTACGGCCCCTTGGTTATATGGAATCCATTTTTGTTTCTCTCCTTTCAGATTTATTTGTCCTGGAAACCAGAGTGTAAAGGGAGGCAGGGAGAGATCTGAGAGGTAGAAGACTGGGGGGAGAGCAGCCCCAAGACATCTGTGACACAGGGACTGCACCATCAGTAGTCCTTCCCTGGAACGTTTCTGAAATAGCAGATGCTCATGTCCCACAATCTGCCACCTCAAGTTCCAGGACAGCCAGCCATGAGCAGTGGCCTCAGTGAGAATTTGAGTCCCTCAGTACTTCAGGTCAAGGAAGAGACAGATGAGAATTCTTTAGTGATGGGAGGTCTTAAAGGATTCCATTATCCCTAAGGAGAGTGACTGTTTTTCTCTTTCACAAGGAGCTGTCATGAGACCACCAAGAACAAATAAATTTCCATCCCTTTGTCTTCTGCCTTGGCTTCTCCCTCAAGATTTGAACAGTCCTTTCAGATAGGCTAGTGCATTATATCACCTTGGATAAGTCACTTAACCTCTCTGTACCTCATTTTCCTCATTTGTAAAATTATGGGGAGGTGGGTTTGATGACTAAGGTCCCTTCTGGCTCCAAATCTTTCTTATAACCTGTGAATATAAGAAGTCTCTGCTGTTTCAACTAATCATGCTATTTTCTTTTCTCCTTACTTTTCCTAAGACTCTTGGCATAAGGAATTCCATAGGGTCTCTTGGACCACAGGACATGGTGGGGAAGAGGGATATTTCATAGAGCCATGGACTGATATCCTGTCTTCTCCCAAGGCCTTCCAATTTTTAGAGCTAATCTAAGAATTTATAGTCATAAAATGCATCCATCCTACTACTTCCACCTGCAGAACCCTCCTCTTTCTTCTCCTTAAGCTTCTACAAACCTGGCCAGGG
This sequence comes from Pseudocheirus occidentalis, assembly GCA_028646575.1. NCBI lineage: Eukaryota > Metazoa > Chordata > Mammalia > Diprotodontia > Pseudocheiridae > Pseudocheirus > Pseudocheirus occidentalis. The sequence goes on from CM053593.1 coordinate 56,216,360, forward strand.
TCAAGAACCCTGCATTTTGGATCATGGATAAAGCTGTCGCCACATCACCATTTAAAGGGACTAACCATGGGATGTCCCTGAGCCAGACAGAGTGTGTGCGGTTGTGCCAATAAGATGGATTCTGAGTCAGAATGTGTAGAACTGTCAGAAGATGGTGTACCCTTAATGATCATGTAGACATGTCCCCTGAAGCACCCCAGCTCAGCATATAAAATGAGCAAAGGCAGGCTGGTGGTGGACAGGACTGAGAAGAAAAGTGACTACTCAACCTAGATTCCTTCCACAGCAGTAACACTCTCACTGCCCCCCCCAACTCTTTAGGGGTCTCAAGGCATAATTTCAGCTAGAATATGTAGCAGACGTCATATACTGTATATGGTCATATACACAACATACATGTACAACATATACATTAGTATATGAAGCATATATTGTACCATATATAATAGTAAATGGAACATATACTATACAACACATGATAGTATAAGGAGTATATACTATACCATGTATATGATAGTATATGGAGCATGTACTGTACCTTATATATGATAGTATATGGAGCATATACTGTACCCTATATATGATAGTATATGGAGCATATGCTGTACCTTATATATGACAGTATATGGAGCATGTACTGTACCATATATATATGATAATATATGGAGCATTTACTGTACCTTATATATGATAGTATATGGAGCATATACTGTACCTTATATATGAAAGTATATGCAGCCTATACTGTACCTTATATATGATAGTATATGCAGCATATACTGTACCATATGTATGACAGTATATGTGACATATGCTATACCTTATAGTATATATATATATATACTATATATATACATGTACTGTACCTTATATATGATAGTATATATTGGACCATATATATGATAATATACGCAGCATATACTGTACCATATATACGATAGTAAATGCAGTATATACTGTACAATATACACTGTTATGTATAAAGTATGTGTGTATTAGTATATACAGATATATTTGCTTTGCAAGCTGTAAAGTCACCATCCTGGGCCGTCAAGATTATATCCAGTTTTTTCCCTCTATGCAATTGTTTTCAAGTTGTCTGTATCCTTATGCTGTGAGCTCCTTGAGGGCAGGGACTGCTTTTTTGCCTTTCTTTGTGTTCCCAGTACTTAGCACAGTGCCAGGCACATAGTAGGTGCTTAATGAATGCTCATTGACTTGACTTGACTTCAGCTGCCTCATCAATGAAATGAGGGCATTGGGCTAAATGACCTCTACGTTTCTTGCCACTCCTAAAATCTGTGATCCCATGATACATCCCTTTTGATCAGATCTAAAAGTTTCCTGGCAAAATGCTTTCCTCCTCTTTAGTTGGCATGTCCTATCTAGGGATATTTGATACAGGATACTAGTTACACTTGTAGGATAAAATAAATTCGGAACTGAGTCTTCTTGGAATCAAATTGTTTGGAAATGCAGACAGACCTATGATAAATTACAAAAGACTAAACGCTGTCATGAGACTGATAGTCTTAAAACCAGGTTCAAAAATCTTAATCCCATCTCTGACTATTTTCTTAACTAATTGTTTACTTTTCATCTTCTCCTCCCCCTACAATCTTGATTAAAGAGATGGTGATGGTAATGAAAACACCACCTGTGCCCATAATGTCTTAATTTTCCTGTCCAAGACTTCATAGTCCCTCAAGATTATTTTTTTCCAGGTTCATTCTGACAGTATCTATCATTTGTCACCATATGAATCATGACCAGAAGTGGTTACCACTCATCAGGTTTCATAAGACTGAGGAGATTCTCCTTCTGTCTCAGAGAGACAGCACGTCTTCCAAGTGTTCGTGTCAGCCTGACTAAAGCTGCCCTCTGACATAGGAAGCAGTCAACCACCAGAGCTTATATTCTCCTCCTTTGGCCAGGACTACTTATCCTCTCTTCTGACCATGTCTGTGCAGGTTAATTAACATTTAATGGAGCATAGGAAGCTGCTTCTGCTTCATACCCACTATGTGAAAAGCCTTGAACCTATTACATTCCCCCAAGGTTCAATATTATTTCTACAATAGGATAATGTGCTACTACTTCTAGGGGAAGATACAGTTGTCTTATAGGAGCCCCTAGAGACAATGACTTAATTTAAAAGATTACCTCTAATAATGGTGATTTCTGGCTTTGACAGGTTAATGGAGAGGGGGAGGCTAAGGAAATATTCATTTATAGAGTATTTACTATGTGCCAGGAACTGTGTCAAGCACTTTTCACAAATATTATCTCATTTGATCCTTACAACAACTCTGTGAGGGTATAACACCCATTTTGTAGTTGAGCTGAGTGACCAGGGTCACATAGTTAATAAGTATCTGAAGCTGGATTTGAACTCGAGTCTTCCTGACTGTAGGCTCAGCACTCCGTCCAGTCTACCACTAGCTGCATTTATTTGAGGTCCCTGAGTTTCCTAAATATCAACATGTAACTATTTATTCCTATTTCCCTTGGGTTACATATGTGATAAGTATGTATTTATATATTCATTAGTCATGTAATATATTAACATAGCTATGCATATAATACATTTGCATATATGTGGGTACATTTGCTATATTAACATGTACTGGCATGGTTAATTATATGTGATGAGTTTGTGATCATATATTAGTTAAGTGTGACTATATATTAACATGGCTGTTCATATAACACATTTGCATGTATATGGGTATATTATGTTAATTTTATGTTAATGTTCTGTTAATTATTGTGTTAATATGCATATATTGGCATGATTAATTATGTGTGACAAGTATGTGTTAATATAATTAATCATGCTAATATATTACCATATCTGTTCATATACTATATTTGCATATATGTGGGTGTGTTTCTTGTATTAACATGTATGTGCTTAATTATACATGTTAATATATTGTATATTATATCAGTGGACAATGTATTGTATATATATATATATTGTAAATATATATATATATCAGTGGACAATGACATTTTGGTAATTCTAACCATATCTGACCAGTATGCATTGTCACTATGATCCTCATTAGAATTAGGACTGAATTTCTGGAATGATCTCTCATGGATGATGAAGATATAAGAGTATCTATAAGTGTTGAAGTCCTCTGTAGTAAGTGTCTGTATTGAAGAAAGCAGAAATTAGTACAATGTTTTTATATATAGGAGATTTTGGCAGGGGGTCAGGGAAAGGGAAGGGAGACTTGGGATCTCATCTCATGGAAACATCTTCCATCTATTCAGATTGTCAACTTTTCTATAACTTACAGTGTTATAAAGTTAGTTGAGACAACAAGATGATAAATGACAGGAAATATGATTTTCCATGGTCACTGAGCCAGAATGTGTCAGAGGCAGGACTGAAACCTGGGTCTCATTAAACTTGAAGGCCAAATCATTCTACCTCTCATTCACAATGCATAAAATTAAAACTCAAAGATCTATCTATTTTATGTGTAGTAGCTAATACATACTCATTGGGTTTATTTTTTTTAAATCTGGCATTTTACAGAGTGCTAGATCTGTGAAATGAAAATGACTAGTTAACAAAAATTAGATGGTTCCAGATTTTTGGCTTATTCTGGGAAGCAGGACAGTGTGTAGGTAGAGTGTTGACCTTGGAGTCATAGGATCTGAGTTTAAATCCCAGCTCTGTTTACCTCCTTTGTGACCCAAAACCAGTTACTTCACTTCCAAGGGCTATTGCTTCCTTAATTGTAAAATGAGGGGATGGAACTAAATGGCTTCTGGGGGTCCCTTCCAGCTCCAAATCTACGATCCCATGATCTGATGAATCACTTCCTAAAAATTAGATCTGTACAAAAATAGAAGAGTTTGTCTCAGGAGGTGGTGAATTTCCCAACACTGGGGTGTATTCAAGCAAACCAGATGACTTCCTCACTTATTAGAGTTGTTGCAAAGAGAACAGGCATGACATTGAACCAGATGACCATTAAGGTCCCTTCCAAGGGGGCATCTAGGTGGCACAGTGAATAGAGCACCAGTCCTGGAGTCAGGAAGACCTGAGTTCAAATTTGACCTGAGACACTTCACACACACACACACACACACACACACACACACACACACAGGGTGACCATATGACCTTGGACAAGTCACTTAACCCCAATTGCCCCCCCCACTCCAAAAAGCAAAAAAAAAAAAGATACCTTCCAATTCTTGGATTCTAGGATGCTTTGGCTGTGATTCTTAAATGGGCTTCTATATATCACAATTCACTAATAAAGGAAATGAAGGAGATAGTGTTAATCATTATTCAAAGAGAAGAGATAGATTTTCCAATAGATTTTATAGGATGTTACCAATTCCCATTTGTCTAAGGAAAAGATCCTTTTGTAAAATGACTTTAGTCCTGATGCATTACACAAAAATGGGGTTTTATTAGAGCCCCACTCCCAGACTCACTTTCTGGTGTTTGCAATAACAACATGTATCATTAAAGTCGTATTAAAGATATGACAAGTTTTTTCCTTCTAGCTGCACACCAGTAACAGCTAACTAAAACCTGGGAGGGTAGTGCTGTGCCTGAAGGTTTTTACAAAACAACTGGACAATCATTTGATTGAATCAAATTGGATTATTTTAATCTTCCAGTTTTGTATTGATGGCTTGGGCACCAGATCCCATAGCACTTTTCTTAATTCACCCACACACACACACCTGTTCATAGATGACTCTTGTTGCCATAGCACTGACCTGTCTCCCTGTCACTGTTCCTAGCCTCCACAAGATGAGTCTAAGGGACAATTTCCTGAAATAGATAGACACCAGGTACAAACAGCCACAAGATGCCTAAATATCTTGATAACACCCTGCCAGTCCCCAGTCCTATCACTGCCAAACTCACCAATTGAACAAGCTGCTTTCTTAGATAAACAAAAACCAAGTATGCCTCTGTTTCCCCTGTAGGCCTGCATTTACAAATAGCTACCTGAAGTTCATAAGATTATAGGTTTAGAGATGGAAGAGGCCTTAGAGGTCATCAAATCCAGCATCCCCCTTATTTTATGAGGAAACAGAAGTCCAGAGAAGTTAAACGAGTTGACCAGAGCCAACCAACGAGTCAATATCTGAGGCAGCATATAAGCTCATGGCTTCCTGCCTCCTAATCCATTACTCCAGCCACTGCACCATACTGCCTCTCAATAATGGCTTCTTGAAGGGTTTAGATCTGGATAAAACCCTGAAGATTTCCTAATATAATCCTCTTATTATACAGAGAAAAAATACACTGAGACCAAGGAAAGGGGAAGTGATTTGCCTGAGGATGCACAAGAAATGCATAGTAGAACTGAGACTGGAACCCATAATCTCTGACTTCAAATCTGTTATATCACACTACCTTCCAAAACCACTGGTCACTTTCTTGTGGAGATAGTGCTCAAAGATGGTGTCATTACTTACCTGACTTTGATCCCTCTTGACTAACCATTGCATTCAGTTCTTTACTGCTTATTTTTTGACCACCAATCGGAAAAGGAGACATAACATCCTTTTTTCTGTGCACATAAAGATGAAGTGGTTGGAAGAATCAGGGAGGTGTGAATGTTGTCTTTGACCAAGTAGAGTATGTGGTATAATGAAAAGAACTGAACTTAGATTCAGCAAACTTGGATTCAGCAAAAGTACCATACTTTCTACCTGTGTGACTTTGGACAAATCTCCTCCCAACTTGGGCCTCAGTATTCTCATCTGTAAAATTAGGGCATTAGACTGGGTTTGCTCTAAGGTACCTCAGAGTTCTAAGTCATATGGAAAGAATAACAATTCCTAATGACATGGAAACCTTTTATGTTAGTTTAAGGTGTGGTACAGTCTTCTCTTAGTCCTTGTGGCACAGTGGATAGAGCACTGGAACTGGAGTCAGGAAATCCTGAGATCGAAAATGACTTCAGACACTAGCTGTGGCACTGAGGGCAAATCATGTCATCTGTTTGCCTCATCTTCCTCAACTGTAAGATGGGGATAATAACAGTACCTTCTTCTGAGGGTTGTTGTGGGGATCAAATAGCATATTTGTAAAATTCTTCCTTGCTTTCTTCCTTCTTCCTTTCTTATCTTCTTTCCTTCTTTCTTTTGTTCCTCCCTTCCATTCTTCCCTCCTTCCTTTCCTTCCTTCCTACCTTTCCTTCCTCCCTCCTTTCCTTTCTTTCTTCTTTCCTTCTTTCCTTCCCTCCTTCCTTTCTTCTTTCTTTCCTTCCTTCCTTCCTCCCTCCCTCCCTCCCTTTCTTTCTTCTTTCTTTCTTTTCTTCTTTCCTACCTTTCCTCCCTCCCTCTGTTCCTTCCTTCCTTCCTATATTTCCTCCCTTCCCTCCCTTCCCATGTTCCTTTTTTCTCTCTTTCCATTTTTTTTCTCTTTCCCTCCTCTCTTCCTACATTTTTTCAGGTCAGGGGAAAGCATCACAAAATACACTTAGACAAGCAGCAAAAAAAAGTGGCCTTCAAATCAATTAAGACAACTTCAGTTGAAAATGGTAGACAGAAACACACAGAGTCTTCCACAAGGTGGAAGGGAAGCTCACCTGGGAGGCAGTAGCCAGGGGGAAGAACTGCATGTCACTTGGAAGTTTCCGTTTTAATTATTAATTATTGCTAACTTGATGCTCAGTTTTTTCTGCATACTAAAATCGAGCAAAAGCTGTCAGCACTCTCCTACAATGTAGTCTTATTTACTCTACCCTAGTTATGGCAATGAGTTGATGCAATGCTAATAATCATGTCATATTCTTTATATACAAAGAAACATTTCCTGATCTTGCTACCAAAATGAGTTGCTTTTTTGTAGTGAGGAATGGTTTGCACTGAGCCATCCACACTCTCTCAACTCATCCTCCTCATTATAACCATTACAAGTATTTGCAAGACACTTGGCCCAAATTAGAGGAGAAATATGGAGTTACGGAACAGATGAAGTCAATTTTTGTCCTGCCTGGAAATGAAATCTGCAACCCCATTGTCCCTAATCAGATCATATTCTAATTAAGTGGCACCCATTTGCCATTTTTTTTCCAAAAAGGTAGTCTGAAAGAATCTGCCTAATATATGAAAAAGTCCAACATGCAACTCTATGGGGTAAAAGATATAGAAAACCAACCACATATTGTCAGAGAACCATAGGTTGAAGGAACTTTAGAGGCTATCTAGTCCATTTTACAGGTGAGAAAATTGAGGGTCAGAGAAATGCAGGGACTTGGTTAACATCACACAACCAGTAAGTAGCAGCCAGGATCTGAACCCAAATTTTCTGACTCCAAATCCAATATTCTTTTCATGAAATCTTTCAGATAGATTCATAGAGGGAGAACGGTATAATGGAAAGACTCCTGGATTTATCGTCAAAGGACCCACGTTCAAATCCTATTTCTGTTACTTTCTTCTACCTGTGTTGTGTATAGAGAAAGTCAATTTAACACTCAGGACCCCAGTTTCTTCATCTGTGGAAGGGGGTGCTCTCCTAGTATTTTTCCCTTATTGTACCAACATGCAGTGTTGTTCCTTAGTACTATGCCTAGAATGTAGTAAACATTTAGTAAATTATTGTTGATTGACTCTGTCTCCTCCTGCAAGTTCCCTTGGGTGCTAACAAACCTTCAAAGACCTCTCCTTAAAGATTCCAGGTGTTAATACTTTAGTTTTGACTAGTACCTCTGATTCTTCCACAAAGCCCCTTTAGTCTCAATAGGAGATACCAACTCTGAGACAGCTGGGTTGGAAAGTATGGTCTGACAGAGGATGTTTTTTTTTCTGATCTATGAATGGAAAAAAATTATGTGCCACTGGGATTTTCCCAGAAAAATCTATAGATGACAATGGAGGACAAAAAGCACACAGTCCTCTAAGGTTTTAAAAGGAGGTTATTAAGAGTAGGAAAGTTAAAAACACTTCATAACAAAGACACTATCATGGTCCCCAATAGAGTATTTAGTACAATTTATCTTGTTTAAAGAATCTCCCATTTTTAATAACCATTTGTGGGAGCCCTCCAGGCCCTCAACTGAGTTGTGAGCATTTTAACAGTATCCACATGAGGCTGTATTGCAGCAGCTCACAAAATCTCTCTAGTTTTTTCCTGGCACAGACTAGACTGGAGTGTAGCCACTCTTTTACTCAAAGAAAAAGAAAGCACCCTGCTTAGACTGGATCAACAAGTGCCTACATGTGCCAGGCATGGTGCTAAGGATATAAAGAAAGGCAAAAAAACCAGTCCCTGCCCTCAAGGAGCTCACATTCTAATGGAAGAGTCTTATAAATAGCAATGGAATGTACCAGTAAGCTATATCAAGTATAAATAAAGAGAAGGGGTTTTATTGGGCAGGTGTCCTTGATCCCTCCAATATCAATTAGATTGTGTTTTCTTAAATATTTTTGGGAAGAGAGAGAGACAGAGAGAGACAGAAAAAGAGAGAGTGCACATCCTTCAAATGTAGAGAGGAAAGGAACTTCAAAAACCCTTCTTTCTAGTTATTCAGTTATGGTCTTTTCTCTGTGTCTTTTCTGACAATGTAGTAGCTTTGTGTGACCTCCTTCCATGGGTGAAATGTTTATATGTTTTTTTTCTTGCAGTATCTATGAAATAAACGTTCCTTTGTAAAAATGCAATTGATGTTAAATGGAACAGGAGATGCTAGTCACTATTCCCCTAAAAATGAAGAAGAGAATAGTAACAACAACCCAAGTCAACAGAAGAGAAGAGAAATATCCTAGACCCTCGGAGTTATCTCCTGGAACCTGAAGGATCAGATGTAGCTGGCTGTCCCTGGGAGAGGGAACTAGAGCATACATGCCACTTTGGAAATTACAGTTTCCCTAATCAGCAAATGAAAGTAAAAGTCAAAAGCTTAAAGCAATACAGGAAGTCAACGCAGCACAAAGAATAAATCAAACAATTCAGTATCAATAAAAAGCTGCAATACAGAGGTTTGAGGAGTGAAGAAATCAGAAGCAACAAAGAATCCTGAAAGGAGGAGGATATTAAATGTTTCTGGGCATCATTATGCAGCAACCCAATGAAGACTTAAAGTGGGATTGAACAAGAAACAGAGAGTTAGCACATCCAATGAACAGCGCAGTTTTATTAGAAGTGACTGAAAATTGGGTAAGTGGAAAGCACAGTCAGGTCTGGGGTCTAGGGCCAGCTATATAGTAAGCTAGGTGAGCTTTCACTCAGCCACTAATTAAAACATCTGGGGCACAGGTCAGAAGTTCTGAAAGAAAACAGCTAAAACATAAGAGTAACAAGAGAGTCAGCAAGAATCAGAAACAGAAAGCCAGTCTTGGACAAAGAAAAACCTGGGTGGGTTCAAGGCCTTCCTTTGTTTTGTCTAAGTGGCACTCAGCAAGCTATATATTGTCTTCATGTCCTGGGCAACTCTCAAAGACAGATACTGATAGATTCAACATCATTGGAGGCAGATTCCACAACATGAGTATTGAACAAAATCACAGACTTATCTGACCCTCCCTCCCGAAAAACAAAATCTTTTAACAAATGCTGTGAGATGATTATTATATTTTTTCCTGTTTTGCAAATGAAGAAACTGAGCCTCAAAAAGTTCAAATAATTTTCCTGAGGTGATAAAGCTATTAGTGTCCAGAAATAGATTTAGACCCAGGTTACTTGCGGTCCAGGTCCATGATCCTATATGCTATAAGAAGTACTTTTGGGTAGAAAGGCCACTGGGGGGGACAAATTCAAGGCCAAGGGACAGGACAGAGTTGGATCAGATTCTTGGCAAACAGGGCCAAGGATGAGGTCGCCATTTGAGAATGGTGAGGGAAGGGGAAATCAAGGAGAGGGTCAAAGGTGTCAAAGTCAACTTGTTTTCTCCATGACTTTATCCAGGTACAGCCTGTCTGCCCCTACAGGCCACTCCCCATTCTCAGAGCAGGTGCAGAGTTACTCAGGTTTTGCTCAGGTGTTAGCCACTTTGCTAAAGTTAGTATAAACACAGCAAACTGTAAACAGAGATGTCACTCTAGAATACATACTGCTGAGTGCAAGTTAATTAGGACCTCCTGGGGTGACAGAACAGAAGTACCACTTGCAACTTAGTTAAGAAAAATTGTAATTAAGAAAAGAAATATAATAAAGTTCAGCTGCTTCTCAAACTGCCTCTTCAAGTCAAATATCCATCTGCTCGTCGGGTCTGAAGTTGTGAACATAGAGAACTCATCTCCCTCATACAACTACCTTACAGACAACTGCTTTGAAACCTGTGGGCTAACAGATGATCCTATGGGTCTCCGAATCATTTTCTGGATGAAGAGCAGAGTTTGACAGGAGAAGGCACAGGGAGAGGTAGAAAGCCAATAGATTCTGGTCAGATAAGGGGATTTTAGAATTCATGAACAGGGAAGGGGTACATTTATGGGTTGTGGAAACATCAACAGCATGAGCATCTTTGTGTGTGGCTGAGGTGGGTAGAGGAGTAGGTCATGGGAAGTGAGCAGATTGAGGAACAGAGTGGTTGGAGTTTTTGAGAGAGAGTTGCTTTGTATGTTGAAGTCCCCTCATATGAGTTTGGGAGCAGAGAAAAATTACAAGCCACGTACCAAACTTGTTGAGGAAAGGAGAGTGCCCTTAAGGTGTGCAGAGAATAGCTACTAGAATTTTGATTGGGTGGTGGATATGAATTGTATGAACCTTAGTAGGAGAGGTTCTGAGTGATACAGGTAAGGAATGAACCTGAAAGTGTTAAGGGGGAACAAATCAATGAACCATGTCCCTCAATTGTTAGACATCCTTTTAGTTTATAGAGGGTTTTTGCCACCATTAAAAGAGTTCCTGTGAATATTTTGGTACCTCAAGGACCTTTTCCTCTTTCTTTGATCTCTTTTGGTATAGGTCTAGTAATGGTATAGCTAGGTCAAAAAGTATACAATGTTAGTAACTTTTTTGTGACTACAAATTTCTTTCCAGAAAGCACCCATTCATAGGTAACGATGCATGAATATCCCACAGTACCTCCAATACTTATTTTTCTTTTTGTCATCTTTGCCGGTCTAATGGGTATGGGGTAGTATCTCAGAATTTGCTTTAATTGGAATTCCTCTAATCTGTAGTAATTTGAAGAATTTTTAAATATGATTATAGAGAGCCTAGATTTCCTCCCTTGAGAACTATTCACATTCTTAAGCCATTTACAAATTAGAGAATGGCTCTTTTTCTTATAAATTTGAACCATTTTCTTATATGTCTCGGAAGTGAGATTTTTTATCAGAAATTTTCTGCCAAGATTTTCCCCCAGTTGATTGTTTCTCTTTTAATCTAACTTTATTAAATTTGTTTATGCAAAAAACTTTTTTTTATTTTATGTAATCGAAATTATTCGTAAGTAGTCCCCAAATCCACTTGGCTATCTACTATAAACTATAATGGAAAGACTGTTGAACCTAGAGTTAAAGCAGACCTAGATGTGAATCCTGCCTCAACCCAAGGCAAATTCTTCATCCCCTTGTAACCTCATTATCCTCAAATGTAAAATGGAGAAGGCAATGCTTAATTCCCAGGGTTGTTGAGAGGATCAAATGCACGTAGCATGCATCATAGACTTTAAATGTCAGCTACAATCATTGTTACTGTCCAGTCCACCTCTTTCCTCTGCCTTTGTAGACATCTACAAAGATAGTATGACAGACTGAAATTCTTTGCTGAAATCCAGGCACTCTATGTCTGTGACATTCCCCTGATCTGCCAATTGAAAAACTCCATCAAAAAAAAAGGAAATTATGTTGCTCTGGCAAGACATTTTTAATGAAATTGTGTTGGCTTGTGGTGAAAACTACTTCCCATTCTAAATACTCGCAAATTATCCCTTTAGCAGTGCTTTCTAGAAAATTGTTAGGAATCATTATGAAGCTCACTGGTCTGTATTCAAAGAATCCAACGTCTAGCCCTTTTGGAAAATGGGTGAAATATGAACTCATTTTTAGTCCGTCCGTTCCTCAGTGGTTCTCCATGATTCTGGCAAGATTACTCACAATGATTCAACAATCATATCCACAAATCATTTGAATATCATGGGATTGAATTCACCCAGACCAAGTGACTTGAATTTCCAGGCAGACAAAAGGGGGGAAACAGAGAAGCCTTCCTGGAGGAAGTACCATTTGAACTGGGACATAAAGAACAAGTAGAATTATAAAAGCCAGAGAAAGAGATAAGAAATAGTTTAAACAGAGGGAGAGAATGTGGTGAGCAATGGAATGGAAGCTAGAAGGTGCTGGACATATCCAAAAGATAAGAAGTGGAAATAACAACAACAAAACAATTAAAATGGAATTCTCTGAAATTATAGTGGTCAAAGTTGGCCCCAAAGTAGAGATTGAGAAGATACTCCATTATCTTTGCAGAAGTGTGGGTGTGGAAGACTATATAAAACATCAAGATTTTTCAGTATGTTGATTAGTATTACTAAGCTGTGTCTTCTCTTTTAAAAAGCATCTTTATTATAAATGATGGCTTTTAGTGGGGGGTGGGAGTGGAAGTGGAGATGGTTCCCCAGAGATAGAGAGAGAAATGTAGATGATGTAAGAACAATTCTAGTCAACAAGTATTTACTAAGCACTTACTACGTGTTCAGCATTGTACTAAGAGCTGGGGACAAAAATTAAAACAAATTCATAGTCCTGGCCTTCAAAGAGCTTACATTCAAACAAGAGAAAGCAAAACATAAAGGACAGTCAAAAAGTCAGGGGAAGAGAGATGATATCCATGGAAAGGTATGGTGGAGAAACAAGATTGGAGAATAAGGAACAGAGCTGGTAAAGGAGTAAAGGAGCAAGCATGACTAGCCTGGGAACTTCATTAAAATGGATCTTCCAGGTAGAACCCACCAATCATAAGAGACAGCAGAGGGATCTTCTAGGGTGAGAAAGCTACAGGGACAGAAGCATCATCCAGGGAGAGAAGGATCATGGGACATGGTGAGAAAAACATCTTCCTGAAGAAGACAAATTCCTTTTATGATATACATGTGGTCTTGATACCTGCAGAGCCAAGAATTTCTCTTCCTTGTTACAGCTCAGCCCTCCTTTTATTCCTCAAAAGCATACTAGAAATGCCACTTTCCTAGACATGTTTCCTAGAAATAGCATGCTTGTTCCAACCTCTCAAATCCAAAGGATATCAATAAAAAATTTAAGACAGCAAGCTAGTTTGGCTATCAACAATGTATATGGCAGAGAGAAAGGTAAGCTATGGCTGGATCCTAGGTTGTGAAAGAATTTGTTTTTGCCTTTATGGATGGGGAAGGTAGGGCATTTGGGGTTAAGTGACTTGCCCAAGGTCACGCAACTGGTTTTTTGTGTTGTGTCTGAGGCCAGATTTGAACTCAGGTCATCCTGACTCCAGGGCCAGTTCACTATTCACTGGGCCACCTAGCTGCCCTGTGAGAGCATTTTTACTAAGAAATCTAGTAAAGAACATTCAAGTTCATGCCATATTAGAATCAGTTCAAGGAACTACAGGTGCTTAGCCTCAAGAAGAGAGGACTTAGGGAGACATGATAACTGTTCAAGTATCTAAAGGACTGCAGTGATAGGGAAAAAAGCATAAAACTTGGTCTACTTGATCCTCTAAAATATCATTTGAAGCAATGTATGACATATGCAAATTTAGAACTAGTTAGGAGATTATAACAATAGTCTAGGTGGATGCTAGTGGGGGCCTCTATTAGCAAAGAAGCAAGAAAAATGAGAGAAGTGATGAATGGCAGACATAATGGTAGAGAGATCATCACAGGACTTGGTAATTTCTTGGATCTTACATGAATCCCCTTCTTTCCAGGAAAATATCCACCACTCTAGTACAAGCCCTCATCTCCTCTCACTTAACCTCTTACAAAAGTCATCTAATTCATCATTCTGTTTCCATTCTCTCCCCTCTCCAATCCATTCTCCACTTAGCACTCAATCTTTATAAAGCAGAGTTTTGATCATATCAATCACCTGATCAAGAGTTGTCAGTGGCTCCTTATTGCCTCAGTATAAAATAGAAAATTCCTCAGTGCAGTATTCAAAGTCCTACACAATGTCTCCAACCTTACTTTCCAGACATTTTCCATCACTCCTCTTTGTTGTTCACTCATTTTCAGTCGTGTCCAACTCTTCTTTACCCCAACTAGGGTTTCTTTAGCAAAGATACCAGAGTGGTTCGACATTTCCTTTCCGACTCATTTATAGATGAAGAAACTGAGGCAAATAGGGTTAAGTGACTTGCCCAGAGTCACACAGCTAGTAAGTGTCTGAGGCTGGAGTGGAGCTCAGATGAATCTTCCTGACTTGAGGTCTGGCACTCTATCTACTGTGCCACCAAACTTCTCTCACTCCCTGTTACCTGCTCTATTCAAGTCAAACTGTCCAACTTGCTGTTACAAAAACTCAGTATTCCACTTATTACCACTGTACCTTTGCATAGGCTATGTTCCTGCCTAGAATACACTCCCTCTTCATCTCCACTAGAATCTTTAGAGTTCTTGTAGCATCTTGTAGGGTCTGCTCAAGTACCTTAGGGAAAAGACACTTAGTTGACAGTGTTCTTTACCTCCTCAAATAATCTTCTATATTCTTATAAAATGTAAACTCCTTAGGGGCAAAGACTGTTTTGTGTTCCCTATACTCATTATGTTTTCTGTAATGTAGTAGATATATAACAATTTTTGTTGAATTTAATTATGTGAGAAAGATAAGGAATGAAGAAGAGCTAATGGCAAAGTTTTGAGACTGCTTGGCTGGGTGATACACAGAAATGAGGGAGTCCGAAATGCAACTGTTTAGAGCAAAAGACATTAAGGCATGTTTTGAACATGATGAATTTGGAGATCAGCTAGGATGTCTGAAGGGACTTCAACTAATTCCTGGTAGTTGGAAATACTGGTATACAGATAAATTCAAGAGTCATGTGAATAAAGGTGATGGCTGGAAAGGCTGTGGAGAGAGGACAATAAGGAATATTTACACTTTACATATAACTTTTTTCATCAAGGAAGAGAAATCATTCTATAATTCAACATTTATTTATTAAATATGAATTACGTTCTAGACATTGTGAGGTGAGACATTGGGGATATACAGATAGATGCCAGACAGACCCTTAATCCTATCAGCTTATTATTAGTTGGGCAGAAGAAGAATCAGGACCTCACTGATATTGATGAATTGGAATTCCTTCAAGTGCTTAGGCACACATGGAACTCCCTTAAGGGAGAAATCATGCTTAAAACGGCATGACGAAAGTGAGCTCATGAAAGCACCCTATGGGGGTGGGGGTGGGGGTGGGGGTGAGAGGTTCCAAACCTCTTTTCTATAGCACTTTACCATCCTCCACTGGAACAATTGCCCAGGGATTTCATGGGTAGCTGTAATGGTAAGGAAATTTGAAGATTTTCCCTGTCCTTTAATAAGCATAAGGGAATTTGAGGACCTTCCCTGATTTGAAAATATATTTTGTCCCCAATAGGCTGGATGTGGCACATGGAGCCTGTGGTGGGAGGAGTTTGCTGAAGGACAGAGCAGAATCCACAGGAGAAGCTTGCTTAGGGGAGGCTTGTTTTTCCACACCTTGTTACTTTGTAATTGGGCAGTGGGCCAGGAAGGTTGTGATGTTCTCTGATCCTGGAGAAGGCTATATATACTCTGAGAGGAGGTTTTGCTTTGGGAATCATTTATGGGAAGAGCTGTGTGATTTGGCCAGAAGAGACTCTGGGAAGCCGTTGAAAAGCCCAGATGTTGGTGCTTCTCTCTCTGGTGACTAACTGTATCATGTGATGGTCAGACAGCTAGAAGCAGTCTGTTGGTCTGCTGAACTGTGTTATTTTCTCTGTCTATATTTTTTGATCTGCTTGTAATGTCTGCTTGTACTTTCTGAAGTTTAGGGTATGACTTTCCCCCCTGAACTAGGTAAATGATATATGTTTGATTAAAGTAAGTTTGTTAACCCTTTTTGAGTTACTTTCCTCTAGAAAAGCTGATCAAAGAACTTGTGCTGGCAGCCATCTGGGTATGCTGGGGTGCTTGCTGCTACATTAGTGCCAAGAGTATCATTCAGGATAGATGTGTATAGAGGGGTTCAGTCCTCCAGCAAAATCTCCACCCTACACATTTGCTTTGGTCTATGATCAATTTTCAGATATATGTATATATGTGTGTATGTTTGTGTGTGTATATATATATGTATGTATATATTAAAAATCTGGTGAGCAATAGTGAAAAATAAACCTTCTGAGTCATAGAGTCCTCTTCCTACTGAATCACATTCACCTACACTGGGGGCTATTTCTAGGAGCTTCTTTTTGGAGTAACAAGGTAGAGGATATCTATGTAAAGATGTTCCCTCTTGTTTAGGGCCAGATCCACATCAGTACTCTAAATTATGGGTTGCTGAGGTCCCTAGGTTGGAAAGCTGGGATAGCAGGTGGAGAAAGAAATGACTCTTGATATTAAATGGACTGGGAAGTGAGAATTTTCTGTTCTTTTCTGTTTATAAATTGTTTTGTGTTTCAAGGCACAGAATCAGACAATTTCAGAAGTGGAAAGGAGTTCAAAGGCCATCTAGTCCAATCTATACTTCGGTAATAATCCTCTGCACAATAGACCCAACAAGTGGCCACCATTCTTTTCTTGGAAACCTCTAGGGAAGGGAGACTCACTAGCTCCTAAGGCAGCATTTTCTACTTTGATATAGTTCTAACTGTTTAGAAGTTTTTCTTTAAGTCAAGCAACTGCACTGCAGTCTAGCCATGTCTCTCAAATCTCAAACTTAATAAACTGATTTGTTTTTAATATAAATGTACAATCTTACTTTTATCCCTATTAAATTTCATCTTATTCAGTTTAGGTCAAAGTTCTAGTCTTGTCATGATATGTTTTTTTTTTCTGGTGAGGAGGGGAAGGGGAGATTCTATCATTCAAAATGTTAGCTATCCCTCTTAGCTTTATGTCATCTGATAAGCGGGCCATCTGGGCCTTTGTCCTAGTCATTGATTGAAATGGTAAACAGTACAAGGTCAATGACAGATTTCTGGGACATAATACTAGAAACATTTTCCTAAGGTGACATTGAACCACTAATAGCTTACTCTTTGGGTCCAGCCATTCAATTATTTTAAAATTTACCCTATTATACCATTTCCCAGCTCACATCTCTTCAACTTGTCGACAAGAATAGCATGAGAGGCTTGAGTAAATGTCACTAAAATCTGGATAAGCTCTATGTGTATACATACAAACTCATATCCATTTATAACATATACATACACACACACACATATACATATATACATATGTGTATATGTACCTGTATTTCTAAATGATCTATAGAATACACCAAAGACAGTACAACTCTTTTTCTCCTCCTGTTGTTTTTTGCCAAAATGATTTTCCTTTTCTGATTTTTATTTTTTCTCACAGGATCATAATTTCTTTTTAAAAAATAATATTTTATTAAAAACCTAATAGAAACTTTATTTAGAAAGCTTATATAGAGCTAAATCTGAGAGGCACCTTGTTGTAATGGATAGAGGATCTTGGGATCAGAATGTGGTTTCAGACCCCACATCTGACACATACTGGCTTTGTGACCCTGGGAAAATCACTTAACCTCTAAGTG
Organism: Pseudocheirus occidentalis; assembly: GCA_028646575.1. Taxonomy (NCBI): domain Eukaryota; kingdom Metazoa; phylum Chordata; class Mammalia; order Diprotodontia; family Pseudocheiridae; genus Pseudocheirus; species Pseudocheirus occidentalis. Next base: position 56,234,025 of record CM053593.1, read on the forward strand.
TCCCAGTCTACTCTCTAAAACTATAATTTGCAGAGAAGGTGCCAATCTGCACTGGTACAAAGAGTTTCTTCATCAAGTCTTCCCTGTGCTAATGAAGTCACAGGTCCAATCCCATATCTCTGTAAACCTGATATTGAATGGTACAAGCAACTAAATTTGCATAGTAATTATTTATGGGATTGGAACTTAAAGGAAATAAAAAGGGTATCATATTTTATGTATGCATAATACTTGTGCTGTCTGCCTAACATGACCCCCCCCACACACACACAGTTGAAGCTCTGTGATGAGGTATGCTCTCCTACCCTCTCTGTGTTGGCTCAATCAACCCAACTTGCCCTCACCCTGGAAAGTTTGAGTTCCCAGTAAAGGACCATTATACAACTGCAACTCATATTTCTCAGTCTTAGGGGAAATTCTGTTATAGGGCAATATACTGGCCCTACTTGGCAAGAATCCATTTGGCTCCTGAACCCCCACCAGCATATTTCCCATGTACACAAAATCATTCTTGATGATGACACCATTAACTCTCAAACATAAAATATTTACTTAAAAATAAATGTTAATAATGATCAATATGTTGCCATTATGTAATATAAGAAAAATAATGATGATAATAATAAATAATTAATTCATCAATCTATCCCTGTCCAGAAGCATATACTAGGAATGGCCCCTCACCTGCCAAGACTCCAAGAAAGCTATTTTATCCCTCACTACCCTCTCAGCAAGAAGTACTCCTTTTTCCTTCGAGAATTAATGACCTGAAAAGACAAAAGGGAAACTTGACCTCTGTTAGGAGATTGTAGGTTGGGGAAAAAAAATATGGTAAGAGAAGAGAAGAGGAATTAGAGCTTCCCACTTGGAGGTTTTTCACAAAAAGGAGAAACCTAACCTATCTGAACAGGAACAGCTTCTTATCTTCCAAGAAATGATGATGTGGATTCACAGGTACCATCAGGTGTGAGATCAGCCATTAAGAGTCATAGGATGAAAATGAAGGGGGTAATACTAAATGATCTCCAAACTTTCTTCCAAATCTAACATTCAGTGATTCAGTATTGTGTTCCTAAGATAATAATCAGTGCCACGAACCATTCTTAGAAGAGAAGGAATGAATGTATATAGGGGCTAGTTTTTCTCTCCAACTTTTTCTCAGGGCCATCTAGATAAATCCAACAACTGAACAATAAATCAATCTTATCTGCTTGATGGATGCTGCCTGATTTGGAGAATACATTTTCCTGGAAATCAAATTAAGTAGCCATTCATGTTGAACTCATCTTACATGTCACTGTAGGTCAGATACATCAATGCAGAGAGAAGCTGCGGGGATAGAAAGAAACAAAGGGCCCAGCTGGGTTTTAAATGCCTAGTTTGGTTTCAATACTTGGAAACTGCTCATCATTAGGAAATGAACCTGACAACCAACAGAATTCAGCATATCATCTTCCAGTTTGGATTATTCCCAGGCATCAGACAGACTTCTGACAGATGAAGACCATTGGTCCAAGAGCCTCTGCACAATAACTGTGAATCACTCCCTATCAGACATGAATGGAATGGGGGAAGGGAACTGTCAGTGGCTGTTACCATTGATTCCTGATTATTTGTGCTAAAGGAGAGATTAATGGCACAGAAAACCACAAACAAAGGATAATAAACCTAAAATTTGTATTTGGTTTTGGAATACATTCTATATGACTTCTTTTTCCAGCAATCATCCTTCTGGTTATAAATCTAATCATTAACCTAATTATTGATTACACTAGTATTTAAATTAGTTTGCATTCCTTAAGCCATTCAATAGCCAAGTGGGCTTAAGATGGGGAAGTCAACCTGGGTTTTTAAAGTCCCCTCTGATACCATATCAGGGAGGAAGTGACCCCTGGGTTCTCAGCAGAGCTCAAGGTTTGACATTTTCTACCAAAGTGGAAAGGCTTACCAATAAGTTGCCAAATTTTTTGGTTTTAACCTCCATGTTGTTCAGTTGTATCTGATTCTTCATAACCCTATGGACCACAGCACACCAATACAGTCCATGGAGTTTTCTTGGCAAAGACACTGAAGTGATTCACCATTTCCTTCTCCAGTGGATAGAGGCAAACAGAGGTTGAGTGACATACCCACAGTCATACAGCTGCTAAGTGTCTAAGGCCAGATTTCAATTCAGGTCTTCCTGCCTCCCAGCCCAGGCACTCTATCCACTGAGCCATCTAGATATCTATCTAGGTTTCATTTAACCTCCACTGGATTTCTCAAATACATCCCCTTCATTCTATTTTCCCATCTAGTTCAGACTCTCATCACCTTTCATGTGAACTATTCCAGTAGCATTCTAATTGGTCCCCATGCCTCAAGTCTCTCCTCACTCGAATCCACCCTCCACAAATCCACATTATTTTCCTGAAGCACTGGTCTGACCATGTTATTCCTGTACACAATAAACTCCATTGACTCCATGTTGCCCTTAGGATCAAATATAAACTCCTCCATTTGACATTTAAGGCTCCTCACAACTATTTTTCTAGCCTTATTATACCCAGCTCCCCTTCACACACTCTACAATTCAATCAAACTGGCCTTCTTGCTGTTCCTCACAAGTGCACTTCATTTCCCACCTACAGGCTTTTTCACTGGCTCCCCCATACCAAGCCCATTCAGGACTGAACTTCATTCCACATCTCCATCTCTTAGAATCTTGTGTTTCCTTCACTGCTCAGCTTAAGCACAACTTTCTACATGAAAACTTTTGTTAAGTCCTCCCCCCTAACTGCTAACACTCCCAAAAAGTTACCTTGCATTTATTTTTCACGTGTTACATATGCGTGTACACGTTTCCTCTGATAGAACATAGCCTCCTCGAAGCCTGGTAGGATTTCATTTTTGTCTTTGTATCCCCAGAACCTAACACAGTACCTGAAATATTGTAGACATTAAGTAGATGCTTCTTGATTGATTAATGAGTGTGGTGATAATCTGTTGTCTGAGGACCACCCTAGCTGGTCAGAGTTCATAGAGATTCATCACCAGATTGGAGAAGGAAAGTGAACAACTGCAAGAATAAGGGATGACTCTAAGAAGGAAGGGGATGAACTGAAATTTGAAGGAAACTAGAGATTCTAAAAAGTGGAAGTAAGGAGTAAAGGCATTCCAGTCATGGTGAAATCAAAGGTACAGAAATGGGAAAAGGAATGCAAAATAGGAAAAGTAATAAGAAATTGTATGGAGAGAAGAAAAACAAATTAAGTTTAGAAAAGTCTAGAAGAAATATAAAGTCTAGAAAATAGTGGTGAACCTAATTGGGTATTACTGAATATCAGACTAAGAAGTTTGTGTTTTATCCTAGAGGTAATGGAGAATCACTGAAAATCTTTAAATAAAATAGGAATGACATGATCAGACCTGTGTTTTATTAATATTAATTTAGAAACGATGTAGAGGATACAATGGAGAGGTGGTTAGAGACTGGAATCAAGGAAGCTTTCAAGAGGGTACTGAAATAATCTAGGTAAGTGGTGTTGAGGGTCTGAATTGGGTTGATCAGATTTTTAATGGAGATCTGAGAAATGATTATAAAGGCAAAATGGAAAAGGGTTTGGTAACCTCTCGAATATACTGGAAAAGTGACCCAGAGATGGAAGAGTTAAAGATAATTTCGAGGTTTTAAATATATATGACTATAAATGATGGTCGTACCCTCTACAAAAACAATGAGGTTTGGCAGAGGTAGGTTTAGGAAAGAACATGAGTTCTGTTTTGCATATGTTGAGTTTGTGATCTCAAGGAGACAATCAAGTAGAGCTGTCCAGGAACTGGCATGGGGGAACTTGAGGTTATCATAGAGTTTAGGGCTAGACATATTTGGGGGTCATCTGCATGAATCTTATTCATTCAGTTTGGGAAGAATTGAACCAAAGTGAAATGATGAGATCAAGGAAGAACAGGGAGAAAAGACTAGCCCACTCCACCCCCCACTCTCAGGACTGAGCCTCGGGAGATGATCCAAGAAAAGTAGTAACTATACAGGTAGGACGAAAATGAGGAAAGTGCAATGTCACAGAGACCAAGGGAAGAGATCATATTCAGGAAGAGGCAATGGCTGGCAATGTCAAAGACTGAACAAGTCAAGGTCAAGTAAGATGAGGACAGAAAAAAAACCCTTTGTATTTATCAGTTATGAGATCAGAGGTTCATTAAAGAGAGTGGTTTTGTTAGAGCTGTGAGGTCAAAAGACTATAAGAGGCTGGTAAAGTGAGAAGGTAAAAAGCACACACAGATAATACCTTTTAGAGGGTATATATTGCCTGATTTCTCCAGTCCCAACCCACTGTGCTACTATCGGTGGCCTCTTTACAACCCCAAGTGAATTCTATTTTCTAGAAGATCTCACTCTGGGTAGAAATCAATGTCTTTGGGACTATATAGGCCTTTTGAGTAAATAGCCCTCCAGAAAAGAAATTGTGGTTTCTTGAATGCCTGTAAATTCAAATACAAGTTCTGTATAGCCTTTACTGCATTTAATAAAATCTATTTTATGATCAATACCTGAGAACTTGAGGAAACCTGATGATGCTTTGAGGAAATTTCAGATATTGACATTCCATGGTGCTACTTGCATGTGGGCAGATAATCTAATACTGAATATATTATCCATACATTCTCATGAGGAATTCTATTCTGGATACTGATATTCCCAGGTTTCATCTGGGTGGGGGCTAAGTCAGAGAAAAAGTGAAAACCTACTTCTCCCCCACCTCACCAAAGTGTGCCCAGGTATGAGAAATCAGAACTTAGCTTTTAACACAAGGAGCACACTGCTTTGGGTTTTGAAAACTTTTAAACCAAGAAGTATCTTATTCATAGATGCATAACCCTGGGAGGTATAATAATGCTCAGTTAAGACATTAGTTAGTATCTACTTGACAGGTAATGGTAAAGAGGTCCTTGAAGAATAGAATACCAGAGAGCACACAGCCAAGAGAGGTCCTTTCCAGGGATCAATAAAATCATCTTGATTTAAATATTCTCAAAGTATTTCCCTCTCTCTGGGTGGGGGAGGGGAGAGGGGAGAACTAAGGGCTCAGAAGGAGTTGAGATACCCCTACCTCCTTCCAGTGGGTCAAACCTCTTCTATATAATATGGGTGGAAGACCCTCCATGATCTATGATTTACAGTACTACTCTGGATGGGGCTTCAGATGAAGGAAGGTCCAGGTTTGTTGCTCCCCATATTGGAGCACTAAGCTCTAGTTACTCCTTTCTTAGCCTCACCTCCCATCACTGTTTGATCATTCTGTTTGATAGCAAGTCCTGTTTCAATATCTCACTGCTGCCACCTTCCATGGTCAATAGGTCTCATGGTATGAATCATCACTGTTTGGATCTTTCCTTTACATTCTGACCACCTTAACTCAGAGTTACTCATCCTCTGGTTGCTCTCCATGGTTTAGTTTCTAATCACTACTACCATTTCCTGCTTTTTCCTTTCTTCCACAAGAAATAGTGCCAGCTCTCCAGCAGCTAGAGGGTGGAGGGATTAGAGCTTTAATCCATTTTATAGCACTTCAGAATGAAATTACTGACAAAAATGCTTCAGGGATATTGGAAATGTTTAGCCCTCCTTTCAGGTAGGAGCAGGGTATGCTTAGGGGCCATTTAAGGGTACCATTCTGGTATGTAAAAGAGACTCCTCAAGTGGTTCATAGACCAAAAGTCATACCAAGTTAGTTACATGTTGGCATGTAAGTGACTGTACATATGTATGTATGTATACATGTGGGAGTGAGCATATAGGCATTAGCTGGTGTCCCTCAAGCCCAGGACCCCCCCCCCAAAAAAAGCTTCTTTTAATAGTATGTTTGTGGAATGGTCATGGCCACAGCTAGATAGCTATTTGGTACAATACATAGAATGCCAGTCTTAGAGCCAGGAAGGTCTGAGTACAAGTACATCCTGGAATGTTTACTAGCTCTGAACAAGTCACTAAACTTCCCTCTGCCTAAGTTACTTCATCTGTAAAATGGGATAATAATAGGACCTATCTCCCACAATTGTCTAATTATTGAATGAGATATTTCTAAAGTGCCATATAAACTTTAAAGCACGATGTAAATAGGTATTATCATCATCATTATTGTTAGTGGTATGATCTCAGGTAAATCAGCAAACTTCTCTGGGCCTCAGTTTTCTGAAAAATAGGGGAAGAAGAAAGAGAGGAACTGATCAGGGCAGGTAGGTAGTGTAGTAAATAGAGCACCAGCCCTGGAGTCAGGAGGATCTGAGTTCAAATCCAACCTCAGACACTTGACACATACTAGCTGTGTGACCTTGGGCAAGTCACTTAACCCCAATTGCCTTGTCTTCCTCTCTTCTGAGAAACAGAGAGAGAGAGAGAGAGAGAGAGAGAGAGAGAGAGAGAGAGAGAGAGAGACTGAGAAGGACTGATCTTATAATACTTCAGTTTTCAGGATGAAGAGGGAAAAATAGGAAGTGGAGATAGGGGACAAGGAATAAGGGAGGAGAAAAGCAGAAAGAATAGGGAGAGAAAATAATAATACCTAGCATTTATATAGCCTTGATTCTCACAACAACCCTCTAAAGTAGGTGTTATTATTTCTGTTTTACAGACTAAGAAAACTCTGGCTGAGAGAGCTTAAGCAATTTGCCAAAGCAATTTGCCAGTCACACAAGTCAATCTTGCCTGAGGCAAGATTCCAACTCAAGTCTTTCTAACTCCAAATCTACGGAATGGGTCTAGGAGGATGAAGGAAACATGAAGGAAGAAGACAAGGAGGAAGATGGAAAAAGGAAGAAGATGTGAGAGATAAAGAGGAGAGGAAGAAGGATGAGACAGAGGAGAGGAGAGGAGAGGAGAGGAGAG
>CM053593.1:56241410-56260787 GCA_028646575.1 Pseudocheirus occidentalis
GGGGAAGAGAGGGGAGGGGAAGAGAGGGGAGGGGAGGGGAGAGGAGAGGGGAGCGGAGGGGAGGGGAGGGGGAAAGAAAAAAGGAGAAAAAAGAAAAAGGAGAAAATTCTACACTGGTATCACCAAACCCCTCTCCCATTAGCAAAATAAGCAGAAGGTAGAGGAGGGGGTATAATCTAGGTGACACAGTGGATAAAGCATCAAGACTGAAATTGAAATCTGAGTTCAAATGAGACCTCAGACCCTTCCTAGCTATCTGACTCTGGACAAGTCACTTAACCTCTCTATGCCTCAGTTTCCTCATCTATAAAATAGAAATGGTAATAAAACCATCTACCTCTTGGCTTGTTGTAAGGACCAAATGAGATGATATTTGTAAAGCATTTGGCACAGTGCCTGGTACATGCCACATAAATGTTAGTTATTATTATTAGGAGTAGAAGCAGCAGTGTGTCAAAAGATGTAAATGCTGGTGCTATCACTGCAAGACATCATATGCACCTTGGAAACCAACCCAGGAGAGCCCTGGAAATGTTTTAAGCATATCTCCATCCCCACCCCCAACCCAAAAGCTCCACAGAGTTAGACAGCTCAGGCCCTCATAAGATCTGTTCACTGGCTTGAGATTAAATTGAGTTCCATTTGCCCTCTCTTACCCGGTCCTCTCCAGAGACACATTTGGCTACAATAACAGTGCCCTGGGGTCCGCCAGTGCCAACCTGAGCTCCAAAAAAGCTCTATTTCAATGTTCCACCTTGAAAACTGGGGTATGAAGGGCTACAGGTTTCTCCTCCTCCCCCTGAAGAAAATTCTTCAGTATACAGAATCTGTGCAAAGGAAAGTAACCTTGGACATGACTGGAGAAGCTGCTTTGCTGCCTCAGAGACCAGGGCTGTTGTGGGAGGGGAGGAAGCAGAGATGTTATACAACATCATTCCCAGGCCTTGAGAATTGGGCACCTCTGGCATTCTGCTGATAAGAGGGATTCTGAGCAGGGATACATGAAGCTGGTAAATGAAAGCAGAGTTTTAATACTTAAAGGTAAGATGACAAAGTCGCTTGGGATTATTCAGTGCCCTTCCCTAGAAAACCCAAAGTTACACGCTAATATTTAACCAACCCACCATTTTACAGATTGGAAAACTGAGAAGTCATTCTAATATCAGAAATCCAGAGTACTACCTAGCCCAGACACTATCCAGCCCATTCCCCTCAATTTAAAGATGATAAAGTTGAGACCCAGAGAGGTTAAATCAATTACCCAGGATCACACAGGTGGTAAATGTCAAGGGTAAAATCTGAACATAGATCCTAAGACTCCAGAATCTCTTCCCATGGAGATAGAAATGATTCCTTCCAGACTGGACTTAATTTTCATTAAAGTTACTTGACATCTCTAGAAGTTTTGATTCTCTCTTTCCCCTTTGCCCTTCATTGGAGAAGTCTGGTTTGTCTAGCAAGTCAAGCCCAAGTTACTTTATTTTGAAGATTCCTCATCTCTTCAAGATCCCCAGTGGGAAGGAGAGGTTTGTTAACTGCCTCCCGTCCCTGCAGGGACATCAAGACTTAAGGAAGTGGGAAGAAATTCCTCAATAGAAGAAGCTATGAGGTCCCTGGATTAAGTGAATTACCCAAATTTCATGACACAATGGATAACCAGGTGCAGGCACTGGGCCTCTTGGGTTCTGCTCTCAACTGTGTTTCCCTCCCCCCTTCAGAGTGACCCCATAGTTATCTCAGTGAAGAACTTTTCTTTTGTCCAAAACTTAATGTGTGCCCTTAGTGTGAAGAAAGGCCTTGCCCTCCTAAAACAATTCAGTTCAACTCATCAAGCATGTATTAAGCACCTACTGAATACAGTGGACTATAGTAGATGCTAAGAGAGAGGCAAAGTTTACATAATGCACAATGCCTGCCTTTATGAAATCTAATCATGAAATAAGACATAGATGCAGATATCTGTAAAGTCCATTACAAGATTACTGTATTCAAATGGTATTTTAAAAAGAACTACGTGAAGTCCAAGGTGAAGACTTTTGTTGGCAGGGGCATCAGGAAAGACTTCCTGGAAGAGGCAGTGTTTGAGTTGGACTTTAAAAGATGTGCAGAAACTCATCAAGCAAAGGCAAAGGAGGAATTCTAGGCATGGGGGAGACAAGATGGCACAAGAATGCAGGTTGCATTCAGAGGCAAAGTTGTCCACATTGATTTGAGCCTAGAGTACATAAAGGATGAGTAACATAAGATAAGACTGGAAAGACAGTATTCTTAGAGGGCTTTGAATATTTGGCAAAGAAGTTGGAATTTTATTCATTTGGCATTAGGGAGCTATTGAAGATTTTTGAGCACAAGAGCATACAATAATTCACATTTGTATAACACTTTATAGTTCACAAAGCAACATCCTCCCCCTCCCAAAAGTTTGAAGTATCAATATTCCCAATTTGCAGATTAGAAAACTGAGACTTGGGGAAATGCTATAGTATATAGTGTGTTCTCCTTGGCGTCAAGAAGACCTGGGTTCTCTCTGACACATCCTAGCTCCATAATCCAAGACTAATCACTTCCCCTCTCAGTATCCCAAATACTCTAAGAAAATGGGTCACAAATGAGTTGTATTGGCGAAAAGAGTTTCTACCCCAAGGGTTCCCCACACTGATGAAAGAAATTCAAGGTCCATGCCTTGAGTAGAACATCAGCCATCATTATCAAATGACTTACTCATTATCACAGTGATACTCCATGACAAAAATTTCCTGACTGGAGTCAGATTTGGAAGTCAAGCAGTCTTTCTACTGCTACATTAAACAGCAAAATGCCTTAATACTTGCTACTCTTTTATTTTTCTAAATCAACAAGAATGAAAACTGGAAAGAGAAATAGATGCTGTCTAAGGCAACAGTTAATGTAGGGATTAGCATTTCTCCTGTGCTTAGATGTCATTTTGTCAACTTCCTCTCAACCCCTTCATTTTACACATAGGGAGGCTGGATTCCCGAAATGATTCAAGATAAACAGCTGGTCATTGGTCATAGGATTAGAAACCCTGGTTCAAGCTTCAGTAAAATCTTCGAGATAAGGCATCCCATCTTTGGCATTTGCTAATCCAACCACCCATCCAAAGGAAGACTTCTTTTAGATGATTGCCTGGTCAGGGGATGGGAAGCTCTGGACTTCTTGGGGCATTCCATTGTCAGATGGTTCTGGTTGGAAAGTTTTTCCTTGTGCTAACCTGAAATCTTCCTCTTAATTTGCACTTAGAAGCTCTGCCTTCTATTAACTGCCCAGTCTACTTTACCTAACTGAGATAACTCATTTATATCTCCCCTTGTTTGGATTGTAGATGATCTCTGAGATCATGTGATTCTGAGACAGTGTCTAAACTTGATAGAGACCTCAAAGTCCATCAAGTACAATCTCTTCATTTTACACATGGAGAAACTGAGGCTCAGAGAAATGTAGTGACCTGCTCAAGGTCACACAAGTAGTAAGCATCAGAGGTGCCATTTGAACTCAGGTCTTCTGACTGCAGAACTAACCATTGCCCATTTCACTGAACTATGGGATATCAATGATAGAAGGGACCATAGTGGTCATCTAATCCAGCTTCCTCTTTTTTACAGATGAGGAAACTGAGGCCCAGGGAAGGGAAATGACTTGGCCAAAGTCACACAGTGATCATCAGAGCCAAGACTAGAACTGTCTAGCTTTCCTGGTACAATGATAGTTTTTCAACTCTGACACAGATCTAAGATAGGATATATTTTCCCCAAGTTTTATACAAGGAAGTTTTTTTTTTTAAATGTCTCTCTAGTCTTTGTGATGTTAGAGCTGGCTGTCAGAAGAAATGGGGAGGAGGGGTGAAAATGGAGGCTTCCCTTGGGGAACAAGCTCTGGGAGTCCTGCATTACATTTTAGGTTCTCTTCTCATGCAAATGGCCCTTCTGATAACGATGAAAAGAAGAGCAACGGGAGACCAAGGGCCAGATAAAACCTAACCCCAATGGGGTAGAAGAGCCAGCTCAGAATAGAAAGCTCCAGCCTCTCCAAACGCTCTGTGAAAGAACAGCCTCATTTATAGCCTGTGCCCCTTAGGGAGTTGCTTAGGAAGCGAGACACTAGGTCCCAGAAGGCACTGGCTGCTCCTTGGGGTCTGCTCCATTGGGCTGAAGAGGGCATTTGGGAATATGCATCTGTATTCTACCTATCGTCCCACCATATGACACCCACAGGAAAAGCAACTTTGCTGATAGGCAGAATCAGGTGAAGGTGGTTTGTCCTTCCCAGGGGCCTGGGACTTCGGAGGGAGAAACTTGGATACTGTGAATCAGTATGCAAACTTAGAAATGAGAAGGCTCAGGAAGGTGGCATTGGGGAGGGAATGGCACTGATTCCCCTGGTCCAGCTGCCCCTTCTCACCTGCCAAAGATCTCGGACAAAGCACTCTTTGTTTTGTGCCTTGGTGAAAGTCAAAAAGTAGGGGAGTCATAAAAAATAATAACAACACACATTTGCCTTTTTGCAGTTACCCAGGAAGCCTCTTCCAACTCCTCTTAATTCTAATAGGGCATCTAGGTGGTGCAGTGGATAGAGTACAGGACCTGTAGTCAGAAAGATTCATCTTTCTGAGTTCAAATCTGACCTGTGATGCTTACTAGCTATGTGACCCTGGGCAAGTCACTTAATCCTGTTTTCCTCATTATTCTTATCTGCAGAATGAACTAGAGAAGGAAGTGGCAAACCACTCCCATATCTTTGCCAAGAAAATTCCAAATGGGGTCACAAAGTGTCAGTTACAACTGAAAAACAGAAAGTATCCTACAGGATGTTGAGGTCAGAGTTGGGAGGGCTGGTTCAGATTTGAAAGAATTCACTTAGACCTTCTCTTTAGCCAATGAGAGCTTTATTGATGCAAAAGCATGTGGGCCTGAGATTTAGAAAGGAGCTAAACAAGAGCACTGATATAGGAAAAGCACCAGACAGCCTATAGGGTAGTGACGTGATTTTAGGGTTTCTAGTAGGAGTGGAGATTTAGGGACAGGATGGGAAAGATGGATGGCCCAAAATAAGGGAGACAGGGGAAATTGTATGACCCAGCATGGGGGAGAGACAAGGAATTCCATATTCCAAGACAAGGGGGAAGTTTTATGGTAGTTGAAAATAAGGGAAGAAACTCTAGGATACCCTCAGGTTCAGGAGGGCCTCACAAGGTACTGAAAAAACAACCCTTCATATTGACCCTTAGGGGACATTTGTGTCTACATCATTGGGAAAGAAATGCATAAGATAATATCATTATCCCCAATTTGTTGTTGTCCTTGCATTTCAGCGTCTTTGTGACTCCATTTGGGGTTTTCTTAGGAAAGATGCTTGAGTAGTTTGCTATTTCCTTCTCCAGTTTGTTTTACAGATGAGGAAACCAAGGCAAACAGGTTTAAGTGACTTGCCCAGAGTCACACAAGTAAGAAGTGTCTGAGACTAGATTTGAACTCAGGAAGACTGCAGGCCCCATTCTCTATCCGCTGTACCACCAACTACTCCTCCTAAAATTAAGAGGAGTTGGGAAGGCTTCCTGTAGAAGACAGGCTTTTATTTGAGACTTAAATGAAGCCAGAGAGGCCAGGATAAGTAGCAAAGAAGGTGCTGACTTCTCTTAGTAAAGAAGGTTCCCTCTCCATAGCAGCTCCCTACACTAGTAGCTCTCAAAGTGAGGTCCATAGACCCTGGGTGTCTTTTGGGATGTCCAAAAGAGGAAGATAATTTTCATAATAATACTAAGGCATAATTTGTCTGTCAAGATTCTCCTCCCTTTTCCAACTATATATCTGTGTTAGGGCAGATTCTCCTCAAAGACTTTAATCAAAATGACATATCACAACAGATTGAATGCAGAAACAGATATGAGAACCCAGTTCTCTTCTCTGAAGCTGGATGTTAAAGAGATTTGCAAAAATATATGAAACATTCTCATTAATGATTTTTTAAGAATTAGTTATTTTTTCTTTAAAAGTTACTTATATTAACATGAAGTGAGTTTATTGTTGTTATTTGAAATGAATTAATGCCTTAAAATGTAATCAGTTTCCATTTATAACATGGTAACTATGGATATATATAAACAAGGATGTATTTGGTATATATTTAACAATTGACTCTTTAGGGGGAAATGTGTATTTAACACACTTTTAAGTTTAAACTATATTATTATTATTTTCTCCAATATTTTCTTAAGTCTAGATAATCAGCAAAACAAATAAAGGCCTGATTCTTAATCTTTTTTTATTTCTAAGGTGTGCATTTTCACCCCTAAAATTTAACTATTGATTCAAGCTGCCTCCAGCCCATCTCTGGAAAGAACCCATATAAACAAAAGCTCTTTGGAATCCTTAGTAATTTCGAAAACTGTAAGGGGGTCTTAAGACCAAAAAAGTTTAAGAACTTGCTGCTCTGGAACAGTTTTGAAAAAATCTCAAGATTCAAAAAATCTTTCAATATATCTTCCTAGACTATGTAAGACTGTCAGTATAATGCACAAAGTGATGGATCTGGAGTTAGGAAGACCATGTGTCAGATCCATCTCTGACCCTTCTTCTGTGACTATAGACAAGTTCCTTAATTTTTTTCCATGTACTTCAGTTTCCTCATCTGCAAAATGGGCATATTTTTCCTTAAAGTACTTTTCTCATAGGGTTGTTGTGTGGTTCAAATGAGAAAATGCAATCTTTTGCAAATTTCAAATTGCTACATGAGTTATTATTCTTTCTTTCCTTTCTACTCCAATGCCAACTCTTGTACCTCTGGCAAACAATATCTAGCCTCTTAATACTTTTTGAGGAAGGGGAGGTGCATCTCCTCAAGGGTCCCATTTCCTGTGAAGCTTATCCTATTAGGATAGGAGGATTAGAATATTTGGGAGATACTTCATCTTACAGATGAGGAAATTTGGGGACCATAGAATTTAAGCGATTTGCTTACTATTACATGAGTACTAAGGAGCCTGAGTTAGAATTCAAACCCAGACCCTGTGATTCCAAGTCTAGCATTCTTTCTGCTATCACAGAGTACCTCCCTAATAATGACAAAACAAAACAACAAAAACTAAGCACTCTGCCTCCTCCGAGGGATCTAAACTGAGTCCAAGATCATTCTACCATATCTTGATCCAAGACGTCCCTTCTCATTCCATCCTGTCCTGTCTTTGCAAGAAAGTCTTATACTTGGAACTACAAAGACAGAATAGGCAAGATACTTGAAACACATTTACTCTTTAGAAAGAAAATGAAGGGTGAACTCTTTTCCCCTACCACCAAAGGATGAAATCAAAATGGAAGGACTTCCTAGCTACCTCAACCCAGTGACAAACTCTCTAGAGAACGTAGTGTGAGCTGATTCTTCTTCAGTCCAGGCCCATCTCAGCATTTTCTCTGGGGACATGGAAGAATCCTCACACTGATTCTGGGAACCAGCCCAATGGCTGAGGGGGCAGCCTGTTCCTCACCATCTGTGGGCAAACCAGAATCACTGGTGCTTGCAAGGACATATTGCCTACTTCCTAAACATTGCTGGAGGTTTGGGGAATGGACCTTTGTTGACAAAGTCAAGTCTGGCTTCTCAGAGGTGAAGAAGTTGCCATCTTCTTTTGCTTGATTTTATACCTTATTCTACCTTTCCTTCCTTTGGGGGGAGGGGGCAAGGAGAAGGCAAGGCAATTGGGGTAAAGTGACTTGCCCACCGTCACACAGCTAGTAAATGTATCAAGTGTCTGAGGTCTTATTTGAACTCAGATCCTCCTGAGCTCCAGGGCTGGTGTTCTATTCACTGCGCTACCTAACTGCCCCTGATTTAAGTTTTTTGAAACTATTGTTTTGAAAGGAGGCAGCTTGGTATAGGGAGAAGAGAGTTGGATTTGGACATGAGACATCTAGATTCAAATTCCTGCCTGGTATTTTACTGTCTTTATGACTTTGGACAGTTTCTTCATCTATAAAATGAAGAGAGTGGACTAAATCACTCTCAGATCTCTTCCAGCCTCAAATCTACAGCCTGGATTTGATAAATATTGACTGATCCCCTACTTCCAGAGTGGAAGGATATAAAAATTAGTCATTCCATTCAATAAACATTTATGAAGTGCCTACCACGTGCATGGCCTTGTGTTAGGCCCCAGAGACACAAAGACAGAGTGGACATAGGCCCTGCTGTCATTGAGCTCGTGTTGTAATCTAATGGGGTGAAAGACAGACCCACAAATAACTGTGATCCAAAGGAAAGTAGTGTAAGTATGAATGAATGTGGTATTGGGGAAACAAGGAAGGATTTGGAGTTAGAAGGGCTTGGTTCAAATTCTAGTTCTACTATTTAAGCCTTTAGGAAATTCATTTCATTTCTGTAGATCTTAACTTTCTTAATATATATATATATAATAGACTAGACCACCTCTAAAGTCCCTCCCAGTTCCGAGTCTTATGATCCTAAGCACAATATGGGTAAAGACAAAGGATCATTTTGAACTTGGGGAGGGAAAGACCACTTCTACCTGAGGTTAAGGCAGTCACTTTTTTTTAAAGTCTGAACTTACAAATCATTGTTATTTGGATCTCCCAACGAGGAAACTTCCTTTACCAATGTAGACAGCACCTTCACTGCAATGTCTAGTTTTCGGCAATTACCTGAGGCTAAATCACTTGCCCAGGATCATATAGTCATAGTCAGATGCAGTACTTGAAATCAGAACATCTTGACTCTTTAATGGACTCTCTATCCATCCTACTATGCTGTGTCTCAAAGAGGTAATCAGAGATAGGAAACCTGTGGCCTTAAAGCCTGATAATACATGGGGAGAAATTAGTGTCCTCTGTACTCAAGGAATGTAAAGTCAAGATGGGGAAAATAACTCAGTTATAGAATAACTCTAGTAGTAGTAAGTTTGTATGAAAGATGATAGCCAGTGGAGATTTCTTCTTCTCCCTCCTCTTCATCTTCTTCCTCCTCCTCTTCCTCCTCCTTCTTCCTCCTCCTCTTCCTCTCTCTCCTCTTCCTCTTCCTCTTCTTCTTCTTCCACATCTTCCCCACTACTCCTTCCTTCTTACCACCACCAAGGTGGAAGATGGAAGCAAAAAGGGGTATGCAGTATATCGATGGATAAAGAATCGGACTTAGGGCCAAGAAGACCTGGATGTCTATGCCTTGATAATCAACCAATCAATAAATAAACATTTTTAAGCACCTGCTATGTGTCAGACACTGTGCTAAGCACTAGAGATACAAAAAGAGACAAAAACAGCCCTTGCTGTTAAGGAGTTTACAGTCTAATGGTAATACACTTGGCAGCATATAAAGTGACGTGTAAATGCGTGTCACTGTTGTTCAATCAGTGACTCTTCCTAACCCCGTGGACCATAGTACGGTACACCAATACTGTCCATTGGGTTTTCTTGGCAAAGATACTAGAGTGGTTTGTCATTTCCTTCTCCAGTGGATTAAAGCAATTAGTGGTTAAATGACTTGCCCAGGGTCACACAGCTAGAAAGTATCTGGGGCCAGATTTGAACCTAGGAAGATGAATCTTCCTGACTCCTGCTCCAGAGCTTTATCCACTGTGCCATCTAGGGAGTATAAAGCCTTATAAGCCTAAGAGAGAGTCAAAATGAGCCAGATGATGATTTTTGCCAGAGTGAGAATCTGAGGAGGGACACAGGGAATAGAGCATTATTTCATGAGAGACTCCCAGGGTATGAACTTGAGCCTGTGCCAATCAAGAACTGTAACTATGGGAGATGGCCAACAAGTACAAGGTAGCATGTGACCAGGGCAATGAGCTCCATACAAAGGATGCTGCAGGCTTGGGGAGGAGGAGGTGCAACACATTGGCTGGGGGGTCTCTGGGAAGGCTTCATGAAGGGGAAGTCACCTGACCTGGGCTCCAGAGAGTGGAAAGGATATTGATACCTCCTTAGCTTCTTTCACCTTGGCTGGGATGAAGCAGTCTGAGGTTGCAACATTCCAGGGAGCTGCTGGGTCATATGACTGTCATGTTCCAGTCAGAGGATTCTAATTTTCTACCAGTAAAACCACCATCAGGAGCTGATGAACTCAGATCCAAATGAACTCAAACCTCTCCTGCACACAGAGCTGATGCCAGCAAAGAGGGGGAAAAGAGAATTATTGACCAAATAATTCCCAAATGGACTGTTCAGCGATGCTCTTTTTTCTTAAAGGTGACACCAGTGGTTTTTTAAGTAACAAAGTGCCTGTTTTATGCAAATATCCCCCGAGTGGCTTTCATTAACATTTTCACATTTATCTTGTCACAATATCTACCTTATTACAGTGAGTCATGGTCTCTTCTTGTTCTTCGGGTAAAACATCTTTATAAAATAAACTCTCTGGGCCAGGATTAAGAGCCTACTTTTTAATGAAACCCCACTGTGATAATTCCAAGGCAAAGAGTAGGTGGTAAAATATCCTTCCAGTGAAGTCAGACTATGAGGGGTGGACTGGTGATGGAAATGGAAATTTGTCTAAAGATGATTCAATTCCTAGTCAATCATTTACATACCTCTGTAGCAGAGTACATCCGTACAAGTCTATTTGGCTGTTTCTCACTCTGAATGTTCTGTATTCTATCTCAGTGTCTTCTCCCACGTCTGGAATTTTTTTTTTGGTAGCAATTGAGGTTAAGGTGACTTGCCCACAGTCACACAGCTAGTAAGCATCTCAGGGCAGATTTGAACTCAGGTCCTGCTGACTCCAGGGCCAGTGCACTAGCCACTATGCCACCTAGCTGCCCCCATCCCTCATATCTGGAGGGACACCCTTCCTCACTTTCACCTCTTAGAATCCCCTGCTCCCTCAGGACTTAGTTCAAATGCTGCCTTCTACAGGAGGCCTTCCCTGATCACCCTAATAGCTAGTATCCCCTCCTCTAATGTTGCCTTGTACTTGATGTGTATACATCTTGAATTCACCTAATCATTTACATGTTGTCTACCCCTATTAGAACATGAACTCCTTGAAAGTGGGGGTCATTTTTTTAATTTTTCTTTGTTTCCTTGGCATTCAGCATAGTTCCTGGAACATGGAAAATGTTTAATAAGTGTCTGTTGATTGATGGATGGATCCAGAACATAATCACCTCATTTCTGCCACCAGATGATGTCCAGTTATCCTTCCAGGACCAGACTGGGTTTCCTCCTCCAATCTGAGTTCTCTTCCTTGGTTTTTGATATGAGTGCATATAAATGTCTCTTGGCCACTTCTTGTTTCTTCTGTGGTGGACATTACTGGCTAGCTTAGTTGGTTTGAGTTGGACACTAATGATGCCAAAAACCACAAATTTCACGTAAAATAATTACATTCACAATGTTCCATGGCCACAAATTGGAGACTGAATACTAGGCAGCCATCTCGAAAAATTAGAGAGGGGACCTAATAATAGCTAGCATTTGTACAGCACTTTTAAAATCTACAAAGTACGTATAAATATTATTTTGTTTGAAACTAAAAACAATCCTAGGAGGGAAGTACTTTATTATTATCCCCATTTGATGGATGGGAAAGCTGACCCGAAAGAGGTTAAGTAACTTACTCAATGTCTCACAGCCAAGAAGTATGTGAGGCAGGGTCCCATTCTACCCACCGCCCCACTTGGCTGCCTCATGAGAGTAAGTCTGGAGAGCGGAGGGTGATGTTAACTAGAATTCTGAGAAACTCTATTATCATAAAAGAGAGTCATGAGTGGGACAAGGTAACAAGTGCTTTCAGATTTGGGCCACTAGGACAATGGAGACACAATGTTTTCTGTTCATTTTGTAAAAAGAAGACAGTTATTATTGAGCGCTTAGATCTAGATATCATTAGGAAACTTGAAGAAACAAAAATGATATAATAAGGAGAAGGAGTTTTCTAAGAGTTCTTTCATGCCCAATATAAAAGGAATTAATTGACAAAATCAAACATTTATAATGAGCAACACCATTGACCAAAAGGTCCTAAGACCAGAATACCAGGGTGGACATAACCAGGGAGACTTCTGAACCTTAGAAAAGATTTGGAGTAAGTTTGGAACTTCTGTTGAAGTTCGGTTAAGTGGTAATTGATAATAGCTAATCGTGCTCCACAGTACTTGTATTTCTTTAAACATTGCTCCATAAAATGTCTTTTAGGCATTTCTTATTATTAGAGTCCTTGGCCACTGAGATGCAGCTATACTAGTAAACTACGTTAAAAGAAAGTCTCAGACCCAGCTTTCCACTGGATGGACACATAGACTCCACAGTGTTCACCCTTAACAATCCGGTCTGGTTTCTCTGTGATACTAATCCAGGATGTTCATGTTTACCTTTCATTTCTCCCCCTTATCTTTTCTTTTCTGTGTCATCCCCGCTTGTTTCTGGCCCTAATAAGGGTTTTATAAAGCCAGGTAAAAATAATATCAGTCCCGCATCCTTTTGTCATTCTCTACCTGCTTTCTCAACATTAATCCTCATTAATCCCCACTAATCTAACCTGAAAAAATGAGTACCAAATATGCTCATCTCTCTATGGAGAGAAGGGAAATTGGTGAACTAAGAAGGGGAGAGAATAAATAGTGAAGACAATTAGCAGGAGGGCAGGGCTGGGGAGCTCCCTAAAAGGGAGATCTTGAAGGAGGTCCTGTTCTCTGGGTCTTTGATCCTGTCTTTGGCAGCACACCATAAAGGAAAGGGTACTATACCCAAGTTCAGAAGAGCCCTAGATTGGAATTCTGCCTCCATTACTTAATAGCAGCACAGTCATAGACAGAATACTTTAGTCTTGGTTTCTCCTCTGAAAAATGAGTATAATAACACAGTGTCTATAACTACAGACCCTGTGACCTACATCACAGGGTTGTTTTAAGACTCAAATGAGATAATATATGTAAAGCGCTCTGAAAATCTTAAAACAGCTTAGCTGGGAGCCTTTTGGCCTCCCGTACCTATCTGCCTATCTACTGACATCCAGGAATCAGGGAGGGGCTCATCTCCTGACCACTGTCTCTACCAAAATAGGCTCTGGTTTACATATTCAAGGCAAAAAGAACTCAAATCGAGCTTTCCGATCATTAATTTTGAGCTGAAAGTAATTTTTGATGTCCTCGAGTCTGAGATACTTCATTTTTCTAAGAAAAACGAAGGCTCAGAAAGATTAAGCGATTTGTCCAGCATCCTGCAACTACTAAGTTGTGTCTTGGGCAGAATTAGAACACAGGTCTTCCTGATTCTAGGCAGCTAGGAGTTGCTGTGGACAGAGCCCGATCTGGAGTCAGGAGAACCTGAAGTCAAAATTGCCCTCAGACATTAGCTGCGTGACCCTAAGCAAGTCACTTAACCCTGTTTGTCTCAGTTTCTTCACCCGTAAAATGAGTTGGAGAGGGGAATGGCAAACTACTCTAGTATCTTTGCCAAGAAAATCCCAGATGGGGTCCTGAAAAGTCAGGTATGAGTAATCAACAAAACAAGAGCATCTTTCTGATCCTAAGTCTAACATTCTCTTTTCTGCCTTAGATCTGGCATTGTAACAATGAGTGAAGAGACCTTTAAGACAGTGGTTCTCAACCTGTGGGTCGTGACCTCTTTGGGGGGGGGGGGTCAAACGGCCCTTTCACAGGGGTCGCCTAACTCCTGTGAATATAATACAATCAGAAAACACATATTTCCTGTGGTCTTAGGAACCGAGACACTGCTCCTCTATCCATCTCCAGGCAGGTCCACCCACATGCAGATACACCCACATATGAGTATTAAAAGGATCCCAGCATTAGGAAGGTTGAGAACCACTGCTTTAAGATAGAGATTGTGCTTTGCTTTTCTGGGCTTGATTAGAATGAACTTGTCTTAGATGATGAATTATAAGAATTTTGCTGTCAGGTTCCATTCAATGCAACATTTAGTTAGCAATTACTGTGTTCAAGGTGCCATGGGCACATAAACACACATAACATAGACCCTATGCTTGAGACTCTCCCAGTCTCCATGAGACGTCTCCTGACTTCCTTCTAAGAGAGCTGGACATTTATAACTGTGGATCTTCACTGTAGAAGGCTGCTGAGCACCTAGGAACTAGTAGGCCCCCCCCATAAAAGGTTCCTGAGCACCTAGGTTTGTCTTAAAAGAAGCCACACTCTCCCACTAGTTACAACAAGCTCCACAGGGAGAATTGGGTGAGAAAGAAAAAAAGGGTAGAAAAATGAGAGGTGCCTTGATCACAAAGGACAGGAACAGTGGGCAGGGGGCTCCCCACCCCCCTATCCTGCCAAGGGAGATGTTCCCCTATTAATGATACAGTTAGGTCCCACCAGCAAGCAAGCAAGCAGGAAAACCTCCGATAATTCATCTGGAGGCAGGAAAGTGCTGGATCTGACACCCGTAAACAGAAGATGTCAGTTCAACGTCTGCTCCTGACACCTCAGCTACTAATTATTTGGCTGCGCACCATGGTTGGCTGGGTGGAAGAGCCGGGGGGCTGGCACAGCCCTGTCAGTAAACACGGGGCTTGAGTGGAGAAGGATAGAAACAAATCAAAACACAGCGCACAACATTCCTCCCCTTCCCATCTCCCCAGTTAATAACTGGAGCAGGAAGCAATCTCTTCCCCCTGCAGGATCCATTGAACTTGGACAAAGTCATCCATGCCACTATGGGGGGAGGGGGAAGGGGAGAAGGGGGCGGCAGTACAGTTCCCAGAATTAGCTGTAGAACCACTTTTTCTTCAATTGCTTAGAGTTTGAGACCTGTCAGCCAGTCATCATTCCTCCCAATCATTTCCATTTTTGAGGCATTTAGGGCTCTGACCAAAAGGATTTTTCATGGAGATGTTTCCCTTGGTCAATATTCCCTGAAAGACCCACCCATGGCCTCTTCCTCTTCTTCCCTCCCTCCAAACTTTTAGGGTCCCTGTAGCACCATAGGGTGCCTGGCCTCTAATTTGCACTAAGAACCCTGTGATTTAGGACATTAGCCTTCCAAGAATTATTTGCATTTTTTAAAGAGGATTCCACAGAGGGCAATGCCTGAGGTAAAGTAATTAATCTCTCATTTCAGGCACTGTGACTGGTGAATTAAAAAAATGTTGCTTCTCATTCACTACCTTCTACCTTCCTTTTTCCTGCTTCTGCCTTGCCTGCCCTCTCTTCCTTGTTGCTCGTATCTCTTTCCTCTTTATTTCCACTTTTTGGGCCCAGTTTTGTTAGATTGAGCCCCGGTGCTACCCTCTGCTAAAGGCTTCTGCTGAATATGCCACCAAAATGGCTTTCCTTCATTTGGTATAGATTCTGCACTTCATCTCCCTCACCCTTTCTACTAGAATGTTAGCTCCCTGAGGTCAGAAACTGTTTCATTTTTGTCTTAGGTCCCTAACTCCAAGCTCCGTGTCTGGCATGTAGTAAGTGCTTTGAAAATCCTTGTTGAACAAAATCTAATGGTATTGGATGGTGCAGTATATAGGGCACTGGACCTCGAGTCAGGAAGACCTGAGTTCAAATCCAACCCCAGAAACTTAATAGCTGTGTGACTCTGGGCCCTCTTTCTGCCTCATTTATATGATAGTAAAGATAATAATCTGGGAATGATAACAATAGGATCTACTTACTTACCCCAAGAGTTTTAGTGAGGATCTATTGTGGTAATAAATATGAAGAATGCTTAGCAAATTGATGTTGAGTTGTTTTCAGCGGTATTCAACTGTCCATGACTGTGTTTGGGGTTTTCTTGGTAAAGATACTGGTGTGGTTTGCCATTTCTTTCTCCAGTTCATTTGCCTCATTTTACAAATGAGGAAACTGAGGCAAACTGGCTTAAGTGACTTGCCCAGGGTCACACAGCTAGTGTCTGAGGCTGTATTTGAACTCAAGTTCATAAATTTAAAATAAAATAAATAAATATGGAAGGAAAAAAAAGAACTCGGGTCCTCCTGACTTCAGGGCTGGCACCCTATCCACTTCAATACCTAACTGCTCTTATCCTTAACCTTATCCTCCCTTTAGCACTTAGAAAGTAGCTGGCACATGCTGTTTGCTATATAAATGCTTATTCCTTCTCCTTAATGTGTGCCTTTCTAATCATTCACCAAACATTGAGCATCTCTTATTTGCACGACACTGTGCTAAGCTACAGAGGTACAAGTTTTGGGGGTTTTGTCTGTTTTTGCTTGTTCTTAAGATACCATTCCTACCTTAAAAGACTTTGTGTTCTACTGGATTGTAACAGATGCACAATTAAATATAACACAAGGCAAAGAACAATTAGAATGGGAGAGAGATGCAGGCTGAGTGATAGAGGAAAATTCTAGGAGGAAGAAAATACTCTCAGGGTAGAAAACCATAGGAAGCTTCACAAGGAGGTAGCATGTGGCCTGAGCCTTGAAGGAACAGAAGGGTCCAGGAAAATGGTGTGTGTGGACAAGGCAGATAACCTGAACATCTGCAGTCAGAGGTGGGGCATGACATATATTTACCAAGTTGCCTAATCTACCTCCCTGTAATGTGAGTCCTATTGCCTGGGTCAAGGATTTAGTGACAATTTTTTATATACTTGGAACTGTCTTCCAGCTCCTTCCTCCCATAAAACTGAAACTCTAGCTGTGCTTCCAAGACATTCGTTCACAAATTAGAACCACCTTGTACTTTACATGGCTCCCATATCCTCCAAAGATAATTTTCTCAACTCTACTCATAGATGTGGTTAGAAAGTGGTCCAGGTGTACCAACACACCATGGGGCAAGCATTACCACTGGTTCTCCTGAAGGAAAGATGTTCTATGTACCCCTATGTGGGAAGACCAATCTTCTCTCTTAAAGATCTTCCTTGTAGGTGGGAAGCCTGGAAAATATGCACCACAGTAAATAGTGAGCTAGATTTGAACTGAGAGAAACTTGAGTTTTAATTCCATTTCAGATACTAGCTGTGTGACCCTGGGCAAGTTACTTAACCTTTGTTTGCTTCATTTTCTTCATCTGTAAAATAGGTTTAATAGTTCCTTTCTCCCAAGGTTGCTGTGAAGATAGAAGGAGGTAACATATATAAATCACTTTGTGAACCTTAAAGCACTATACTATATAAATGCTATTTAGTATTAATATTATCCTGTATCTCTTCCATTCTCCAAGACACAACTCTATTCCATCCACCATGTCCCAAGTCCTTCTGTACTCACTTCCAAGCATCTAGGTAGGTAGCACTTATTTAGGGATCATTGTAATGCCTTAGATTCTTGGAATATCTCACTAATTAGATAATAAGCTCCTTATATGGCATGATAGAAAGGTTGTACATTTGGAGCCAGATAACACAAGCTTGAATTCTCATTCTCGCTTTGCCACTTGAAGCTTGTGTGACACTGGACAAATCAATTATGATTGCTAAGCCTCAGTTGTCTATCTGTGGAATGATAAGGTTGGAGCCTTGCAAGTCCCTTCTAGCCCTAAGGCTAAGATTCTAAGTAAG
This sequence comes from Pseudocheirus occidentalis, assembly GCA_028646575.1. Lineage (NCBI taxonomy): Eukaryota > Metazoa > Chordata > Mammalia > Diprotodontia > Pseudocheiridae > Pseudocheirus > Pseudocheirus occidentalis. The sequence goes on from CM053593.1 coordinate 56,258,873, forward strand.
AGGGCATTGTTGGAAGAGCTTCTGACTCAAACACATGTCATAGCACAACAAGCCCTGACTCTGAGAACCATCTTGGTCATTTATAGGATATGTGACCCTGGGCAAGTCGCTTCAACTCTCTGAGGGTCAGTTTTCTCATCTCCTCCTCTTAAAAATAGGGCTATTGATACCTTTTACCTCTACTATGCTTTGTAAGCTGTAAAGTGCTGTATGGTACCTAATAATTCACATTTACAATTCTTCAGAGTTTACCAAGAACTCCCCTCCTCATAACCTCATAAGGGAGGTAGGAAGAGCTGGTGTTGCCAGTCTTGTCCTACAGATGAGGAAAGAGCTCAGGGAGGAAATCACCGATTCCTGGCCCCATAGTCAAGGTCAGGTCAGGAAGTCAAAGCCAATTCCTGAATCCAAGGCCAATTGATTTCCAGGAACCTACCTCAAGTATTATTCTTGTTAGTTTTGTTGTTGTTGTTGTTGTTGTTGTTGTTGCAATTACTATCATTGTCACTAAACTCTTCAGGTAGAAACTTCTAGCTGGATCTTGAATTAAATTCCATATATATTATATATTTTATATTTGTTTATATTTATATTTATTCACACACATATATACTGCTTTATTTATATATATAGCATACTCCTTTATATATGTATATTTTATATATAATATTTTCTATATGTATATAGACATATATATGTATGTATGTATGTATGTATGTATGAATTCATCCCTGTCTTCCTATTGCTTGTGGGACATTTGAGTGCTCAGAGCCCTCCCTTAAGATCCAAGCAAAGCCTCTCAGCACCTCCCACAAGATAAAAAAGGCGAAAAGAGCCAAGGAAGCAAAGGAAAGGGAGGAAGGTGTTGCTTATTTGGTCATTGTTAGTGTGATATGAATGCAAAGAGGCTGGGGATCCTTGTTGTCCTAAAGGGGAAGTGGGGTGACATCTTCTGGCCAGCCTGCTGGGAGGAGAAGGGTTAGAACAGATCCCTCATCCATTCATCTGACAGACATGACGTCCTGCATGCTAGGGTCCAGTGCTAGGCACAGCAGGAGGAGGGGGAGACAGCTTAGATAAGACACAGCCTCAGTCTTCATGACGTTTTCAATCAAAGTGGCAGGTACTAATAACACATTTGGGGCATAGAAGCAGAGCACTTCAAGCTGGAATGAGTCTGTGGAGAGCAGCTGGTCCAGCCTCCTCCATGCAACCAAGGTGTGTTAAACACCTAACAATAGCTAGTGTTTACATAGCACTTTAAAGTCTGCAAAGTGTTTTGTAATATCATCTCATTCCATCCTCACAACAGCCTAAGAAGTTAGGTGGTATCATCATCCCCACTGAGGAAACTGAGTCAGACAATTATTAAGTGACACTTCCAGGGTCACACAGCTGGTAAACATCCAAGGTTGGATATAAACTCATGTCTTTCTTTTTTTTTAATTTAGTTTTTATTTGTTTCCTTGTTTACATTATTCATTTTCATTACATTTTTTTGAATTACACATTTTCTCCCCATCTTGCTCCTGCCCCAACCCCATAACAGCAATCCCACTGTAAAGCCCCTCCCCTGCTCTGCTCTCCTATTTTCTGGTAGGGCAGGGAGGGTCTCCCTATCCCAGCCCCTGTATATCTTAATTCCTAGTTGCAGGTATTGCAGAACTTTAAATTCTATATTCTGTCTATTCCTCCCTTGTTACCCACCCCTACTAGAAGGACACTCAGTTCAATACAGGCTATGGATGTGTGATTATACAGGACATCTTCATAGTGGACAGATTGTGACAGTGATAGTCTGTCTCTCCTTCCTATTCCTCCTCCCCCCTTGTTCTATTCTCTGCCCTGTCCTTGTCTACTGAGGTGTGTGCTTCCAGCATCCCTCCCCCAGACTCTGCCCTCCCCTCCATTGTCC
>CM053593.1:56261287-56274577 GCA_028646575.1 Pseudocheirus occidentalis
AGGCAATCCCCGGCACACACTGAAGTTCACCGGGTTCAGCACACCTCAAACCCTTCAGGACTTCTCTTGCCTGGAACTCAAGGATCAGCCAGGCCACCAGCAAACAAAGTCCCATCCTGTTCATGTCTTCAGTCAGCTTTCAGATACTGGGAGAGGAACACTCTCTCTCTACCCCTCTCAGCTGACTTCAGTCTCCATGAATCCTCCTTCACTGAGGAGCCAACTCCAAAATCTGTCTGTCTCTGTAAAATTCTCCTGCTTATAAGCACTGGCCTTCTCCAAAGTCAACAGGGGAGTTCACACCTTTTCACCAATGGACAGAGTTCTATACTTAGCCCTAAGTATCTGATCTACTTAGCCCTAAATATCAAACAAATTGATTACCATTACAACCACTGCCATGTTATATGATCTCTTACCTTAATAGATTGCACTAGATGGTTGATGAATTCCCTTCCACCTCTTAAATTCTACCATCCTGTGTTTCAGGACCTGGGCCATGTACCAGAGACTCTCCAAGAGGACAGACTAGAATGCATCCAGAAACATAATAGAGAGGTACCCAATAGTCCTGCAATCCTTATAAACCCCTATTTAGCTGGTCACAGGAGTATCTCCAAATACTTCAGGAAATACAATCATCCCCAGAAACCCTTCTTTTGGAGCTGGGGCTCCTGGAACCAGGAAATTAAGTGATGGAAGGAAGAGAGGAAAGAAAAGAAAAGTATCAATGACAACTTGGGTAAGGGAAAAAAAGAGAGAGGAGGAGGAAGAAAGAAGCAGCATTGAGCCAAAATTCAAGGCTCTAAATATATATTGCTTGGCTAAGTAACAGCTAAAGAGTACAATGATAACAGTCTACAAATATTTAAATGTGTGAGTCCTCAGAAAGAATTTTTTAGCATAATATGAGGAGGGGGCGGCAAAAGGGGATAGAGGATAGGTAAAGGGTGATTAGGGAATGATGGTGCAGCACTCAGAAAGCCAAGAAGAAAATCCTCCCTCAGTAGGAGAAGCTATCAAGTAAGGATCTTTCTTCCCAGAGAAACAGAGAAAGTATTCTTACTTGGCACTTGGGGCCCTCAGAGACCTCAGAGAATTAGTCGGTCAAAAATCATTTATTAAACACTTACAACAGGCCAGATAATGTGCTAAGTTCTAAGGATACAAAGAAAGACAAAACCATCCCTGATGTTAGAGTGCTCATGTCCTGATGTTGTAATGGTCCATGTGGGGAAGCTTGCACTCTTTGCCCTTTTTCAAGAATGGGTGAAGAAATGTTGTCAGTCAGCAAAAACCTCCTTCTTTGGAATTTTAGCCTCTCCCTGCTCCTAGCATAGCATAGCATCTCCCTGCTCCTGGCCAGTTTTGAGCCTGGAAGACCCTCTATGAAACAGAGTTAAAGTCCTAACATAACCAGTGTGTAATCTAAGACTAGTCATTTAATCTTTCTTGGCCTGTTTTTCTCATCTGTAAAACCAGTGGGTTAGACTAAATGACAAATTCTTAACCTTCAGTTCGTTCACAGACCCCTTAGATTTCAGGGGGTCTGTGAATTTTGATATTGGAAAAAGCTACATCTTTATTTCAATGAAACTGACTTCCTTTGTCATACTATGTATTTTATTTGTATGCATTTAACAATATAGGTCTGAGAAGGGGTCCATAGGCTTCTTTAGACTGTCAAAGGGGTCTAGTAAACCAAAAAAAAAAAAAAAAGGTTAAGAACTCCCAGATAGATCATCTCTAACATTCCTTTCAGCTGTAAGGTTCTATGGCAGGTCATCTATCATACTGCCCCCTGACCCCAATATAAAACTGTAAGCCACTGTCAGGGAAATGACACCATGTAATGTCTCTGTAGGGAGAGGTTCCACCATGATAGATGGGGAGTAGGAAAAAATCTTTGCCTTCGATGAGCCCTGTTCCTCTTTCTTTCTTTTTTCCTCTCCCTTTCCTTTGTCCTATAATCCTCAAGGACACTGTTTAAATGTGGGGCTGAGAAATGGAGTGATGCTATGAGGGTAGGTTCCATGGAATTAATTTTCTTCTAATCACCAACTTTTCTGTATCCATCCCAGGAAAAGGTGGTTCAAGCTCCCCCATTGACCTCAAGGCAAATATCCAGCTGTCTTCAGGGGTTCTCTAGACTCTACTAAGTGTGGAATGATAAACACACAAATAACTAGAATAAAAAGCAGAGTGATCAAGAATAAAACATAGGTCCAGGCAAAGGACTATGAGGAAGCTGAAGAATCAAAGAATCCCAGAACTGAAGAGGTGGAAGGGATATCAGTCCAATCCATCCAAGTAAAGTATCCTCATTTGGAGCTGGCTAGAGCTAGCTGCCAAGAACCAACTGTGAAATTTTTGTTGTGAGCATTTACACTTCTGAAATTGGCAAATGGACAAATCAAGCCTTGATTTATTGTTTTGTTGATTGTCTAGACTTAAGTGATGGAGAATTTTTTAATAATGCAGATTAAATTTAAAAGCGTGGTAGTGGGTACATTTTCCCTCCCCAGAGAGTCAGTTCTTAAAACATTTACCAGAACATCCCTGTGGTCTCGCTTCTGCTGGAAGAAATAGAATGTACCTAGTGGGACTCAAGGAGGTGAGAATAAAGGCTTCATAGAAGAGGTGGCATTTTCAGTTGGGACTCAAAAGAAAAGGAAGGATTTCAACAGATGAAACCTAAAGGGAGGAGACACACTTGTAAATCCAAAGAGAAGAGAAATGATAAGATAAAAATGGAGAATAGAGAACAGATCAATTTGACAATTTGACGAGAACACGGAATAAATGAATACAATCTAATAAACATTTTAAAGTACCTACTATGTACAAGACACTAAGCCTAGTGATACAAAATTAGGTTTTTAACTAGACTGAATGCAGGAATTTTGCTCCTAGGAGATGCAAAGATAAAATTAAAACCAGTCCCAGCATACAGGGAATGAACATTTTACAAGGGGATACAAAATATGCACAGATAAGTATATGCATGATAATTGGAGGAAGAAGGAGAAAGTCCTAACAGCTACTGAGCTCAGGAAAGGCTTCCAGTAAGAAGACATGAGCAGAACTTGGAAGAAAACAAGGGATTCTAAGAGGGACAAGGGAAGAGAGAATGCATTTCAGGAATATGGGGTGGCCTGTGCGGAGGTTAGGAAAGGAAGTCTAAACTTGGGCAGGTAGCTCAGAGCCAGATTATTGTGGCCTTTGAATATCAATGTCAGGAGTTTACACTGTAGGCTATGAAGAACCACTTTGAGCAAAGGGGCAGAATTATCATAATAGTGCATTAAGGAAATTACTTTGGTTATGGTGTGATCAATGGATTAAAGAGGAAATAGACTGGAGACAGCAAGACCCATCAGGAAATAGTATAATTAAGTAGACAAGAAGAAAGGCCAGAATGAGAATTATTTCAGGGAAACATATTTTCATTTACACTATATATGTTTTGGGGACCTTCTTAGTGAAAATTCTTCCATTTAAACCAGCTAAAACCTAACTGTAAGTATGCTGTTCACCTTCTCAAAAACCTTCCATGACTCCCTATTAACTACACAATAAAGTCACAAAATCACAGAATCTTAAAATGCAAAGTATTCTCTCAGCTGCAGCATAGGTAATACTTAAACAAGAATCTCCTCCACAATGCCCCCTCTTGAAGACCTACTGTGAGGAGGAATTCATTATTCCTCTAAGGCAGTCCCTTTCACTTTTGGATAGCTCTAATAGTTAAGAAGCTTTTCTTTATTGGGAGCTAAGGAGATTTCCACCCATTGTATCTAGTACTGGCTTCTGGAGCCAAACAGAACAAGCCCAATTTCATTTCCACAAGAAAATCCTTCAGATAGTTATTGTTCAGTCATGTCCAACTCTTCATGACCCCATATGGGGTTTTCTTGGCTAAAATACTGGAGGGGTTTGCTGTTTCGCTCTCCAGTGGATTAGGACAAACAGAAGTTTAAGTGACTCACCCAAGGTCACACAGCTAGTGAGTGTGAGGCCAGATTTAAATCCAAGGTCCTTCAGATTCCATGCCTAGCCCTCTATCTACTATGCCACAGAGATTCTCCACTATAATATAACTTCTTGAGAGCAGATGACTGATTCTGGTCTGTGCCTAGCACAGCACAGAGCACACAGCAGATATTCAATTAATATTTTTTGAATGAATGAATGAATGACAATATGACCAGCCAGACAGTAAAAAATGAAAATGCCAGCAGAAAGCTGGCTGGTGGTGAATCAATATTTCTTTATCTCAGGTTTGGTGTCTTTGAAATTGGACTAAAAGCCACACTCTTCTTTGCTCTCCATGCCCAGTCCTCAGAGAAAGGTGAGATCACAGGATCATAGATTTAAAGTTGTAAAGGAACATCAGAGACTATCACATCCAACCCCCTCATTTTACAGAGAAAGAAACTGAGATCTAAAGAGGGCAAGAGACTTGCCAAATGTCAGTCATGTGGGTAGCATGTGATGGTAGAGCCGAGATATGAACTCATGTCCTCCAATGGACCACTCTGCTCCCACACATTTAGACAAAGATTGTTTGCCAGGGTGATGTGGATAGGGCAAAAGTGCCCTAACGGATGAGTTACTCTTTCCCTGGCTTATTTTCTAACCTGAAGACTCCCTAAAATCTCTTCCCTTACCTTGAAATACTACAAAACTTTCCCCTTAACCCGGACCATAAAATTCCTTGTCTCTCCTCTTCCTGGGTCATAAAGTTTCCCCTGTTTGCTTTATCTTGTATCATCCATCTTCCCCATCCTGTCCCTAAATCTCCAACCCCCATTAGAGACCCTAAAAATGACATCACTGTATAACTGGCTGTATACTGGCTACTGGCTGTATAACCTGTCTATATAAGCTTGGTTCTTTTCCTATATCAGGGCCTTTTTTTTTTTAAAGCTTCTTGCTAAATCTAAGGTCCATATGGTTTTGTGTTAATAAAGTTCTCACTGGCTAAAGAGAAGGTCTAAGTGAATTCTTTCAAATCTGAACCAGCTCTCCCAACTCTGACCTCAACAGAACTAAGGCAAAAATTTCAAGCAACAGACTTAATTCCTTCTCCAGGTAGAGTCAGAAGGTATGAGATGGGAAAAAAGGATTCCACAAATTGCCTGCTAACTAATAGTGTTTCAACCCACCCTTTGTAGCACAGGGAAACAACAGAATGAAAGGGAAGGTCTGTTTCTTCTCTTCCAGCCTTAAAGGAAGTCCTCCAAAGAACTTCCTCATTCTGCAGGATTTTAGCACTGTTTTCTCTTCAGATAGTCTCTTTAGCTTTAAGGGTGGGAACTTGGGGTGAGAGAAGAGGGTGAGGAAGAAGAGAAGGAAAGAAAGACTTAGGGAGAGACAGCTAACAATGCACAAAGCATTGGCAGAGACTGAGACAGACAGAATGCCAGCCAGAGGTGGCTCTGGGGCTCGAGGGTCCCATCTTTTTTGAAACCTCCAAACTCACCTATAGCCTCCTACTAGCCCCCTGGGCTTGGTTAAGAAACTTGGTGGGCACCAAAGTGGGAGGAGATCTGTGGAAGATCATTAGGAAGAAAGATCCCAAATAAAAACAAACGGAGAGGAACGAGCTAAGCCAGGAGTCATCTCTCTTCCTCCTCCTGCTTCCCTTCTCCTCCCTCCCTCCCCACTACCACTGAGAAGATCAAATTATGACCTGGAATCACTGGATACATATTTTATTATGTGGATAATTTAAGGGATTAGAGTGAGACAAAGAATTCATAAACTGTAGTCACATTAAAAGATAAATTGTTACTATTAATCTCTGAAGAAGGAAGGGAGGGGTGGGGGATGCATCTGAGCAAAAGAGAAAGACAGAGCAAGACAAATAAGGAGGAGCTGGGGAGACACAGCCAATGCTCCCTCTCTCTTCCTCCTCCCAATCTCTTAGGCCCCCACCCATTCATAAACAAGCTGCAGTTTTGCTCCAAATAAGCCTGATTTGCATTGCAGATTTATCTCTGTTGCTTCTTGCTTCTGTTGCCAACCAGAGATCCTGTAAATAACTCGTATTGTTCTCCTCCCTTGCTTATGCAAATGATTCTGGCTTGTTTGTTATTCCTGAATAATTTCCAAAGCCTGATGTCAAGATTGGGGCTCGGAGGAGCCAGCTCAGGCTCACAGCTATGTGAGAGATTCACCTGCCGGAAGGGTTAAGGCTGGACCCGAACATCTTTAAAGACCCTTTGCAGTTTTAGGGTCAGTATTCCATAAGGCTATGGTCAGTCAGTGTCATCGGCACCTGGATTTTATGTCTTGCAAACAGTAGGTACTTAATGAATGTTGGATTGAATTCAATTATGTTAGTCAACAGGGAGGGGGGGAGGGGGCTGTCTATCTTATTCTAGCCCTGTCTCAGATTCTCTGGTAATGGAATCTTAGAGTTCATTTAACAAAGAAGAAAACTGAGACCCAGGGAGGGCCCTTGCCCAGACCCACAATTCCAACTGCCCATAGGATGTCTTTACCTGAATGTCTCACTTACCCCATATTCAACATGTATAAAAGTAAGTTGTTTCTTTTCTTCCCAAACCTGATCTTCCTTTTGCCTTCCCCATTTCCATCTGTGACCTCACTTTTCACCCAGTCTTGAAGCCTTTTTGTTTCCTTTGACTTTTTACCTCTGTCACCTGCCATATTCAGTTAATAACTAAGTGCTGCCATTCCCGACCCTCCCCCCCCCATTTTGTAGTCATTTCCCCAATAGATGGTTCCTCTGACCACCTGCCTGGATTATTGCCACCTCCTCCTAATTTGTATCTCTGCTGTCACTCTCTCCTCCCTCAAAATCATCCTTCATGTGACTTCCTGGTGCATAGATTTGGGCACATTGTTCCTCTGTTCAGAATCCTTCAATGGTTTTCTGTTCCCTACCAAATAAAGTTCTAACTCCTTAGGCTGGCATTCAAGTTATTTGCACAGTCTGGAACCATTCTACCCATCTTGCATGATTTTCTATTCTATAGCCAAATGCTGGTACTTGATCTTCATGAAAGCCTTGCACTTTTTATGACTGAGCCTTTGGTTGGGTGTGTTGTTTTGCATGGCTAGAATGCCTTCCTACCCTCTACCTGCTATATTCCTTTCTCTTTTTTTTTTTCACCTTTCTCCCATTAGCAGTCTCAGTTTTACTCCCTGTGTCCCATATCTCCAGACTCTATACCATTTAACCTCCAACTAGGGAAATCATTTAATGAAATTTGTTGATCACTGGTTATGATAGTCTGCTTCTCCTTGAGCTGTTTTCTCTAATGGTAGAAACTTGTAAGGGCCATCCTCCTGCATGAACCCTAAAAGTGGTTATTTAATTAACAAAACAAGACCCACCCTATAGTAATGTGACATCTCAGAAGCTACTTCTGGGTCCTCTGATCCTAGGCAGAGCTACAGAGACCTCCCACCTTCCATGATGCTTTCACCAGCATCCACAAGGCAAGTCCACTCCTCCAAAGGGCAGACAAGACAACCTGGAACTTTGTAAGAAGCAGGATAAACACTCACAACATAACATTTGACAAGTTTTGATCAGTTCCTTGGGGCCTTCGGATGCTGTGTCAAAACTCAGTCACATTCTGGGAATATGTTCTCAGGAAAGGAATAGAACAGCTGGTGGTGAATGACTTGCAAGGCTTTGAGTTCTTAACTGATAGACTGAATTAATGGAGCTTTACTGGAAGAGTGAGGGCTGTGAACTTTGGCCATTTGTACACTGCCCAACAGAGGAATGTGGCCATTTATATTCCACAGATACTGTCAGCTTTCAATACCAGGACTGTGGATCCCTAGACCTTACCCTGTCAGCACACTGGCCAGGGGCAAGAGCCCTTTGCTCAGGACAGCATTGAGAAACTTGAAACTGAGCATCCAGATGCAGACTGCAGACCACTGTGGTCAGGCAGAATTTAAGAAAGGATTTAAGGGAAAGGGGTATGGCTATTCTCTCAAGATTTCCAAGCTTTGTTGATGGGGATGTAAAAGTCTGAGTCTCTCTAAGGATGTTGACCTCTGGAAAGGTAATCAATACAACTATATACATCTTAATGGCTCCCCTCTCCACTGCCACCAGAATCTTGTGCCCTAAAGCCACGCTTAATACTACTGACATTTGGTGGTGTGGATAGCCAGAGCTGGGAGAACAGTCACAGAATAAGAGAATCACAGAAACTGAGAAAGACCTCAGAGAACATCTAGTCAAACTTATACCTTCACAAGAATCACTTCATTGACATACCCAATAAGTGATTGCCTAGCCTTCATTTAAAAACATCTACTGAAGGGAACCCATTATTTCTCATGGTATTAATCAAGTCTATGATAAGTCCTTCCTGAAAAGGTACTAGATTGCATTCTTGATATTTAAGCGTATTTAAGTCTCTGGCCCAGATCAAACTACAGCTGATTGAACAACTCCAGATGTGACCCAAAAAAAAAAAACAAAAAAAACCACCCAAAGTAATCTTGTGTAATGGTTTAACAGTCTTAGCCAAAGTTAGTCTTATTCTTGGGTCAGGGTCCCATGATGTCCAATTATAATAGTTCTGGCATGAGTACATTCAAAATTACAGTGAAGGGTTTAGCTATTGCTAAGGATTCAGATGTATCTAACCTTGGAGCACAGAGGTCACCCAGGCATTCAGTGTTGTCTGTGCTTCTGACATCAAGTAAATTGAACCATAGCCCAAGGTATAATGCTTCTCCCAACATGCAACATGGAGGGGGGGATAGGGAGGGTGCAAGTATAAATGCAGAAGGAAAACCACTCATACCCTCATTGCTTTAGAGTGTTTTAAAATGCTGACTGGAGGCAACTTCAGACTAGGAGAGAGGCTGGTGCCTTCTTTAAGGTAAATGACAGTAACTGCTTTCTTCTTGTCTGAAATCAACTTTCCTGCTTCCTTGATTGTGATAACATTCGTCATTCCAAATTATGTTTTGTTTCAGAGTCTTTACTAGATGACATCCAAGGTTTCTTCCACCTCTAAATCTGTAATCCTGATAACAAGTAACCATCAGGATCTCTTTGATCACACTGCCTGGCACACTGTAGGTTCTTAATGAATGCTTATTGACTAATTGATACAGAGATTCCTCTTTATATCTATAAATTATAGGGGAGTTGCCTATGCCATTTGGTCAAATCCTAAATCGAATAATCATTTGATAATCATTTATTAAGAGCCTGCCTGTTTGCAAGGACCTGTGGTGCCTTTTCCACTCTGAATAAAGACGTAGTCTACTCTTGGACTTCCTCTGCTGGCCCAGAGAGGTCATTTATGACAACACATAGAGGAATGGAAAGAAAGAATTCATTTGGACTACCAGAATCAGTACAATAGAATCATTACCATAGACTGACAACAATCACTGCTGATGATAACCTGCCTTCAATCCACAAATATTTATTGACTACATCCATGTTTTGGGTTGTTATGGTGGTGAGGAAAATTGAGCAGCTGATCCATAGAACAGAAAGGCAGTGGCTATTGCCAATAACCTGGATCGGAGTACCAACCTCTCTTCTGAGATTGCCTATTGCCAACCTAGAAGAGCAGAACCAGCCCAGATTTCTGGGCAGGTGCTATTAACCTGGCCTACAGACTGAAGAGTTGGTTATTTTACCAAGAGGGAAAAACAGGTGAGACCTCAAAGTGGCAGAACAGAACAGATTTGGGGAGTCTTCCTGAAATCTCTTTCCCTCTGTTTATATTCTCCTGTGTCATGTCTATCTATGGAAAGGAATTCATTCAGTAAGTTGCAGGGCAAGCTACTTATTATCTTAAGAGTTTGGGTAGTGAGGGCACTGTATCATAAGGTCAGGGTAGCTAGATGGAGCAGTGGATGGAACACCAGGCTGGAGTCACTGTACAAGATACAGTCCCTGCCCACAAGAAGCAAATAATGTAGTAAAGGAAATGAGAGAGGGGAGAAGAAAGGAGAGGGAGAGAGAGATCTTACCTTTTTGGAGTTGTAATACCTTATCACTTTGTTTTGCTTCATGATACATTTGCTCTTCTCTCTGGCATCCTGTATGAAATGCTGAGGGAGCGAGGGATGGTCCCCATAAAAGCAAATTAAATTAATTTGGTTTGGGGGATATTTATGTGTTCTGACACCCCAGCTAGATTACAAGCTCTTTGCAGGCCAAACCGTGCTTTAGTCCTCTGTTACTCTTTTCACCTGAGTAAGGTCTTCCCCAGTTGATGACAATAAGGGTAATTGCTGTCCTCTCGGCGGTTCACAAAGCCAAGGCCGGGAATCACTCCTCCAGTCTAAACAAATCAGTCCTATTTATTCTCGGTACCCATTATACAACTATCAGCATTTTGTATTCAGGTGGCTACTAAGAGCTTTACCACTCTGCTTATTAATTATAGCCCTCTGGTAGATTGGTATCATCAGTGTCATTTTGCAAAGGCATTGAATAAATGCACTCTGGTCCCGCTCGAGTAGTGACCAGATTGCGCTATTAGCCCTCACAACCACTGAGGAGCTAAGCTAAGCTACAGCTAACCACTGTAATTTGCTACCTATTCTGTTTCTTCTTCTAGTCTCACTCCCTTTCATTCATCTCCTTCCATTCTCACTTGCTTCAGTGAGGATGCCCCTAGTGGCCATCTATCCTTATTTCATCCTGCCTTTCATCAGAACTGCAGAGTGACAGCTGTCTCCTGCTAGGTGTGTGGGAGCTGCTGCAAGCTCTCTGGGCTCCTTGCAGAATTCTACCACTGACTTTTGTGTGACTTACTACTCTGTGTCTGCCCACATCAACTCTGTGACAGAGATAGGCCCAGAGGTGACATTATAGGGCAGAGAAGAGAACAATGAGAGCTTCCAAACAAAAGGAACACTGAGCCTACAATGAAGTCTGCTTCCTTGGTGAAGCCAGATCGTGCTTTGCAGACGCTCTAGAGGGTTTCTGAACAATTCAACTAATTTTCACAAGCAAAGAGCAGAAGAAAGCATAAAGTGAGAAGAATTCCCAGAGCCAGGATGAGACTGAGAGACTCCTCCTGAGTGATAATAGTGCCAGCAAAACTAGCTGCCACTAACAATAATCATGATAACTGGCATGAATATGGGGCTTTAAAGTTTGCAAAGCTTTAAATTTATCTCATTTAGCAGGGGTGATGAGGAGAAGTCCCACTCAGTTTAATGAGTTCCCTCCTCTCCTCTTAAGTAAAATGCCAGTCTAAGTCCAAGGGAGCTAAATCACTCAGAAAAAGTTTGCAAGAAATGAATCACTTATTGACCACACAGGGGCAAGTCTGCCTGAAAAGACCCAATCCTCCTGAGCTCAGCTGCCAGTCATCTTCAAGGTAGCCTCATTCACTGGGGACCAATCAGGAGTTCCTTGTTTCATCCCAGCAAGGTACCAGAGTAAATGGCTAGCTCGATGGGAAGTGCCCACCTTACACAGGGCTATGCCTTATCAAATGGATTGGGGATGGAAGGAGGAGTGAGAAACAAATTGATCTCTCAATCTCAAGTCTCAAATTGACTCTCCTGATCAACCTCCTATGACACTATCCCCCCAGTTAAGTTCACAGAATCATCAAATCATAGATTTAGACCTCTAAGGGACTTTAGAGGCTATCCAGACCTTTTCACATATGGGGAATTGAGAACCATAGAGATTAAAGTGATAAAGCCTAAATTCTAGACCAGGTGCTCCAAATCCCAGAAAGCTTTCCACTGCACTGGGGTAGGTTCTCTTCTAATATACACCACTTCCCTGCTCTCACTCAATAAACTCCAGTGGTTCCCTATTACTTCCATGATCAAATATAAAATCTTCTGTTTGACGATTAAAGCTCTTTGCAACCTGGATATTTCCAATCTTCTTAGACTTTCTTTCTCTTTCATTTGTTATTGTTCAGTCATGTCTGACTCTTCATGACCCTATGAACCATAGCACACCATGCCCTTCTATCATCCACTAACTCTCAAAGTCTGTCCAGTTTCATGTTCATTGTTTCCATGAAACTATCTATCCATCTCATCTTCTGCTGTCCCCTCTTTCCTCTTGTCTTTAGTCTTTCCCAACATTCCTGGAAAATGAGTGTCATCTTTTCATTACGTGGCCAAAATATTTAAACTTCAACTTCAGTATTTGACCTCCGAGTGAATAACCTGAATTAATATAAGTATTGACTGATTTGACCTCCTTGCTATCCAAAGGACTCTCAAAAGTCTTCTTCAGCACCACAATTCAAAAGTACCACTTCTGCAGAGTTCTGCTTTCCTTACAATTTAACTCTCAGTCATGCATTGCTAATGAAAAAACTGTAACACTGAGTATATGGACCTTTGTTGGCAAGGTGATGTCTCTTCCTTCTATCATACAATTACATCAGCCTACTTGTATTTCTTACACACAATAAATACTCCATGCCCTGACTCAGTGATTTTGTGCAAGCTGACTACGTGTAGAACGTTCTTCCTCATTACCTCCACTGGCTCCTCTAACTTCCTTTTGTGATTCAAATCCCACCTTCTGCTGAAAGTCTTTCCAATCACCATCCTTCTACCTCCTCCCATGCCCAATGCCTTCACTGTGAGATTAACTGCCATTTATCCTACATATATCTTGTATATACATAATTGTTTGCCTGTTGTCTCTTATATTAGAAAATGAGCTCCTTGAGAATAGGGAATTTTTTTTGTCTTTCTTTGCATCCCCAAGACCCCCCATGGTACCTAGAACAAATGAGGTCATAATTAATTATAGCTTATTGGCAAACTGTCCTGAGTCTGTAAGATCTTGGTCCTAACAGCCAGGGTATGGGTGGGTACCTACAGTGAAAAAAGAAAGACAAGATCCCAGTTCTGCCTCAAATACTTTAGCAATCAGAAAGCTCTATGTGAAGAGGGTGCCCAAAGAGGGTTAGGGCTGCCTGAGACCCCAAAATACCAACATGCCGGGTCCTGAGGAAAGAATTCCGCTCAAGTCTTCTCAGCCAAGGAAAAAGTAAAGTTTATTGAAAGATATGGGGTAGACTCTTACAGAGTAAGTCTGTGCTAAGCTATTCTATGGCGCTCTCACAGAGTAAGTCTGTGTGCTAGGGCACTCTAAGGCGCTCTCACAGAGCATGTTTATGCCAAACTATTCCATGGTGCTCTCACACAGATGGAGGGAAGATGGGGTCTTATATACAGAGGAATCTAGGGGTGGTTCAGAGGAGGAGCCTGGGGAGAGTCTTCAGGAGGAGCCAATGAGTTCAGACTCCAGTAATGAGTTTGGGGAGGGTC
>CM053593.1:56274677-56285858 GCA_028646575.1 Pseudocheirus occidentalis
CATCTGAACCAATGTAGTTCAATTCAATAATTGTTTTTATAGAAAATCTGTGTCATTATTCAATATCCCATCTCCATTACTTTTTTTAAAGATAGAATTGTCATTTGTATTATATTTTATTATATTGGCTCACCCTATCCATGAGCAATTAATATTTTTTTTCAACTGTTTAGATGTGACTTTGTGTCAAAAGTATCTTGTAATTGGGTTCATATAGTTCCTGGGTTTGTCTTGGCAGGTAAATTCCCAAGTATTTTATGTTGTCTACAGTTATTTTAAAAAGAATTTCTCTTATCTCTTGCTGCTGGACTTTGGTAATGTTATATAGACATGCTGATGGTATCTCTCTGCCTTTCCATAAGCTTTCTGACAGTCACAAAGTTAACAATATTCTCATCAGGCCTCCTAAGGCCAGCTCTGGAGCTACCTCTGACTTTCTCAATCTACCTAATTGATAAAGTGCTTTCCCTCTTCAGATCATCTTCTAATTACTCTTCAGTGTAAATACTGTATCACCACACCCAATTGAATAGAAGTTCCTTAAGGGCAAAAAATGGTTTTCATCTTACCTGGATTTCCCCACAGCACCTAGAACCTGTTTTGGAATTTGAGAAGGACAAAGGCTATGGTTTTAAATGGAAAGAAATTGCCTCTACCATCAACTCTTGCTCTGGAATTTAGAGAGTTGCATGGCAACACTGAGAGGTATAACAACAATGAAGAGCAAGCATTTATATAGCTCTTCAAAGCATTTATCTTGTGGTTGTTCAGTCATGTCCCACTCTTTGTGACCCCATGGACCCTACTGCCCGAGGGTTTTTTTTTCTTAGCTAAGATACAGAAGTGGTTTGCCATTTCCTTCTCTAGTACATTAAGGCAAACAGAGGTTAAGTGACTTGCCCAGGGTCACACAGATAATGTTTAAGGCTGAATTTGAACTCAGGTTTTTCTGATTTCAAGGCCAGTTCTCTAAACACTGTCCCACCCATCTGGTTTACCTAGGGTCATAACAGCCAGTATGTGTCAGAATACAATTCTTCCTGATTCCTATAATCCCTCCATTATACCACAGTCACCTAGGATGTGGAAGTCACTTAATGAATGTTTGTTAAATTAAATTAAATTCCTAAGAGCATACTAATCCCGTAGGTTAAAAAAAAAAGTAAAACAAGTATCTTAACTGCATGGAGCTTATAGTCAAACTGTTTAAATGAGATTCATTCAAGTAAGTCAAGAAGAATGGTAATATCAGTGGATAGAGTAATGAGAAAAAGCCTAAAAAGAGTCAAAGGAACATGTGTGACTCTCTAGATGAGTAGAATTTGTAATGCATGGAAAACAAAGAACATTATAGGCAAGTGATACTTCTTTAGTTATTTGTTTCTCCTGGTTCCACAGATGCCTATCCCCAGCTCCACACCCTAGGAATTTTTTTTTTCTATTTCAGTACCAGTATCATTCTGTCATTACAAGTCAGGCAATATTTAGCCCAGCAGGTTATACTCTTTTCCTGAAGGAGAGGAGATTGAGCTAGGATGCCAGTGATCACACCTAGAAAGAAACCAGGTCTCCTGGTGCCCATTCTTACTGCCTCATCTCTTGTTTTAATATTCAAACACTATGTGAGCTTTGAAGTCACCTAACAATCTGAGCTGAATGACATCATCTAGTTCCACAACCTAAATAATTGGACCATGTCAAGGCTAAGCTTGTCATCTGGATTGTCCTAATGATCCAGTCAAATTCAAATCACATCATCATGTAGGTGATCTGGTCAAATGATACACAATCGATTGTGATGAGGCTGAAAATGCCAGACTAAATAGACTGTGCTGTGTTTTAATAGTACATCCAGACAGAGCCACATAAAATGATTGACAATATAAATGATTGCCATATGCAATGATTAACTCAGGTCAGAAAGATCCCAAGGTTGACAAGAGGGACTTTCCAATGGAGGGCAATTTGGTATTCTTTCAATGGCCTATAAAATGATAAAATGTTAGACCTGCAAGCATCCTTAGACATCAGCTAGTCCAAAATAAAATCTTCTTTTCTAAATGAGGAAACTGGGACTCAGAGAAAGGAAATGACTAGTTAGCCTCCCAGAACAATGTAGTGACAGAGTGTAGTGATTGTCTTTTTTTTTATTCTAAATTCATTGTTCTTTCCATCCCTTATCCTAAGATCTTTTGGATTATAAGACCATAGATTTTAAGATAAAGTTGAACTCAAAGATCATCTAAACCAAACCCTTCATTTTACATGAGAAAACTAAAGCCCAGAGTGTTAAATAATTTCATTAAGATGATACAGGTAGTAACCAACATAGGCAGAAATTTAAACCAAGGTGTTCTGACTCCAAGGTCCATGTTCTTTCCACTGTGGAGTATATATGAGGGAAAGGGATCAGAGCAGTGGTTCATTAGCCCCTGGAAATTCTGTCTGATGGCTGAGTGATGGACCCAGGGTTCTCTGCAGAGCTGTAATTGACCTGTTTGGAAAATAATAGCTGGCATTTTGCAGTACTTTAAAGTTTGCAAAGCTCTTTCTAAATATTTCATTTGAGCCTCACAATAATCACAAGAGGTGGGTAATACAGACTTTATTCTCTTTTTACAGATGAAGAAACTGAGGCTCATAAAGATTAAGCAATTTGTCCATAGGCACAGAACTAGTAAATGACAAAGGTGGGATTTGACTCTTGGTCTTCCTCACTCCAAGTTCAGGAATAGCCAATAGAACTGGTTCAAGAGACAGTGCTATGGCTTATTTCATGGTCTCGGGTACATTATCATCCCAACAGCATGGCTGATATTTGGGAACAAGTGTCCTTGCTTCCCATTTTTTAACCTGGATGTTCAGATTGGCAAGAGCAAGGAGAGTCCCTAAGATTTTCATGTAAGTTGCAGGGAGCCATTTTTATGGCTACAGAGTGGTTATCAAGCTGCAATTATGTGATTTTCATTCATATCCCAGTACTGGAATCAAGATGCTGAATAATCATCAGCAAGTCATTCTCCCAGCTCTCCATTTGTTCCCTTATTTGCCCCAGGGGTTAACATAACCCCTAGAAGGAATTGTGGCATAACAGACAGTAGCTTGGACTTTGAGTCTAGATATGACCTTGAACAAATCACCTTGAAACCTCAGTTTCCTTACCTGTAAAATGGAGTTTGTAATACTTTCTTGACCATCTCACAGGGTTGTTGTGAGGAAAAAGCTTTGTAAACCTTTAAATATCATATATAGTTGAGCTTATTATGATAATGCCATCCCCAGATCTACCACACATTAAGGATGAGGTTAGGGCAGAGTGAATGAGAACATTAGAGGTTTGCTTTGCGTTCACTGGAAGAAAAATGCTCTGTGAATAAAAGAATTCATGTATTTTGTCTCATACCCTATGCTGCAATGATCTATCTTTAGAAATGTCAGAGTGGGGGGAGGTGCCAGGGATGAGAGCATCCAGCTCTCCAAGGTTGGCTCTATAAATACCCTCCCCAGTGATCCAGTGATCTGCCTTTTATTCAGTAAATAACACCTCTGATTTTGTAACCCCTCTAAGAGCGTTGCAAAACAAAACTCAGTATCTACTCCCCCATCTCCCTAAACTCTTTTGGCCAGAGAGGGGAAAAGTCAAGTGGCACCCCCTTTTTGTTCCTCTCCTTTTATGCTATTTGTCCAGGGGCCCATGTGCTATCTGGTTTTACTTCTGAGTTTAGGGTGAATTGAAGAGTTATGAGATAAAAGATAAAATTATTGTGTGTGTAGGAGAGAGAGAAAGAGAGAGAGACAGAGAGAGAAAGAGAGACAGAGAGAGACAGAAAGACAGAGAGAGAGAGAAGGGAAGGGAAGGGGAAGAATGAGATAGGGAGGAGAATGAAGGAGGGTGACAAGGAGAAAAATATCTACCCACAGTTACACCCCCCCCATCCTCCCACCAGCCACAGTGTGTGTTAAAAAGAACATGTAGAAATTACTAAGTCATAGAGATAACTAGTACACCCAGGTAAACTGATGGATAAAAGAAAAAGGTGTAGGGTAAGACAGAAATTGAAAAGAAATATCCAGGAAAGCAAGTCAAGTGCTGACTTCTTTATATCATAATCTATAGGCAGCTAACTGGGACTTTAGAGGTCATTTCAATTTACTTCAAGTAGTAAAGCTACTTGTCCAAGGTCAGATTGGTATTAAGTGGTAGACCTGGGATGCAAACACAAGCCTACTGACTCAAAATCCAGTACTCTCCACCCTATAGTATACTGCTTCTCCATATGTACATCTCACTTTCTCTACTAGCACTATTCCTGAAAAGTTTCTATGTCAATAGAAACACTTGCTTCTATTCATTCTCTGATAAATCAAAATATCACCACTTAATTTATCTGCTTTGTATGGATGAATTTTTTATTCCTTTTTGCTTTAAGTACACTAATATTGAATTTACTTAAAGCAAGTTGTATCTACTTAAAGCAATTGTTTATTCAAATCATTTGTGAGACATTTATTAAATACCTACTATATAGAAGGTGGACCCAATATGGTAGAGTAATAGGAAGTAGTACAGTGAACTCCTTCCTACAAAACTCCCCTGAATAGATCCACTGTGCACCAGCATAAGCAGATCTGTGTACCAGATTGAATCTTGTTGAAATGTATCTAATCCAGGAAAAATTAGAGTCATTTGTCCAAACCAGCTCAGTATAGGGAGACAGACAGGGAGGTCTGAGAACATTGGAGATGGAGATGGGTCAGGAACACACTTCTTATGAGCACTCCAGTGCCCAAGGAGAGGCTGTGCAGGCAAGAGGAGGTCCAAGATCCATGCAGCATACTTGTATGGGAACAGCTAAGAACTGGCAGCTTTATCACATACTACCCAGTTCAGGTCACAGATCCCAAGTGGATTGGGAAGGGGACCGGAACAGGTAGGGAGGTATTCCCAAGGAGAGAAGTCTATGTGTTTAGCAAGAAAGGAAGAAGTTCAAAAGTGAACACCAACAGTTTGGCTGAGACCTGAGTCACAGAGCAGGGCTCTTTTCTAGCATCCTTCTAGATCAACCTGCAAAGGAATGACCAGGGCAAGAATCCCATGCCAAAGAGGGGTGCAAAATTCTGCCACTGTCAACCAATGGAGCTTTATAGTTGACTCATACATACATACATACATACATATATATAAAAGAGAGAGAGAATGAAAGAGAGAGGGGGGAGAGAAAGAGAAACAGAGAGAGAGAGAGAGAGAGAGAGAGAGAGAGAGAGAGAGAGAGAGAGAGATCAGCAGCAGTCAACTTTTGCTCAAATCCAAACCAAGGTTAAGAACTTGCAGAGCTCAAATCAAGGGGCAACAATCAGACTTTGCTCTGGGTCAGACCACTTGGGAAGCACTGAAAGTTTGGAGACCAATAGCCTTTTAAAAAAAGATTCTTGAAAAGCACAATACTCAGTACCCCAGGAAAGTAGCAAAGGATCAGCCAAAATCTTTCCTACATAAGTGCTACAAAAACCATTCCTAATATCAAGTCTGAAGTCAAGAAGTAAACTGGAAGGAGGGGTAAACAAACCAAAGAAGGATCCTACCATAAAGAGCTATTATGATGATGGGGCATTCAATGAAGCAACAAGAAATCTTAAAATGAAGTTTAAAAAAATAGAAAAAGTAGAAGAAAATCTACAGTTTCTCATAGCAAAAACAACTGACCTAGAAAACAGTTCAAGGAGAAAAATTTAAGAATTATTGGACTATCTGAAGACTATAACAGCAACCAAAAAGCAACATGATATTATATTTCAAAAAAGTCTTAAAAGAAAGCTGCCCAAGTTTGGGGAGGATTTATGTGGGTAGAGTCAAGATGACTGAATAGAGAAAGCAGCTAAGCAATCTGAATATTATCCTCCAAACAACTTTTAAAATAACACCTCAAACTGAATTCTGAAAAAGAAAAGCCATTTTCTCAGCACAAGAAAACTTAGGAAATCATTAGGAGAGGTCTATGACAGTCAAGTAGGGGCTAACCCAAAGCCCAAAAGGCAGCAACATCAGTAGTGGGTATAGGAGGTGACAACCACAGCAGCAGTGGCTTTAGGGGCTCTCAAACCAGAGATACGAAAAGGATCTGGCAACTGGTCAGAAAGAGATCCCTGTGCTAGCACTGGGTATAGGACAAAGTGTTATTTGGTAACTCTACTAATATACCCATTTTCAGATTACAGAACCAATGCAGAGAAGAATATTTGCTGTCCCAAGAAAGCAGGGACCCTGAGAAGCAGCATCATTTTTAAGCACCAGGGAGTAGGTGTTTTGAGGAGTAGCTTCCAGTCACAAAAGAGCAATGATCACAACTCTCCTTGGATCACAACACCTTGAAAGCATTAAAAACATCCAAACCCCCAGAATTCGCTCTGAAAGCAGCATTGTGAAAAAGCCTGGAACTTGGAAAAGATGCACTCCAGGAACAGATCTCAACTTTAACATAAAGTTCAAGGTCAGGAAATAGGAGAGAAAAAAAAGAACAAAATTTTAAAAAGAATCCAACCATAAAATATTACTATGGTGACAGGGAAAATTGACACAAACTCAGAAGAAGAAAACAATATCAAAACAGCAACAAAGACTCAAAAAAAACATGAATTCAACACAAGCTCAAAAAGAAATTCCAGAAAAACTAAAAATGTACTTCAAAATAGAGTTGTAGAAGAGAAATTGGGTTTGAAAAATGAGAGGAACATAAGAAAATTATGAAAAGAAAAGTAACATTTTGGTAAAAGAGGCACAAAAATTTTTGAAGCAAATAATTCCTCAAAAAACATAATTGGTCAAAGAATAAAAGAAGCACAAAAATCTACCAAAGGGATAAATTAAAACAATTAGACAAATGGAAAATGATAATTCCTTGAGACATCAAGAAATAACTAGCAAAGTCAAAAGACTGAAAAAATAGAAGAAAATATTAAATATTTCATCAGAAAAAACAAATGACCTGGAAAATAGATGAGAGAGATAATTTAAGAATACTAAACTGCCTGAAAACCATGATCAAAGAAAGAGCCTAGATATCATATTTCAAGAAATTATCAAGGAAAACTGCCTTTATGTCATCGAACTGAAGGCTAAAATAAAAATTGAAGGAATCCATCTATTACCTCCTGGGGAAAAAAATCTCAAAAATAAAATTTCCAAGAGCATAGTAGCCAAGTTTCAGAGCTCTGAATGTTGAAGAAAAAATACTGTATGTGGTCATAAAGAAACTATTAAAATATTGTAGGGTCACAGTCAGGATTACAAAAGATTTTGCAGCTGCCACATTAATGGATCAGAGGTCTTGAAATATACTATTCCAGAAGGCAGAGGAGCTGGGATTACAACGAATAATAATCTACCCAGCAAAAATAAGTATAATCCTTCAGGGGGAAAATGGATATTTAATAGAATAGAGTACTTTCAAGCATTCCTGATTTTTTCTTTTTTGCTTTTTTGGAGGGCAATTGGGGTTAAGTGACTTGCCCAAAGTCACACGGCTAGTCATTCCTGATTTTTTAAAAAAAACCAGAGATGAATCAAAAATTTGACTTTCAAATGTGAAACTTGAGAGAAACATAAAAAGGTAAACATGAAAGCGAAATCATAAGGGGCTTAATAAGGTTAAATTATTTATATTCCTACATGGAAATATGATAGAAGTAATTCCTAAAACCTTTTTCATTATTAGGGCAATTAAAAGGATGCTAGATAGAGAGGTAGCACAGTAGTAAATCAATTATGTTGAACTGATCTAAAACAAATGAATGGATGAGAAAGAAGAGTTCACTAGGAGAACTGAGAAGGGAAAGGAAGAATGTGGGAAATAATCTCATATACAATAGGTATGAAAGGAGAAGGTTTTACAGTAGAGGGGAAAATAGTGTCTGTATGGCAACACTTGAATCTCACTGTCATCTGATCTGGTTTAAAGAGGTAAGAATACATGTATGTGCATATGTGTGTATGTGTGTGTGTGTGTGTGTGTGTGTGTGTGAGAGAGAGAGAGAGAGAGAGAGAGAGAGAGAGAAATCAATTGGGTATAGAATTCTATCTTACCCAACAGTGAAGTAGGAGAGAAAAGAGATAAGAGAAAGGCAAAGGGGTGATAAAAGGTAGAACAGATTAGGAGATGCAGTGGTTAGAAGCAAAACAGACTACTGAGTAGGGACAGGATGAAAAGAAAAAGAGGGATAAAACAGAATAAAATAGGATGGAGGGAAATGCACAGTTATTAATCATGATCATGAATGTAAATAGGATGAATTCACCCATAAAACTGAAGCAGATAGCCTAACAGGGATGGGAAATAAAAATTTAATAAAATTAATAAAAGATTTTGTTCTGTAAAACTTGGACCAGTCAAAAGGTCATACCCAAGGACTTAGAAGGTTATATGTTGCCTCAAGGCCATAGGTGCCCCACCCCTGGAACTCAGAACCAAAATGCAATAATATGTTGTTTGCAAGAAATACACTTGAAACAGTCACACAAAGAGTTAATATAAAACGCTGAAGTTGAATCTATTATGCTTCAACTGAAGTAAAAGGCATGAGTAGCAATCATGATCTAGACAAAAGCAAAAGCAAAAACAGACCTAATTAAAAGAGATAGGCAGGAAACTATATCTTGCTAAAAAAAAGTGCCATAGACAATGAAATTATATCATATGTCATATATATCAATCAGACAGTATAGCATGTAAATTATTAAAAGAATAGTTAAATGAGTTATAGGAGGAAACAGACAATAAAACAATAGTGGGAAACTTCAAGTTAACTCCCTCAGAGTTAGATAAATCTAACCATAAAATAAATAAGAAAAAGTTAAGTAGATGAAAAGAATTTTAGAAAAGTAAGAGACCACTGAAGAAAACTGAATGAGAATAGAAAAGGAGGATACCTTTTTCACATCTATGCATAGAATCTTCACAAAACTGACAATATATTAGGGCACAAAAATCCTCACAACAAATACAATAAAGCAAAATTATCAGATGTGCAATTTTCAGACCATAATGCAATAAAAATTACATTCAGTGAAGGGCTGGGAAAGCATAGATTAAAAATTACTTAGAAGATAAATAATCTAATCCTAAAGAATGAGAGGATCCAAAAACAAATCATAGGAACAGTCAATAATTTCATTAAAGAGAATGATAACAGTGAAACAACATAACAAGATTTGTGTGATGTGGTCAATGCAGTACTGAGGAGAAATTTTACATCTTTAAACACATATATCCATGAGACAGAGAGACAGAGAGAGAGAAAGAGAGAGAGAGAGAGAGAGAGAGAGAGAGAGAGAGAGAGAGAGAGAGAGCAGATCAATGAACTGGATATGCAAGTAAAAAAAACTAGAGAAAGAACAAAGTTAAAGTCCCCAGTTAAACACCAAAATGAAAATTCTGAAAATCAAAGGAGAGATTAACAAATCTGAAAGTTTAAAAAGACCTAATAAATAAAACTAGGAGTTGGTTTTATTTTTTAAAAAATAGATAAACTGTTGGTTAATTTGATTTAAAAAGAGGACATCAAATTACAAGTATAAAAAATGAAAACAATGAGTTTATCACTAATGAAGATGAAATAAAAGCAATTATTAGGAGCTATTTTGCTTGATTATATACCAGCAATACTGACAATGTACATGAAATGGATGAATGTTTACCAAAATATAAGTTGTCCAAATTAATAGAAAAGGAAATAGAATATTTAAATAACTAAGTCAGGAAGACTCATCTTCCTGTGTTCAAATTTGGCCTCAGACACTTGCTAGTTATGTGACCCTAGGCAAGTCATTTAACCCTGTTTGCTTCAGTTTACTCATTTGTAAAATGACCTGGAGAAGGAAATGACAAACCACTCCAGGATCTTTGCCAAGAAAACCCAAAAAATGTATCATGAAGAATCAAATATGACTGAAAATGACTGAATAGAAAAATCTTACCTGTGCAAAATATGTATAAGGGAAAAGTTTATAACAAAGCAAGAGATAAGTTCACAGGAAGCAAAATGGATAATTTTGATTACATGAAATTAATATTTTTGAAAAAACAAAATTGGCCAAAGTTAGGGGGATAAAGCAGGGACCTGGGAAATTTGTAAAAGAAAAAAATTTCTACATTAAGTTTCTCTGATAAAGGCCTCATTTCTCAAATATGTAGAGAATTCATGACCCCAAATTTGTAAAATAAGAGCTATTCTTCAGTTGATAGTCAAAGGATATAAAGAGGCAGTTTTTAGAAGAAATAAAAGCTATCCATGATGACATAAAAAAATTATTCAAATCACTTATAATTGGCTAAATATGACAGTAAAGGAAAATTATGGAAAGGATGTGGGTAAAAACAAGTATACTAGTGCAATATGGTAGAATTGTGAACTGGAGAACAATTTGGACCTATGCCCAAAGGGCTATAAAACTGTGCATATCTTTTGACCAGCAATACCACTACTAGGTCTGTATCCCAAAGAGATAAAAAAAAAGGACCTATATATGTAAGATATTTGTACCAGTTCTGTTTGTGATGTCAAAGAATTGGAAACTGAGGAGATGCCAGTCAATTGGGCAAAAGCCAAACAAATTGTGGCATATGATTGTGATAGAATGCTATTGTGTCATAAGAAATGACAAGGATGGTTGTTTAAAAAAAAAACAGAAAGGCTTATATGAACTGATACCAAAGTGAAGTAAATGGAACCAGGAAAATATTGTGCACACTAAAAACAATGTTGTAACAATGATCAACTGTGAAAGACTTTAGCTGCTCTGATCAAGACAATGATCCAAGAATATTCTAAATGAACCATGATGAAAAATATTGTCTACATCCCAACAGAACTGATGAATTTTGAGTGTTGACTGAAGAGCAACTTTTTCACTTTTCTCATGTTTCTTGTTTTGTTTTGTTTTTCCTTTTTTGTAACAGGGATAATAGGCAAATATGTTTTGTATGACTTCACATGCATAATTGTTATATTGCTAGCCTCAATGATTGAAGAAGTGTAGGAGGGAGGGAGGGAATTTGGAACTCAATTTTATTTTAATGTTTAAAATAGATGGATGATAGATTTAAAAAGGATGGAAAGAAGGAAGGAAGGAAGGAAGGAAGGAAGGAAGGAAGGAAGGAAGGAAGGAAGGAAGGAAGGAAGGAAGGA
>CM053593.1:56286358-56370860 GCA_028646575.1 Pseudocheirus occidentalis
TATATATATATATATATATATATATATATATATATATATATATATATATATATTTCTTTCCTTGAATCATTATAAATATACAAAGTGCAATTCAGGGTTATGGTGCAACATAGAGACCCTGTCCAGTTCCGTTAACCAAACAGGGTCCCCACACCCTCTGCCTGGAACATGACCCTAGCTTGTCCTGGGACTTTCCAGTTTCCCCATACCCCATGACCTGCTACCCTGTTCTGGAAAGAGCTGACTACCCCTGCTCTTCCAAGGGACCCCCTTGCCACAGGAAGGTTGCACCCTTGTACCCTTGCACCATATTCCAAAATTAGCCCTGGACTATAGATCTAACCAATAGCGGCTCTTTTTGCTTTTGTACATCATGGTTTCTGCTTTTGTGTTTTTGGCCTATAAAATCAAATCTGTAAAGCCCAATGATCACTGCCTGACTTGAGTTTACACTCCAGGTAGTTGGTGGCTTGATCAATAAATCCACACCTAAATTTATCTTGA
Source organism: Pseudocheirus occidentalis (assembly GCA_028646575.1). Taxonomy (NCBI): domain Eukaryota; kingdom Metazoa; phylum Chordata; class Mammalia; order Diprotodontia; family Pseudocheiridae; genus Pseudocheirus; species Pseudocheirus occidentalis. The sequence goes on from CM053593.1 coordinate 56,286,863, forward strand.
ACCCAGGTCTGAGGTTCACTCTTATTAGCTGCACAACAGGTCCTACAGTTGCGCTGAGACCTGGGTTCAAGGTAAAATTTAAGTGTGGATTTATTGATCAAGCGCAGGACTACCTGGAGTGTAAACTCAAATCAGGTAGTAGAGAGTGAAGGTGCAAGCAGTGTTTTAAAAGGCTAAAACCACAATCAGGGAGGGGAGCTAGCATAAGCAATGATGTACAGAAGTCAAGAACAGACATTGGTTAGATCTATAGCTCAGGGCTAATTTGGGAATATGGTGCAAGGGTACAAGGGTGCAACCTTCCTGTGGCAAGGGGGTCCCTCCTAGAACAGGGTGGAGGGTACAGGGTGGAGGGTCATTGGGTAAGAGGGAGTAGAGAACAATCAGCTTCCCAGAATAGACCAGACTCATGTTCTGGGTGAAGGGTGTGGGGACCCTGCTTGGTCAGTGGAACAGAACAGGATGGTCTCTACATAAGACAGTCTTGCACCATAACCCTGGGACTGATCCTGGTTCATAATGCTGATTCAGGGAGAAGCTGGGATCAGGGGATTACATCTTGAGTAATTTACCCAGGACTATGCCTTAAGCTGTTTCAAAATAACCTTGCTAGCACAGGGTTTTAGGATAGAGACAAAGACAAAAATATAAAGGGACATAATGGTGGGCCACAAATCAGGTGGTGTGTAGTGACCTGTGATTTGGGTTTGGGCACAACACTACCATGTCACTCCCCTATTCAACAGCCTCTACTGGCTCCCTATTGCCTCCATAACCAAATACAAAATCCTCTGTCTGGTACTCAAAGTCCATCAGAAACTACTCCCCTCCCAACTTTCTAGTCTTTTACAACTTATTTCCCACCACATTCTCTGATCTAGGACACTGGCCTTCTTGCTGTTCCATGAACAAGGTGTTCCAACTCAGCCCCGGAAATTTTCTCCATCTTTTCCTCCATACCTAAAATGGTCTTCCTCCTCATCTCTACCTACCGGCTTCCCTGATTTCTTTAAGTTCCAGCTAAGGTATCATCTTCTGTAGGAAGCCTTTCCCAACCCCAACTGATCCTAGTGCCTTCTCTCTCTTAATTATTTCCTATTTATCTTGTATGCAGTCTCTATATTTGTCTTCCTCATTAGATTGTAAGCTCCTTTAAGGCAGGGACTGTCATTTGCCTCTTTTTGTATCCCCAGCACTTAGCACAGTGCCTGGTACATAGCAGGCCCTTAATAAATATTCATTGATTGACTGAAATAGATAGAGATGTTACATATGTCCCCTCTGAATCCTAACATCACAGAGCGAGTCTAAGTAAACAAGGCCTGTGAGTGCTTCTGTTATATTTTGTTAATTTTAAGAAAAGGAAGGAGAAGGGAAGTGAAAATATACTGGGGGTGGGGAGGAAAAGGAAGCTTAAGGAAAATTATCTCACCATCACAAAGCACAAATGGATATCTGTACAAATAAGGAGAAGTTTGGAGGGAGCAGCTGACACTCGAAAATCACTCTCTTCTCAACTGGTCAACATATACACACATATACAACAGTTTGGGACATAGAAAGGCACTTCATTCAATAGGGAAATAGGAGCAAAAAGTGGTAGACGGAGTGGAAGGATAGATTAAAGGCAACTAGATGGAGCAATGGATAGACTGCCAAGCATGGAATCAGAAGACTCATTATCATGACTTCAAATTTGGCTTCAGGCACTTCCTAGCTGTGTGGCCCTGGGCAAGTCACTCAACCTTATTTGCCTCAATTTCTTCATCTGTAAAACTAGCTGGAGAAGGAAATGGCAAACCACAGCAGTACCTTTGCCAAGAAGACTCCATATGGTGTCACAAATAGTCAAACAGAGTGAAATGACTCAATGACAAAATTCTAAGGGTTTACAAACCTTCCTAGCTCTTTTTGAGATGGCAAAGAATGGGCATCTGGGGGTGACCATAAATTGGGGGACATGTTGTGGTATATAAATGTGATGGAATACTATTGTGCTGAATACTTATGAGAGCAATAACCATCCAGGATTCCAGAGGTTGAATGATGGATAAAACAAGCTATCTACTTTCTAATAGATAAGTGAAGGACTCAATGCAGATTGAGACCATTTCTTTTTTAACATCGTCAAAGTAGAAAGTTGTTCCAATTGACTCTACACATTTGTACTAGGTTGTGTTTTTCTTATGTTCTCAATTGGATGGTGAGTGAATGAGATGGCAGATTTTGACTGATCAAAATAAAATATAAATATTTTTAAAATACCTACTGTATTGTGCAAGTCTTGCTATGGCAGATACAAAGATAATTAACACAAGACTCCTCTGACCTCAAGGAAACAAGAGGGAGCACTTGCATGAATCTGTGTTTTCATCACCATAGGTACTGCTTGTCCCCAAAAATTCGTATTGAAAACCACCCAAGTTTTCTTATCTTCTATTACTCTTGTCCAAGTCCTCCCATAAATCCTTCACAGAAGGTTAACCAATTGTACTGACCACTTTTTCCTAGAGCTCTTGACATTCTCTGGATTCCCAAAGGAAGTGGGCAACCCAGTGGTTATCTTTCATTTATAAGACCAACTCTCCTCCTCTTTGGATCATCTGTTTCTTGTGATATCATTTACATAACTCCACTTATATATTGTTTTTTTGTCCTTTTTAGAGGGGGGAAGGCAGGACAATTAGGGTTAAGTGACTTGCCCAAGTTCACACATCTAACAAGTGTTAAATGTCTGAGGCAGGATTTGAACTAAGGTCCTCCTGACTACAGGGCTGGTGCTCCATTTACTATGCCACCTAGCTGCCCCATACACAACTTTCATTTCCTTTGACATTTTTAAAATTACATCTCATAGTCAGAAGAATTCAAAACCGCAGGGAAACCTCAATGGATTTCAAGTCCATCACCTTAACCACTTGGCCACAACTACCCGCTTACATAATTCTTAATAATAAAAATAATAGCCAGCATTTATAAAGTGTTTTGAGGTTTACAAAGTGCCTTACAAATATTTATCTCATTTGATCCTGACAATAACCCTGGGAGATAAGCAGCATTAGTATTCCTATCCAAGAAATGGGAAAACAGTGGTGGCTAGGTGGTGCAGTGAATAGAGCAACCAGCCCTGCAGTCAGGAGGACCTGAGTTCAAATTTGGCCTCAGACACTTAGCACTTATTAGCCATGTGACCTTGGGCAAGTCACTTAACCCCAATTGCCCTCCAAAAAGCAAATTAAAAGAATTAAAAAGAAAAGAAAAAAGAAGTGGGAAAACTGAGGTGGACAGAGGTTAAGTGACTTGCCCAGGGTCACACAGCTAGTATCTAAGGCTAGATGTAAACTTAGCCCTTCCTGATGCCAAGTGCAGCACTCTATCTACTGTTCCACTTAGGTGCCTACACGTACCCACCACATACCTCTTTGTGAACAACTTTAATTCTTTAGAGACCTCAATATTCCATTATTTTAGTTATATAGTATCAGTGGGAGACCTGAAACAATGTTTCAGAGAGAAGTATGGTGTGATAGAATCAGTAACAACTAGGGTAATCCTTCCCATCCCCACCTCAGGTAGGTAAAGATAACTCTTTCCCTAAAAACCATGGAAGCTCTCCCACAGGCTTGATAAGCCCACTGGTCAATCTTAGCATCTTGGACTAAGGCTAAAAGCCCCGCCACCCCCCCCCCCCGGGCCGGAGCCTGGCACCTTTAAACATGGAGGATGTCACAAAACTAAGGGAGTCACCACATCTTCCGGACTGTATGTATTTCTACATAGTGCAGTATCCTTGTTAAACATATTTTCTGTACTATAAGTAAGTAAACCTCCTTTTCTTAATTCATTTCATTATTAGGCCTAAACTCCCAGTGGACCAGCCTGAGTTGAGCTCAGTTAATACCACATGGGGTTATTAAAGGTACTGTATAATTTCTTAAAGCAATCCATTTTGCTTTCCTCTTCCTAGTCAGTTTTAGACTTGTCCATGTATTTATTGTACATTTATACACTGGTGGATCAACTTTGTGGTCTATCCATCCAACTCCACATCAGAGCCTGGACAATAGATGTTATTCATCCACTTAGTATTTCATATGTGCATAGGTAGGCTCTACTCTTTTGAGTGATCGTGGATTTTGTTTCATGATAGGAGAGGACAGAGACAAACATACAGAAAAGGAATAATTCCATGGGTCACTGTTACATAGTCATTTAGAAAGGGAAATCCATGATTGTAATTCTTCAGGAAATAGGGATGTCAAGAAATACATCAAAGATCTGATATAATTGACAGTGGGGTAGTTGAAAGCTGGCCCAAGAGTGACCATATGGAAGGAGAATCAGGCGAGTATGAAGGTGGGGCATGCATTTCTCCACAAGAGCAGAGGCTAATTTGAAGAAAATGCCGCATTTGTAGAGTGTGTTCATTATAAGAATAGAGAGGGCCAAGGAGCCCTTCTTCTGAATGGCCATGGGCTAGGAGCAGTAGGATTTGTGACTTGGTTGCCAGGACTCTGTGTAGATTGCATATCATTATAGGCTGAGCAATGTTGAAAAATGTTAGATCAGCCAATGTCTCATATAAAGGATCAATCCAGCTGAACTTACCTCCAAGTTTCTGTTTCCAAAGGACAGGGCTTAGAAAGATAACAGGCAACCTAACAATAGAGCAGATAAAAAACAATGACAGCAACAATAGCACTTATATAGCACTTTAAAATTTATAAAGCATTATATAAATATTATCTCATTTGATTCTCACAATACCCTGGGTGACAGGTAATATTATTGTATCCATTTTACAAATTAGGAAACTGAGGCTGACAGATCAAGTGACTCACTCATAGTTACACAGCTAGAAACTGTCTGACCCAGGATTTGAACTCAGGTCTTCAGGATCCCCAATCCTATACTTTATTATACTACAAAACAAGACATAGATAACCCACTACCCACCAACACACACACACACACACACACACATACACACACTCTCCCTCTCTTTCTCTCTTCCTCTCTCTCTCTCTCCCTCTCTCTCTGTCTCTGTCTGTCTCTCTGTCTCTGTCTCTCTCTCTCTCTGTCTCACTCTCTCTGTCTCTCTCTCTCTTCTACAATAGCTCAAAGGAGTGTCTTTTCTCCCCTTTTGGGGGGCTTGGAACATAGAATGTCTCTGGCACAAAATGTCACTTTCTATGCAGACTGCCCCTAACTCACACGTCTGACAACTGTATACATAAGTACTTACACCTGATCAGCTGGGGAACTACTCTTCCCCCTTGCTTCGGCTCTGCCTATTCCTTTTACCATTCCAAAACCTGCTGCTAGCTCGAAACATGTCACCCTACCCTAGTCCTGCTTCTCACTCTTCTTCCCTGTCCAGTACAGGACCCAGAGAGGATCTGTAGTGGGAGAAAAGCCACTCCAAAATGGAGGGGAAGGAAGAAAGTGGAAGGTGAATGAAGGAGCAACCGTGAACATGCAGCCATTCCTCTACCCTCCAGTCTAGAGATGACATAAGAGCACTTTTCCTCATCCTCCCTGGCCCTCTGCCTTGTCCAGCCTCCTCCCTAATTTTTGGTGCCTCCTCTTCATCTCACTGCTCATTGCCTGACATGTGGGAATTCTCTACAGAGTTCTCATCTCTTTGAGGCTCTTTTCCTACATATTACAAATAGCTTGGGAAAAAGAGAAGTCCCTGTTGCCTGCTTTTGTCCCCAAGCCTGCAGTGGGAATATTGATATTCTTAGAGTCCAAAGCAGGAATTAAGAATTTCCTCATAGAAGCATTTCCTCATAGAAACACTCCAAGACACTGCAGGAGAGCTCTATATAATTTTAGTGCATATCTTTGGAAATATTATGGGTTAAAAAAAACTCTTTGTGGTCTGTCCTGAGAACTTGGCCATGATGTTTAATTGAATCTCTATGGAGAAAAAAAAGTCTCATATTCCCACAGCTGACAGACTTTGGACCCACAATCTATTTTGAAAGTTAGAAATGGCTTGCATGTGTATACGTCTATACTCTGAACCTGACATTCTCAGTAAGTAAGGCGTCTCACTAGATGGCCCCGTTCCAACATCTGTCTCCTACTGCCAGGCAGAGCAACAATGAAAAAGCAGGTGTTTAGGAATGGGGGTGGGGACACTGGTCTCTTTGATTTTACAACGATATGACAAATTGATGTTATCCATGTGATATCGGCAGTCACAGGTGTGTTCCTGGGCAATTGAAATCATTATTAAATAGTTGATGAGACCACAGGTTCACGAATTGAGAAAGCAATTTTTTCAAATGGCAACCTAGACTCATTTTTTTAATATTTTCTATTTACATTGAAGAAATGTCGATCCTTTGCTTTAAGCTACTCAAGAGACCAAAGATTTAAAGGTCCTCAAGAGATGGATATAGATCTTTGAAAAGACAATAACCGCAGAGTAAGAAGACGTGCCTCACAATGTTCTATTAATCAAGATTTGTTCATTGTGCACATTTTTTCTTCCTGACTTGATTGTAAACACCTACGTGCCCTCTTCTTCCCTAAAAATAGAATAGATGGAGACTTTCTAGATAATAGACTTTCTCTTTCTCAGGGCCAGTGCTATGTATATACATACATATATGTGTGCCAATATATGCAGCTAATATTTTTCAACAGGGATAGAAAATTAGATCTCAATAGGGAAAAGGATAAGGATTCTGCCTATGATTTCACTGGTACTGAAAATTCACAGATAAGGAAATTCTCCTCCTTCCTGTCTACCTTCTTTGCAAATTATTTTCTTAGGAATTTGTCTAGAGTATACCAAGAGGTTAGGTGACTGTCACCCAGGATCACATAATCAGTATGGTTCAGAGGCAGGATTTGAACTCAGTTCTTCTGTCTTTCAGACCAGGTCTTGATTCACAAATTAAAGTCAGCTGTAAGTCATGTCATCATTTCCCTGATATCATGGTCCTCTTTGAAAACAAAGTCCAGGGGCAGCTAGATGACACAGTGAATAGAGCACCGGCCCTGGAGTAAGGTGAACCTGAGTTTAAACCCAACCTTAGACACTTAACACTTAGTAGCTGTGTGACCTTGGGCAAGTCACTTAGCCCCAATTTTCCTGTCATCCCTCCTCCAAAAAAAGGAAGAAAATAAAGTACAAACACAACAACCTGATTTGCTGTGCCACAGCTGCCTCTTATCAATTATAGCAATTAGAAAGTTTATTAATTATCTTTTGAGTTTTATTTTTACTTGCAAAAGCACCATTTAAGTTTTAAAGTCACATTTGATGCTTTTGCCCCATCTGACCCCATATTTTTATCTGACTTCCCTGATAACCTACAAGATTTCCATTCCCCCCTCGTCCTGTTCCTGACTCTCTGGACTTTAAAATCATGAACCTACTTTAGATATATTTATCTCTCCCACCACCAACCTCCACCACCACTTTCCCAATTTCTTGGTTCCTTTTTTTATCTTCCTTTATTAGAATGTAAGCTCCTTGAGGGCAGAGGGTACCTTTTCTTCTTGCTCACAACCTCAGTGCTTAGCACAGTGCCTGAAAAATAGTAAACATTTAAAAAATGCTTTTTTCATTCATTGCTTTCCTAGAAAATCAAAAGGCAGAGAAGAATACATTTTAGGTGAGGATCTAATACCCTATAATACCAGTAATCATGGAGGATTATGATGTGGATTCAGAATTCAGAAACCCGGGCACAGTCAGGCATTGGTCAGGAACAGGGCATCAGATGAGACCAGGCAGGATGATGTCATTACCTTGTGGAGGGCTCACTGCCTCTTTGTCAAGGATTTCAGGGTCAAATTAGCTTTCCTTTCTTAGATCTAACAGAGCTCTGTGTTTGCCACTCTCTTATGCCTGTATTTTGATGTGGCTGTGGGGTGGGCCCTTCCATCACAGAAAAGCCCCAATTTTGAGACAACCACTCAAAATCATAGCTCATAATCCCTTAAAAGCATTTATTTTTACCCAACCAATGAGAGCATATGCTAGAAAATAAGATGACAAAAAGAAAAAAAGAAAACCCAACAGCCCATGTTCACATGGTGCACTCTTATGGGTTACCATACCACAAGTAGGCATCTGTGTGCAGAACACACCAGGGAAAACAGACGGAGGGCACAAGTGTAAGGAATATATGTGACCAGGAAAGATTTGTGAAGGGGCCCGGGCCAGAAACTTGTGTGACCATAGCATACGTTTGTGAATAAGACAACTGTGACTAACAACATCTCATACTACCAGCGCCCTCTGGTGGCTTCATCACGTTATTCCACTGCTCTCTATTGAGCATTTCATTGTCTCTAAGGCATTGCATGTCCCTTTTCTGTTGCACTTTTCCTGCTGGCTGCCTTTACTAGTCTTGTGGTCATTGAGTTCTGATCTATCCTCAAAACAGGAACCAGGAAGCAAAGGAAGGAGGAAGTACATTGGCTCACTTTTATAAGATATGATAGTAGGAGAACTCCAACTGTTCTGGTCTTTCCAGACTCTTAGTCAACTAAATTATTTGGGGATGGGGGAAGCAGTCCAATCACTGAAATCTATTCCCCTAGGAGAGTCCAGGGAAGGCTCGTCCCCATTCACATGCACCTAGTGAGAATCTGTCTTTGTCCTGTTACACTGTCAATGGACCTGTCTCAAATCTCTTGGTAACCTAAGCAAATCTGTCTGGGTAGAGAGACTTCCCTGATCAAGCCCTCTCATAAAATTTTGGAGGACAGTATAAGCAAAGGCATGGAGGTGGGAGGATTAGTCTGGGGTACACTGAATAGTCTAGTAAGATAGCAATATGGAGTAAATAAAGGCAAAGTAAGATTCAGGAATTTGAACCAGAAGAGAGTATTGAATACAGGGACAAATAGTTTATATTTTCTTTGGCAAGTAATACAGAGACAGTTTGGGTGTATATACACAGAGACCTACGCATTTAATGGAAGATTATCAGAAAGTAAAAGACGAATTGGAGAGGGGAGTGATTAAAGGCATGGGGAACAGCTAGAAGGCTATTACAATATTACAATAATTCAGAGTTTATGCTTAGGGGAAAGTGCTTTGCCGCAGGAATTGAAAGGAAGAAGCAGATTTGAGAGATATTACACACATAAAATCTATAAGATGGGGCAACTGGTTTAATAGATGCAGGAAAATAGGGAGAAGGGACAGTCAAAGATTACACTGAGGATAAAAACTGTCAATAGTCATATGAAAAATGTTCTAAATCACTATTGACTAGAGAGACACAAAATAACATAACTGAGATCACACTTCACATCTATCAGATTGGCTCATACAACAGAAAAAGAAAATGACAGATGCTGGATGAGATGTGGAAAATTAGGTATGCTAAACTACTGCACTGTTGGTGAAGTTATGAACTAGTCCAGCCATTCTGGAAAAGAATTTGGAACTGGGGGCAGAGTCAAGATGGGGGAGTAGAAATAGGACTTCCTGGTAGCTCTGGCTTCCACCTCCTCCAACACATGTAAAAAATTACTGTGAACAAATTTTAGAGCTACAGAACCCACAATGTAACAGAGAGGAACAAATCTCCCATTAAAGGCAGGCTGGCAGACTGACAGGAAGGTGATATTGCATCAAGCTGGGAGCCAAGCTCAGCCTTGTGTGAGCCATGTGGTTTCAGCTCTAGGGAAGCCCTGACCAGCAGTGGCCAGAGCAGACTTCAGGAGAGTGAAGTGTTGGCTTCCAGACCTCTCAACTCAAAAACACCAAAGACAAAGTAAAAGGACAGTGGGAAACTCTGTTGGAACAGGGGTAGATAGGAGAGCATGGTCCAGCCTCTACCCTCTACCCAGCTGTGGAGGCATGGTGGCTATGCCATGTGCCTGCCTCAGGAGCTCCTGGCCTGCAGATTGTAGGCAGACCAAGTGAAAAGGTAATCACCCTTGCTTTAACCTGCTTGGATCTGGATTGCTGTCTTGGGTGCAGGTCCTGGGGTTTGTGGCCAGGTGCCAGAGCCTGTGGGGTCTGCAGAGAGGGCACCCTCCTAATTGCTCCAGCAGCTGAAAAAATCCCAGCAATTTGGGACAAACCTCTCTCCATTCTAAAAGCAGAGTTCTACCATGGCAAAGAGTTAAAAAGTCAAGTAATTGACTGACAACATTAGCAAGAAGAGGAAATACAATCCTACCATAGATTCCTTTTTCGGGGACAAAAAGGAACAAAGCATCAAACAGGAGGAAGAGAGTGAAGTGTGAACTCCTGTATCAAAAGCTCCCAAGAAAAATATGAACTGGTTATAGGCCATGGAGAAATTCAAGAAGGACTTTGAAAACCAAGTAAGAAAAATGGAGGAAAAATTAGGAAAAAAAATGAAGATCATGCAAGAAAATCAAGAAAAGAGAGTCAGCAGCCTGACTGTTGAAATAACACCTTAAAAATAGACTAACTCAAATTGTGAAAGAGTACCAAAAAGCCAATGATGAGAAGAATGCCTTAAAAAGCCAAATTTGCCAGATGGAAAAGGAATTTTTAAAATTCACTGAAGAGAATAATACCTTCAAAATTAAATTGGAGCAGATTGAAGCTAATGACTTTATGAGAAATCAAGATACTATTAAAAAGATCCAAACAAATGAAAAAACAAAAAGCAATGTGAAATATCTCATGAAAAAAAACACTGACCTGGAAAATAGATCTAGGAGAATTTTAAAATTATTGGACTACCTGAAAGCCATGATCAAAAAAAGAGCCTAGACACCATCTTTCAAGAAATTATCAAGCAAAATTACCCTGATATTCTAGAACCAGAGGGCAAAATAGAAACTGAAAGAACTCACTGATAACCTCTTGAAAAAGATACCAAAAAGAAAACTCCTAGGAATATTACGGACAAATTCCAGAATTCCCAGGTCAAGGAGAAAATGTTGCAAACAGTCAGGAAGAAACAATTTAAGTATTATGAAAACAGAATCAGGATAACACAAGACCTAGCAGCTTCTACATTAAGGGACCAAAAGGCTTGGAATATGATATTTTGGAGGTCAAAGGAGCTAGGATTAAAACCAAGAATCACCTAGCCAGAAAAACCGAGCATAATGCTTCAGGGAAAAATATGGTCATTCAATGAAATAGAGTATTTTCAAGCATTCTTGATGAAAAAAAACAGAGCTGAGCAGAAAATTTGACTTTCCAATACAAGAGAAGCAAGAGAAGCTTGAGAAGATAAACAGGGAAAAGAAATCATAAGGAATTTATTAAAGTTGAACTATTTACATTCCTACACAAAAAAATGATAATTGTAATTCATAAGACTTTTCTCAGTATGAGGATAGTTGAAGGGAATGTGTGGATGGGTGGGTGTGTGGATGTATATATACATATATATGTATGTATAGGAGGGTGTAGGTGTGTATAAATACATATGTGAGCTTGTGCATATGTATGTATACCTCGGTATACATAGCCATAGGGCACAGGATGAGTTGAGTTGAATGGATATCTAAAAAATAAAATTTAGAGGTGAAAGAGAAATATATTGGGAGAAGGAGAAAGGGAGAGATAGATTAGGATAAATTATCTCATATAAAAGAGGCAAGAGAAAACTGTTACAATGGAGGGGAAGAACAGGAAGGTAAAAGGGAATGGGACAACCTTACTCTCATTGAATTTGACTTAAAGAGGGAATAACATATACACTCAGTTGGATATCTTGCCCTACAGGAAAATAGGGGGGAAGAGGATAAGAGGGGGGAATGATAGAAAGGAGGTCAGATTGGGGGATAGGGTAAATAGAAGCAAACACTTTTGAAAAGGGACAGGGTCAAAGAAGAAAACAGAATAACTAAGGGGCAGGATAAGATAGAGGGAAATATAGTTAGTCTTTCACAATATACCTACTATGGAGATGTTTTGCATAACTACACATGTATCACCTATATTGAATTGCTTGTCTTCCCAGTGGGGGTGAGTGAGGAGGGAAAAAGGGAAAAAAATGGAACTCAAAGTTTTAAAAACAAATGTGTATTTAAAAAAATAGTTTTTTACATGCAACTTGGAAATAAGATATACAGGCACCAAGGTATAGAAATCCATTTTGACTTACTAGAAAATTATGGGGGAACATGGGGGAGGATATAAGAGAGAACAGATTGGGGAAAGGCGTATTCAGTAGGCTAGCTATTCTGGGGTCAGGTGTAGTGGAAAAATGGGGGAAAAAATTTTGTAACTCAAAATCCTGTGGAAATGAATGTTGAAAACTAAAAATAAATAAATTAATTGGAAAAAAGGAAAATAATTTAGAACTATGCCCAAAGGGCTATAAAACTACATTTCCTTTGATCTAGCAATACCACTACCTGATCTGTATCTCAAAGAGATCAAAGAAAAAAAGGAAAAGAGCCTACATTTACAAAAATAACTATAGCAATTCTTTATGTGTTGACAAAGAAATAGAACCTGAAAGGATGCCTAATAACTGGAATAGCTTGACAAATTGTAGTATAGGATTTTGATATAATGCTTCTATGATATAAGAAGTGGCAAGAGGGATGGTTTCAGAAAAACCTGGGAAGATGCATATGGACTGATGCAAAGTGATGTGAGCAGAATCAGGAGAACATTACACACAGTATAATTGATATTGTAAAAATGAACAACTGCGGAATTTAGCTACTATGATCAATACAAGAATCTAAGACCATTCCAAAGGACTCAGTGATGGAAAATACTATCCACATCTGGAGAGTGAAATGATGACATCTGAGAGCAAATTAAAGAACACTTACTTTATTTTTCTTGCTTTTGTTGCAACATGGCTAATATGTCTGACATGACTTCACATGTATAATTGATATGATATTGCTAGCCTTCTCAATGAGTCAGAGAGGTATGCAAGGGAGGGAAAAATTGTGATTCAAAATTTTTTTAAATGGATGTTAAATAAAATATAGTTATTTCTTCAAAATTAAAGAATGACTAAGAGGTTTCAAATCTACATGCCAGGGAAAATAGTGGTGACATCATTAACAGAAACAGGGAGGATTAAAAGAGGTACAGATTTCAGGATAGATGGTAGGATCAATGAATCTAAGGTTTGGAATGGTCTCCAGTCAAAGACTGGATAATGACTTGTGGGTATATTCTGGAGAGATCTTTTCTAGGTATAGGTTGGACTAGTAATGGTGGCCACTAGGATCCCTTCTAGCCCTGAAATGGGGCCAATAATAGAGAATAACATCTTTACTTTAAAAACTCTAGTGAAAGATAACCCCTCTCCCCCACTTCTATTCCAAGTTTGGCCCTCCAGTCCCAATGCCTGGGAAGCTTTTTTCTCACATCAAACCTAAATTGGACTCTCTGCCCTTTCTCATTTTGTTTTAGGTTCTATCCACTGGGGGCATCTAGAACATTAATCCTTTAAATATTTGAGGAGAGCCATCATATCTCTCCTAATTTTTTCTTCTCCAGGATGAACACATGCAGATTCTTCAACTGACACTTATGTGATATGATGAGATGAGACCCTTGACTATTCTGGTGTCACATCCCTGGACACTTTGTAGTTGATCTATGTTCTTTCTAGAATGTAGTACCTAGAATTGAATGCAACACTGCAGATGTGGTGTGACTAGAGCAAAGTACAGAGGGATTCTCACACACCCCACCCCAGTCCTAGAACTTATGCATCTCTAATTGCAGCATAAATATATCACATTATAGTACAGTAGCTTTGGGAGCTACCATATAAATCAATCAACAAACATTTTTTAAGCAACCACTATGTTCTAGGCACTTCTCTAAACGCTGAAAATACAAAGTTAAGTGAAATATTCCCTGACCTCAAGAAGGTAGCAGCTGCCATCTCATTATTCAACTGTCAAATGCAAGTGTAAACTGGGAGAGTATCCTAAAAGCAATGATACTCTTCTATATGTAGTACAGGGTGCCCCTAAAGTCTGGACACATAGAAAATCTCATTAACTAGTATATTTTCAAGAAACGAAATGAATGAAACTTTGAACAACATTTCATTTAATTAGCATAAATGAGATTTCATAGGAAGGCACAGGAGACACAGGAAATCTCATTAATTAATTAAATTAAATTAATCTCATTAATATGGAAAATAGTCCCCAATAGCTAATGAAAGCTTTTATTACATATGAAATTGTCATGGCTAAAATGTATGCTAATTAAATAAAATGTTGTTGAAAATTTCATTCATTTCTCTCTTCCCCATTAAAAATCTAAGCTCTTCTGGGATAGGAGCTACTTAAGTTTTTTCTTTTTTAATCTCAGCATTTAGTGAAGCATTTGGGCCATAGTAGATGGTAAATAAATCCTTGTTGGTTGATTGATTGATTAATTGACTATCCCCTCTTCAGCCAGGACTATATACTAGGCAGATGCTTCTCTATCCAGCTTAAAAGTTTCCCATGAAAGAGATTCTGCAACTTTCTTTAATAATCTATTCCAGGGTTTAATACCATTCCCACTTGACTGCCAGAGAGTAAATCTTTGTTTTCCAACCTGTCACTCAAGCTTATGGCCTCTCATTAGCTATCTACTGTCCAAATCAGATACTAATTCCTCATGTACTTGAAGACTTTTATCAATTTACCTCTCATCCCTTTTATTCCTGTTTCATTCTCATTCTTAACCTTGCTGAATCAAACCTCTTTTTGGACCCTTTAATAGTATCTCTGAAAGGGGAGGATAGGTGGCACAGTGAATAGTGCCAGCCCTGGAGTCAGAAGGACCTGAGTTCAAATTCGGCCTCAGACACTTAGCACAAAACTAGCTGTGTGACCTTGGGCAAGTCATTTAACTCCAATTGCCCTACTTTCCCCTCTCCAAAAAAAGCAAGTGTGTGTACATATATATGAAGAACACTAAGGACCTCAATTATGACCATCTCATAATCCCTTCAGTGAGAAGGCCAGGAGGTTAACAATTCATCATCATTAGAGTCGAAGAGAACCCCCTCTCTCTGAAGCACATTCAATCAGGTCATGCACCACCTTGATGAGGCCCTCTAGGAGAGGGCAAGTGACAGGAGCAGTCCAGGGACATGAGCAAGAGCCAAAAGAGAGGAATTAGTAATGGCCTGTGGCCACTTCATCTTTCTAAATGGTCTAAATGGTGTGGTGGCAAGAAAGGACAGCCTTTGCCCTGATTATACTTCCTTAGCATGGGAGTGTTTAAAGTGAAAATCACTCACTGAACTAAGGAGCCCGTTTTTGCGGTGGCCAATTATTTCATAATATAAGCTAAAGATCAAGGATTTTTTATCTCCTCTATGGGAAAGGTGATGATAAGACCTGGGTCACATTTCCCAGCTTGAGACTTCTAGGTAATCAAGAACAGCAATATTCTATGTGAAACTATATGAAAAGTCCTTTATGGAACCCAATACAAATGCAAGCAGTTTTTGGAGTCTGTGGATCGTGGAAAACCATGATCTCCAGAAAGACAAACATTTCTCTAGTATCATCAGACTCAACTCCACACTACAATGTAATTTTTCTGTGTGACTCTTGGGAGAATAGTCACTACAATGGAGCCAAGGCCTACATGAATATGAAGGCACTGAAGAAATTGAATAAAAACAAGATGTTGGTCAAGAAACTGGCCAAAATGTCGGATGCCTTTTGAGCCTCTGAATCCTTGTTCAAGCAAATTCTTGCAATACTGGGCTCCAATCTGAACAAAACTGGCAAATGTCCACCTCTGCTCACCCACAATGAGAATACGGTGGCCAAGAGAAATGAAGTTAAATTTACTATCAGTCCAGATGATGAAGATACTGCATTTGACAGCAACTGGTAGACATGTGAAGACAACAGAAAACAAACTTGTCTGTGACTTCTATTTGGCTATAAGTTCCTTGGTGTCTCTACTAAAGAACTGACAAAATATGGTGTTCTTACACCTCAAAATTTGCACCCTGGCTAATTCCCAGCATACATGAAGGATCATGACATTATTATTATTATTTCTTTTTTAATAGTGTTTTATTATTTCTGAATTACATATCAAGACAATTGTTAGCTTTCGTTTACAAGATTTTAAGTTCCAATTTTTTCTCCCTCTCTTGTTTCCCCTCTTCCTAAAATGGTAGGCTATTTGATATAGGTTATGCATGTGCTATCATGTAAAATGTATTTCCATGTTAGTCACAGTTGCAAAAGAAGAAACAGATCAAAAGGGAAAAACACAAAAAAGAATAAAGTAAAAAAAAATTACGGTTTGATTTGCTTTGAATCCATCAGTTCTTTTTCTGGATGTGGATAGCATTTTCCTTCATGAGTCATTTGTATTTGTCTTAGATCACTGTGTTGCTGAGAAGAGTTGAGTCATTCATAATTGATCATCACATAATGTTGCTGAGACTGTGTACAATGTTCTCCTGGTTCTGCTCATTTCACTTTTTATCACTTCATACAAGTCTTTCCAGGTTTTTGGAAATGCCTGTTCATCATTTCTTATTGCACAGTAGTATTCCATTACATTCATATACCACAGCTGGTTCAGTCATTCCCCAATTGGTGGGCAACCCCTCAGTTTCCAATATTTTGTCACCACAAAAAAAGTGCTGCTATTAATATTTTTGTAGATGTAGGTCCTTTTCACTTTTTAATGATCTCTTTAGGATACCAAGTAGTGGTATTGCTGGATCAATTATGCACAGTGTGGTTGCCCTTTGGACATAGTTACAATTTGCTCTACAGAATGGTTGGATCAGTTCACAACTCTACCAACAATGCATTAGTGTTCCAATTTTCTCACACCTTCTCCAGCATTTATCATTTTTCGTCACATTAACCAATTGACAGGTATAAGATGGTACCTTGTAGTTGATTAAGTTTGCCTTTCCCTAATGGATAGTGATTTACAGCATTTTTATATAACTATAAATAGCTTTAATTTCTTCATCTGAAAACTGCCTGTTCATATCTGTTGACCATTTATCAATTGGATAATGGCTTGTATTTTTATAAATCTGACTTGGTTCTCTATATATTTGGGAAATGAGGCTTTATCAGAGACATTTGCTATAAAGATTATTTCCCAGCTCTCTGCTTTCCTTCTAATCTTGGTTACATTGATTTTGTTCATGTAAAACCTTTTTATCTATTTGACATTTCATAATGCTCTTTCTTTGATCATGAACCTATGAATTAACTTCTTTAAGAATTTGGATTCTATACCACTTGGTGAATGTATGTTTACTATTGATATTACTTCATTGTCTATTGTGTCTTTTAGCAAGATATAGCTTCCTTCCTTATCTCCTTTAATTAGGTCTATGTTTGCTTTTGCTTTGCCTGAAATCAGAATTGCTAGCCCTGTTTTGTTCTGTTTTACTTCAGCTGAAGCATAGTGGATTCTGCTCCAGCCCCTTACCTTTACTCTGTGTGTGTCTCTCTATATATATAGGTTACATAAGTTGAATTTTAAGACTTTTTAAGTATTTTTAAGAATTAGAAGTATCATCTACCCATACAGGGATGTAACCAGTTCAACTCCATTGAATCTCTTGTTTTCATTTGCCTTCATAGGTTTCTCTTAGTTCTTGATATTAGAGACCAATTTTTTTTTGTCCAATTCTGGTCTTCTTATAAAAGCTTGAAATTCTTCTATTTCATTGAATGACCATTTTCCCCTTGGAGTATTATACTTAATTTTGCCTTCCTTTGACTTCCAGAATGTCATGTTCCATGACCTCCAATTCTTTAATGGTACAATTGTGAAATCCTGCATAATCCTGATTATGGCTCCCCAATATCTGAATTATTTTTTTCTGACCATTTGCAGAATTTTTTCCTTGACCTGATAGTTCTGTAATTTGGCTGTAATGTTCCTTGCAGTTTTTATTTTGAGATCTCTTTCCTGAGGTGATCAGTGTCTTTTTCAATGCTGTTTTGGCCTCTGGTTCCATGATATCAGGGTAGTTTTCCTTGAGAATTTCTTGAAAGATGCTATACAGATCCTCCTTTTGATTATGGCTTTTAAGTAGTCCAATGATTCAGACATTGTCTCTCCTGGATCTGTGTTCTAGGTCAATTGTTTTTCCAAAGAGGTATCTTACTTTTTGTTCTATTTTTTCCATTCTTTTTAATTTGTTTGATTCTTTATGCCTATCCCAATTCTAACTTTTAAGGAGTTGCTTTCCCCAGTTAGTTTTTGTACTTTCTTTTCCATTTGACCAATTGTACTTTTGTGGTGGCTCTTTTCTTCAGTGAATTTTTATATCTCCTTTTCCATGTGGCCAATTTTACTTTTTAAGTAGTTGTGTTCTTTTTCCAAGCTCTTGACTCTTTTTTTATAATTCTCTTCCATCACTCTCATTTCTTTTCCCAATTTTTCCTCTACCTCTCTTCTTTGATTTTTAGGCTCATTTTTGAACATTACCATGAGTTCTTTCTGGGCTTGAGACCACTTCCCATTTTTCTTTGGGGTTTTGCCCACAGGTGTTTTGACATTAATTGTCTTCTTCTGAGTTTGTGTCTTGGTCTTCCCTGTCACTGTAATAACTTTCTATGGTGAGATTCTTTGTTGTTGTTGTTGTTGTTGTTGTTGTTGTTGTTGTTGTTGTTGTTGTTGTTGTTTTGTTCATCTTTTTTGGCCTTTTTCTTTTCTTTTAAGTTTGAGCTCTGCTCCCAGGTTGGAAGGGCCACTGTCTCAGGCTTCTTGTGCTGGTGGTTGCAGGCCTTGGTTGTGCTCCACTGATGTTGCCCTGAGGCCCATGGGGGACCCTCGTGTTTGATGCTGTGCTAAGGGGATAGGATAGGAGGTTACTGGCACTGCTGGAGGCCATAGGGGTCTGGTTGCTTACCTAGTGCTGAGTTGGGTGCCTAGTGCTGGTGTATGCTGAGGCAGGTGGAGTGTTTCTCTGTTTTTCTAGGGCTACACTGAAGCATGTGAAGATCTGGCCACTGGAGGCTGCCTGTTTGCCTAGAGCTACACTGAAGTATGAAGCGGTCATCAGATCTAGAGGCTACGTGTTCCCCTTAGCTATGCTTATGGATGTAGGGGGTCCTGTAATTAGTGTTTGCCTGCTCCATCACACTGGAGCTCAGGATCTACCACTAGTTTGCTGGGGTGGGGCTTGCTGATGGCTTTCTGGGATGCTTCCTGTCCTGGACCATGCTCTTCGTCTACCCAAGTGAGACAGATCTTTCTTGTCTATATTCCAAGTGTCTTGGACTAAAAGATTGCTTTATCCCATCTTTTTTACTGGTTCTGCTGTTCCAGGATTTGTTTGGGGGTACTGTTTTGTGGTTGTTTAGAGGTAAATATGGGAAAGATATAGCGATTTACTGTATCCCCCACTGCCTTGGCTCTGAAAAGTCCCTAAGAATCATGATGTTATTAAATTACAAAGGCTGCTTCAAAATAGAAAAAGCCTGGGTCAGGCAAGGTGGAAAAACACAAAGATTTCTTCGATTTGTAGCCTAGCACTTGAATTTGACACAGTAAGTAGTGATTGCTGAAGCACTATTTCAAGCCACATTACATGATAATGATAATTAATATTTATCATCTATATAATGGGGATGATAATGGCACCTGTCTTCCCTGGTAGTTATGAGGACAAAATGAGATAATATTTGCAAAGCACTTTGCAGACCATAAAATATTATATAGATGCTAGATGTGATCGTTATATTACATACAAAGTCAAAGTCTACAACGTAATTTATATGCATTATTTCATTTGAACATTGCAACAACTCTATGAAACAAATATTATTCCTCCTGGTTTATGGATAAGAAAACAGGCTCAGAGTTGATTTGCCCATTTTCATCCACTAGTAAATGTCAGAAATAGAATTGGAGCTCAGTTCTCTCCTGACTCCAGGCATACTGCTCCATACTATTTCTAACAACAGCTGTTTGTTTTGTTTTGTTGTTGTTGTTTTTTCAGGTAGACACTGTATCTAGAGAGCATAAGACTAAGAGGCAGAAGGAGCTATTAATGCATTCATGAGCAAAAGTACAAACAAATTCACCAGCTGAGTGAAATTTCTAACCACTCATCTTTCTTTACCATAAACCTGGGCTGAATAGGTAATGATAATGATGGGAAATTGATAAATGTACATCAATTAATCAGTTTATTTGTAAAGTAACTACAATGTGTCAGATGCCATGCTACTCTCTAGTAATGTATTCCACTATCTATTATGATTAATTATTATATGAATAATAACAATTTGGGATGTGAGTATATCACATGTCTCCCTGATCTAGTTTTTAGGGTCTTCTTTCCAATACAGGAAATGGGGGCAGGGAGAGGCAAAGCAGATGAGATCTCTGTAACCTGGTTTGCACTAGCCCCCCAGTCTGAAAGCTAGGTTTGTTATATTATATTCCTTCCTTAGGGTTCTCTTGTACATAGAGAGGTTTGGGGGGTCTCTCTTCTTTGCCTGTCTTGATTATATCCCCCCACTTTAGGGGCACAGTGATTAGGACCCCAGTTACATTTAACTGCTTAACATCAAATTTGCTTTTACAAAGGGATATTTACTTCAAAGATATAGCAAGAACACAGATACTAACATTTTCACCAACACTCTGTGGGCATAATAGCCCTCAATTTCAGGGGAAGGAAAGGAATTAGGTTCATAACTTAGTCAAGTTCCTACATAACTTTAATTCCATTAAGTTCAAATCCAATGTACCACCCAAATAGTGTCCCCAACTCCTGCTGCCTAAGGCTTTGCTGATGGACTGGCTGTACTACCTGACATGGATTCTCAGAATCTTAGATCTCTATGACTCAAGTTCCCAGGTTGGAGACTCCACTCCCTAACCCAAGAACCGAAAAGGACAAAAGCAAAAGACCAGAACCCCAAGCCCATTTCTTTGATGCACACAGCCTAAGAGGGGGAGGGTGTGGCACTCAGGTCATGGTCCATTTCTGCATGGTATCATTTGCTATGAGTGAAGGAATCCTTCCCCCTTCCTTCCACATCTCAACTTTCCCCATTGCAGTTTTGATATATCTCGAGTCAGTATAAGAAATTAAATGGGAATTTGGGGGGAGTTGTCGAAGACAACATGCAAAGGCCAGTAGATGACACAAAAGAGAAAAAGTTTAGAAACTCAGATTTGCATAAAATATATGTATAGTATTGAATACTACCAACCTAAATTTTACAATAAGATACTGTAAACACCCCAAAAGAAAAAGAAAAAATTCAGACTTCTTCTCTGGTGCAAAGGGAGGGCCAAAAAAAATTACACCGATTTTCTAGAATGTGGGGTCTCTGTGCCCCTAAATTCCACAATGCTGAAGGGATAACTGAATATGCATAACTATATATGCCTAGTCAGAAAGATAGAAAGACACAATTCCAGCTATGCAGTCAATGAGAAAAGGTCACTCTCAAACACATTATGACAACTCTAACAATAATGTCCAAGGGTAATTCAGCTCTCTTGTCTTCAAAAGCAGGTCCCTCCAATATCTTCCACATGGGTGGTGTCGTTTTAAGTAGTCTAGGTATGAGTCAAACCGTCATGACAGATTATGCATCATTCAACTGAAACTGCTCTCTCTAGTTACCAGTGGTCTCTTAGGGACCAAATCTAATGACCTTTTCTCAATCCTCGTCCTTTTAAAAAACATATCTACGTTATTTGGTATTATTGACCTCTCTCTCCTCTTAAATATTCTCTTCTCTCCACTGTTTTTGTGACCTGTTCTTTCTTGATTATTTCCCCACCTGTCCCACTCTTTCTTAGACTCTTCTTCTGAATTATCATCTGCCATCATCCTCTGGTTTTTATCCCCCTCAGCTGCTGATACCTTATTGAAAAACAAAATTGCCTCATATTTACTTTTTACACATTTTGTAAGTATATGTGTAAATATTGTTTTATTTATAAAAGTATTTGTAAGTATTTCTGTATAATGTGTAAATAGTATCTCCTCGATAGAGTATAAACTCCTTGAGACCAGCAACAATATTTGTCTTCATAATCTCAGTGCCTAACACATGATGGGTGCCTTAATCACCACCTTCAATTTACTCCAAAGTTACCAGGAAGGTAAACTTAATTCACTATCCTGGCACACAGTATATATTTAATAAATCTTTTGTTTATTAATCAATTCTTTGTGGTTGATTAATTGGGTCAGTCAACAAGCATTTGGTTTTTTTAAATTAAATTAAATGTTTATTTTTAGTTTACATAATTCATTTCCAGAAGATTTTGAATTACAAATTTTCTCCCTATCTTTCCCCTACCCACCAACCCAAAACAGTGATCCCACTGAATACCCTCTCCCTCAATCTGTTCTCTCCTATATCCTCCTCTATCACCCTTCCAACTTTCCAGTAGGGTAAGATGGATCACCATACCCCAGTGGCTGTATATCTTATTTCCCAGTTACATGTAAAAAATTTATATACACACACATACATATATACATATATGTATATATGAAACATTTCATTTTGACCTTAAAGTTTTAAACATTTATTTTAAACTTAAAGTTTATTTTAAACTTTGAGTTCCAGGTTCTTTCCCTTCCTCCTTTGTCACCCACCCTTACTTGGAAGAAAAGCAATTCAATATATGTTGTACATGTGTAGTTACACAAAACATGTCCATAGTGGATATATTGTGAAAGACTGACTATATTTCCCTCCATCCTATCCTGCCCCACACTTGTTCTGTTCTCTACTTTGACCTTTCCCTTTTCAAAAGTGTTTGATTCTAACTACCCTACCCACCAACCTACCCTCTTCTCCATCATCCCCACTCTCGTACCCTTCCCCCCTCCTCTCCTGTAGGGCAAGATACTCAATTTAGTGGGTATTCAATGAGAGTAAGGTTGACCCATTCCCTTTTGCTTTCCTGTTCTTCCCCTTCACTGTAACAGTTATCCCTTGCCTCTTCTACATGAGATGATTAACCCCATTCTGTCTCTCCCCGTCTCTTCTCATTCTATTCCTCTTCCACCTCTCAATTTCACCTTTTAAATATCATCCCTTCCTATTCAATTGATCCTGTGGCCTCTGTCTACTACATATATACACACTCAGATATGTATTTGTACTCATATGTATACCCTCCTATATAGACATATGTGTATGCATACGTACATATACATTTATATTCCCTTCACCTATCCTCATACTGAGAAAAGTTTCATAAGTTACAATTATCATTTGTCCATAGCAAGCATTTCTTAAAAGCTTACTGTGTGCTAGACACTGTGCTCTAAGTTCTGGGAATACAAATTCATCAAAAAAATAAAGACAGCCTCTACTGTCAAGGAATTTACAATTTAATTGGAGCAAATACAAAAAAAAAAGCAAAATAGAAAGGATGGGGGAGAATGTATATGGCAGAGGAGTATGATGGAGATGACAGATAAAGAAATGAAGGCCTGGGTGCCATCCTTAGATGGAGGTTCTGACAGGAGTTATTTAATCAGAGGAAAGGTCCTGTGGAGAGTGAGGGTACTTCTGAGATATGAATTCCAATGATGAAGTGATCTTCCAGGATGAAGAATGCCCTGGGGCATGAGGGGAAAGTCCGGAATTGGGCAGGGTATCTTCAGAGGCTCACAAGGCATAGAGATGATCTAGACCAGGGATGGGAACTCTGTGGCCTCGAGGTCACATGTGGCCCTCTAGGTCAGGGCCATATGTGGCCTCAAGGCCACAGGTTCCCCACACCTGATAGACTAATTCACTCTGACATATGAGAGACCTAAGAATCAGATAAGTGAAGCAATATTGTCCAAGGTCACACAGGTGGTGACAAAGCCAGGTTTTTGTCTTTGTGTCTTTGGGACTGAACATAATCATTTATCCCCTGTGTACATAGTGGGGATTTAATAAATGTTTATTGATTCATCAATTCAAATTCATGTCATTTGACAGGAAATCCAGTGTTCTTTCTACCATGACTGGATGGTGATGGGCAGACAAAAAAAGATGAGTAGTCACTTGGGAGTCTGGCTACTTGCTTTATTTATGAAGTCTCATTCAGAGGTCCAGTGTATGAGATCGATGGCATAGGGGCACTAGGGAATGGCCTGAATAATCACATACTTCTCATTCATCTCTGATTTTAGTTAGTTTGTGGTTTATTTAATGTTCATGATCTTTCAATAAGACATTATTGTTACTCTCCTGCTGGGAGAGCTAAGGCGGCCTTCCATTTGGACAGAAGATTATTGTTTGTTTGTTGTGTGAGAGATACACAACCGCAAACTGGCTTTTAGGCCAAAACCAGGTTCTGTCAAGCTGGAGTACAGACAGAGAATTCTGAAAAGTGAGCTATAAACCAGCCTTCCTCATATGCGCCAACCCCTCTGCCTTGCCATCCTTAAACCGGCTCCTACAGTAATGGATTTGTTGGCTAAGACTTTTCCTCTGGCAGGTGCTTTCAGGAGCTGCAGTAATCTCTACAGATGTTTCAGCACAGCCAAGAGAGAACAAGCTGGAAACTCTGATTCATGGCTTGGATGGTGCCAGTTCCCAGGGCTCCTGGGTGGAGACACTCCCACCCACAGGCAGAAGTGATTATGGAGGCAAGCTGGCCCAGGCAGAGCCAGCTTTGAGGTGGTTGAGATTTTCAGCAACAGCATCAACAAGCATTTACTAAGGGCTTACTATGTTCTAGGAGACATGCTAAGTGCTTGGGGTACAAAGAAAGACAAAAATGTGGTCTTTACCCTCAGTGAACTTACATTCCTATTGGAGAGACATCATGCTAATAGAAATGAAGGTGCTCGGTGTCTATACAGGGCAAATGGTTGGTCTTTTAAGAAGGAAGGCACTAGCAGCACTGGGGGAATGAGGAGGGAGGAGGGGAAAGGAGGGGAAAGTGAGAAGGAGGGGGGAAAGGAGATGAAGGAGAAGAGAGGAAGGAGAGAGAAAAGAGGGAAGAGGGGGACAGGGGGGAAAGGAGTGAAGGAGGTAGAAGGGGGAAGGAGGGGAAAGAGGGAAGGAGGAAACGGAGGAAAGTGGTGAAGGAGGTGGAAGAGGGGGAAGGAGGGAGAAGGAGGGAGTGGTGAAACCAGGAAAGCCCTCTTGCAGAAGGTAGGATTTAATCTGAGTCCTGAAGATCCTGGAAGCCGGGAGGTAAAGGTGAGAAGGAAAAACATCCTAGGCATGGGGGAGAGCCAACAAGAAGATGGAGTGTCTGTGCTAAGAAGCCCAAGGAGGCCAACAGTGCAGGACTTTGGGGGGTAATCCCCTCCTCTGACACCTAGCCAATTCACCTGGTACCTTTCTGAATAAAGAGAGAGCCTTGAAGAAAGGGAGGCAGTGGTAATGCTTCAGGTCCATTCTCAGTCATAAGGTGGGTCCTTCTTCCCCTTCTTGTTCCTTTTCACTCTCTGCTATTCTGTCTGATTTTGCTCCCTTTTCTTCTCTCTTCCTTCTCCTTCTGCTCACTTCTTTTCCTTTCCTTTCTTTTCTCCCCTTCCTTTTCTCATGCTCTTCTTCCTGTCTTTCCTCCTCTGTCTTAAAAAATCTGATAGAAACCAGAATTTTCAAGAAAAGAATAATGGTAATGACGGCTTAGATACCATTCAGAGAGTGGGCCTGCCTGACCTCAGTGACCTCAGCAGCTGCCTCCCAGCCCCAGAACCTAACAGCCTATGGACTCTTTCCCATTCAAGCTATTAGCCCTGGGGTTGCTCTTCTCTCCCATCCAGACACAAAGATGGACTCTGAAACCTGTTTAGAATATATTTTTCCAGATTAGACGTGGTGTGTGTGTGTGTGTGTGTGTGTGTGTGTGACGACACACACTCATGTATGGGTTGATCTAGGGAGTCAGAATTTGAACCTAGGCCCTATGCTTCTGCTTTGTCTTCAAATAGGGGAAAGTTTTCAAAATCGTCTGTGCCGGTTGTAGCCAAGGAAAGAAGCGAACCAACTACTCTTATGTTGTCAGCAAGTCCTTGGTGACCAGGGTTTGCTACTCTTCTCCAAAACCATTGGATCACTCCACAGAGTAAGGAAATATTTCCTTCTTGTTTTGCCTTACACCAGTGGTCTCCGGGTCCCCATGGGCTGCCTGGCATCCTAAGGCCAACTCAGTGACTAGTGAATGGCCATATGAGAAGGCCCACACACTCTGCACACTTTCCACTTATGGCTTATGGCAGCTGCTTAAGCCCCAAGGGGGCTCCCTCCTTCTCCTTCCCTTTTCCAGATCTCTTTTATGTTTTATCTTCCCTTATAAGAATGTAAGTTCCTTTTTTTTTCTTATTTTTATATACCCAGAACATTAACGTGGTACCTGGCACACAGCAAATACTTAATAAATACACTAGCTATCAGCAAGTAGGTCAAGCAATAGATAGAGTCCTAGACTTGGAATCAGAAAGAGCTGATTTCAAATCTGATCACAGACATTCATCAGCTGTGTGACCTTGGTCGTGTAACCTGCACCTGCCACAGTCTCTTCATCTGCAAAGTAAGGATAACAATAGCACCTGTCTCCCAACGTTGCCGTGAGGATAAAATGAGAGAATATTTGGAAAGCTCTTGGCAGTGTCTAGTATGAAGCAGTCATCTAATAAATACTCATTTCCTTCCTGTGTATTTAATAGAATAATAAACAAATCAACAAATATTTATTAAGTATTTACCACATGCTAGACACTGTAATAGACAGGATACAGTCTCTGCCTTCAAGGAACTTTCATTCTACTGGTAAACCACAATATGTTCACAGACATGTAAAGATAGAATTTTATTTAATGATTTTTATTATGCTGATTATTTTTATGATTTGATTGTCATATTTATTAAATGGTTTTATTATTTATGTAAGCATAGAACTTTATTCAGTATTATTCAGTGACTTTTGTTATGATGATTTGATTATTTATTTGAAATGATTGTATTTTTTATGTAAATACAGAATTTTATTCAATTATTTTATGATGATGGTTATTATTTGATGGTTATATTTATTTAAATGATTTTATTATTTATGTAAATATAGGATTTTATTCAATGGCATGGATTATTGGTTATTATGATAATTATTGTTATGATTTGATTGGCACATTTATTAAATGATTTTATTATTTAAGTATAGAATTTTATTAAATATTATTCAATAATTTTGATTATGATGATTTGATTATTTGAAATGATTGTATTATATATATAAGTATAGAATTTTATTCAACATTATTCAGTAATTTTGGTTGTGATGATTTGATTATTTGAAATGATTGTATTATTTATGTAAATATAGAATTTTATTCAATGATTTTATGATGATTGTTATATTTATTAAAATAATTTTATAATTCATATGGGATTTTATTCATCTTTATTCAATAATTTTGATTATTGGTTATTAAGGTGATTATTGCTATGATTTTGTTATATTTGTTTAAAATGATTGTATTATTTATGTAAATAAAGAATTTTATTCAGTGTGATTTCTGGGTCTGGGCAACAGTGAAGTAACCTAGTGAACACCTGGAAGTGTTTCATGAAGGGGGTGGCATTAGAGCTCAGCCTTGAAGTGATTTAGAGGGTTCCAGATTCCTAGGAGAGGAGGGAGAGCATTTCAAACAAGGGGATACAGCCTGGGCAAAGGCATGGAGGCAAGAGATAAAATGTCCTGTACGGCAAGGACAATTTGATTGAGTTCATGAGGTCAAGCCTGGGGAGTAGACTGTGAAGAGCTTTATATGCCAAAACAGGGGAGTTTGGATCTTATCCAAAATTAAATAGAAAGTTATTGATACTTCTTGAGTGAGGCAGGATCATGGTCATACAAGCAATTTGTGTAATGATCGTAATATGATCATTGAGCTAGAGTATGGAGCAGCTGGGTGGCTCAGTGGATTAGAGTGCTGGGCTTGGAGTCATTTTTAACCTGAATTTAAATATGGTCTTGGACACTTATTAGCTGTGTGACCCTGGGCAAGTCACTTAATTTGTTTGCATCAGTTTCTTCATCTGTGAAATGAGCCAAAGAAGGAAATGATAAACCACTCCAGTAGCTCTGCTAGGAAAACCCCAAATAGTCATAAAGAATGGGACAGAACTGAAAAATGAATGAACAACACAACATAAACTCATGGGCAGGCTGTACTACAGCACTGCTTTCTCATCCCACATATCACAGGGTGTAGTAAAAACAACAACCAAAACAATGGACACTGAGCCTGGAGACCTGGATTTTGGCTGTGACACTTTCTGGCTGTGTGAACATGGACAAGTCCAAGTCTCTCGGTGTCACCTAGTCTGGATTGCCTGATTTGTAAAATGGGGTGATACTTCCACTACCTACTTCACAGGATTTTTTTTTAGAAGAGAACTTTGTAGATCTCAAAGCACCAGAGAGATGTGAGTTTTTACTATTGTTACTATCTCCACTCTGAGAGCCATGCCTCAGACACCCAAGCAAGGCTAGTCACTCTATGCTCCGGCAAGCACCAGCCAAGCTTCTACACGAACAACTTTGAGTTGTAGATTCAATAGACATTAAATAGAAAAGGAAGAAAAACCTCAGGTGGGTTGGGCTGAGCTGGGCTGGACTGAACCAGCAGGTCTGTCTTCTGCCTGCCTGGTGTCTCTTCTGTATAGGAAAACAAAACTGAATACTAATGCCTAAGAGCAAATTGAATGTTTCTAATTCTGGGAAGGATCAGTCAGACTGAGATCACTGAGGTCCTAGAAAGAGATGAAGCATTGAATAGGAAAGGAGAAGGCAGGTATCTAGAGTTACAGAGGGGGTTGCCATCAGGTTTGCAGGCTCTGGGGATGATGAGATCCATCAAGATCTGTCTAGAGATGGCATGGATTTCAAGGAGGATACATTTATTATTAGTGCCCATTCCCTCACTACAGGGTTCTCTGGTGGGGCATGCCTCCCTACACAGAAAAAGGGAAACAGCTGTGAAGTCTGGGATACCAACATTTAAATAAAACTACATTAGGTCCTTCCAGGCAAAGTTGTCTATTTTAACAATCAAGGGCCCTTTCTCTCCATCCCAGTCCCCTTAATCTCCCTTGTTGAAGAAACATTCCAACAATGGAGTATCTTCTCTAAAATATAAATTCCCAGCGTTAAGTTTTATCTTGTGACACTTGAGTGAATTTGGGCTGCAACTGGGAATAAGACAAGCATAAAACCCCTGGAGTGAGTGTCTGCTGGAGGAACTGGCTCTGTCTTAAGGGGGTCACATAAGCAAGTTACAGATTTGAGCCAGTAGTGATGAGAGCTAAAATTTGCACAGCACACTAAGACTTGTGAAGCACTTTGCTTAGAACATCCCATGTGATCCTCATGAGAATCCTATGAAGGAAGTATTATTATTATTCCCATTTTACAAATTGGTAAGTCAAGGTTGAGAGAGGTTAAGTGACTTGCCCAGGATCACATAGCTAGAGACTTTTTTTGCTTTTTTTTTTTTTTGGAGGGCAGTTGGGGTTAAGTGACTTGCCCAAGGTCACATGGCTAGTTTTTTGTGTTAAGTGTCTGAGGCCAGATTTGAACTCAGGTACTCCTGACTCCAGGGCCGGTGCTCTATTCACTGTGCCACCTAGCCGCCCCATAGCTAGAGACTAAGGCAGGATTTGATCTCGGGTCTTTCTGACTACAAGACCAGCACTCGATTATGCCTCTGTTGCTGTCATCCCAGAAGATATGAGCTGGGGACATACTCTTATGTCAAATTGTCAAAATACAGTTTAACAATAATCAGAAAGCTTCCCTCTAAAACTTGGAACCCCAAGGGCCATCCAAGGCCCAACTCAGGGGCTGTGCCCTATCATTATAATCCTGGCCCAATGGTTACATTCTATGCCCCATTCTCACAAACCACTTTGTCTTTAAAATATATGGAATTTGTATTGGCTTATCTGTGTGTGTTAATTTTTCCCATTAGAATATACTCTAGAAGGCCAGAATTGCTCTAATTTATGGCTTTGTATCCTTAGTTCCTAGCACAGCACCTGTTATACAGTGCCTATTTAATAAAAACTTGTTGAATTGAAATGGAAAAAAAACTAGAAAAAAAAAGTTTTTCTAGTAGAGGGCAAAGTGAAATAAACTTAACAATGTTGTCTAAGGTTACAGGTGATGCCTGTCCGTCTCCCTCCCCCTCTTTCTTCCTTTTTTCCTCCCTCCCTCCCTTCCTTCTCCCTTCTCTCCCTCCTTCTTTCCCTTCCCCTCCCTTCCCCTTCCCTTCCTTTCCTTTCTTCTTTCATTAATTCATTTAATGCCAATTTATTATGAATCTATTAGAAATAAAGTACTTAGTTATGTGAGGAAGTAGGGTTGAGTCTTACCAGTCTAAAGCTCAGAAGGGTTTCTCCCTCAAATGAACTTTACACACACACACACACACACACACACACACACACACACACACACACACCCCACGGGCACTTAAGGTAAAGATTTGTGTTAAAAATATGTGACAGTTATTTAGATATTCCCCCATATACACAGAACCATATCTTAAGAGTAGAGATTCTTGACATTTGCCAGCACCCCAAATACTCTTGACTGATGAGGGTCCTGTAATACTTAGGATGAGAATTTCCAGACATATGCTGGTAAATGTTTAACAACCATAGGGAGTGGGGAGAGTGTTCCCACAACACACTTGTAAGTTTAATATGCATTATGAACACTTTCCCAAGTCTAGACAATCAACAGAACAATAACTCAACCTCTGATTTGTAGCATTTGCTGATTTCTGAGATATAAATGCTCATATGGAAAATTAAACAATCAGCTCCCCTGAGCATGTTTCCAGCTGGCTCCAGCACACCCTTCCCTAGGTATTTCTGACTTCAAACTTCCCTGTCTGTCGTTCAAGTCACTTCATGGTCTTTTAGCATTCTATCTTTCTAGTCTGATCTCATATTCCTCCAATCTCAGATCATTCCTCTTCATACACTTTGAACTCTAGCCAAACTCCAAGGGTTCCAAAAACTAAATGGATTAAGTCCCCCAAGAAACAGTCTATAGAGGTCCATGAAGGTACCAAAGTAAGGTAGATAAGATGGCCTGTGTGGATGGCTGACTAGCAGGTGAAGTTCCTATCTCTCTATGTTACACTCTTAACTCTCTAGACTTTCTCTACCATGCCACTGAAGACTCCTCAACTCAGAAGTTCACTCCACCCTTCTGAAATTTCTCAAAAAGGAAGTACTCTACTCCCTGTAACCCCTTCTTTTGATTAGCTGGTTCCTCTTAGAACTGCCATCTTAAGGAGAGTGCCCAGACCAGCCACACCATTATTCTCCTCCAAGCTTCCCTCCTGACTTTCCACTTTCTCTACCAAGTTCTCTCTCACAACTCTTGCCCTTCTCCTCTTCAGTTTCCTTTTATGTGCTGTCTTCTCCCATGAGAATGTAAGCTCCTTGAGGGCAGGGACTCTTTATTCTCAGCACTTACAGCACCTCCTAGAACATAGTAAGGGTTTAAACTTGTCAATTCAATCTGTCCTGAGGACAGATTTTTCTATGTTGTCCATCAGGAATATTTTAGTTCTTCTCTATATGTTGTTCCCAAAAGCCTTCATCTCTGAATCATCGTTTCCCCTCTTGGTTTCCCTCAGTTTTGGTTTGAGCTCTCGAAGTTCAGTGTATCTGAGACCTGTCATTTTGCCAAATACTCTATCTTCATTCATTCTATGCACATCAATTCAGCCTTGTGTGCTTAGCTCTCTCATTACTGTTCCACTGAATCAAATTATATCCTTTTTCCTAGTCAGTGAGGAGGTGCAGTGGATAAAGCATCATAGTTGGAGTCAGGAAGACTTGAATTCATATCCAACGGCAGAATGGGCTAACAGCACCTTCTACAATGCAACCTTAAATAAATAAAACTATTAAGAATATGCCTAAAACTATTAAGAATAATAAGATGGCGTACACCCTTCTAATGAGATTAGACATCTTCTGAGTCCAGGTCAGAGGATCCAGGTACAAATTCTATCTATGTTATTGGCTGTGTGACCACGGGCAAGGCAGTTCATGTCTCTGGATTTCAGTTTCTTCTTTTGTACCATAATGGGGTTGATCTCAGTGGTTCTCAACCTTCCTAATGCCGCGAACCTTTAATACTTGTATGTGGGCATATCTGCATGTAGGTGGACTCGCCTGGAGATGGATAGAGGAACAGTGTCTCAGTTCCTAAGACCATCAGAAATATGTATTTTCCAATGGTCTTAGGTGACACCTGTGACTCCTGTGAAAGGGTTGTTCGACTTCCAAAGGGGTTACAATCCACAGGTTGAGAACCACCGGGCTACATAGTTTCTAAGGTTCCTTTCAGCTCCAAATCTATGAACCCTTAATGGAACTTAAGTTGTGTTTGTTCTTTGAGACCAATGCTTCTTTTTCTAGAATTTTGCTAATTACCCCCTTTAACAACACATTCTGTAATTTTATGAGAACAAAATCAAGCTGCTCGGGCCTGTAGTTTGTCCCTTTTCAAAAATAAGGACATTTGGGATCTACCTTAGCAGTAGACACAGCATTATATAACAGGCTTCACGTAGACTCATAGATAGAGTGGGCTAAATCCTGTTCCCTAAAGCAATTATTAAAAAGTCTTATAAAACAGAGCAAATCTCTCATGTAGGTATTCTCATCCTGCAATAACACCATTAGTAAAGAGAACCACCAAATTATTATTCCTGTGGTTTTTTTAGGCATAGTTAATGAGCTACAACTGCCTGCA
Organism: Pseudocheirus occidentalis; assembly: GCA_028646575.1. Taxonomy (NCBI): domain Eukaryota; kingdom Metazoa; phylum Chordata; class Mammalia; order Diprotodontia; family Pseudocheiridae; genus Pseudocheirus; species Pseudocheirus occidentalis. Next base: position 56,319,546 of record CM053593.1, read on the forward strand.
GAAGACATTGTTGAACTCATCAGCCCATCCTTCCTTTGGACCTTTGCCATCAGGCCAAAAAGAATAAACTGATTCTGGGTCCCTGGTAGACCCAGAATGGATGATGTGCTGCATTCTGAGTCAGAAAGACTTGGTCAGCTACTGCCTTAGATGCTTATTTGCTGTGATCTTAGGCCAATTGCTTCAATCTCCCTAAGTTTCCGTTTCCTCATCTGTAAAAGGAAATAACAATACCACCTACCTCACGGGGCTGTTATGAAGTTTAAATGAGATGATGCATGTAAAGCACTTTGCAGATCTTCCAGCACTATATCAATATCTCTTATTATGTATGGCCTTCACTTCTGTTCAGGTTGCCTCTATATCACACAGGATCATAGTTAGGAAGGATATCATCATCACGTATTTCTCTAACACTTTAAGATTTATGTATTTATTCTGTTTTTTGGAGGGGGAAGGCAGGGCATTTGGGGTAAAATGACATGCCCAAGGTCACACAGCCAGTAAGTGTTAAGTGTCTGAGGCCACATTTGAACTCAGGTCCTCCTGACTCCAGGGCCAGTGCTCTATTCACTGTGCCACCTAGCCACTCCCACTTTAAGATTTATAAAGTGCTGCTCATGTGTTGTCTCATTTAAGCTTCACAACAACCCTTCAGGAAAGGTAGCAATTTTATACCCATTTAATAGCTGAGGAAAATTAGGCTGAGATTGGTTAAGGGATCTAGCCCTACCTCCCATCCAATATATAGTAGAAATATAGTAGAAATGCTATCTACCCTATCCATAACAGCTGACCAATCCTGCCTCTGTTTAAATACTTCCAGTGACAGAGAGGTAAATGGAGGTAATTTTTTCCTTGCCTCTCACTTGTCCCTTAACACTGATCTCTGAAAACAAGGGGCAACTAGATGAAGCCATAGATAGAGCCCTGGGACTGGAATCAAGAAGACTCTTCATGAGTTCAAATCTAGTATCACATATTTATTAGCTGTGTGACCCTGGGAAAGTCACTTAACCCTCCTTGCCTCAATTTCTCATCTATAGAAAGAGTTGGAGAAGGAAATGGATTCCAGGATCTTTGCCCAAAATGGGGTCATAAAGTGCCAGACCTGACAAAAAAATGACATAGCAGAAAAATTGAAGACTGGAGCATGCTGGTTGGCAGAACTTAAACCAAACAGAGAAAGAAGGGTCTGGAATGTTACAGGTTGAACAGAAAATTCTAAGAATTAGAGTAACTGGTATTCCTCAAGGTGTCTGCAAACTTTTCTTTCACCCACTCCATGGCAGAGCTCCTCTAACAAAATAATCATGGTGATCAAATTTTGCCTTATACACTAAGCCATCATTTCAGATGTTCTGTTCCACTCAAAATGTCAATTCTCAGACGAGACCTGAAGGGGAGGTCTTGCCCCAGTGCTCATTTTTCTCCAGGCATAGAATTCTTTATAAGATGACTGTTATTACTAGAGACCTTCAGGAGAGGCAATACAGTTACACTGGCCTAGGCTAGACTGCACCTTTCCTCCTCAGCCCCTCATATACCCCTTATCTTACTTTTCCCATACAGCGTCTATTTCAGGTGGGTTAGAGGAAAGTGCCTTTGTCTCCACGATCACAAATGGAAAAAAAAAACAGACCAAGAGAGTGAATTACAGTCATGTATGAAAACAGGTCAAGAGAGAGCAGGAGAGGTCAGAACTAGGAATAGGCATATAGGAGGAGATTCAGGAGAGAAAAAAGTAACAAGGAGAAGAGAATGACCAACAGTGTCCAAGGCTGAAGAATGGTCAAAAGGGATGAGGGTGGAAGAAAGGGCATAAGAGTTAGCAATGCAGAAGAAAACTGGCAGGGCCGTGATCCAAGGTTCAAAATGAGTAGAAATAAATAGGGATTAGGATAGGGATTGGGCCTATGGTCAGTACAGAGAATTTTCAGATAATACAACTCCCTCTACCAATATAGATCAGCACCCCATTTTTTAGTAACAAAGTTTTTTTAAAGTAGCATTTTATTTTTCTAATTACACGTAAAGACAATTTTTAACATTCTTTTCTTCTAAGATTTTGAATTCCAAATTTTTCTCCTTCCCTCCTTCTCTTCCCTCCTCCCTAAGACAGTTACCAATCTGATATGTTATATATGTACTACCATGTAAAGCATATTTTCATATTGATCATGTTGTGAAAGAAGAAACAGAACAAAAGAGGGAAAACTATGAAAAAATAAAATGAAAATAGTATGTTTTGATCTGCATTCAGACTCAATCAGTTCTTTCTCTGGATGTGAATAGCATTTTCCATTACGAGTCTTTTGGAATTGTCTTAGATCACTGTATTGCTGAGAAGAACTAAGTCACTCACAGTTGATCATTGCACAATGTCCAAGTTACCATGTACAATGCTTTCCTAGCTCTGTTGACTTCTCTCAGCATCAGTTCACATCTTTCCAGGTTTTTCTGAAATCTTCCTGCTCATCATTTCTTAAAGCACCATAGTATTCCATCACACTCACATACCACAACTTTTTCAGCCATTGCCCAATTGATAGGCTTCTCCTCGGTTTCCAATTCCAGCAACTTAAATTATTAGATTTGCTTTTAAGTGACTTGCTCAGAGTCACACAGCCAGTTACACCAGAGAGAGGATTTGAACCCAGGCTTCAAGGCCACCTTTCTATCACTACACCATGCTGAGAGAATAGGCAGAGAACAACTTCCAAGAAGATGAATTTTGAATTACATTTCAAGGTCCAGTAAAATCAAGTAAAATTGAACAAACTGAAATGATGGTCTTGAGCCTGAGACATGGGCTCTCTGCTTTATTCTTACTGTGGAAGAATAAAGGCTGACAGCTGTGTGAGTTCCCCAGAGTGAAGTAGGACTCCACAGGGGTTTACACCTGGTAATTGACATATTGGAAAAGGTCTAGTTCCCCAGAGGAATCTTCACAGTTCTCATGCTTAAAGACAATCCAGGCAATCATGAAGCAAGGATCTTAGATGTTCTTCAATGTTCTCACTGCTGGATTATCCTGATTCCTTCTGCTGATGCAAAAGACAATGAAGGAGCCTCAGTGATCTTCCTAGCTATAGCAAGTGACACTCAAATTGAAACAAAAAGGTTGAAAAATGCCTCGACTTTTCCCATCTAAGAGGAATAATTCCTTTGAGTAGTCAGAGATTTTAACTTTTTTTTGAGATTCATATAATTTTAATGAGAACACTGAATTGGAAGTCAGGATACCCGGGTTCTCATATAAGCTCTACCACTAACCAGGTCTTTTATCTTCGGTAAACCACTTGACCTGTATGGCCTTCTGTTTCCTCACCTTTGAAATAAAGGGATCGAATGAGATCATTGCCAAGGACCTCCAAGATATAAATTTCTATTGGGTTCATGAGTTCTGTGAGAAGTGCTGATGAAGTCCAGGATGGAACAATGGGAAGAAATAAACCAGATGGAACTGAACTGGAACAAATGTAAGCCAAGCACTTAGGCTTTAAAAAAATTACACACGCACAGATATAGGATGTAGAAGACTGCTTTGCCAGATATTCATGTGAAAAGTGCCCTGGAGCACATAGGCAAGTAAGCAGAAGAAATAGAGCCCAGCTTGCTCTACATTTGCTCCAACAATGATCTAAGAAGAATGCCAGACTAAAGAGTAATTGGGAAATTGGAGAAGCTACAGTGGGTAATCTTTCTAGCCTAAGATCAAATTTTGATCCATTAGCAAATGACAAGGTACTGTGGAGATACGGTTCTCTGGGATCATGGACACAGTGCCCAGATTTCTGAGCTGGGCCACAGTAACAGGGTAGCCAGAGCTGATCACAGACTTAGCCCAAAGTCCAAGCCAACATCACAGGGTCTCCCAGAGGGTCTGGGAGCATGGAGTCAGTGTCCAGATTGTCACCAGATCATGGAGTCAGGGCCCTAGCCAGGGGCATCATTGCATGGTGCGGGGAGCTTACTCCCAAAGGTGCCAGATTGTCAACATTCACAAAAATGGAAAATGACACATGTTGCAGGGGCTTAGGGAAAATAGGTATATTGATGCACTGCTGGTAGAGATGGGAACTGGTGCAACCATTCTGGAAAGCACTTTGGAATGATACTGCAAAAGTTACTAAACTGGGCAGACCCTTTGATTTAGCAAAACCCTCAAGCAGATAAAAGGGGGAAAATATCTATATGAACAAAAATATTTATAGCCGTTCTTTGTGTGGTGGCAAAAACCAAGAAACTAAGGTAGTGCCCACGAATCAGGGAATGACGGAACAAATCACAGTGTCAATAAAAGTAAGAGAGTACTATTGCACTATAAGAAATGCAGAAAAAATGCTTTCAGAGAAACTCCAAAAGATGTGTATGGACAGAGGTAGAGGAAAGCGAATAGAAACAGAAGAAATCATACTAGAAGGCTGACACTGAAGAAAACAGTTTTGTTCCAATGTTCAAATGCAATGATCCTCTAGGATTCCCCCCCATCCTTTCCCCATCCTGAGTTTATACAATGCGCAAAACTCTTCTGAGAACCCTGAGCAGCCTGGGAAGCCACCCTCAAAACCAGATTTATTTCCTGTACAGAACCTGAGAGAGCAGCTCATATCAAACCCTTTCCTTTTCTGTTGACTTAGAAGCAGGTTGGTTGTTTTACTTACTCCTCTTTTCTTGGCCCCTACACTTTGTAAGGAATCTGGAAGCTGTTAAGATTCCAGATCTTTAAAAACAGTTCAAGATACCAGTCAACATTTCTGAACCTTCAAGCTTACCAAGTTTATTGGCAGTAAATGATTATTCTGTCTCCTTAGTGAAGAACCAAAATAAAGTTATATTTGCACCAGAATATTAAGTAAACAGTGGAGAGCTACCGATGCCTTCCCTATGTCAATCAGACAGTAAGCACTTATTAAACACCTACTTACATTCCAAGCTCTGTGCTAATCAATTGGCAATACAAATAAAGACAAAAACAACAGTCCTGACCCTCAAGTAACTCACATTTTACTGGGGGCAACAACATGCATAAAACTATGTATAAGCAAAAGAGAGACAGAGACAGAGAGACACAGACAGGCAGATATAGAGAGAGACAAAGACAGAAAGAGACAGAGAGAGAGAGAGAGAGAGAGAGAGAGAGAGAGAGAGAGAGAGAGAGAGAGAGAGAGAGAGAGAAAATAAATTGTAAATGGTCATAGAGCAAAAGTATTAGCATTTAGGAGGTCTGGAAAAGGTTCCTTGCAGAAGATGCAATTTTAGTTGAGACATCAAGAAAGCCAGGAGACAAAGATGAGGATGGAAAGAATTCCTGGCATTGGAGACAGCCAGTAAAAAAGCCTGGAGTTGGGAGATAGAGTATCTTGTTGGAGAAACAGCCAAGAAGTTAGTATCTCAGAATCAAAGAAAATGTGGAGGGAAGTAAAATGTATGAAGACTACAAAAATAGGAAGGGGCCAGGTTCAAAAGGTATCTGTAGAACCATGCAGGACACACATAGGCAGTGCTGAATAATCTAGTTTGCCTAAAGCCCAGAGTACATGTGAGAGAATAGTGTAAGACAAAGCTAGAAAGGTAGGGTGCTAAGAGTTTGGGGAGGTTCTTGATTGCCAGGTTAAGAACTCTGAACAATATGGAGGCACAGAAAGGTTTTGAACAAAAGAGTGGTTTGCTATCTAAGTATAGTAATGCCCAATATTTGTAAAGTTTACATTTCGTCATTTGTTTAGTCATGTCTGACTCTTCACGACCCCATTTGGGTTTCCTTGGCAAAGATACTGAGGCTAGATTTGAGCCCAGGAAGATGAGTCTTCCTGACTCCAAGCCCACTACTCTATCCACTGCACCACTTAGCTGCCCTAAAGTTTATAAAGCACTTTTCATACATCACAACTTACAAACCTCTCAGTGAGACCAGAACAACTGGTATCATTCTTTCTCATAGATAAGAAAATGAAAAAGGTTAGGTGATTTGCCCAAGAGACAGTAAATGTCAGGGATCTGATTGTAACCCAGATCTATCTGGTCCACATTTCAATTTTCTAACTAAATCCTAATTATCATTCCACGTATGTCTACCTAACACAAGACAAAATTAGAAAGTCAGCAAAGGTGATCTTTGACTTCCTATCTTTCATTTCCTCTTCTCTCCAAAATTCATATCCTGTCTTCCATTCTAAGACTCTCATTTTTGTCTTTATATCACGGTGCCTTGTGCATTACAATTCCAAAATGTTCAATGAACTGAAAATTCTCCCACAATTATGTTCTAATCTGGTATAGTGTTTACTGCATAGTAGGAGCTTGTATAAATTCTAGTTGAATGAATAGATAAAATGTGCTGCCCAGAATTGAACACAATGGCCTCATTCATCAGAGTATGTCCAAAATATCATCTCCCATGGTCAGCAGAAAGAGCATTTACTCTAGAGTCAGAAGATTCGGGTTTAAATCTACCCTCTGTTATTAATTGTGTGACCTTGGAAAGGTCATTTAACTTCCCTAGGGCTCAGTTTGCTCACCTACAAAATGAAGGATATAGACTAGATGGCCTTAGAGACCCCTTCTAGCTCCAGCCTTATGACCCTCTGATTCTCAGCCCATTGATCTTTTCTTAATGTTCTACCTCCTCTTCCCACTCTTTGATGAATGCAGAGATACAAGAGTGCCCAATATATACAAGGACTACTCCGGTCAAGGGGTGGGAGGTGAGCAGGGAGAGTCAGCAATTTGCAAACCATCCCCTTTCCCAAGGGTACAAAGCTGAAGAGAGCAGACTGGACTGGCTGCTGCTGCTTCTCCCACTCTTGTCTAGCCAATCCTTCTGCTTTAAATGCCTAAATTATTTTATGGGAATTTTGACAGCTTAGATTAGATGGCATAATCAAGACAAACTAGTTATTTCAACAGGGCCCCTGAGGACAAATCAGTGATTCTAAATGTTTGTGTATTGACATTTTTCCTTCCAGCCATGGTAAGGGTGTGGTTTATTAACATCGGGCCTATTTTGTTTTTAAAACCAGGCTCCTTATCTCTGGCCTGTCAACCACAGAGCCACTTCATCCATTTTTAATATACCACTTCCCACCTCTGCAGTCTCCTGAGACTTTCAGAAAAGGCACAACATTCATTTCCTTTACTAGAGGAGCAGCTCTCTGCCTTAATGTAGAGAAGCGCCCTCAAAGAAGGCAGCCAACCCTCAGGGATGGGGGTGGAGGAAAAGGAGACTGGAAGGGACTGGAGAGGTCACTAAGTACATCCCTATCATTTTACAGAGAAGGAAACTGAGGCTTGGCAAGATTAAGTGACTTACCCTAGCTCAAATGGCTCATAAGTACATTCCACATTGCTTCTCATAACTCTGTGAACTAAGGGAAAGTGTGAATAATTGCAATCCTCAATACACCTACAAACTTAATTTTAATCAGTGTTCAATCTCAGTCCAAGTTGCTGCAGGTCTCTCTTTGCGTAAATCATCTCATCTCTCTGGCTATCAGTCTTCTCATTTGTAAAGAACAAAAACAAAGAGAAAATGGGTTGGATTGGATGAGCCACAAGTCTCCTTCCAGCATGGAAATTTTAGCTCTTCATCTTAGGGTTGGTTTTGGTTTTTGGTTGGATTTTGTTGTGGTTGCTGTTGTGACAGCTAATGACCTGGATGTCTCTAACAAATATTCCATCTTCCCTGTCTTACTTTCCTTACCATGCCTGGGTCTAACGAGCAGAGAGTGGTTTAACTGATACTCTATCTAGTAAGATTGAGATAGAATGACTGGCTGTCAGGAGGAGGAATAATAATGGCCTAGCATTTACATGATACTTAGCATGTTACAGGAGCTTTACAATTTTATTCCATTTGATCTCCACAGCTACCATGGGAAGTGGATGCCCTCATTATGCCCATTTTACAGATGAGCAGATCAAGACAGACAAAGGCTAAATGACTTGCCCAGGGTCATGTAGCTAGTAAGTATCTGAGGTGGGATTTAAATTCAGGTCTTCCTGACTCCAGCACCAATGCTCTGTCCACTGTGCCACCTAGCTGTCTCCAAAGAAAGAGAGCTGCCCTGCCCCACTGTGCCAAGGAGTTCAGTAAGGGAATACAGGGAGATTGGAGGGTACAAATGAAAAGGCTATAATTAGTATGCAGAGTGCCAGAGAGGGAAGCATGCTGGAGGGGAGAATCAGAATTGGGTGTGTATCTTAGCTCTGAAAAGGATTAGCTGTAGATTGTGACCTGGAGTCACTCATATAGCCTCTGAGTCTCAGTCTTATTTGCAGAATAAGGATAATCAGGCAGTCGTTTCTGTGTTTACAATGTGCAAGACACTATGCTAAGCACCAGGGATACAAAAAAAGGGAATAAGCAGTGCCTGCCCCCAAGAAGCATCATCATTCTGCTGAGAGACACATGTTAATAACTAAATGCACACAAGCTATACAGAGCAGATAAAGGTGATCTGAGGGGGGACTTGGGAAACTTGGAAAAGGCTCCTGCAGAAAGTGGGATTTGACCTGAATCCTACATGAAGTGAGAGGAGCTAAGATGTAGAAGTGAGGAGACAGAGCAATCCAGGCATGGGGGACAGACAGCCAGTGCAAAGGGATGGAGACTGGAGATGGAGTCAAATGGAATCTGGAGATGGACCGGCCCATTCAAGGAAGTGCAAGTTGGCCAGAGTCATTGGGCCATAGAGTGGAGTAAAGTATTAAACTCAAATGGTAGGATGGAGCAAAGTTATGAAAAGCTTTAAATGCCAATCTTTTTTATTAACTTTTGTTTGTTTTTAGTTTACATCATTGATTTCCACAAGATTTTGAGTTACAAATTTTCTCCCCTTCTTTCCCCTACCCACCCCCCAAAACAGTGATCTCACTGTATACCCCCTCCCCCAATCTGCTCTCTCCTATATCCTCCCCCATCACCCCTCTGACTTTCTGGTAGAGCAAGATGGATCTCACTATTCCAGTATCTTATTTCCCAGTTGCATGTAAATAATAATTAAATATATATTTTTAACACATGATTTCAGAACTTTAAATTCTAGATTCTTTCCCTTCCTCCCTTGTCTCCCACCCCCACTAGAAAGACAAGCAAATCAATACAGGCCACATATGTGTAGTCACGAAGAACATCTCCACAATGGACATATTGTGTAACACTGACGATATTTCCCTCTTTCTATCCCACCCTCCCCTTGTTCTATTCTCTACTTTGTCCCTGCCTAAATGCCAATCTTTATAGTTGATCCTGGAAATAGCAGAGAGCTCCTGAAGCTCACTGAGCTGACATGAATCATAATACTTTGAAGAAAAATGGCCTGTTGGGTTGTTTCTGTGTGACAAGCACTTAGAGCATTCAAAGAATGTACTTTTGTCCTTTTGTTGGTACAAAACAGGAGAAGCCACGGATTGCCAGGAAATCAAGCTGGAGGCAGACAGGCAGGGGACAATAGAAAACAGAGCAGAGAGAAGATAGTCTCAAGTAAAGAAAATGACCAAAGTCAGCAACAGTAGTTCCAAGCTTTGATGAGGAGGGGAAAGGCAAGGAGCCAGGGGATGGAAACAACAGACAGGCAGAATTATGTTAACAAGCTGTACCAAAAATGCCTTCCTAATGGTGAATAGCTAAATAAATTGTGGTATGGGAATGCAAAGGAATATTACTGCAGAATAAGAAGCGAGAAATGTGAAGAATTCAGAGAAGCACGGAAGACATCTGAGCTGATGCATATTGAGGTGAACTGGGAAGATAACATAGACATCTACAATTGAAATGGAAATAAAGCCAAGCTGATTTGCTATGTGGCTATGATGTCCTAGTTTGGCCCTTGAAGAGGGTTGAGAAAATGCACCTCCCTCCCTTCGTTACACAGGTGGAAGAACTATAGGACCCCCCCCCATGCAATATAGAACATTGCAAATACTTTCAGATGTTGTCAATATGCTGATTATCATTACTGAACTTTTGTCCTTTTTTTTAAAGTTTCTTTTCTTTTTTAATTTTAGACTTCAAAACATAAATACATAAGAAAAGAAAAAGAAACATATTATAAACTTAAATATTGAAGCCTAAATACAAAATAAGAAAAGGGAAAATTAAGCATGTCATGGACACAGCAGAATGTAAGAGATTCAAAATATATAGCAATAAATTTCCATTTCAAGAAAAATGTATATAATAAAAATTACTCATTGTGTTTAGAGTTGTCCATCTTTTCTTTGCTTGCTTGTAAGTTTTCTTTTATTCTCTGCTATGCACTTTTTACTTTGTTCTTTTTCCTCCTTTGTCTCCCCCACCCACCCAGGTTACAGTTAAGCATGGAGATATATGTGTGTGTAGACACACATATGCATATACATACATACATACATAGACATATACTTTCCCTAACAAATTCTACTCCTGATCTTTGTTTTTTTGTTTGTATGTATCTCTTATTCCCTATCCCTCCTGACTCATCTACTTTACTTCTATCCATTACTTTGCCCTCCTATTACTTAACTTACCCCCCCCCCAGGATTCCTCACTTATCTTTCCATTTTCATGAATCTAAACACCCTTCTGTACCCTGCTTTGACCTATATTCCCCCATCCTCCACTCTAAATATCCCTCCCTTATCCTTCCCCCCTCCCTATCCCTTAGCTTTTTATTTTTCTGAATGTCAAAGATCTTTATACTTTCTCTCTCTCTCTCTCTTTCTCTCTCTCTCTGTATATATACATATATACACACATGCACATATATATGCATGTATGTATATATACATATAGGTGTATGTATGTATTATTCCTTCTTGAACACATTCCCAATTAAAGTAGGTTTCCAGAACTAACAACCTTCCTCCCCCATCTAATTCCTCTGTGTTGGTTCTTCCTCTGCCACCTCATTTGTATGAGATAATTACTCTTTTTATAGTTGTTCCTAAATGGTTTCACTTCTTAAAGATATATCATACTCAGGTCTACCTCAATCTTTCTTACAAACTATCCAATTACTCATAACAATCTTAGATACATGTTTTACATTTTACATACATAAAAAGGTAAACAGTCTGTCCTTATCGAGTCCCTTGTAATTAGTCTTTGATGTGTACCTTGTATTTCTCTTGGTTCTTGTATGTCAAATACCCTATTAAGTTTAAGGGTTTTTTTTCTTTTTAAACAAAGTACTGAAAGTGTGACAATTCTTTAATTGTCCATTTTTTTCATTCATGGTTGTGTTTAGCTTTGATGGGTATATTTGCAGTCAGAACCTCAGTTATTTTGCTCTTTTATATATATATATATATAGTGTTCCAAGACCTGTGGTCTTTTAGTGTCACCACTCCTGGGTCTTATGTGATTCTAATTGTGGCACTGCTACATTTAAATTTTTTTCTTGTTCATAATATTTTACCCTTGAGCTGGGAGTTTTGGATTTTATCTATTATATATATATGTGAGTTTTCCTTATAGTATCTCTTGGAGTTTTTTTTTCCTATTTCTACTTTCCTCTCTTGTTGCAATGCTTCAGAAATTTTTTCATAACTTATTTCTTGTATTATTGGAACAAGATTCTTTTTTTGGTCAGAACTTTGAAGTAGTCCAGTCAGTCTTATGTTTTCTCTTCTTTATCTGTTCTCTAGATCTGTTGTTTTTCTTAAGAGATGAAGCTCTTTTGAGCCCCTACTCTTATTTATTTTTACTGTTCTATGATTGACAAGGAGCACTATTTTTTCTCTATTGTGGGGGAAAATCTTTAGGGCTTGGAATTTTCTGCCATATTCTACCATATTTCCAGAATCCTCTCCTCCTCTTTCTTTTAAAATTCTTTTCACAATGGTTGACTTTCTGAATAGGAGAAGGTAGGAACAATATATTCTGAAATAAGTTATACAAAACTGAAAGTTGATTAAAAATAAATAGGAAAATAATGTCTTGTCATCAGTTCTGTCCATAAAGGTCTGTCCCTCCTACTCTGGATCATATCTCTCAGTCTTAAAGACCTCTTCTGTTTCATCAGATCATAATGGCACTTTTTCTAGACAGAGTCAGAAAACTTATAAGGTCCAGATCATATCCAGGGTTTATGCTGGACTTGAACAGAAGGTGGACGGAAAGAAGAGAAGCCTGACTAGATAATCAGCCCTTGAATAAATGAGAGTTGGACCAGGTTAACTAAGTAGGGGAAGGAGATCACAGAGGTTTCTCATGTCCAAGTCAAGTCAGAAGCTAGTTTTGATTCTGTTTGCTTCTTTTGAAAGCTGCTTTCCCTAGAATTATTGAGAACTTAGAACTTTAAAACTTAGCTTAGGGATATTTTTTCCTAACCAGCATTGGAACACACACAAGAGTTGTGGACCTAGATCTTGAAGTCACAGAGAAACCACTATGTATCTAAAGCTTCTTCTAATTCAGTAAGGAGACTCTCTCCAGATGAAATATCTAAATCATAGGTGTTACATAAGCAGCCTAAACCAGGCTGCTAAAATGTAATAAGAAAATGTTTAATGAAATAAATTTAAAAATAAATTAGAACTTGCTGGTGTTGTTCAGTAATTTCAATTGTGTCTGCCTCTTTATGACTTCATTTGGGGTCTCATTGGCAAAGATCCTGGAGTGGTTTGATACTTCTTTCTCCAGCTCATTTTACAGATGAGAAAACTGAGGCAAATAGAGTTAAGTGACATTCCAGGGTCACAGGCTAGTAAGTGTCTGAGGCCAGATTTGAACTCAGGAAGATGAGTCTTCCTGACTCCAAGTCTGGTACTCTATACACTGTGCCACCCAGCTGCCCCAGTAGAACAGAGATAATATCAATATGTAGTTTTTGAAGACAATATAGGGTCACCATGGGGCAACTAGGTGGCTCAGTGAGTAGAGCACGAGCCCTGGAGTCAGGAGGACCTGAGTTCAAATCCAGCCTCAGACCCTTGACATACTAACTAGCCATGTGACTTTGGGCAAGTCACTTAACCTCAATTGCCCTCCCAAAAAAAATTTATACACACATACACACACATATCTATATATAGGGTCACCATTTCTATGTGAGACTGACATTGATGATCTAAATCATACCTTCCCCCCAACCCCTAGAGATTAAAAATATTCAAGTTCTTTAGAATAATTTGATCATTTAGCTTTGGATTTCCCGGATGAAAATTCAAAAAGTCAAAAGTGTGATAGCCCCTACCTGAAACAAAAGTAGGATTTTGGAACTAGAAGTTCATTAAAAATTATAGGGTCATGGATTTAGATCTGGAAAGGATCTTAGAGATCAGAGCACCTCCTCATAAGGTCATTGTGAGGGTCAAATGAGATAACGTATGTATAACCTTTGCAAACCTTAAAATGCCATATAAATGCTGCCTATTCCTATTATATGACACAGTGGAGAGAGCATTGGAATAAGGAATCAGGAAAACCTGAGTTCAAATCCAACCTGAGACACTTTCTAGCTGTGTGACCCTGGGCAAGTCACTTTATTACCTTCTCTAATGCCCCCACTTTACAGATACAGAAACTAAGATTAGAGAGGTTAAATGACCTACTTGAGATAACACAGGTAGTAAATAAAAGAGCTGAGATTAAAACCCAGGTCTTGTCTCTAAATTGAGAGCCAGTTGTCTAATCGAGCTCCCTCATTTTATAAAGACCAGAGCTACATGATTTGCTCATGGGAACACCAGGAACAGAACCTAGATCACTTCATGCTTAGTCTACTTTTTTTTTGCTTTCTTTTTGGAGGGCAGAACGATTAGGGTTAAGTGACTTGCTGAAGATCACACGGCTAGTAAGTGTTAAGTGTCTGAGTTCAGATTTGAACTCAGGTCCTCCTGACTCCAGGGCCAGTGCTCTATTCACTGCACCAACTAGCCACCCGCCTCAGTCTACTCTCAATATTGCCTTGATTGACTCATAGGCATCCTCCCTTTTCCCCACCACCCTCACCACCATCCTTGATCCCTTTCTCTTTTGCATCTATACCAGCTTTCTTAGCCAGTACTTGTGGTCTCTCCTATTCTGTCTGCTGTCATACCTACATCTGGGTCACTTCCTTTATCCCTCAAATCATGATAGCTTTTCCTCCTCCATCATGTCTGTTTTCTGTCTCTTCAGCTGGTGACAAATGCCACAGATTGCTATGGCAGGTGAAACAATGTTTTCAGTAGGGATCAGAAACATAGAAGAGTAGGGACTGGACAAACCAAAAGAAATATGCCCTATTGAAGACTGACACATTTAGCTTTCATCTTCTGTACTCTAGGGATATTGTAAATGTTAATCCTTGTTACTATTTCAACTATATCCCAGCTTAGAAGAGTTGATAAAGTTCTTTTCATTTTTTTTTTAACCACCATTTGGCAGCTGAGGAAATAAACACAGAGATGGAAGCAGTTCCTTGAAGTCACTCAGCACCTTGGACAGTGATCAAGGAGGAAACAGAAGGAAAGTCTCCTAAATTGTCCCCTTCTTTCTCTCCATACTCTCCCCAGCATAAGCTCTCTGCCAAATGCTTTTCATTGAACTGTGGTTTAATGAAATCTGGGAAAACTTAAATGCAGCTGATTTGGACATAGAGGGAAGAGCTCGATTGGGGTAGAAAAGGAGAAGAACAAGGTAAAACTTAGAAAATGCCCTCTGTTGGTTCTTCTCTGGAAGTTCAGCATTCTTTCTTTACTCATTCAAGAAAATTTTTACTTGGACTCTTTTTGTTGTTGTTCAGTTGTTTTAGACTCTTCATTATCCCATTTTAGAGTTTTCTTGGCAAAGATACTGGAGTGGTGTGCCATTTCCTTCTCCAGCTCATTTTTCAGAAGAAGAAAATAAGGCAAAGTTAAGTGACTTGCCCAAGGTCACATAGCTAGCAAGTGTCTGAGCCTGAACTTGAATGCAAGTCCTCCTGGTTCTAGACCTGAGGTTCTATCCATCATGTCACCAATTTTTCCATACTATGTACTATACTCAAGGAAATTACAAAAGGGGTTTGGGGTTTTGTACTGTGTTTTATTTTTGTTCTTGTTCTTTTGTTTTTTACCAGAATGCTCCAGTTTATTGTTAATGACAGAACCACAGGATTTCAGAGCCAGTGAAGGGATTTCAAAGGTCACCTCATCTAATCAGTGTCTAAATAAAAATTTAGAAACTTCAAGGACTGGGAAGTCTACTATTTCCCCAGGCTGCCATTTCAGTTTCTGGATAGTTCTCATGGTTAGGAAGTTTATAACAATGCAGAAATTGGTCTCTGCCATTACCAAAGTCCAGACTTCAATCCAGTAGAAACTTGATAGGTCATACAGTCCAAAGCACTCATTTTTGTATTTGAAGCAACTGATACCCAGAGAAGTTGGCCCTTGTTCCTAGTGTGTCCTTCTGGGGTCAAGCAAAACCAGTCTAGTCCTTCCAGGTGCCAGAGGATCTCAATGCCCTTCCTTCACTTAGGTCTCCATTTAAGCAATATAGGACTATCTCCAGTTGTCCTGATTTGTATCTTGCCACAGGACCCACATGACTCTGGAAGAGAAAGTGAGGCTGGTGACTTTGCACAGCCGCCCTCCCCCAAATCCATTTTACTGGCAAGTCATGCCATCACTTTCCTGATGTCATGGTCCTCTTCAAAAACAAAAGACAACAACAACAATTTAAGCAATATCTGCTGAGAAAGCCTCACAAGCTGTGACCAAAAGGAGGGTTCAGTTTAATCAATTTATCAGTCAAGATTTATTATGTTTACTATGTGCCAGTCACTATGCCAACTAAGTGTCAAGCAAAGTCCTTAACCTTACAATCTAATGAGGATGGCTATCATTTAGAAAGCACTTGAAGGCTTGTAAAGTGCTTTATGAATATTACCTCATTTTATCCTCACAGCAACTCTGGGAGGTAGGTGTTATGATTATCTCCATTTTACAGATTAGAAGACTGAGGTAAGTAGAGGTTAAATGACTTCCCCACATGACAAATATTTGGATGTACAACGTTTTGATTCCAGATCCATCATTCTATCTGCTATGTCACCTGCCTGCTTAGTTTAGTCAGAGCCTAGCAAGGATACCGAATCAAGATCAAGTCTGCTGTGGCCAGAAGCCCTGACTCAGTCTCTTTGGGTAACAGGGATAAGGAGGGGTTTGAGAGGCTAAACTGAGAGCATTTAGACTCCCCTGTCCTCCTGCTCCTGCCTTTCTCCTCTTCTCCTCCATAATAGATGACCCTAGCAGAGCTAAGTTTGCAAAAATCTTGGCCCCCAGCTCCAAAGAGTACTACTGTGCTGAACCTTTGACTCAAGATCTCGAAGTATCATTGTCAATATATAGACCATAGATTTGGAGTTGAAATGGATCTTAGAAGTCATCTGGTTAAACTCCCTCATTTTACAGATGAGGAAACCGAGGCCCAAAGATGTTAAGTGAATTGTCCAAAGTCATATGAATAGTAATCAGCAGTCCTAGGATTAGAACCCAGTTTGTCTGATTCCAAATCCAATGTTCTTTCCTCTGCCTCACACCCTAATATTTCTAAATATTTCAGACCTAAAATATTTCTAAATATTTTCTTGCTACCTAGATGAGGTCCAGCTTGGTTCTTGACTCTTCCAGCCCAGCCCACCTTTCCTACTCCACTTCTGCTTTCTTAGAATTAACCCTACAATAGCTTCATGGTATTCTCTAGTTCAGTCTCCCATTGCCAGCAGTGGCCAAAGCACTGCTCCCTGATGTAATAACAAACAAGTAAATAATACCACGTGCCAGGCTCTGTGCGAAGCACTTTCTAGTCATTTTCATTTGATCCTCACGACAATCCTGGGAGGTAGGTGCTATTATTATTGCCATTTTGCACATGAGGAAACTGAGGGAAACACAGGTCATATAACTAGGAAGTATCTGAAGTTGGATTTGAACTCAGATCTTCCTGACTCCATGGGCAGCAATCTAATCGTCATACCACCTAGCTGTACTTGAATGTATCTATGTATCCTGAATAAAATCTCAGTTCTCCTACCCTAGTTATTTATTGATCTGTTCTCAAGTAAGCTGAAATCACAGACTGAAAATCTCTGTTTGGGGCTATTTGTAGGGGATGTGACTGGGCCGTGGGGAAAGAGGACCTCATTTAGGTGGCAAAGAAGTAGAAGAGGGTTGACAAAGGTAAGATTAGGCAGGTGAAAAGGGAATGGGTGAAAAGGATTAAAAGCTCAGTTCATCAAAACTTCCCCTCCGCTAGCCTCACTTCCTCTCAAACCAAGGAGAGTAAGGAGGTCTCCTGTTGCTTCAGCTAATGGTAACAAGCAGGTGTCTGTCCAATTCTCATTAACAATCTGCTCTGGTAACCTCTGCCAGACTCTCTATTTTTAGAACAATAGGAAAGGCATGACTAATTATAAGGAAGTAGCCAAAACTGTAAACTCCAAGCCCTAGGGGGAGGACTGGGGAAAGGTGACTTGGACAATGTGTCAGTCAGGGTAGGGTTTGCTAGTGGCTTGGAGAGGAGGGAGACCAGAAGACCCAATTACTTACAGCCTGGGGAACTGATGAGCCTGATAAGCTTTCCTCAGAACCAGAGACTGAATCCAGGTGCAGTTAGGGCAGGGAGCCCTAGAATGGCATCCTGGAAGGCCCCCTTCAAGCTACAATGTTTTCCTGCTTCCTTTCCTACATCCAGGACTGGGAAGGGGCCTTTCTTCCCCAGTGTGGCTTTTGTCTCTGCTAACCTGGGATGGGGTGACATTGATTGGTCTCAAAGGTGGTTATGCATTTCATGTGTGTAATGACTCTAATGATGGGTTGGAATACAATGGCAGTAAACTGTGCTATTTACTTAACACTTTGGGAGTTGCAAATTTATGCAAATTTATATGAATATTAATATACAGAGCCAAGCGTTTTGGCAATATTCAGTGTTTTGTTTGGTTTAGTTTTTAGTTGTGATTGTTCCAGATGTTAAAGTGTCTAAAATAGTTCCAAGCCTGAGATACTTGGAGAAGTCCTCAGTTTGGCATGCACAAATCTGGAACTCTATGAAATGATGCTTGCCCTCAAGGAGCTTACGTTCTAATAGGGGAGGCAAGCCACATAAAGCAGTAGTGATCAGGGAGGGATCTTTTCATTTGAAAATCACAGAGATAATAAGAAGAACCAAAGACATTTATTGATATGTACTTTTTAGTAGCAATCACATTAATTAATTGATTGCATCGAGGTACAGGATGGAAGCAGGTGATCAAGAGAGTGAAATTGCAAGCAGGAGAAATGGTAAGAAAAATATTGAACTGAATGGAATCTGAAGCACATCAATACAATATATGTCAATTCCTCAGGGAATAAGGAAATAGGTCTTAGCTGGAGACATTTCCTCAGTTAGGGGAAGCTAAGTTTTACTCACTGAGCTGGTGCCCTGGCCTAAGTCCTATTTGTTAACTCCCCTTGGGATATATAGTCTTCTCCTTTCTTTGAACCTCTCCCAATCTCCATTCTCAATGGAATCACAGAATCTTAGCCATGGAGGAGACTTCAAAGTATATTTAGACCAATGCTAAATTTAGCCCATGACCAATCATCGTTTCTACTCAGTCTTCAACTTCCACTCACTGCTCTTCTTCCCACATGACAATCATTCAAATACTTGAAGATAATGATCCTAAGTCCCCTGGTCCTCCTCTAAGCTAAATACCCTCCATTCATTCTATCCTTAAACAGCATGTTCTACAGACTTCAGACCAACATGCCTACTCTCTCCTGGATCTGCTCCAGTTTGTTTAAGATCTTCCTAAAATGTGCTGCTCCATGTATGACCTGCCCAGGGTATAGGGCACCAGCACCAGGACAACCATTGACTCAAAAATCAGTTGTATAGGACTTTCTCCTTATTGGTAGAGAATGATTATTCAATCTTCCCATGCAGGTGGAGTTGGTGAGAGCTGGAGAAGAACAGGATACCAGCTCTTTTGGTTTCCACCTTTGAGAGAGACTTGCCATTTCAACTTCCCTTCACCCTGAAGAGAGAGGAAGATTTTGGGAGGAAGTTGACATGGATAGAAGTTAGCAATCTCTATCATGTCCTATTCTCAGCTTCCCACAGTGGAGACTTTTAGGCAATTTCCCTTTAGATGAGATCTGAGACTCTCAATTAAGCTGACTTTTCTCTCTTCCAGTGGGAGAGTTCATTCATTCTGTATTGTCTGATATGTTTTTTCATATATACTTTCTCTGGTTTCTTTTCAGTTATTAATTTGGGAAAATGGGTTTATTTGCTATTCATGTTCATTGTGGAATTGATATTTTTGTAGGAAGAGAGTCAAGCCTTGGATATCTAGCTTGGATCTTCCTTTCCTGTTAAATAATAGCAATCAAAGATACAATTTGAAGGTAAAAATCACTTCCCCTATACTAACAATATTTAAAGGAGAAGTTAGATATGTCTATCCTAACAACCCACCCCTATTTGAGAAGAGCAGAGCAGCCAGCCTCTTGCCCCAAACTCTTGCTTCCTCTCCTGGTAGGAATCAAAGTCTGCCTTGAAAACTGAAAACCATATTGTAAAGCAAGCACAAGCAGCTTTCCAGAAGAATGCTACTGTGAGCAACTTTTAAGGTTCTGATTATACAGTATAGTGAATACTCTATTTATTCCATAACTAATCAAAGCAAAACATTCACAGAAAATCAAGGTACACCATTCACAATGTTACAACTTATCACACATAATCAAAATACAGCATTCACAACAGCTTATCACAGAAAATAGCAACATAGTTTCTACCACAGTAGTCACAAAGTTTTCAACAAAGAGCAATCATTTAGTAACTCATTCAATCATCCTTAAGGAGGCTTGCATCCTCAAGGAACACAAAGTACAATAGTCAAAGTTCTCCACACATGGGGCATACTAAGTTAATCAGTCACTTATTCAGTCATCAATCACTAAGCATAATCATTTAGTCAGTCATTCAATCAACTCAATCATTCAATCATCCTTTATCATTCACTATTCAATCACCATAAAATACACAGATCCTCCACCCCTAGATCACTAGTAAATTTACAATTTCTCAGTCAGTATATAGTATCCAAGTAAACTCTTCTTTCAGCTTGACTCGGGGTGATTTCTCACATTCCCTGGATCCCCTCCCATGGTTCCAGATCCTACCTGGATTCACCAAACTTTCCGCTGGGTTCAAAGAAGACAGCTCCCAGGTCCTTGTCCAGTTCTTCGTGCAGTTCTTACTCCACACTGGAGCTCACAGTGTCCAGTCCATCTCAAATCCTTCACAGTCTCTGTTCCTAGGAAGACAAAGTCACCAACAGGTTCATAAAAAGTACCAGCATCACAGTCATGCTTCCTCAGTCTTTGGCAGCTCTAGCTGGAGCTCAGAAATCCTTAGCAGCTCTGGCTGGCCCTCAGATTCAGCAGAAGTTTCAGATGGTTCACAGGATCAAAATCACTTCATCCAAGTTTTCAAAATCAAAACCATTCTCTTCAGCCTGCATGGGGCTATCCTCATCAGCCTCCTCAGCTCCTCTTCAGCCCACCAGTGGCAGCTTCTGCCTCCATGAACCTTGCTTCAAGAAGATCTGACTCTCCCTATCTGGGTTTTCCCTTATATATTGTATTGCCCCTCCCTGTTCAGCCCCTTCCCATTATATCAGCAGCAGGAGGCAGGAGTTTATACTTTCTATTTCTTTAACAGAGGCTTAATCTGAACTAGGTGCTAAGTACCTCAGCTTAGCAATACAAACGGAACTTCAAATCTCATTATTGTTACATACATCTAAACAGACTCAGATAAAAACCAAACATCTCTCTTGCTTGCAAGGAATGAGAGCTTTCTTACCTGACTTTCAGTCTGTACCCAAGTAGTCAAATGACAGAAGACCTCTGACCCCCTTCAGCTTTACTATTCTTATCTAGACTAAAATTTTTCTACTCCTGCCCACTTCAGCCTTTCCCAAGTTACTTATAATATGTATATAATAACATAATTACACATAAAGGAATGCTTCATTGTATTTAGTTCAAAAAATTGCTTTCTTTCCATGAAATCAATAAGCATTTATTAAGTACTTACTATGTACTGGACACTGTGCTAAATACTGGGTCTATAGAAAAAGCAAAAACAATCCTTGACCTCAAAAATCTTATATGCAAGTAGTGGAAACAACACATACATAAATAGGTATGTGCAAAATATGTACAGAGTAGATGGAAGGGAGCCCTAGAAGGAAATTGCTAGCTGGGGTGGGAGGTTGGGAGGGAACCCAAATAGAAAAGTTCTTCCATAGAACGTGGCATTTGAGGCAAATTTTAAGGCAATGGTTCTCAGTCTTCCTAATGCTGCAATCCATTAATACTCATATGTGGGTGTATCTGCATGTGGGCAGACCCGCCTGGAGATGGATAGAGGAGCAGTGTCTTGGTTCCTAAGACCATCAGAAATATGTGTTTTCTGATGGTCTTAGGTGACCCTTGTGAAAGGATCATTTGACCCCCAAAGGGGTCATGACCCACAGGTTGAGAACCACTACCTTAAGGGAAGATAGGGGCTTTAAGTAGAGATAAGGAGAGAGAGAGAGGGAGGGAGAGAGACAGAGAGACAGAGAGAAAGACAGAAAGAGAGAGAGAAGAGAAGGAGAGAGAGGGAGAGAGGAGGAGGAGAGAGAGACAGAGAGACAGAGACAGAGAGACAGAGATAGAGAGAAAGACAGAAAGAGAGACAGAGAACAGAAGGAGAGAGAGGGAGAGAGGGGGAGAGAGAGAGAGCACATTCTAGGTATATGTAACACTTCCCAGTGCAAGGGCACAGCAATGGAGATGATGAACCATCATATGCCAGTAATGCCAAGTAAGACTGGATTGTCAAGCACATAAAGAAGAGTAATGTCTAAGAAGACTACAAAGATAGGAAAGGGCCCAGGCTGAAGAGGTTTAAATAAATGCCAAATCACTTAAAACAACCTGTGAAAAATCATTTTTTAAAGGGCAATCAATTTTAAATGTGAATTCCTAAACTTTAATTTTCTTTTGTTCTGAGGTTTTGATCTGTTGTTTTCTTAAAGAAGGACCCATCTCTGGAATACCTGTTACAAGGCACCTCATAAATAAGTGAATTGAGTGCATTGAGAGGTGGCCAGGACATTCTGGACATGAGGACTTCCTTTCTGAAACTTGGATGGCACACAAATTTATGTGACCTTAGGCAAGTCAGAGAAACTCTGCAAGCCCCAGCTTTCTCATCTATAGGATGAACATAATACTATTTGTGCTATCTACCTCAAATGTTGTGAGGAAAGTGTTTTGTAAACCATTAAGAATTACCCAAGTTGGGACAGCAGGTCATTTTTAGTCTGGCAACTCCATTTGTCAAACTACCAAAAGCAATGTGGGCCATCTGAACCATCAAATCCTCCTAGAGAGTTTCTAGATTCAGAAACTTCTGGGGGCAGAGATAAACACTGGCTTTCTCGGCTATTTCTGGCAGTATCCTCTCAACCTGATGTTTGGAAAGTCCTGTAGAGAATTTGGCCCTAAATGTAATGGAATTGGCTGGAGTACTCTTACCACTGGGGACTGAAGCCAAGGGAGGAGGCTGCTAATCTGTGATTACAAGCTATAAAGATACTCCAGGCCTCGTGTGGAGAATGAGGCATTTAACTGGTACAAGGAGTCTACCAGTCAGGAACCCTGAGGATTTCCACACTGGGACACTTGAAGTTGGCTTCAGCCATGGCCCATTGCCAGAAGGGCACAGGAAGAAGGTAACAGAGGTTTGTCCAGAAGAAATATGAAGGGGAAGAGAGAGAAATGGCCTCTATTGCTCTCCCACTGGTCTGTAGATAATAGCAAAATTCCCTGCAGTGGCCAGCCCTGTCCAGAGCCACCATTTTTATTAGTATTGGCAAAGGTGAGGAGCAAGATGCAACTGTACAGTGCTGAGTCCTGGGGAGGGGGGGGACAGAGGGAGACAAAGAGGTTCCTGGACCACTTACGGACTTCAGGTAGTAGAATCAAGCTGTTGTTGGTTTTTTTGTTTTTTGTTTTTCTTTTTGCAGGGGTAAGGCAGGGCAGTTTGGGTTAAGTTACTTGCCCAAGGTCACATGGCTAGTAAGTCTTAAGTGTCTGAATTCAGATTTGAACTCAGGTCCTCCTGACTCCAGGGCCAGTGCTCTATTCACTGTGCAACCTACCTGCCCCAGGACCAAGCTCTTTTAAAGAATGTATTAAATTGCGGCAGCTAGGTGGTGCAGTGAATAAGGCACTGGCCCTGGAGTCAGGAGGACCTGAGTTCAAATGTGACCTCAGACATGTAACACTTACTAGCTGTGTGACTGTGGGCAAGTCACTTAACCCCAATTGCCCTACATTCTCCCCTCCAAAGAATGTATTAAATCCTAGAGTTGCCTCTTGTTTTTGCACTGTAATCATTTCCACTTAAGATTATTCTGCCTCCAGTATCACTTTGTTTTTTCAGTGAACAAAAATCTGTTTTCTCTTCTCCTCTCCCAGCATTGAAAAAATAAAAAGACATATTAAAAATTTTGCATACAAACAAAACAAATTCCTAAATTGACCTTATTCAAAAAGCATATTTCTCAATTTGCACCCTAAATTTGTCACTTTTCTGTCAGAAGATGGGTTCATATTTGGACCTCCGGAATCATGGTGGCTCATTGCAGAATTCTTACATCTTTCAAAATTGTTTGTCTTTACAATGTTATTGTTAGTATTTTATAAACTGATCTCAGGGTCTGCTCACTTCCCTCTGTATGAGTTCATATAAGTCTTCCCAGGTTTCTTTGAAAACCTCTCCCTCATCATTTCTTACAGCATAATAGCACTCCATTACATTCAAGTACCATAATTTGTTCAGCCATTCTCAACTGATGCCCCCACACTTAGTTTCCAATTCCTTGCCACCACAATAAGAGCCACTATGAAGACTTTTGTGCCTATGGGTCACTTTCTTCTTTCTTTAGTCTCTTTTTAGTCCTCATACCCCTCCATCATGTTGAACCCTTCCCTGTTATGAAGACCAACACTGAAGCAAAATCAAACAGCATGTTCTATATAAGATGGTACTTTTCACAAGATATACAAGTTTCATTCTCAGTTCTTTGGGACAGAGATTCAAAGCCATAATGAGGGCAGAGAAATCTGGGATCTGCTTCTTGGCACTTCCATCTGAAGAGGGATTTCTTTCTCTAAACCATATCTGCCATGTGACCTACCCATCTTTTTCAATTCTGTTTCTCTGGTGATATCTCTTGGGCTGTCTCTTCTTTTAAATTCCATGTTTCCTATATGTTATAACCTGCTCGTGCCCACCCATGTTTTTCACACACTTTCATAGGATTACAGGATAATAGATTTTAAACTAGAAGGTATTTTGGAGTCTGTCCAACTCAATTTCTTTATTTTACTGATGAAGTAACTGAGGCCCAGAAAGGTTAGCTGATTTACCCAATGTCATATAGGTCAGGTAGCAGAGCCAAGATCTGAATCAAGCACATCTCATGCCAAATCTGAGATTATGCTGCTATGATGCACAGCACACCAAAAAGCTATTGGCACTGTTCAAATAGCCTTTGTTTCTGGGAGAATTTGGGAGTCACTAAAGGAGCTCTGCAAATATCTGCCCTTCTCTTTAATTCTAGACCCACTTGTCCATTTATACCATCTGTCCAAGAGGGACAAGTTTTGTAGGCTTTCCATCCATTTGCGTGTGCATGTTATTTACTTGGTTCCCCCACTCCCACCCCAGGTAGACAATTAGGTCAAACTTTACCTATTAAAGAATAAATAAATAAACCAATTTTCTCAGTAACTACTTAGCTTGTTAGATCTTCCTTACTCTATCCAAAAGCACTTGCAAAGGGATAGAAGGAAAATTATGTACATTTACCTTAAAAATAATCTATAACTCCCTCTGAAAAGTATACAAAGATGATCCCACCATCTATTCTGTGCTTAATTCATGTGCTAGTCCAGTTCAAGAC
This sequence comes from Pseudocheirus occidentalis, assembly GCA_028646575.1. Classification (NCBI taxonomy): domain Eukaryota; kingdom Metazoa; phylum Chordata; class Mammalia; order Diprotodontia; family Pseudocheiridae; genus Pseudocheirus; species Pseudocheirus occidentalis. The sequence goes on from CM053593.1 coordinate 56,344,520, forward strand.
CTCACAAAAGAGAAACAGAGCTCGACACTCCTTAGCTCTAAGGTCAAGTCCTATGGACAGCATCCAAAACACCCGAGGTACCCTCACGTTTGAAGAAGATGCAAAGAGTTATGTATTTTGCTTCACTGCCACCCTCAGGTTCAATTTTGTTCTGATTCTAAGAAGTAGGACTGCAAACATAATTGCTATACAGTAAATGGGCTCTGCCCAGAATTGTAGACTTACTGGGAGTGACCTACGGGGCTCTGGGAGAGCTGGAGGAAGTGCAGAACAGAGGAGGCTGAGGCTTTTTGCAAACACACCACTCTTGGGTAAGCAACCCCCTGCCTCCCTTAAACACACCAAGGAAGAGTAGGCCAGGGAATTTTAAACACAGGGCTTGGTAGAATCCTTTGATGTTCATAAGTACACTTATAGATTTCTCAGTGATTCAGGCTATTTCTATCTACATCCCCCTCCCAATGCATCTCCTCTCCCAGGCTACCTATTTTGCATCAACATCTCAAGAGATGCTTCCTGAACTGAGGTCCAAAACTAACAGTAAGGAGAACACTGAAATAAGGAAAAGAAATCCAGGTTTTCCTGGGCTCTGAGAGTAAACCAGGAGAAGGAAGGTACAAAACTATCACTTTACTGAGTGGAAAAAAAAATGCCACTTGAGTTGCCTCTTAGCAAGAGGCAGCACAGCCTTGGAACCCCAAAGGCCTGAGTTCAATTTTAACCTCTGACACAGGTTGGTTTTGTGACCCTGGACAAAGTCACTCACCCTCTCAGCTCTATAAGATGGTAATGTGCAGAGAAGATGGCTTCCTGCATTGATAGGGGGATCTCTCTATGCCAATAAAAGCACAATCCTTTGTCCTTTCTTTTGTTATTAGTAGACTGGCTTCTTCATTATTATTCATTATTCATTATTAATATTTGATTCATTTGTTCAATTCATTCATTTGTTAAGTACCTTATATGTGTGTGGCATTGTACTGGGAATACAAAGACAGAAAAAGTCCTTGCCCTCAAGAAGCTTCATATTTCACATAGACTTTGCTGTATATTAACAATATTTCCCAGACTTTCAGCTACATCCCTCATCATAAATGCTCTTAGAAAATTGTTTGTAAACAGTATATGTGCATGTGTAATAGAATGAAAGTAATCCATATATAACCTATATCAAATTGCTTACTGTTTTAGGAAGGGGGAAGAAAAGGAGAAAGAAGGAGAAGTAGGAGGGATAAAAATCTGAAACTCAAAAGTTTTTAAATGAATATTAAAAATTATCTTTATGTGTAATTAGAAAGAATAAGATACTATTAAATACTATTATCTTTTTGAAAAAGAATGAAGGTACATCTGAGGGAATTGGTAACAAAATGGAGAGAGAGAATTGGATTCAGGACACTCACAGACCAGAGGGAGAAACCCAAAACCAAATCAAACCAAACCCCACCTCCCTTCCACTAAACAGCTGAAATGATAGTCCCAGTAATGCTGAATACAGTAGGGTGGCAGTAAGAGAAGGGAATTTCTAGAGGCTCGTGGAGCAGAAGAAGGCATTTCTGAAACTGAATTCTAAAGGGTGGGCTCTGTGCATTCATCTCCGGTGACTCTGAGTGCAAACTGGTAAGGTCATGATTATAAGACAGTTGGGCATCTCAGCCAAGATCCTGCACTGACTGGCTCCCAGCTCAGTTCTGCATAACAGGTGCAGAAACAGAATAACCTAGAAGTAGGAGGGTCTCCTGCTCACCACACTTGGGTGTGTTGGTGGCGGATGTGGTAAGACTAGGCTTCAATTCTGGCTCTCATACTCACTAGCTCTAGGACCATGGACAGCTCTGTCTTTCATCCTCCTTTTTCTCATTTTGTCTTTCTGGGCCTCAATTTCTTCATTTGTGAAATGGAACAATACATTTTCTACTTCATGAGGTCAGTGTGAGGAAAACACCTTTAAAATATTAAAAAGCTATTTTTAAAAAAGAGTTGTCATTGTTCCCTGGAGCCTGTCTGCATTCTGACTCTGGTCTCCTATCAATCTGTATCCCATAATAGGCTCAAGTAAATCAAATCTATTTGCTGGAATCAAACTAAAAGTTTCTTAAGGCTGCCCCTGTCTACAGTGAAATCCTACTCTAATAAGGAGCCGAATCCAAGAAATTCTGGGCAGAACAGTTCATTCCTGACCCTACTGAATGCTTTTAAACTGTGGGCATGGAGAAAACACAGTGATTGGTTGGAGATGATGTCACAACTGTCCTCTCTTGCTCCCTTTCCTGAAGCCTCTGACTTACTCCCACCCCCACATCAGGCTCTGCTGGCTGAGGCAATGCCAGGATGCCAATCAGTCCTTCCCAATAGCTCCAGGATACCCTGGCCTGCCACAGGGCAGTTCTGGGGGTCAGCCTCCCTTGGGGCTCTTCTGGCCTCCTGAGCAATTCCCAGCATGCAGGAAGGCAAAAACTGTTCTTGTTGCCCACTACTAATGTAATGGAATTATCCAGCTCCCCAGCCTATAAATAAACCCAGTCGGTAAATATTTATGTGATGTGGGTGAGCCTGGTGTTCAGCAGTTATCATGCCTACTTTGTTTTCTCTCTCTCAAAGGTGAGCTTCTTGAAGTCTCAGTGAGAGAGGAGAGGCTGTAGACAAGGTGTTTAAGTCGGTTTGTTTGGTTTGGTTTTGAGTTCTTTTTGGGGGGGCTGAGGGTCAGGGTGAGGAAGAGATAGGACTGAGAAGAGGAAGGCAGGTTCACTCAGGGTTTAGTCTCTCTTGTTAAATCTCACACTTTAGGTCAAATTGTGAAGGCCAAGACCAAGGCCTCCCTGTCAGAGAATGAGAAAGGTGAGTTCATGCAGCTTGCCTTGGAGGGCCCTCAGAGCAACCCTCCTCCAAATGTGGATGTTTCTTTCTGCAAATGAGCGGGCCTTGCTGTTTAAAGCCACAGCCCAGTCCCTCAGCAATTAGAGTCAGGGGTGGTGTTGGAAAGGTAGAGTCATATCTCCCTAGGAGAGTCATTTCTGCTGAGCAGAAATACTTTTGAAAAAGGTAAACTTGAAAGGTGACTTGGGGATTCTTGGCAGCTGGATGGGAGAGTCTGAGGGAAGAACTAATCAATCAGGCTGTTAGACTCCTGGGTCTGTGGGGGAGACTGGCCCTGCTACAAAGAAGATAAAGTGTATCACAACCAAGGCTGGAAGGAGAGCTTGGACAAATTTCTTCTTATGTCCTCTAACAGCATCTGAATGTCTCCTTGGTATAGCAGGGCTAGAGAGATGGAAAGAAAAAAAAACCCAAGACACTGGCTGTAAACTTGGGTCAGAACATCCTCAAAGAACCCCTAAGCCTTCTTTTCTGATAGAGTCCAAGGCCATGCAGCATAGAGCTCTCTTCCTTCCATAGCATGTATACTCTTTGAAGGCAGAGGTTTTCATTTTTGTCTCTGAATCCTCAGAAGCTTACATTAGGCCTGGCATACCATAGGTGCTTAATAGATGCTTATTCATTGTTTTATCTTCAAAAATACAACTATCTTATATAAAAGGAAATTTGATTTCCTCCTCTCCCTCCATCCCACCAGCCTAATGTAATCACAGAAGATCAGGTACAAATACCGTTAACAAAGTATTGACACCTGATAATCTTTCAACAAGTGAGAACACCTTTGTGTAAGTCCATAGGAATCAGCTTTTGAGCAACAGGGCTGGCGACCTTTAAAGGAACATCAGTTTATCAGTTCAGGACAGTTTGAGTTGGAAGCCAGAAAGGAGATACAATACTTGGCTGTTACAGAGTCAGTTTGAGGTACAATTGAGGAAACTAAGTCATGCTTTCCAGACAGATGGCTAGCTCTAAACTCAAAAGAGATCCCACTCCCATGGGCAAGTGTCCCTGCATGAAGGGACAAACCCTGTGAACACAGCTGACCAGCAGATACCTTGAGAGAAAAAGAGATGGGGACCCTACAATTTCAGAGCCAGAGGCTGCTCTGGCTACATCTTCCCTACACAAGTGCCACCCTACCATTGAATTCTGATTTTGTACCTACTCTTCTTAAGGATGCAGTGTGTGTTAGTGGGAGAGTGTGTCCTAGGTTTATGAGGGGAATCATTTCCCCCCTTTACATTTAGAGGATGATGTCATGACTTCAATATACTTGGAAGTTGGCAGATTAAAAGAAGGGGAAACAGATTGGAAGCATCTGAAGAATTTAAAAAGGATGAGTGCTGAAGAACTAAATAAAAAGAGACAAAAGCCAGAAACACACACACATACACACACACACTGTCATGACTCTTACACCTCAGACATCTTCTGCTCCCTTTTTCCTTCTCCCCCATGAGCTGGAATTTCCTGCTTTAGTGAACTGCAGAAAACAGTACACAGACCACAGCAAGTAGCTTCTGAAGGAAGAGGACTTGCTTGTTTTCTCAAGACATTGGATGAGCATTCTTCCAGCAGGAATGGCCCATGCAGATCAAAAGAACCCCTGTCTGGAATCCTCAATTCAAACCTTTGAGCAGTCTCATTTCATGGACATCTTTCTGGGGTTTTGAGTGGACTTGAATGAGGGACTGGGTCAGTAGAGAAAAGAAAAAGGCAAATAGAAACTCAGAGTCCATTTAGCAGGCTGTGCCTGGTAATTTATGCTTCTATTGTAGGAAGCAAGGACAATAGTAGCCCTTCCTCCAAAACATCCATTTTGCCAGTGAATAAAGGAAGTCAGTGTCACTAACTTTACAACTGCTCGACATGCTGAAAGTTAAATGAAATTTGTCCTCTAGGCAAGATCAATCAATCCCTGAATTAAGACTTGATTCATAACCAGGAATCTATCTCCCAAGGGGGTGGGTATCTGTTCTAGATCCTTCTTAGTGAAACATGGAAACATAGATTTGGAGCCAAAAGGAAACTTCAAGATCATCTAGTCCAATGCCAGGCCCAACAGCCAGACTCCCCTGGCCATAACCAGTCCTGTTCATGCCTGCTGTGAAGTTTTCATGGATCTCACAGAACACATAACTTATAATGAAGTCAGATCTTGAATGTTGACCTTAATCACTTATCTATCTATACCCATCCCCTGATACTCTGTTGGGACTCATTCCTCAATGGTTAACACATGTCCACCCTCTTACTTTTCTGCTTTCTAGTGATGCTGAAGCCCTGGATACTGAAAGAGCAAACCCTTTTGTTCATTCTCAGCTGTCTGATTACTTATTATCATCCAATTTGACTCTCTTTTTCCCAATTTCCCACTCTAGAGTTTCCCATTCCTTTCACTATATTTTGAATAGTTGGTTCACTTGTCCTATCACCAATCATACTTTGCCAAACCCCAACCCTGATTAGTCTATAATGCACCTCCTTTGCTCCTACTCACATACTTCTGAATGGAGATGGAGGAAATTATGAACATTCAGGGACTGGGTCCAGTACAAATGAATGGTGTATAAACTGAGTCCTAATTCCAATTATGCAATTCTTATGCTCCCCCCAATTGATTATCCTACTCACCACAGCAGTTTTTCAAACATTTCTTCTCTCCTAAAGTCTCCCATAGCATCTATTATAATGACCTTTGAGTTCATAGTCTCACTTTATCTTTCACAAGTTTCTTCTGCTCCCTTTCTCCCATCCCTCTGATATTTTCTGCCATTATTTCATCCTTTACTCCAGACTCCTTCCTAAGACCAGTCCTTCTCCTACACCCTTCATCCCAACCTTTGTCTTCTCCTGTAAATGGCAGCCATTATCATTCTTTATTGTCTCTAATCTTTAATTTCCCCCATCCACTGGTTCCTTCCTTGCTGACTACAGACACATCCATGACTCTCCCATTCATAAAAAACAAACAAAAACAAATTTTTCTCTACCTCCTACCATCCCCACTAGCTATTGTGCTATACATCTCTTCTACTTTTTTTTATCAGGTAATCTCTTTGAAAAATCCATTCACATTCAGTGCTGCTACTTCCTTTCCTATCATTCTTTTCTAAACCTTCTTTAATCTGGTTTTTGACCTGAGCATTCAGCTGAAACTGCTGTCTTTAAAGATACCAGCAATTTTTAAATTGTCAGATCTGGTGGTCTTTTCTCAATCCTCATCCTTCTTAACCTTTCTGTGGCATTTAACATTGACCATCTTTTCTTCCTGGATTTTCTTTTTCTGTCTCTGTCTCTGTCTCTCTCTGTCTGTCTCTGTCTCTGTCTCTGTCTGTCTCTGTCTCTCTGTCTCTGTCTCTCTGTCTCTCTGTCTCTGTCTCTCTGTCTCTCTGTCTCTCTCTGTCTCTCTCTCTCTCTCTCTCTCTCTCTCTCTCTCTCTCTCTCTCTCTCTCTCTCCTTCTCTCAGTTCTCCTCCAACTTGTTTGACTTCTCCACCTTTCCTTAGTCTCCTTTGGTTGATCTTCATCTATGTTAGGCCCACTAACTGTGTCTCCAAGACCCCTTTTTCTCCCTTTATTCTACCATTTGATTCCAACCCATGCACATTATCTCCCCACCCACTTTTCAAGATGCCTCTTATTCCTTATAGGTGTCATCTCCTCCCCTTAACATGTAAAGTCCTTGATGGCAAGGACTATCATTCTTACTTGAATTTGCATCCCTACACTTAGCATAGTAAGTGCTTAATAAACGCTTTCTCATTCATTCATTCATTGATGACTACAACAGCTGCTAGGGCTTCAGTGACCATCTCTACTTGAGTGATTTACAGAACCTATCTATTTAGCCCTAGGCTCTCCTGAGTGCTAATTCTGCATCACCTATAGCCTTTTGGACATTTCAAATTAGATGTTCCATAGGTAACTCAAACTCAACATGTCCAAAAGAGTACTCATCTTTCCCAAGAAATGCTCCACTTCTGAACTTTCCTACTATTTCTGAGGGTGCTATCATCTTCCCAGTTGCTTCAGTTCACAATCTCAATACCATCCTCATATGCTCACTCTCATTCACCCTGCATATTTGTTCAGTTGTCAAATCTTGGCATTTCCACCTTAACCTTTCTGGTATTATGTTGTCTTTGCTCCATTCACCCAAGTTCAGTCACTTAGAATCTCTCATCTGGACTGTTTCAATAGACTTCTAGTTGGTTTCCTTAGCTCAGACCCATCCCTTACTGAAATTCATTCTCCCCACAGTGGCCAAAATGATTTTTATTCAACTGCATATGTATGTCATTTCCTTTCCTCCCACACTGAAACTCCACCAGTTTGCTATTATTTCTAGAATAAAATATATGGTCCTTTGTTTAAAAACTCTTCATTTAAAGCTCTTCATAAGCTGGCCCCTGTGTTAGCAACCACACTAGCACACAGGATGGGCTGCTAGAACAGGTTCTTTGATTTGCTTTTCTAAAGGAAAGACAGTTTTAAAGGTGTTAATGATCTTAGTTTAATTAAACAATACAGACAGATAAGTAGAAAGAAGTGAGTATCCAAGAAAGAATCTAACAGTGTCCAACTGTTTAAACAGAGTAATAGATTCCTAATCACCAGACCAGGAAGTGTCAACATCTGGGTTGGGGGAGCAAAAGGGGACCAGGAAAAGGTTCTTTAACAGTGGCTACCCAGAGTCTTGTCTAGCAAAATCACAAAGAAACATTCTTCCCATGAGTGAACCCCAAAGTAAAATACCAACCTCCCAGTATGTGTAGTTTTCAGCTAATCAGCTCAGACCAGAAAGCATCAAAACCAATGTGATTCAGTGCCTAATTGGCCCAGTGCCAAAAGGTGTGAAAGTCTTCCTGCAAGTAAGTCTCCCCATAAGCAAGCTTCCCCCAAACCAAGCTTCTCCTTAGGCACGTTTCTCCCCCAATGGGAGGAATAAATCTCCCTGAATCACCTGTTGGACTCTGTGTGACTTGGGATGTGTCACAGCTCTGAACTGAAGTTCAAAACAAGACATCCATGATTGAAAGACCTGAGTCCCTGTGTACCTGGGAACACAATCCCATGTTCCAAAGGAAAAAGGAACACATGTGGTCATATAGGCCTATTAATGGACAGGGAAGATCTTATAATTAATTCCATTGACCCTACAGTCCCTTCTACCCTGCCCAGTCTTCTACTTTATTCCCTTCCACACCCTCTATGATCCAGTCCTAGTGGTCTACTTGCTACCTATCACACGTGACAATCTATGTCCCATCTCTATGTCTTTGCAAAGGCTGTTCACCATGCCTGCAGTCTCTTAGAACCCCTTGCAACTCATCTCAAGAAGCCTTTCACAGTCCCCTAACCTGCTTCCCCTGTGAAGTTCCCCTTCTATCTTCTCTGTATTTCCTGTATGTACCTATTTATATGCTTATTGATGCCTTGGTAAGAATGTAAGCTCCTTGAGGACAGAGGCTGTTTTTACTTTTCTTCATATCACCAGTGAATAACACTGCCTGGCACATAGAAAACATTTAACAAATGCTTTTTAATTGGAGATGAAGAAAATTTGGCAGTGAGAGGTGAAGTGATCCAGATCCAGCAGGATTTAAATGGCAGGACCAAGAACAGTTCCCAACTTGAAATCCAGAGATGAGGTTTCTTCATTTCAATCACTCTAGACTCGTTACTGTGAATGACCTCAACCTTTGGAGATTGAGGAGATTGCCTAAAGATTTGGAGATTAGGAGATTGCCTAAAGTAAGTCTTTTGAGGGGAGGGCAGTAAATAAGGGCTGCCAAGCACTCTTTGGAGTTGCTACTGATGGGAGCTGCATATCCTCCGAGATCTTCCCCATTCCATACAGATCCAAACCCATGGGGTTAGTAGTTTGATACTTAGCCATTCAGCAACTTTTGGGCTATTTCAGTAGAAGTCACACTGCACACAGGAGATTTTACAAGTGATACATTTTCCTCTCAGTATTGTAGAATTTGGTCTTTCTATTTTTTAAGGCCAATTTCAAACACTTTTCCTAACATCCCCAGGCTAAAAGCGATACATTTTACCCCTCTTCTAATTTGAGTCCATCCTTATCTCTTATTATTCATTTGGCATTTGTCACTTACTGTCTTGATATCTGAGTTATTTTCTCATGCTTTTCCCAAACTAGACTACTAGGATCTTGAGACCAGGGACTGTATTTTATATAATGTTGTATCCTCTGACTCCATGATGTATATAGTGCCTGTGCATTGACCCCCAAAACTTCTGGTCCTCTCTTCTTATAGCATTTCTTAAAAGTAATGCATCTATGTTCATGCTCAACTTTCTGGTCCCTCATTTTGGTACTTCAGCAATTCACAACACCCCCAGCAGGAGTTAATCAGGTGCCCTAAGGCTAACTGGATATTTACCTGGCTTAAGCTTTACAATGGGCATTTGACAAGCAAGCCTGTTCAGCTGAGTGGACAGTCTGAATTGCCAAATAGCCTGTCCTTACACAACAGGGGGAGGGTGGAGAGGGAAATCTATTCCTCTCCTGTCACAAAGATTTGTTATAACAGCAATCAGACAACTCCAGGGCGGGTGGCTACCAGAAGATAAGCACACCCCTTGGGGTTTGAAACACTGGGAAACCAGCTTGTGTCTCTTCTTGCTGTTGCATGGATGTGATTGTTTTTCCTGATAGCAAATCTTCTGTTTCTTCTTGCCATCTGCCCTCCCTTTGCTGAAGCTGCTGCTGCCCATCAGGCAGAAGAAACACAGCAGAGTCCCTGATGGGAGAGACAAAGGTTTTACCACCCTATAGTATAGAGAAAATGCCTATTTGGCAGGAAGGAGATTTTACAGAAGTTAAACTTCAGATGTTTTTTCAAGCAGCTAGATTGCTGGCCATTAGAAGGTTGGGTCGTATAGTAACTGTCACCTGTGCCCCCAAAGAGCATATCATATGTGGACTCTTTGAAAACATCCATGACAACTAACCTTCAGCCCAATTTTATCTTTCTAACATTTATACCTTTCCATACATAATGGGAAAAAAAGAACAGGAGTGACTACATTTTCAACATGGCCAAACTAATGCTCCTTACATTCATAAAGTGCCTTTTTATTTAGTAGACTGCCAAAGCACTTTCCCAACAAGATATATGACTGACATTGTATGTGCAAGATATAATCTGGCTGCTCAGTGGTACTACCCAACAGTTTTCAGAATTAAAGATATACTTTCATGGGGAATCACTTGGGTAATTTGAAGAGGTAAAATGCATAAGAACTAAGCCAGAATTGGGGGATTGAAGGTGACTGCTTGCTTTCTGAATGTGTCCCAGCTAAACCCCAAGCTCTAGCTAATGCAGAAATGGCTCCATTTTCTAGTTCATAGTTCCTGCAAAGAAAATAAAAATTTTGCCTATTACTTGGGTTTAGATAGTAGTGATCCTTGAACTTTAAACAGTAACAATTGCTAGCCTCACCTCCTCCCATTTCTTTGGAGTGGTGAGAGGTTCACAGGTGCGGAATATCATGTTTTCAGAGTTTTAACTTTGATCAGTTTTGCTGATTGTTTTTTTTTCTTCCCTTCCTATTTTTATTTTTCTGTAAAATATTTGTTAGGCTCTCTGCAATGAGGAGAAGTGTTGATGTACAGTAGAAAAGTTAAGAGATATAGAAAATATAGTACTTTTTAAAAAATGCTAGTCTCTAAATGCTATGGATTGAATCATGTCATAATTTTTTTTTAGTCTGCTAAAAATTAACTTTTATCTAGTCCCCAATAAATGCTAAAAATTGTCAGATAATGTCAAAACTAGCCATGATTTGAGCATCAGCCATGACATAGGCATGAACTTATATTTGTGCTTGGAATCAAGAAGATCATTCCATAGACCATCAGTTCAGTTCCAAATGTGCTGAGCAAGGGCTTCCAGGTTGTACAACATTATTTACATTTTGAAAGGCAATTCCAATAGCATTAAAAAGAATAGAAATAGGACGAAAGAATCAGAGAGAGTGTCTGCCTGTCAGCCTCCTTCTGTAATCCTAACACTTACCAATTTACCTTGAATAAATATTTCAGTTTTCTCAGAGAAATGCAGCTCAACATTAAACATCCTTTTTCCCTCTTCAGGGACCTCCACTGTCTAGGACAGCAGTATTCTAAACCAGCCCTATTCGATGCACAATGTGACATTTTGAACAGGTTCCCTTGCTCTTTTTATACAATCAGTTATAATAAATGCTCTCAAATCCATGATTTCTGTTCATTCCCTTTTGTGATTTAGAATTTCAATCCCTTTCTCCCTCCCTTTCTCTCTTTTCCAGGTGCATCTGATAATTATTTTTGACACATGTTCTATTATGGGAATTATTATTCAGTGTTAAGGTTTATTTTAGTTAATTATGTGGCTGAGCAGGATTACCAGTATTCTGTGCAAGAGATACTGTTTTATGAAAGGATTCTATAGAAAGAATAAAACCTACTAAATTGTGTCTTTTAATGGCAAAAATCTTTCTAAGTCAACCAACTATCAATAATGGGTCATCACCTCTAGTCAGCCCCTACTTAACCCCTGGATCAGGAATACAAATACTTAGTGAGGCTGGTCCAATGCATTTCCAGTCTGTTAAAGTCCAAGAGATCTTTAGAAATTAATTGTGAAGTTAATCTTCCCAAATGTAAGTCTATGTCACTCATATTCAATGAATTCCAGCTTACCTCCAAGATCAAATGTAAAATCAAGTTTGGCTTTTAAAACCCTTCATAATCTGGCCCCTTCCCACTTTTCCACTCTTTGTAGTCTTTACTCCTCACCAGTACTCTGTGACACAGTAACAGTAGTCTCATTGCTGTTCCTTGAACATGATACTCTGCATGACTCTGGACATTTTCATTGGCCGTCTTCCATGCCTGGAATTATCTCCCTCCTTGTCTCTGCTTCCTGGTATCACTGACTCCCTTCAAATTTTAGTTGAGGTCCCACTTTCTGCAAGAAGCTTTTCCCACTACTCCTTAATTTGAGAGCTTTTTCTCCAAGATTATGTCCAATTTACTCTGCATACGCTTAATTTGTGCATAGTTGTTTGCATGTTCATTTTCCTCATTACTGTGGACTCCAATCTTTTACGTTTCTTTGTATCCCCAACACTTAGTGCCTGGCACAGAGTAGGAGCTTAATTCATGTTGATGATTTGACTTTTTGGAGCACCAAGGACCCACAAAGTATTATTTCAATCTGTAAGTAGTCCTAAACTCAACAATATTTCTGATATTTTTCTCTCTTGTGGGAACTTAAAGGCTAGAGTTAGAATATTAAATAGCATTCCTTGTACATGTCCAGATGGTATCCCTTTTAAATACTGATGATCTCATTTACTTCTGTATAGTCCTTTGAAAGAGACTTTTTGGTTTTTGATTTAAGAGCAGGAACTGGGATAGAGCAAGAGAAGTACCAACAAGACAAAAAACTACAATACATCCTAACATATAACTTTTTGTTGTTCAGTCATTTTAATTGTATCTGACTCTTTGTGAGGTTTTCTTAGCAGAAATAAAGGAGTGGTTCACCATTCCCTTCCCTAGGTCATTTTACAGATGAGGAAATTGAGGTAAAGAGGGTTAAGTGACTTCTTCAGGGTCACACAGCTAGTGTCAGAGGTCATATTTTAACTTGAGTCTTTCTGACTCCAGGCCTGGTACTCTCAACCACTGTGCCACCTAGCTGCCCCAGAGCATTTTTATGATGTATGCTGAAGTATTACAATGCACTAGATGGACAAGAGTATAGAGGTTTGGGGAATATTAACTTTTCCAAATTTAGAACCTAAGCAACCTAGTCACTGTTTCTGATATTAATCATGGAAAGGACTCATTGTATCCTATTGATTCATCGGCTGTAAGCCTTTATCCTATTATCTATTTCGTGGTGAGCGGGAGATGATCTGGCTTGGAATACCCCTCCCTTTTATCACCAATGAGGTGGCTGGATCAAATGACCTATAAAGCTCCCAAGTTCAATTATTTCTTATCTTGCCATTTGTCCAAGGTCCTGATAAGTTAGATGCAGACACCAGATTAAAATCCAAATTTCTGGACTCTTAATGATCTTTTTAGTAAATCTCCTCTCCAGTAATCAACCTTTAATTTTCACGTTTCTGTTATTTTATCCTCCTGGATTCGGGAAGACTCATCTGAGTTCGAATTTGGCCTCAGGGACATAGTAGCCAAGTGACCATGGGCAAGTGGCTTAACCTTGTTTGCTTCAATTTTTTCATCTGTTAAATGAATGAGCTGGAGAAGGAAATGTCAAACCTCTCTGGTATCTTTGCCCAGAAAACCCCCAAGGGGTCACAGAGAGTTTGACACAACGAACAATGCCTCTGTGAAGTAGGCGGGGCTGGCACTTTTATCCTGAGTATGTGACTTGGGCAAAGTCATATGGCTACTTAGTGGTCTAACCAGTATGGGATCCCAGATGTTTTTGCACAATTCCTGTTTCTCTTATGGAGGTAGATGTACTAGGCCACTCCTTGACATTTCTCTTCTTTTGTGCAAGGTCATTGAACACAAGCTGATGACCATATACAGCAAACTGAAGGTCCTCTTAGGACCACTTGGGAAGAGCAGAAAGTACTGATAAGTCACCATGGGAGTTATCACCATTAGCAGGAAGAACTTTCTGTCTTCCATCTTTTCTCCCATAAGAAATCTGACATAAGTAGCTAACTTGTGCTGCCTCAAAATGAGCTCTTCACTATAACTTGATGTGCTCTTTTGAATAGCTTTAGAAGCTCTCCAGGTCTGCTTTTCCAAGGGCACAAAGATACTGTCCAAAAGCAAAAACCTGCTGCTGCTGTCATTGTTGAAGAACCTAATTTGCTCAATTACATTCTTTGAAACCATCACGTATTGTGAGGTAGATTATCATGGCAGTGTTAGAGGGATAGAAACCACACATGTGGTTAAGTATAAGCCAGTAGCTGAAATAAATTTGAGCACTATAGCAATAAAGTACACATCAGAAATGAGGGTATCAAAGCTGCCTGCCCTAGTCTCCAACCCTGACAAACCACAGTTCAAAAAATGCCTAAAATCCCATCTCTTTCTAGAAACTTTTCTAGTCTATTTAATGTCTTCCTCTGGCTCCTTCTCACATATGGAAATAGTTATTCCTTGCTGTTCTCCATCGCAAAAATGTATCTACCACTATGATAGTTATGTCTGTATATGTTTAACTGTTCCAAGATTAGTTCAATATTCTGTATCCTTTTGTCTATGATTTTTCATGTTTCTTAACAGTGATATCTGCATTAGGCCTAGGAATTAAAAAATCTTTCTTAGCTGGAGAGCTGCATAAAAACATTAGACAGGTTGGCTTTGGTCCTTGGGCTGTAGTTTGCCCATAGTTTAAAAAAAAAGGGGGGGGCGGAAACTGTAGCAGTGAAATGGTCTTCATGGCATGGCACAATGGGAAGACCACTTGGGTCTAACACTGGACAACTTAGAAAAGTGGTACTTACAAAGGGCAGAGCTTGAGAATCAGAGAGCCTAAAAGGTCATTTCTACTTTCTCAGACTCAGTTACTTCTATGAAATGGTGTTGGACTGGATGATCTCTTAAGATATTTTCCAGATCACCTATATTGATGTGAACTCTATCAGCTGACATGAACTTAGATGTTTCTGAGTCTGTTTCCTCATCTATATAAAAAAGTCAGGCACCTATCTTATAGGGTCCTTGTGAGGAAGTACTTTGCAAATTTTAAATGGAAGTTAGAAGAAACTTTCTAAGTCAGTGAGTCCACCTCTGACCTGAGCGAGAATCTTTTCCAGGGCATCCCTCACAAGGGACTGTCCATTTACATACTTACCAGAAGTATGGTACCATCTACCAATAAGTGCATAATACATTTTTGGTAATGATTTTGAAAACTTTCAAGGCAACAGAGAACATTCCCTACACTTCCAGGTATCTGTGAGATAAATCTTCTCATAAGGTTCCTTTTTCTTGAATTATCTGTAGACTCTTAGACAAAACATCCTTTGTTCCCATGAAAATTTTCCTTAAAAATGAGACTAAGTTGAAATCTGAACCTTTTTGAGTGCAGGTGTCCCCTGAACTGGTATGTGTCACATGGATTCGCTCTCCCTCTCACCCCAAGTCCAGACTTTATCCTTGGGAAGGAAGCTCCCTCTCCCAATGCACAGCAACAACTCCTCTGAAACCTCAGCATTTTGAGAGTGAAGGAGGTTCTATGATTTGCCCAGAGATGTACAGCTAGTGAGCATTAGAGTACCTTGACTCTGAGGCAGGATCTCTACCCACTGGTTACCTGTGATTTTCCTTTTTAAATAAGGAGCCAAGGAGGCCTCACATGTGTTAAGAACTGTGAACGAGAAGTTGGGTTCTAGTTCTGGTCCTGGTCCTAACCTGTGGGATGACCTAGAGCAAGTTATTTTATCTCCTTGAGACAATCTCCTCATCTAGAAAAACAAGGTATCGGAGTTTCCTCTCATGCTGTTATGATTCTATTGTCTTTGTTGTGCTTCAGTTGTTCAATTATGTCTAACTTATTATGAGCCCGTGGACCAAAGCACTCCAGTACTGTTGGTGTTTTCTTGGCAAAGGTACTGGAGTAGCATGCAATTTCCTTCTCTAGTGCATGAAGGGAAACAGAGGTTAAGTTACTTGTTCAAGGTCACACAGCTAGTGTCTGAGATCAAATTTGAACTTAGCTCTTCCTCACTCCTGTGTGCCTCAGTTTCTTCATCTGTAAAATGAGGTAGTAGTGAAAATGACAAGCCAATCCAGTATTTTTGCCAAGAAAACACTAAATATGGTCACAGTCAGACATGACAAGTTCCTGACTCCAGGTCCAACACTCTATCCAATGAACCATGCACTTGCCTCCAAGGCAAGTAGAGGTTAAGAGACTTGGCCAGGGTTACATAGCTAGTGTTTGAGGCTGGATTTGAACTTAGGTCTTTCTAATTCCAGGTATTACACTCTACCCACCAAGCTTTCTAGCTGCCTATTGTCTTACCACTGTGTAATACCAACTCACATTTAATGGGTTGTATGTGTTAATGTGTGTATTTATTTCCCTACACACACACACACACACACACACACACACACACACACACACACACACACACACATATATTTCCCCAAAGGAAACTAGAGTTGAATTTTAAGTTAAATTTCTCTCCTTTAAATGATTTTTGCTTGTTCAGAACACATAAGAATTTCTCATAATACAAAGAAGCCTTACAGGATATATCAGTATGATACATACTATTCTTGCTATTACTAAGTTTAAACAAAAGTCATGAACTTCCACTTTGCATTCATAATGACCTGGACATGTCTGCCTACTGATTACTTGGGCAGAGATTCTAAAATCTTTAAACCTCTACTTGCAGGGGACAACAGCCTGGTCATTAATTGCTGAGAGTAGAAGGAGCATCTCTTCAGGGCCAGCTTGGGTGGCTGACAGGTGTCAGTTTGGAGTGATGTTGGACTTTTCCTCAATCAGAGTGGCATCAGACGTAATTGCAATGTTCTCAGAAACCTTCGAGATGTTATCATCTTGATATGATGAATTAATAGTTTCAATGGTTTGGCGTTAGGGAGAAGCACTGTGATAAATACATCACCCTATCATTTTATATGTGTTGGGCTATGACCTAAATCAAACCTAAGGCCATTCTTACATATATAAAATGGATAAGGTGAAATTTTCTGGAAGCAAAGTCTTTTGGTGAAAACAGACTTCATGGTTTTTAGCTTTAGTCCTTGTCTCTCCCTTTTTCTTTTTTGTTTCTTGGCTGTGGGATTCTTTTTTTTTTTAAAATAACAACTAGAAAACTATTTTAAAAATTAACAAGAGACTCATGGCTCAGAGAGTTGGATAACAGGATTTCAAACCTTTCTCCTTTCGTCATGGCACAAATCTAGCCTGGGCTGGAACTGAAAACTATGACAATATGATAGCTGTGTTTCACATAAACTGAGATGGATGGATAGCCACATGACATTAAGTAGACCTGAGAGGAGTCTAGGCACTGAGCTATCTGGGAGCACAGCCTATGAGTGCTCTTGGTAGGTTAGGATCTGAAAACCCTGAGCAGGAGCAGGGAGAAAGCTGGCTTCTGATCGCTGACATTATTTCTCTTCAGAAAATTAAGACAGGAGTTCATACCATGATGCTATTAATCCTATCTCTTGTAAGCATTCGAATGAAGAAAAAACCCTCATTCTTCTTTCTTGTCACATTTCTCTATTAAATAATTTCAAATCCCATCTATAATTGCTCATTCTGTGTTACTCTCTTGTCCATGACTAGAACTAATGACTCACGAGCTCCGTGGTTCTTATAGACTTTGCTCCCTTAAAAAGCAAATCTGCCCTTACAATCAATGATAGAAACTTCCCTACCTTAAGGAAGCTCAATAAACTTTTATCCTTTTTTGTTGTTGTTGTTATTTGTTTTTATTTAAAAGAATTTGTTTCCCTATCATAAAAATTAGACAACCACACCACCAGCAGCAGCAGCAAAGTCCGTGGAGTTATGTTGACGGTGTAAAGTTCACTGGGTCTTCCCAGTATCTCAGAGGTCCTAAAGAGTCCGTAGATGGGGGAAAGGGACGAAGAAAAAGGAGAAAAAGTTGGAAACAACCCCAAAAAACCCATGATGGTTTCAGGGAGGGACATCGTCTGAAGGTTTCTTTTCTTCTCTCCTGGTGAACTGCAGATATGTTTCAGCAGGACCCAATCAATCTTTTCTTGAGGGATGACTCTTCATACCAGCTCGAGCACCTAATTTAAAAAAGAAAGACCAGAATATACAAATGCAGTTTAAAAGTGTAGCTGGAGGGCGGCTAGGTGGCGCAGTGAATAGAGCACAGGCCCTGGAGTCAGGAGTACCTGAGTTCAAATCCGGACTCAGACACTTAACACCAAAAAAAAAAAAACCTAGCCATGTGACCTTGGGCAACTCACTTAACCCCAACTGCCCTCCAAAAAAAAAAAAAACAAAAAAAAAACCAAAAGTGTAGCTGGCATAAAACTGTAAACAATACCCAAACAAGACCCACTAAATCTTTTTATCCATTTCTCTAAGAATGACCAAAGGGGCTGGACGTGGAGTCAGGAAGTCTTGAGTTTGGATCCTGGGACAGACACTGAGATGCTGTGTGAGCAAGGGTAAGTCACTTAATTACAGAACCTGCCCCATAGGGTTGTTGTGAATATTGAATGAAATAATGAATATAAAGTGCTTTGAACACCTTAAAAGATTATATAAAATGTTCTCTATTGTTATTGTTATCATCATCCTCATTAGCTACTTTGAAAATACAAAAGATTTTGAAGGGATTTATCAGTTGCTTTTTCTTTTCAAGACAGTGTTATGTTGGGGGGGGTGTCTAGATTTTAAAATGATGCAAGTCATTATCAGAAACTATAAGTTCAGAAAATGATAAGATGATAAGAAAATAATAAGATCAGAAAATGATAAGCTCATTTCACAATGTTCTAGAAAAACTGGTGAGTATAGACTGAATATTTCTGAATGATAAGTCGATTTCTTTTTTTAAATGCATTCTTTCAAATTAGGTTTTTGCCATAGTTATTAGTTAAGGTGCCTGGAAAGTAAAGTAGAACAAGTACCAGGCAGTTAGTCAATAAACACTGATTAAGCACTGACTGTACGCTGGGCACTGAGGATACAAAAAGAGGCAAAAGTCAGCCCCTGCTCAGTCTGCTCAGAGAAGCTCAGTCTGATGGGTGCAACAGGTAAGTAAGTGTGTGCAAATGGACCAAACCAGCTCAGCAGTTACTAGAACATTTTCAGGTGCTTAGCAGGGAGGATGGAGCCTATGGAGGTTTCACATATTTATATATAAAAGAGATCTATATATTCATATAATAACAGTAAAAAAAAATAACAACTAGAATGTGTATAGTATTTCAAGCATTACAAAGCAATTCATATGGCTTTGTTATCTGGTATGACCACACCAAAGGTGAGATCTTCCATCACCTAATACTTCTGCTAGGACATGGGCACAGATGGAGGTGCTGGCTCATTAGGAAGTGGAAATCCTGGGAGTAAGATCAGTTCTGACTCCCACATCAGAGCTCCTTCTACCACACCATGCTGTTTCTCCTGAAATGTGCAGATGCCCAGAATGGAGTACTTATCATAGGGAATCACAGATACATCAGAGCATCCAAATATGTATTATTAGTATTGATTTGCTACTTGTGTTTGTTCAATAAGAATAAGGCCATAGGCATTATCAGTTGGGATTTTGTAGATTATTTCTTTATTGCTTACTTAGTGAAATGATCAAATATCAAGATTACTTGAGTTAAATCTGCCTCATTATATTTAGCTCTCTCTTGATGAAAGATTCACTTTCTATTCAGTAACTGTTACCATAATCTTACATTAATCACTTCATTTCAACAGCAAAGATGTGACTTAGCATGAAGAAGCTGTGACTGCTGCTATATTGTGAAATCAATCAAGATCAATAGGCAGGTATGATAAGACAAAAACAGTAGATCTGGTTTGGAATAGAAATATAGAGCACAAAAGACTGGCAAAATTTTGATTTTAAAAAGTTAACAGGACATTCCAATTTCTGGTGCCAAAGATTTAACTGTTCAATCTTTTCCATTAGCTTTTCTAGAGTCTGATTTGCCCAAGAGCCTTTATAATACTTTTTGTATTACTTTATATTTGGCTAAGCAAACTACTTAACATAAAAGGCTGACGCTGCCAAGCAAATTCTAGGTATTGTCAGTGGGACTTTGTTCACACATTATGTAGTTCTGAGAGCCGGCAGGTGTAGCAGCTTTCAAGGTCAACAATTCTAATAGCCTCAAAGACATAATTTGCAAGAGAACAAGATGCCTCAGTAATGTGTGTGGTCCTGTACTCAGAGGAAGACAAGGGAGAACTGAAATATGAGATGCAAAGAACCTCCTCTACCTGTTAAGAGTGCAATAAATGGTGATCACTTAAGAAGCCTGTCTTTTGTTTAAGCTACTCGCCATTCTCTAATTAGATTTTCAAGCCAGTGGAGCAGTAGTTAGTGGAGTACAGAAGGATGCCACTTAAGATAAATTAATTCAGGTAGACAGCACTCTGACTCCCCCTGCTTCCTGAAAATTTACTCATTGGCTTCCTGTTGTATGGATGAGTTGGACTTGGAGTTAGTCTAGGGGTTGCTAGGTCAACGTTCTCTTCTCATTAACAAGCAATAAATTTGTTGGTCTTTGGGAAGGACATCTATGGAAAATATGAGTGCTTAATGGCAAGAGACAGAGGGATCACTAGGAGTATTAATAAAAACAAGCCATCTCTGTCTGCTTCCACATATGTAGAGTTTACATGAAAGAGTAACTCAGATATAAGAAAAGCTAAAGTGCTAAGTATATTCACTTATTAATTTTTTAAAAATAGAAATCTCATTTTTTACATTTGGATTTCTAATTCCAATCAATCATGGTCAACTGCATTAGATGAAGTGCTACAGTTAACCAAAGTCACGAGTAAACAAAATAAAATTTTCTTGGGCTCACAGTCACAAAATTAAGTGCGTGAAAAACTCTGTGTCAGAAATAAAAATAATGGTGGTGGGGGAAGGGGAATTAAGGGGTGCTGAGGGGCATTTAAGTTTTTGATTCCCAATCACAGCCACTCTTTGATGACTGAATGGCTCTTGGGGTCAGAGAGGCAAAGGGATGGGAAAAGAGGGAAAATTCACAAAGGAAAAAAAAGAGTAAAACAACAGCATAGCATGATTAGTCTATGGTATGTCTATTTCCTAGTATACTTTGGTCCCTGTCCAATACTACAAAGGCATTCTAGAGGAATTCTGATGCTATAGCTGTTGGGCAATGTCAGTGTCTTCTCCAAGGCTGAAAAGTAATTGGTTCCTGCTCCCCCATCATCACCTGGTGATAGAGGCAATAGGCAACATTTAAATTACAAGCATACAAGTGTCTGGGTTGGTCTCCCCTAATGGCTTATTCAAAGTGTATAAATTTCCATGACCTTTTTAACATTCTAAAAAGGGATCCATGTTTGAAATGGTGATGCGAGGAAAAAAAAACCCTTACCTTAATTGTCCCCTGACTGTTAGCAGCAATCAGCACGTTGGATTCCTAGAAAAGAAAATAAACTTTCAGTGTCTGACTAGACCACTTCATTAGAAGGTACTAAAACTTTCAGGATATCTGCAATAAATTGAAGCAGAAAAGGATATACCATGAATAATCTACTGTCTTTTGACAACTTTGGGACTACATTAGGTGTTAATTATTAGAAGACTTCCTAAAATTATAGGGTAAATACTTTACAAAAGCAAAATAATGGATTCTTGATAGCTTGGGGGTTAACATAAAGATGGCAGGATATCCTTCAACTCTGCACCTCCATTTTGCATTTGTAGCTTTGTCTGGTTTCAACACTAAGGAACAAGATGTTCCTGCCTAACCTTTCCAGTCTCCTTTTATGTGTTGCCTTCTTCCATTAGGCTGTAAACTCCTTGAGGACAGGGACTACCTTTCTTTTTTGAATCCCCAGCACTTAGCACAGAGCCTAGCATGTAGTAGGTGCTTAATAAATGTTTATTGAATTACAAGTTGACAAAGAATGACAGAAAAACAAATTTTTTTTCTAAGAGTCTTCTCTCAACCACTTAAATGAACAGGATTAAGCTACTTTTCAGAAATAAATCTATCCATCCATTCATCCATCCTAGCTACAAGAAGATATGTGTCTAAATATCTCCTTACATTTAATGTAGAAATAGTATTAGATTAAAAAAAACTGTTACAGAGGACTGGAGATGATGAGTGCGAGATTATCATCATTGGGTTCGAATGATTCTGTTTGCATATTGCATGCCTGGAAATCTTAGATGCTGGTGTAGTCTGACAAAGTACCATTTTCAATAAGCCCTCTCTCAACAGGTAACTTTAATTGCTAAATAATACAAAAATGCCAGCAGATAATTCTTGCTTGTCACTTTCCTTTCTGGGGAACCTGTCCTTTTCTAGCAATACTTTTAGGAATGCTAAACTAAATGGGTTAGTTGCCTTTATCTTCACTATGAAACTTGTGTGACCCCTGGAAGAATATGAACATAAGTATATTTTGGATAATCCAATAAACAACACTTCATTCTCAGACATTAAAATCCAAAGGACACTATGAAATAAAAACTATTCTCAATGTATGTACTATTCATTTCTAGTGAGATATATATAATTTGGAAGAAATATATAAACTACTGTTCAGTGGTGTTCAAATACTGCTTCTTTACCATTTCCTTCCCCCCCCCAATAAATATCAACCTTTCAACAGACAGTAATCATCAAAAAAGGTTCTCATCTTGATAATGGGATTAGAGAAAACTGCTTCCCTTTCATAAGAACAGCTAGCCTTTTGGACTACCATCAATAACATTTAGCATATTAGAAAAAAAGGAACGTAATAAATAGTCTGTTATTAAGCAGGGAGAATACTTTCAAAAAGGTGTGCTGCTACCATCAAACTCACGTTTTTGCACAATGAGTAACAGTAAAGATCGTTGCAATGCCGTGTTGATCCTAGGGGATTCTTTCAAAACCATTTGTAACTGTATTCAAGTATGCCAGTTCAAGGAGAAACATTAATAAACTTCAGGAATATTAAAAGTGTAAAAGATGGCAGTGGGGAAGTGCTTTTTTGCCACTACAGACAGAAAAATGAATGAATCCAAACTGTAACACACAAGAATTCTATTAGATGATTAGAATGATTTTCTCAAAAGTGACGTGTTCCACTTCAGAAGGGTAATAAACATTTCTTTTTGGGAGAATTTAACATAAGTCCCTTTAAATCGATGAATGTGTGTTGAGTATTTATAATATTTAGTGGCTTAGAGAACTCTACAGAAGTCACCTAACAAGCCACTTATTAAGTGCTCACTATGTGCCAAGCACTGAAGAGCTCAGGATACAAAGAAAAACAAAAATGCAGCTCCTGTCCTCAAGATCTCTTTTTAAAGGGGGAGACAACTATATTGCCAAGACAGACACAATGTAAATAGGAGGTAATCTCAGAGGAAAGACACCAGTAGTGAGGGGAGACCAGGATAGGCGTCCTGTAGGAATTGCACTAAAGGAAGCTGGGGGGCTGGAGGTGAAGAGAGAGAACATCGGGGAAAGGGAAGGGAGAATCAATGAAAAAGCTCCAATCCAGGAGATGAAGTGTCATTTTGATTATAGTGCATGTATGTGGAAGGGAGTAAAGTGTTAAGAAGATTGGGAAGGAACAATGGAAGAGAACAGGTTGTGAAGGGCTCTTCTCATTTACCTCATTGCTGTGGAATGAGGTGCTACACTTTATTTTTCCAAATAACTGTAGTGAGCTCTTGTTTTTACACTAAATTTTTTTTTTATAAAATCTTGTTAAATTTAATACACTATTTCCTTGATTTTTTAAACAATATCCTATACCTGATTTAACCTGTTCTTGACAATTCTGGGTCATAACTATTAAGATCAAATATCACATTATGCTATGCTTTCAGCACTCAGTGAGGATCTGCTCTCTATGACTCTACAGTATTCCACTCGTACATGCCAATGTACCTTAAAATATTCTAGTTTGTATTATCTCTAGTGCTTAGCACAGTGCCTGACATGCAAAAAGAACTTAATAAATGTTCCTCTATTTATTATCAATGTATCCATACAATAATAAAGCATCACTATATCTACTCTGCCACCTACTTAAATACCTAGGTACCTGGTTACTATGCTACTCAAAAATCTTTAGTAACTCCCTATTACCTCTAGGATAATATACAAAACTTTCAAGCTTGGCATTTAAAGCTCTCTATAATGTAACACCCACCTACCCTTCCAAGTGTATTTCATATTACTCCCCTTTACTGCTCTCCACTCTGGTCAGGTCTGGGAGCTGCTGCCCACACAACCGCCCCTTTCCTGTGTTTGCTTCTTTGTCCAGGATGCCACCATCTTTTGCAATGTACTTCTGCCCCGCTGAGAATCCCTTCAAAGCAGAGTTCACAGCCACCTCCTGATCAGGCCTTCCTTGATTCTCCCAGTGCTGGCACTCTCTACCTTGGAAATTACTTTGTATTGCTTTTTTCCCAACCCCTCTGAATTCTAATGCTTTCCCTCTCTTGCCTCCTAGTTATCCTGTATATAGTTTGTACTTATTAGTTTGCTTGTCTCACTAAACTGTCAACTCCTTAAAGGCAGGGCCTGGGTTTTTTTTGTCTCTTTCTGTATCCCCAGTGCTCAGC
Source organism: Pseudocheirus occidentalis (assembly GCA_028646575.1). Lineage (NCBI taxonomy): Eukaryota > Metazoa > Chordata > Mammalia > Diprotodontia > Pseudocheiridae > Pseudocheirus > Pseudocheirus occidentalis. The sequence continues at coordinate 56,368,729 of CM053593.1, forward strand.
AAGATGCCTGGTACATAGCAGGTGCTTAATTAATGCTTACTGAGGTAATGGAAAAAACAGCTGGACCATCATATTGCCCTGACTGAGTTCAGGTAAACAGACTTAGACACTGGTGAATGTGACTGCTGAAATGGTGTGAATGATCTTTGAAAGATTATGGATGTTGGGAGAGGTTTAACAAGTACTGAAGACATACATAAATTACAATTTTAAAAAACTGAGATAAGTTGAAATCAAAAAACAGCTGGCCAATGAGACTGACTTTGATCTCTAGAAAAATTACATATTGTTTGAAAGATGGCATGTGAACATTTAGAAAAGGAAGTGATTACTACGAACCAGCATGATTTTATCAAGAACAGAATATGCCGAAGTAAATGTCCTTTTCGGACATGTTTACCAACAGGCAAACTAGTGGAAAGTTGTAGATATGGCCTAACTAATTTTTAGCATAGTATGATACTGTCTCTCATAATATCCCAGTAGATAAAATAAGGATATTTGCATTAGGAAAGAATATAATTAGAGGGACTGAGAACCTGCTGAATGACAGAACCACAAGGATAGTCATTAAGTCAATGTCAAGATGAAAAAAAGTCTCTAGTGGAGTGCCCCATGACCTGTTCTTGGCTATGTGCTTTTTAATGTTTTGAAGGCATAGGTAGCACACTATCAAAATGGAGACAGCATAAAGCTTAGAGGAATAACATGACAGATGACTAAGGATTCAGAAAGACTCTGGCAGGTTGAAATGATGGGCTGGAACTAATGAAGTAAATTTGATGAGGATATGTTTTCCTTAAAAGGATTAATAAATCAACATCACAAGTATTAGATGGAGGAAGCATTACTTGATAGTTCAGAAGAGAAGGTTCCAGTAGCTTAGAAAATTGCCCTTCCAGCTCCCCCAAGCTAAAGGGAGATCTCATTTTGGTGAGATTTTCTTGTAGGGTGTTTTAGAAGGGAGCAGTGATCACACTTGGGTTGGGCTGCGTTGATCTAGATGACTTTTAGAGAAAGTCAACACTATGTAATGGTAAAAGATTTGGAATCAAAGGATCTGAGTTCAAATTGTGGCTCTGTAATTCACTATTTTTGTAACAAGTCACACTTTTGGGGGTCTATACTCATTTATAAAAAAGGAAGGTTGGACTATGATGCTTGCAAATTTGAAGATTCTATAACTTGCTGATTCTGTGAATAGCCAAAGGAAGAATTTTCCATGTATGTGGATCACTGTACAGAATGGACAAAGAATAACATAAGCTTCATTTATAGGCTCAGACTTTTCAAGATGAATTTTATCTAAGACTCCTAGCAGATGTGGCTACACTTTTTCCTGAAACTAAACTGTCACAACATTTTCCTTTTATGGTCTCTGCTGCATAAACAATAGGAAGGAGCCTTGAAAACTTTGTTGAGAAAAGCTCTGATGTGTTTTTACGCTTGCTTTCACCTTTCAAGCTATGAAATACTATGGGTGAAATTGCAAATTCAAGATGCACTGCAGAACTGCTCATGTTTGTCCTCCAGAAGCAATAGCTGCAGCTGAGATGTCCTGTGGAAATTAATCCAAGTGTTTCTGCCTTCAATAACTCCCTTAATGGCACTGAATTTTCTCCTGAATGTGTCCACTGAGTTTAAATTGTACATCTACTTTAGGCCTTTGAACTAGTATCTTCTACAATGAAAATCGTAAATTAGTATATGCCATATACTTTCTACAAGTATTAAACCAGGTCCCTAGAGGGCACAGATTAATCTGTGTCATGGCTAAGGGACATACCTGATCCCACTACACATAGAATTTCAGGGGACTCTGGGGGTGTCCATATTTTTTAAACAGAAGAAAATAAGGCTCAGGGAGGTAAAGAGATTCAGTTTCTCTCCTAAATGGGAAAAACAAGTAAAAACTTGATATTCCTCAAATGGAACAAACCACACTCCCAAGTTATTCTGCATATCTTCACTTTTTCAGACTTAACGATTCTCATATTTATGAAGTGATGAACTGATGTCTTCTACTCTCAGTGCCTAATGACAGTTCTCTGCTTCTACAGTGTGTGTGTGCGCACACGAGAGAGAGAGAGAGAGAGAGAGAGAGAGAGAGAGAGAGAGAGAGAGAGAGAGAG
>CM053593.1:56371360-56391613 GCA_028646575.1 Pseudocheirus occidentalis
AGAGCAGGGGAGGGGCTTTACAGTGGGATTGCTGTTTTGGGGTTGGGGCAGGGGCAAGACAGGGAGAAAAATTTGTAATTCAAAAATGTATTGAAAATGAATAATATAAACAAGAAAACAAATAAAAAATAAATAAATAAAAAAACAATGCAACAGGTACTTTTTTCATCCACATGGCCACAAATTCTTCTCATTTCATGAAATCATTGTGGGCTTTAAGCACCCTAATCTCACTTTTAATCCCAGGAGTCTTCTCTCCTCAGCATAACCAGTGAACTAAAATATAGTGAGATGTGTGGATTTATCCCATCCAGATCACTGCAGAATCCTGCTTCCCTCATAGTCCTACATCAGCATGTGTCAGGGAATATCTGCACTGAAATATCATCCTTTTCTACAACTCTTCCTTTATCTAGGATACTTTTAATTCATTTCACCTGTGGCAAGTAAAATTGCAACAAAGGTAGGCTGAGACATAGTTTTTTCCAGAACAAGATAGCACTTTATTAATAGTAACATGTAAACTATTAGTAAAAAATGGGTCACACTTGCTACGTAGACTAAAAAACCAGGGACCTGAGCATGATCAATTCATTAATTAGGCTAGCAATAACTAATAGAGTCAATGATCCCTCTCAATAACCAAAGACCCTGTGTGACAGCCAATAAGGTCTTTTAAACCTAGGTGTGTCTTCCTTCTGATTGGCCAGACACCTCATCATTTGGACCCTTCCTGGCAAAGATAAAACAATCCCAACTGGTAGACATTTTAATGAAGTTAGTTCAGCTCCTCTGAATTACTTCCTCCTTGGGAGATTGCAGTAATTTTTAGGTGATAGGATTAGTCTGCAGCTGGGGCCAAAGTGGGCTGTTTTTTAAGTGAGTCTGATTAAGCTCCTCTCTGACCCTTAAGGAATGTTAATTGTTTTAAGAAACCCAGCAGTCTCTAGTAGTCTTGTCTAGGAAAAAAAAAATCTCAATCAGGTCCCCCCCACCCCCCCACCCCCGTTTTGGCCTCCCCACTGTAGTCCAAGTCACTTCTAACTTTTATGAGGAAAAGCAAGGACAGGAGAGTTGTCCCTTGGGGAGAACCTAACCCAAACTCATTCTCTCATTTACTGGCAAACAGAAAAGGAGAGTTAGCTGGTTGTCCCAGGGCTGAGGGATCATATTCCACAGCTATGACTTAGTTTATACTGGGAGAGGTCTCCTTTTGAGCTAGGCCAAGAAATTAGGTCAAGACAAAATGGGGAAAAGGATGGATTACAGAGTAATAATAATAATATCAGTTATTAATATTATTCCCCATATAGGGTCAAATCCTATTGATGAGGGAAGGAGGTTTTCCAGAGATTTCTAAGAAATCCTTTAAGGGTTCTTTTAGTCTGAAAAAGAATTCCCAGACGCAAGCAATCTTGGCAGTGAGGATTGTAAAAGTTTATTGTTGTGCTTTTTAGCAGGCAGGGGTGGTAGGGGGACCGGCAGGAGTTTGAGATATAGATTATAAAGCCATAAAGCCATAAATCAGGTATCAGTTATGCTAACTAGGTGTGTAAGGGTGGAATTAGGGAGGAGTTAAGGAGTGGTCAGTGCTTAAAGGGACATGTACTTTTTATATGAACTGCATAGGCGTATTGCCCATAATTCACTAGAGAAAACCCATGAAATGGGGGGAAAGGGGCTACCAGGAGTTGTGGTTTTTGCCTTGAAACATCACTGTGTCATTTTTTGGTCAGGGCTGAGAGGTGTCCAGTCTGTTACCCATCAATGTCCTGTTTGACAATATGGATGTTGGGAAGTTAGACTAATTGAGGATCCAGGATGTGCCTAATGGTAAGGAGTTATCTTACTAACACTGCATTGAAGGATTCATAGCATGCAACTGGCCACTAGAATAATGAGGTATACATTTCTCTAAATTAAAGGGGTTGTTTATAAAATGCTTTTGTGAAGGATTCATAGGTATAGCTTGTTATGGTACCAAGCAAGCATAATTGCAACTAGGCAGAGTGCTGGCTCAGGGAAGAGGCAGAGTTAATGGTTTCAGGCTGGGGGAAGTGTGATTTTTACAACTGAATTACACAGGCTGGTATTACAAACATAGGTACCCAAACACAAGTATGATTTTTACAAATTGAAGTTAAAACTGAATGTTACAAACAAAGGCAACCCAGCACCTCATCACTACCAACTATGCCAGGGGAGCTGGATAGCACAGTGAGTACAATGCTGGTCCTGGAGTCAGGAAGACTCATCTCCCTGAATTCAAATCAATGTAGCCTCAGATATTTATCAGCTGTGTGATCTTAGGTAAGTCACTAGGCAAGTTTGCCTCAGTTCCTCATTTGCAAAGTGAGCTGGAAAAGAAAATGGCAAACCACTCCACAGTCTCTGCCAAGAAAACCCCAAATGGAGAACGGGAAAGGACTGAACAATAGCAAAATCATTTCTCTAGTGTTTATTTTCCAGTTTATCTATTTCTCCTCTAATTTTCCAAAATTTCCTCTTTCTCTTTTTTTTGCTTTTTTTTTTTGGAGGGCAGTTGCGGTTAAGTGACTTGCCCAACGTCACACAGCTAGCTTTTGTGTTAAGTGTCTGAGGCTGGATTTGAACTCAGGTATTCCTGACTCCAGGGCCGGTGCTCTACTCACTGCACCACCTAGCCACCCCTCTCTTTATTTCTTATTTTGGGTTTATTTGTTGATTTTCTAGTTCTTTTGACCCTCAGATAGGAATTTTTCGGAGACCTTAACCTTATTAAGAAGGAAGCAGAGATTTGAAGACATTATAGCCTGAGGGCACCTGTTAACTGGGGCTGTTGTGTGTATTGTACTAAAAAGCCTGGAGCCTGGGGCAAAGAACGTCCTTTTGAAGAAGAAATGTCTATTGTCCTTGAAGGTTCAGAGAATACAAATCTGCCTAGTGGCTTCAAGAATTATTAAGGATATTTCCCTAGTCCAAAGACCGATTCATTTTCCATTCTCCTTTCTGAAGAAGCTGTAACTTAAACCCTGGGCTTGGCTAAAAGAGAGACGGCAGAGCCCACTTCCTTCATAAGTTAGCACCTTAGCTGAGGTCTCTAGCTCAAGCCAGAAGTTGGGAGCAGAGAAGCTCTAGTCTCCAGCCCTGTAGAGCCATGACTGGCTAGGACTGGAAGTCACCATGGGACCAGTGGGGCACTTGCAAGCATTTAGCATCTAGGAACAACAGGCTGAAGTGCCTGGTAAAGACTAAAAGCTATGACTACATGAAGATACTACTCCTCGATTACATGTCTGACAGACATTATGTAAGTAACAGAAATTAAATGCTGCGAGAGACCTGTGGGGCCAGGGCAGTACAGTAGTAACACTAATAGAAGACATTTGAGTCCCTGTAGTGTTTGAGGCTGAGTTGCCCTTACATATGTTCCCTTCTGTTTTCATTGACATTGGGTATATTTGTGGGAGAGTATTATCAAGAATTATAGGGAGAATATTTTATTGCTACCTTAAAAAAAATATACTATTTCATTGAGTGACTTTGCATTTAACTAATTGACTGAATTGAAAAAAACACACCACAATGGGAAACTGGGACTTATATTTAGTTTTGAATGGGTATCTATGGAGTACTTTGATCCTGAGATAGCTTTGCATTCGGGATTAACTGTGCAAGTTGGGAGATGCCTCCTCATGCTACATTATGGGAGCTCATCTGCAACTGCCATCTTGGATAGGAATCCACTGGAATTTTTTTTTGCTTTTTTTTTTGTTTCTTTTCACTCTGTGGTTAGAGAACCAGTTTTGTGATCTATTTCCTTTACAAGTCAGACCAGTTTACCTGGTTGTACATTTTAGAAGTATAAATGTCTTGTACTGTTTGGTATGGGGGTTGTTGTTTGTCCTTCATGCTGGAAGAAGACCAATGGCATCACAATGTTGGGGTCAAGATATAGTGTGTTCCACTGTGGCTGATCAGACTGACACCAGCTCTGAAGGCTCTACCACTGGTTGGGCACAAATAGTGCATTTGAACATTTGGAATGACTATGTCTCTAGATTTACATATATCATGTTTCCTTTGTACTACTGTGATTCTGCTCATAGAGCACAGCAGCTTCTTTGATATAGATATGCCATACTGAGTCATACTGTGACAGTGTCTCCTATGTCTCACAATTAACTCCAAAGTTCTTCAGAGGCCTTAAGAATATCCTTGCTTCTTCTGATCCCTGTATGACTGCTTGTGCAAGTTAAGCAAAATAATGGATGATGGATAATATTCTCACTTGCTAATGAATTGCAGTCAAGTAAGCCACACAAAATCATCGACCTCAATCTTTCTTTCAGTCATTGAAGTCTTGTGCAAGACAAAAGTCAAGATCACTGCCAGTATCTCAGGAAGCAGTGGATGACCTTGGCATCTTTGTTGTCAGACCAAGCTCTAAGTGCTGCATGGTGCCTGCTTCTTTCACATTCTTGGGGTAGATATCCCACTAAGTCACCAACAGGTTTGATGCATCTTGATTTTCCTTAACCTGGTTTAGTCATCTTCCAAGATGGTTTTATCCAGGTGTGGCTGCTGCACATGCTACAGCTTCTTGGAGTCACAGGTAAGAGTCGGACGAAAGGTAGACAACAAAGGTGGATAAGCAACCTGGAAAAGGGATCAGAAAGTCTTCACCCCGGAAGTGCTAGTTCTCCCTGCACAACCCTTATACTCCATGGTTGCTAAAGTAAGCCATATGAACATCAAATCTTTAAAACACTCGTTCACTAAGTCAGGCAAGACAGTGCACTGGAAAAAAAAATGCTGAGTCTTGAATCAGAGGACCTGGGTTCAAATCCTAATTCTGTTAGGTCATTTTGGTGACCTTGGACAAGTCACCTAACCTCTAAGGGCATCACTTTCTTCATCTGTAAACTGACAGTATTAGAATGGATGACTCCATTCTAATTTGGATGACTCCAATTTGTTGATCCTATCATTTCTAGTTAAAGAAGTACCTTATGATCTAAGCAAAAATGATATAGTGATTCCTCTGCAAGGCTCCTATACTAACTGGGAGAGAGGTAAAGTACTTACTAAATGACATTAAGAGATAATCCAGAAACTGCCTATTTCCTGTAAATTACCTGAATGAATAGATTATTGTAAAATTCCTTGTGAATTATTTGAAGAGTACTTGTAAAATAATTGCTAAGATCATTGAGAAAATGAGCACTTGCTTGGAGTATGAAATGTTATTTTACAGAGAATTATGTCTATATATAAATAAAAACAGTTAATTAATAAAAAAATTATATGCTTAGAAAATGCTCTGTTCTCATTGATGGAAGTGAGTCTAGATATCGCCCACCACAATAAGATAAAATAAAAACTTTCTCAGGAGTAGATATAAGCTACTGAGAAGACTTATAACACCAGTTTCTTGATTTATACAAATTCTAAAGGTTATAAATCCTGAGGTCACTTGGAAGGAATAATTTCAAAAATCTGGAATTTTTCTAAAAAGACAATTAAAATTTCCATATCTTTTGCTCCAGAAATTCCACTGCTAGGTATATTCCCACAAGGGGGTCAAAGATAGAAAAAAAAGGTCATTAAAATATTTATAGTGGCACTTTTGTGTAGCAGCAAAGAACTGAAACAGAGTAGACGCCCATAAATTGAAGGATGGCAAAACAGATTGTTACATAAAAGCAAGGGAATGTTGTTGTAACATAAGAAACTATGAATATGATGAATACAGAGAAGCATGGAGAAATGTACATGAACTGATACAAAGTAAGCAGAAATTGGAAAACAACATACAAAATGACATAGACAATGTATGCATAATATATACAATGTAAACAGATAGAACAAGAAAGTAACTGTAATTGAGTGCTTTGAAGTTATAATGACCTGGACCCAAAGGAGAAAGATGAAAATGTATCTCCTTTCTTTTATTCAGAGTCAGTCAAATGTATATAGAACATTGCATGTGCTGAATCTCTCTCTCTCTCTCTCTCTCTCTCTCTCTCTCTCTCTCTCTCTCTCTCTGTATGTGTGTGTGTGTGTGTGTGTGTGTGTGTGTGTGTGTGTGTGTGTGTGGTCTTTCTGGCCTTCTCCTGAAATTATTCTTTGTTACAAGGGATAGTCGCCTGGGGTTTTTTTGGGGGGTGGGGGAGTGGGGGAGGAAGAGGAAGGAATTAAGATGGGGATGGGGGAACTATATTTGGAAATGAAGGTGACATAGAAACAAAGGATATCAATAAAGATTTTATTTTTTTAATTAAAAAGAAGGCTCACAAGGACCAGAGGGGCATTCAGGCAGTGATAAAACACCAAGGCAAATTTATGCAGTTTTTCACCCTAACCTTTCAGCATAAAGGGAAGAAACCTCTGGGTTTTGTGATACATGTAAACAAATGACTACAGAAATTGATAGAAAAAGGAGCAATAAAATCCAAGGAAACAACTGAGGTCAACTGGCACACAGGGATGAGAGTATGGAGTGCCGAAAATGAAGATGTATCTAATTGGCAATAAAGTAGAATAGAAAAAGTTGGATTATGCACAGTTTCTCCAAAATAAGATGATTCTAGAAGACTGAATCTGCAAAAAAAAATAAATAAAAGGGTGGAGGAGGAGCTAAGACAAAGAAATCCAACTAAATGAGCTCTAGAACATCTCTTGGGTGAGCCACAAAATCAAGGTGCAAGGCCATCATTGACCACTCATACTCACAGGAAGCAAACAACACACTTGTTCTAACTTAGAGAAGCAAGAGTTCAGGGGACCAGAAATCACCATAAACTGATGTAAGGATAGATATATATATGGAATCAGACAGACCTATTGATAGGGGAACATAAATTTATATCAGCTGAGTCTGATGTTCACAAAACTATGGGTCACTCTTCCTACAGATTGATATTCATGGAAGAGAGGGAATCGTGTTTATGAGAAGACTGTTTTATCTCAAATTTTCTTAATATTCTGTTTCATTAAATGCCATTGCTTTGGAACAATGGTGTCCTCTGTCTGACTAGCAAAAAAAAATGCATACATTGGATAGGATTTGTGAGCTATAGCTTCAGTTGGCTATAGACCCATAAAGTACTTTGAATATAGAGTGGCCTTGCCTGGGAAAAACTCACAATGAGAACTGGGGGTGGGGTGGGGAAAGAACACAGGGTATTACATAGGGCAATCCAAATGTGGAATGGGTTGTCCCAAGTGACAGTAGATTCCCCCTTACTGGACATCTTTGTGTAAAACTGGAAAATCATTCATTTGTTTTAGTGTAGAGGGAACTTTTGTACATATATGTATAGGACTAGATGATGTCTGAGTTTGCTCCTTTTTTTTTTGAAGCAATTGGAGTTAAGTGACTTGCCTGGGGTCACACTAGCCAGCAAGTGTTTGCGGCTAGATTTGAAATCAGGTCCTCCAGAGCTCCATCCACTGAACTATCCAGCTGCCCCCTCTGCATTTGCTTCCAAGTATAATAATCTATTATCTTAGTCTGGAAAGCCTAGATAGTTAGGCACTGTAGTGGGATACAAGGACACCTTTCTAGAAGAGGTGACACTGAAGTTGGACTTTAAAGAGTAGGAAGAAATTCAAAAGAGTGGGGGAAAGAAAGAGGGGTAGAAGGTGGAAGACACAGTGGATATATGGAATAGTGTAAATAAAATCAGAGAAAGGAAAACACTGGGCATAAACAGAAGAGAGCAAAATGTTCAATCTAATAGAGTATGTGATGGGGAATAATAGGAGATAGGACCGGATATTAGGGTCGGAATAGATTGTGGAAGCCTTTGACTCATACTAAGGAGTCTAAACTTTATTCAGTAGGCAATATGGAGCCACGTGAAGTTTGTTGAGTCATGGAGTGACACAATCAGATCCATGTACCATGAAGATTAATTTGGCAAGAGTATGAAATATGGATTGGCAAGGAGATTGGGCAGACTTGTCAGGCCTGTTGAAAAAGGGCAATAGCAGGGTGGTAGCAGTAAGGATACAAAGGAGGAGTGGGTATAAGAGGTTTCTAGAGGTGTACTTTGAAGATTGTGGTGACTAGATAGAAGGGGTGTGAGAGGAATTAATCAAAGAAAGAGCCAATGATGATATCATGAGAGGCTGAATGAATGATGATGTGAAACTAAAAGAAATAATCTGGAGGAAAAGCAAGTTTGGGGAAAAGATAAAATACTTGGTTTGGGATGAAACAAGTCAAGACTTTGATCTAGTTTTGACTTAGAGAAAACACTTGTCTGATCCAACCAAACTGTAAAGGCTTTGAGTATGGGCCCAGAATATATGTCTATTTTTCAAGGACTATCCTAGATGAGTACAGATAGGGTTGCCACCAGTCCGTGATGAAAGTTTTGGCCATGGTAGCTCTTGAAGACATTCCACTGGGTTATAGACAGAGGAGTATTGGATAGAATCGGGAAGACCTGAACTTAAATCCTACTTCTGATAATTACTAACTATATGGGCATGTGCAAATTATGAAATCTTCCTGAGGTTTGATTTTCTCATATGGAAAGCAAGGATAAGAGATGTAGCCTGGCATAATGGATATAAAGCTGTCTTCAGAAGGAGAAAGACCTGGGTTCATATCCTGTCTCTGTCACACACTGGCTGGGTGACCTTGGGAAAGTGAATTAACCTCTCAGTGGCCCAAGCAACTTTTTAAGATCTGAATTTAAGATCTGAAAGTTCCTCTCTGGAACCTTCTTAGACCAATGAAAGGTCTGTTACTGTTTTAGTGTCCAGTTCAAAATTGCATTCTTATGCTTTAACTCTTGCCATAACTTTTAAGTAAATGGTAAAAGCTTGCTGATGTTAATTGTTTAACTGATATCAGGGCAGTAATCACAGGCTATTGATATTAGGGAAACAATTCTGAAATGGAAACTTGAGCCTAGAGCCTTAGAAAGACATATTTCTGAGACTCTGATAGATGAACTTTTGCCTCATCTTGCCCAGAACTAGGCTTCCATGTCACTTCCTGGAGGTCTCTACAACAAACTACATGATGATGAAGGTACTGAAGCAGGTACTGTGGAGTGATTAGAGTTTGATCATATATCAAATATGCCATATTCATCCACTGCATCCTAGGCCATTGACAGTCACTTTGACTTTTGTCTTGCCACTGAACTTTGATGACTCTGAATGACAGTGGGAGGCTGATGACTTTGTGCAACTCTGCCTCACTTAAATCCAATTCATGGGCAAGTCAAGATATCACCCCATCATTTCATTAGTCCTCTTAGAAAATGAAGGATGAACCACAGCAATAACAGCACCAAACTGTGTGTACCTCCCTCCCTGGTTCCCCCTCTTCTTTATCTGTTTTCCCTGATTATAGTATCCATTCTCTGAGAGCAGGGGCTGCTTGCTTTCTTGTGAGTACATCCCTGGCAGTAGTACAGAGAAAGTGTTTACTCAATGTTCAATCTATCTTCTATCTATCTATCCATCACCTCTTATCTGTTGATCCATTAATTGATTTATCTGTGTCTTCCTTAATCCTTCAATTCAACTTAGTAAGCATATATAAATCTCATGTTACTTGCAAGTTATTTTATGAGGTGCTAGGTATGTTTAATCTGGAGCACTCCCCAGATGAGCTATCCTCAGGTCCATTAGCTAATGCTTGAACAGCACTGGATTCATCCATCTTGTTATTCTGGTTGTCCTGCTCTGGGTGTCCTCCCACTTGCCAATTTGTTCCAAAAGCATGTTACTTAGAGTGCAGTTTTTCAGATATGGTAGTGTAGGACTATCATCTTTCTAGCCTTCTTTTGCATAGAAAATACTGTTCTTTTCTTATGTGGCACTTTTATTTCCTGAAAGAGACAGATAAAAGATATTTGTGTGGGATAATTCTAAAGACTTTAGGGAAAATAGACCCTCAGATAAATATACTAAGAGGAATTGTTGAAAAAGCATTTCAAAAGCAATAGCATTGACTGCCAGTCTGTCAACAAGTAATTAGTAAGCACTTAATATGGGCCAGGTACTATGCCGAGTATTAGGGGTAAAAAGAAAGGCAAAAATTGTCCTTGCCCATTAGGAATGTACATTTACATTCTGGTTTACTTTTTTTTTTTTTTTTGGAGTAGGGAAGGTAAGGTAACTGGGGTTAAGTGACTTGTCCAAGTTCATGTAGCTAATAAGTGTGTCAAGTATCTGAGGTCAGATTTAAACTCAAGTCCTCCAGACTCAGGGTCAGTGCTCTATTCACTGTGCCACCTAACTACCTGAAGAATTTACATTCTAATGGAGAAAGAGAGCATATAAATACTTAAGCACATACAAGAACATAAAAATGTATGTGTATATATGTGTGTACATACACACATATACATATGTACGTACGTACATACATACAGACAGACAGACATGTATACATTAGATTGTTGAAGTACAGTGTTTTTCAGACACTAATTTGAATATGACTTTTCAGGACTTTGGAATTAATCACTGAGTAACTCTGAATCAAAGAACTATTTTGGGACTATTGTATAGTAATTTTTGCATCATACTTAGAAATATACATTCAGAATTTTATTTTATCATAAGGTATAAATGAGTCATTTCAGATGAGGAGGCACTGCTTTGAAGCAAGAGAAAGGGAACAGAAACCACGGTTAGAAGCCAATTGAAAAGAGAAATACAAGAGAAACCACAGAAAGAAGAAAGGAGCACAGAAGTGCTACATATGCTCTTATTATTAATGTACCCTGAGATTGAATTAGCTTTTCTGGCTTTCATGGCACAAAGCAGATCCATGTTGAACTTGTATTCTACAAAAATTTCTAGGTATTTTCCATACCAGCTACTATAGTCTAGCCACATGTTTCCTATTTCCTCATTCTGATCTTATAAAGTAACTTTCTTAAATCCAAGTATAGAAGTTTAAATTTATTACTGTTGAATCAAATCTTATTAAATTTAACCCATCATTGTGGTCTGTCAAGATATGCTGAAATTCCAATTCTGTCATTTGAAAATATTAGCTATCCCTTAGCTTCCTGTCATTAGCAAATAGGCTAAGCAAATGCCTTTTGTGCCTTGATCTGTGTCACTGATAAGAGTTTAACAGAATAGAAACAAGGACCAACCCATTTCAGTGTGTCCTTCAGGCTCACATCAATCTATTAATTACTGTATCTTAGGTCTGTTTATTGTGAATCTGTTCTGAATCTAGTACTGATTATACTATTATCTACTCTGAATTTCTACTCTTATTCCTAAGAATCTTATCAGAGACTTTGTTAAATGCCTTGATAAAATCCACATATAATATCTCTTTGGCCTAAGAGAATGTCATTTTCTCTCCTTCACCCCAAACTTCCTCTGCACTAAATATCATCAGAGCCCAATGCTGTAACAGGCAATGCATCTAGCCTTTTCCTGAGAGAGGATGAACTGGACAAACTGAGAAAAGGCAGCTTCAGAGAGTGTTTCCTCTCTTAGGACTGAGAAAAGTTCAGTTTTAAGACTACAAAAGTTATCTTTGGTGAGCCACATACATCTCAGTGAAATTCCATGAAGAATCCAGGAAGGTGGGAAAGGGATTCTATTCTCTCAGGAGCCCTGTTGCCCCTTTGCCATATGTGCTTTCTAAGCTTGAATCTACTCTCCCGTGGAATCTCTATGTACTTGAGGGAGAATATGTTACAGACTTTTGGGGGTGGGAAATATTTTTTATTACTGACTCATTAAATGCTCCTTTTAAAAATACTTTATCTCTGGGTGGCTAAATAATAATCAATTAAATGTATCACTGGCAAATGATAGCCACTTGTAGGGCCCCAAGGGGAGAGGTGGTGACCACCTTCTGTCTGTGGGATTGGAAATTGGGAGAGTGAGCCCAGAGAATCATGATGAATAGGAATAATAGTGCCTGTAGTACTTAGCTCACAGTGTTGTTATAAAGAACAAAAGAGAGGATATTTGTAAAGTACTAGATGTCACTTATTATTATTCCTTTTCTCTATATGGAGTTCAGTTGTAACTGGGTAACCAGAATTTTATCCCTGAGTCTCTTGAACTGGTTTCTCTTTTCAGCTCATAGGATCATTTCTACTCTTTCTAAACTCTTTGAACTTTGCTAACTGGCAAATAGTAAGGGCTTAATCAATATATGTTAATTTTTAAATAGTCTTTTAAAGTCTGGACTACATGCCAGACTATGCTTGGCCTTCATCTTTTTATCTGTCACAGATTCTAAGATGGCAAAGTCCCTGCCTCCCACTGTGAATGCCATCTCTACCCCAGCAAGCATTTCTCTCTATCTAAATCATGTTAAGAAGAGTAGTACCTCTCTTCACTTCCTCTACTTTTTGAAAAACGAAATTTTGAACAAGGAAAGTCAAGGAGTTCCTGAGCAGAATACTCAAAAGAGATCCTTGTTATACTGTGTACTTCTGGGAAAGGAAGTATTTATTATATTAAGGAAGGAAAGACAATGAAGAAATTATTGTTATCAGTCAATACAAGTAATTCATGAGCACCTTCTCTTCTAGTGAGTTCTTTTTTTGTGGCACTGAGCACTATTGTATGAGCCAGGATGGTTCTAGTTTCTGTGGGGAGAGACCAAGTACTGTATTGTACCTTTGATTTAGAATGTAAACTCTGTGACTTCCATAGGAGTAGCCAATCTCAAGAACCAGAACTCAAGAATTATTTTTAATACAAGATATATGTTTTAATTTTTTTTTTTTGCTTTTTGGAGGGGGTAGGGCAGGGCAATTGGGGTTAAGTGACTTGACCAAGGTCACCCTGATAGTTTTTGTGTTAAGTGTCTGAGGTCAAATTTGAACTCAGGTTCTTCTGACTTCAGGGCTGGTGCTCTATTTACTGCTCCACCTAGCCACCCCCATGTGTTTGAATTTAATGTAACATAGAACTTGAAATCAGAGTGTTTAGCTTATTTAAAAAAAAAAAAACAAACATCCAACACCAAAGGGAGAATAGCAGAGAATAACATATATAAATGAAAGCTTATATAAATGAAAACATATATAAATAAAAGTCAGAGAAATAAAGCTTCCAAATGCCAACTGCTTTGTCTGACAGTCAGGAAGTAGCAAATCCTATATGCCAGGGAACATGAAAAAGTACGTATTTAGTATCTGCTTTGTGCTTGGCTCTTTACAAATATTATCTCATTTGATCCTTAAAATCACCCAGAAATATAGTGCTCTTATCATCTCCCTTTCACAAATGAAGAAATTGAAGCAAGCAGAGCTTAATGGATGTCCTAGGAATTGCAAAGGTAGTAAGCATCAGAGGCAATTTGAACACAGATCTTCTTAGCTCTAGGCTTTATCCACTATTCCACCTAATTGCCTATAAAGAGAATGATCAGAGATAAAAGCAGGAAACAATGGCTGACTGAGAGATAGGAAATAGCTCCTCAATCCAAGGGCATAGCTAATAGAAAATTTTACACAGCTTCACTCCTGGCAAAGAAAAATGCAAAACCCAGAAGATCCACAGACTAAACTCTAGTCAATCAACAAACATTCATTGTCAGACATTGTGCCTGGTGCTAGCGATACAAGTGCAAAAAATGAAACAATTCCTACTGCAGTTTGCATTCTTTGTAACATATCACAGACTCCATAGTCTGGTTGTCATTCTTCCCTATTCTCCCTTGTACCTTCTTTTATTATTACAGTTATGAATTGAGGGAATTAACTGTTTTTTGAAAGTCTGATAAAATTCACTTGCAAATCTATCTGGTCATGGAGTTTTTTCTTTGGGAGGTCATTTATGACTTGTTCAATTTCTTTTTCTGATACGGGGTTATTTAGTCTAAGTCTTTTGTAAATGTGAGTATTTTAAGAGTATTCATGTATTTCTTTTATATGAGTTTTGTAAACATATAATCAGGCAACATTGTTTCTAATAATATCCTTCATTTACTTTTCAATTGTTAGTTTTCTTTTTTATTTTTGGCCTAGAAACAATATGGTTTTCCTTTTGTTTGTGGTATAAAAAATACCCATTATTCTTAATTTAATTAGAAAAGTAAACACAGAGATGCCTTAGATAAGAAGAGGAATTTATTCCCTTTCTCCCGGGAAGAAAGGGGTGCCCCATGAGATGATGTCTTACCCATGTTGATGCATGAGGTTGGGCTGGAAGAAGAGAGAGCCTAGCCCTGTTCCAAGGTTTAAAAACCTAATTAGAACATCCCCTCTCCTGGCCAACTGCCCTCTTTCATTGGTGAAAAATTCACCTCCCAACCTCCTCTCCAATGAGACTACAAGGGGGTTGGCCTTCACCAGGTGGGAAGAAATGAACAAAGGAAGATAAAAGTAATTGACAGGAGAAGGGGAAGGGTAGACACTCAGGAGGTGGGGTACATTCCAGACTGAGAAGTTTTCACTAATTTCATGTCCCACACACTTTCTTTTTAAATCAAGTTAACCAATTTTATCTATTTTATTACTTTTAAAAAAGCTCTTCCTTTTTTTGTTAACTCAGTGATCTTTTTGCTTTCAGTTTTACAACTTTTTTATTTTTCAAAATTTATATTTTGTTCTTTAGCTGGGAATTTTAAATTTACTATAGTTCAAGTGTTTAAAATTATTGACTTATTTCTCTTTTGTTGATAAAAAAATTAGAAATCTAAATTTCCCTTCAGAATTACTTTAGTTACATCATATGAAAGTTTTAGTTTATTGTCTCATTATTATCATTTTCTTTGATGAGTTTTTCCGTTTTT
This sequence comes from Pseudocheirus occidentalis, assembly GCA_028646575.1. Lineage (NCBI taxonomy): Eukaryota > Metazoa > Chordata > Mammalia > Diprotodontia > Pseudocheiridae > Pseudocheirus > Pseudocheirus occidentalis. The sequence goes on from CM053593.1 coordinate 56,386,092, forward strand.
TTCTCTAATTTGTTCTTTGACCTACATGCATGCATGTATGTATGTATGTATGTATGTATATACTAACTATTCAGTCTCCAATTACTTTTTAATTCTTTTTTTAAGGGTCCTTTATTGAATGTAATTTTTATGGCACTCTAGTCAGTACATGAAGTATTTAGTATTTCTACTTTTCTACATTTTTGATGAGATATCTATGCCCCAACACATGATCACTTTTTGTAAATGTGCCATGTGCAGTTGAGAGGCATTTCGATTTTTTCACAATTACCAGTGATCTTGCAGTTATAATTTTTTTCTGAAATTCTGTTGAGGTCTTCTTATTTATCTTTCAGTTAGATTTGTCTGGGTCTAGAAGGGACACAATAAAGTTCTTGACTCTTAGTTTTACTAAAATTTTCCTCTCCAATTCAATTAACTTTTCTTTTAAGTATTTAAATGCTATGTTATTAGGTGCATATATATTAAGCATTGATTTTGATTCGTTATCTATAGTGTCTTTGAATATAATGTAATTTCTCTCCTTGTCTTTTTTTATACATATTTACTACAGCCTTACCCCAAATAATGATTGCCAATCTGGATTTTGGTTTGTTTTTTTTTTAGCTGAAGCATAATAGATTTCCTTCAGCTCTTTATTTTAATGCTATGTTAATCTCTGTCTCAAGTGTGTTTCTTGTAAGCAACAATTCTAAACAATTCTACTATCCTCTTCTGTTTGAAGAGTGAGTTTGGGTGAGTTTGTCCCATCCATATTCAGTATTATACAAGGGGAAAAAAAACCCAGTTTCTTCTGTTACTTTTCCACTTACCTCATTCCTGATACCAGGTTTTTATTTTTTCTTTTCTCTTAATCCTCCATTCACATTCCTTCTGCCAACATGTTGTTGGTCAGTCATGCTCAACTCTTTGTGATCCCATTTGTAGTTTTCTTGGCAAAGATACTGGAGTGGTTTACCATTTCCTTCTCCAGCTCATTTTACAGATGAGGAAATTGAGGCAAACAGGGTGAAATGACTTGCCTAGAGTCACACAGCTAGTAAGTTTCTGAGCCTGGATTTTAACTGAGGAAGATGTGTCTTCCTGGTTCCAAGCCAAGTGCTCTATCCACCATGACACCTAGCTGTCCAGCTTTTGAGGGCTTGTTTTTGCTTATTACTATTCCCTTCCTTATCTGTCATGCTTTCCCTCTTAGCCTCCTCCTCCATCCCTGTTGCCTCCTATTTTCCTTTGGAATTTAATGCATTTCTGTAGCAAACTGTCTATTTGTCTTGGAGGTGGGGTGTGCAATTAATTGTGTTCATTCTTTCTTTATCCAGTTAGGAGGAAAGTGAGGTTCATGGGATGCCTTCCCCAAGACTATATACTCTTCTCTTAAGCACTTCTATTATGTGACAGTGATTTTCCGCCCCCTCCTTCAACCTTTCTTCCTGGACTATAATCTGCTTTCCCTCCCTATTTTGCTTTCTCCTAAAACCATTAAAATAGAACAAAACCACCCATACACCACCTCTCATTTTAACCTTTTTAACAATTTTAGAGTTCTGAGAATGTTGAGGTTTAGGATTTAGGGGTGCTTGAGACTCCAAAATATCAACACACTGGATCTTGTTGAATAAATTAGACTCAAATTTTTTCTCAGCCAAAGTAAGCAAAGTTTATTAAAGATTTGCCTTAATGGGTAGACTCTTGAGGAGCCTACATGTATGTGAAGCTTGTATTAACAAGCAGGCAGAATAATCTGACACAGAATGAGTCTGGGCTAGACTGAAATCTCAGCCCTATTATGGAAGCAAGATGGATCTTATATACTGAAAGATTGTGGGAGGATTTAGGGGTGGTCTAGAGGAGGAGTTTGGGAAGGATCTTGAGGAGGAGTCTCAGGAGGATCTTGATGAAACTGAGGTCAGACCCCATTAATGAGGTTAAGGGTGGGAAATAGCTGAAGGCTATCTGGAGATGACAGACAATGGAGGGTTAGGTTAGTTTAAGCATAATAGATTTGGGTATAGATATTTTGATAGGATCAAGGGTGGAAAGTAGCTGGACAAGGGAGGGCTAGACTAGTTTAAGAGTAACAGAGATTTAGGCCTAGTTACAATGAAAGATTTATTATGGCTTCAGGCAAATACCTCATCAAATGGGAAGATTCAATCAGAGTTTAAGGGGTTTCCCAAAGCCTGTACCCCATCAAGAAGACACTTGTTTCTTATCTCCATATGAACAGAAAAGCAATTCATCTCCACATACTGCCTTTTCATTAGATAAATGCATATACCTTTCTCTCAAAATATCAGTGTTTCCATTTCCAAATATCCATTCAGTTCTGGTATTTTTTTTTTTAATCAGGAATGCTTGTAAATCCTGTCTTCCATTGAAGATGCTTTTAATTCCCCTATCTTCCCCTCTTCCTTCACATTGGAATTATATATAGTTTTGCTGGATAGGCTATCCTTGTTTATAAACTTTTATCACTTGCCTTTTGGAATTTCATATTGTATTCTGTTTTCCTTATCTTTTTAGTGGCACCTGCTACATCTCTGGGGATCCTTATTGTGGCTCCTTGGTACTTGAATTCTTTTTTTTAATCTGTCTATAGTATTTTATTTTGACCTAGAAATTTTGGATTTTGTCTATGATGTTCCTAGGAATTTCATTTGGGGATTTCTTTCCAGAGGTAACTCATAGATTTAAAAAATTTTTTACTTTGCTTACTGGTTCAAAGAATTCTAGGAAGTTTTCAATGATAATTTCATGAAATATGGTATCCAGACTTTTTTCTGATCATGATTTTCAAATAATCTGATAATATAGGTTATTTATTCTTGACCTATTTTTTCAGGTCAATTATTTTTATATTGTTTTCATTTTCTTCTGCTTTCCCCCAACTGTTTGGTTTGTTTTCAGTATTTCTCATCTTATTGAATCATTACTTTCTGTTTGGCCTATTCTAATTCTTCTGGACGTTTCGTTCTTAGATGAAGTTTTTCACTGTCTGTTCTAAAATGTCTAATTTTCCCTATGTAAAGCCAAACATGAGCAGTTTTCCAGAGGACTGCTGCTGTGAATAGCTTTCAAGGTTCTGATTACAAGCATAGTGAGCTCTATATTTATTCAGTAACAAATTAAGGCAAAACATTCACAGAAAATAAAAATACAGCGTTCACCATGTCACAACTCAACAGCTTAACACTAAAATGGCCACATAGTTTTCACCAAAGTGGTCACATGGTTTTAAACAGAGTACATTTATTTAGTAACTCAATCAGTTGGTAAGTCCTCAATTCAATCACAAAGGCCAAAAGTTTTCCACCCCTAGGTCATAACTAAATTATAATATCATCAGTGACCACCAAGTACCCTCTTAAGGGGCAATGGAAAGCACAAAGGCCATCTACCCCTAGCTCACAACTAGGTTACAATATCATCAGTCAGCATTAAGTACCTAAGGAGAGGTCTTTTCATCTTGACTAGAGGCAGATTGTCAGCTTTAATGGTTTCCTTTCCCACAGTTTCTGTTCCTGGGAAGACAAAGCTTAACAAGGCTACAATAACATTCATACACATTGCCAGCATCCTCATCTATTCACTTTCTGTCTGTGAAATCATCCTAGACCCAACAACAAGGTCTGAGGCCTCCGTCAACAAATGAATCTGACAAAGTAACATCAAAACAGACAAAGTACAAGCACCCCAGTCATACCTCCTCAGTTCTTGGCAGCTCCAGCTGGCCCTCAAAAGTCCTAGGCAACTCTGACTGGCCCTCAGAAGTCCTGGGCAGCTCTGGCTGGCCCTTAGAAGTCCTCAATAGCTCCTGGCAGTTTTTTCTCTCTCTCAGCATTTCTAGCTCCTGGAAGTTTTCTCTCTTCCTCTGCGTTCACAATGCTGCTCCCAGAAGTTCTTCTGGCCTCTCTCAGTTTGTGCTTTTCCCTATACAAGGCACCAGCTCCTCCATATTCAACCTTGTCTCATCACTTTAACAAGTCCATCCCACTGTGGGATTCACAAGCTCTGGGTCTTAACACTTAAACTGAAACCAAGTGTTAAGTACCTTTTAGCTTGCCAATATGAAGGGATTTTCAAATTCCATTACCATTACACCCTATCATTCTTTTTTATTTTTTCTATTCACTATTTCATTTCATTTCCCCTAGGTACTCCTGCAGTCCCTGTGACCAGAATGAGGTTTTTAGTTAGTTAGTTAGGTTTTTTAGCTTTTATTTGGATTTACTGTGGGGTTGCTATTCTTTTCAGGTTCATTACTGGGTATCTCTCAAACCAAGGATTTCCTCATGGTAAGAGAAAGGTTCTTTCTCCTTTTACAGACCTTAAAAGGGTCTAGAACCTCTAGTGTCTTCTCTCAAGCCTGGAAGTCAGAATACTGTGATCTCTCTTCTCTCCCAAGTTCTAGCTATCCCTCCTGCAGGCATGGAACACTGAATAATCAGTTTTCATCAGTGAGGAGAGTTTGATACAAATAGGCCTTGAAATGCCTTCTACATGTATATATCCTGTGTTCAACTATGTGTAAACATATATCCTGCCAGTAAGATATAAGCACTTTGAGGGAAGGCACTCTCATTTTTAAAAAATGAATTTACAATACCTAACACAATGCCTGGCATGTTAATGCTTGTTGAAAGAAGAATTGATTGAGCTTCTGAAGCAAAAAAAAGTATACATGAACACATATATATACATGTGTGTAGACAGATATTTGAGAAACTAGTTTTATCCTCTTTGAGATCAATAGAGGGACAGTCCTATGTGTAGTCAGAGTATAGTGGTTTGGTGCTACTACTTCTCTGTAAAACATCCTATTTAGAAAATTGTGGGTCATATCAAAGTCCACCAGAAAGATGTCTTGTGAGAAGTCTAGTTTTGGCAACAGAGATACTCTGGTAGAAATATCGTATATTGCTTTGTGATCCTAGGCAAATCATCTACCTCTGTGAGTCTCAGTTTTCTTGAAATGAACCAGTAGGACTAGATGATCTCCAGATCTCTTCTGGTTCCAAATACAATAGTTTTATAGGCTTGGTATTCTGTTTCAAGACATTGGTTCTACTGGTCTTCATCTCTTACTGCCCCCTCCCAACACCACTTTGTCTCCCCACCCCTGGCCACTCATCTTTTTTTTTTTTTATTAACTTGTTTGTTTACTTTTAGTTTACAAGATTCAGTTCCAGAATCACCTGAGTTTCAGATTTTTCTCCCCTTCCTCTCCACCCCCTAGCCCCACCATGGTGGCATACAATCATGTATAGGATCTACAAACTCACATTGTATAATAGTCTGGTTGTATAGGTGTTGTGGCCAATGGAGTGAACAATGAGAAAAGAGAAACAAAAACCAAACATAGAAAAGAATGATAGCATGCATTGCTTCAGTCTCCATTTAAACTCTGGTCTTTCTGGATCTTTCTCTGAATGTAGACATCTCCTTCCATCCTGAGACTTGTAGAGTTGTGTTTTAACTGTGTGTTGCTGAGAAGAGTCCAGTTTTTCAAAGTTGGTCATCAC
>CM053593.1:56392113-56408696 GCA_028646575.1 Pseudocheirus occidentalis
ATGATTTTCTTGCATCGTTCTCATTTCTCTTCCCAATTTTTCCTCCACTTCTCTTATTTTGTTTTCAAAGTCCTTTTTCAGTTGACGTATAGCTTCTAGGCATTCTTCAAGTGTCTTGGAACATTTGGTGTGGGATGCTTTTCTTTTTTCAGTACAATACATTTATTAATCTACAATGTCCTAGGTGGTGGGGAAACAAAGTAAAAAGAAAAAATGTCTTTACCTTTACCAAAGAGAGTGTTTTTTAATCCTTGAAAGCTAATTTCTGCAATTACATTTTTGATAGAATATTTTAATTGTTAGTATTTAATTGGAATGGACAGATTAGATTTTTTTAATGGCATATCAACAATGTATTTTAAATGTGTTTTTCTAATTTTATTTCTCTGGCTTTATAGATTACATTAATTTATCATATTGTGTTAGATTTTAACCTCTACAAGCATCTGAATACATAAAATTCCAAGATTATGTGGAAAAATTAAAAGCTGCTTTTGGAAGACATTCAAGTGATGATTCTATGGAGTGTTTTGTTTTGTTTTGGGTTTTTTTGGTCTGTGACATTGGGTAGATACATATATCCTTGCTGGGCCTTGGTTTACATTTGTAAAAATGAAGGGATGACACCAAATATCCTAAGTTCCCGTCTACCCTCCAGATCAGTGATCATAATTAACATAAAAAATAAGCCTGTCATAGTACTGACTTTATTTAAAAGACAACCATGTTGACTATTTGCATTTTCTTTTTTGCTGTTGAGACTACCTTAAAAGGAAGAATAAAAAACTGAAAAATAACTTATATTCAAGATAAAGATAGCATTCAATTGGTTTTTTAAGTAATGTGAGAATAAACTTCAAATGACAAAAGGATCACTGACATAAAGCAAAACCTTTGTTCCATTGAAGCCGGCAGAGTGATTCAGTTGTTTGTGCTGAAAAATCATAAATGTATTTTAACTCTTGTGCTTAACAGGTCAACTGATAGTCAACTGAAGTTGTGGAATGTAGGGAAACCACACTGTTTGCGATCCTTCAAGGGCCATATAAACGAAAAGAATTTTGTTGGATTGGCTTCCAATGGAGACTACATAGCCTGTGGTAAGTCAGCGTTAAAGCAGTATGGTGAAATAGAATGAGGAACATGTTTCGAATCAGTCAGTGTTCCTGGGCTTGAGTCCTTATTCCTGTGTGGTTCTCATGGGGGCTCAACAAATCACTCTCCTTTGGCCTCAGTTTTTCTCATCTTTAAAATGAAGGGGTCGAACTAGGCCCTGCTTAGGTTTTCTTTCTGTTGTAAATCTGTGATGACTTTTTTTTTGGTGCTGTTCAACACCTGTTTCTATTATAAATTGATTGTTAAGGGTACTGTCTATCTTCTATCAATATTTATCAAGCTGTTTATTATCTATCTATTTTTATCCTTTATATCTGTCTCAGTTGTCTGTCCCTGTCTAATCTCTATGCAGCTCTAGATATATTCAGCTGTATGTACGTGCATACATACATACATATATACATGTATACATACATATACACGCTATGGTCCAGATTTTATTTCTATGGTATTTTCCCACTTCACCTAGTATAGTACTTTATAATTATCTTTAGGAATTATCTTAAGTTAAGTACATATTCTGAATATATTCCTTGTAATATGTATGTTAGCATCATATATAATCTACTTGCCCCACTATCAAATATACAAATTGTGAGAAAATATTAACTTACCTTACTGAGTTGTTTCATGTACATATGTATATTAGATATCTGAATATGGTCATATTGACATTTTTTTTTTTACTGAGATGATCCCTCCAAGGGCATATTTCGGATAACTAAAGTGCCTTTTAAAGGATAAACTTTTTAAAACTACTTTCACAGAAAGTTTTCTAAAATATGTATTTTCTTGTATTTTTTCTTTCTAATTAAAAAAAAATTGATGACTTTTTTTCACATCAGTTTCGTTTCCAGATATTTTTGTTTTTCTCTTACCTGTCTATCAGGCTGTTTCTTCTAACAGTTTTTAAAAAATAAGCAAAAAATAGGTCTGCAAAATTAAGTTACCATTGCCTACATGTGACAGTATATACAATATTATATAGCCATAATCCTCTACCTTTACAAAAAGAAGGAGGTATATTTTCTTACCTCTTCTTTGATTCCTGTCTTGGCCATTACAATTGCATAATGTTCCATTTTATTGTTTAAATTGTTGTAGTTACTTTGTATATTGTGTATTAGGTTTGCTTATTTGAATTCGTGTCAATTCATATAAGTCTTTTTGTGATTCTCTATATTCTGAATTCTTTATGTTCATTTTTTTTTCTGCAGTACATATTCCATTCCAATGATATAACACATTTTATTTAATCATTCCCTAGTCAATATGTGTCAGTCTTAGAAATTCATAAAAGTAATCTCATGTGATAAGAATCACAATGTGTTTAGAGTCAGGAGTTCCCACCCTACCTTCTGCCCTTACTATGACAGCTCTCCCCACATAAGGCCAGTTTATCCTATTTCTAGTTCTTTGTTCCCCTCCTCCCACTTTACTGTTCTGGGTCCTGCTGCTCTCAGACACTTGCTCATTAACCTCCACTAGAGTTGGATGTAGTCACAGAATCACAGAATTTGGGAGTGGGAAGAGATCTGAACAACTATCTAGTCCAACTCATACAGAAAAGGAATCCCCTATAACATTTCCAAAGAGAGCAATCATATAATGACCTCCAGAGAAGGGGAACCTACCACCTCTAGATGTCTTCCATTCCACTTTTGGATAGCTCTAATTGTTAGAGGATTGGGTGGTGGTGTTTTTTTTTTATGTCGATTCTAAATTTGCCTCTGCAATTTCCACTTATTGCTTGCACTTTCTCCTTGTGGGGACAAACAGGACAAATCTAATCCTTCCTTCACCTGAATGTTTTAAATACTTGAAAACATCTATCATGTCTCACCCCCAAGTCTTCTTTTCTCCAGGTTAAATATGCCTGATTCCTTTAAGGAATAATATGTGATAGTCTCAAAACCCTTCACTATCATGTTTGCTCTCCTTTAGATACTGTCCAGTTATCAATGACCTGCAAAACTATGGCTTTCAGAGTTAAATACGATATTCCAAGGGCAGAGTACAATGGGATCATCTTCTCATACCTGTAATATACTTCCCTCATGATGCAATTCACAATCACGTTAACTTTTTTTAGTCACTACCTTATAATACTGATTCATCAAGCTCACAAAACCCAGAGTTGTTTTCCAGAAAAATCATCATATGTCCTTGCTTCCCTATGTTATACTTCAGAAGTTGAATTTTTGTAACCAAATGCAAGACTTTGTGTTTATCCCTTTTTAATTTCATCTAATTAGATTCATCCCAGTGCTTTAGCTTATCATCATCCTTATGGATCCTAACTCTGTCACTCACTGTTTAGCTGTTCCTCAGAGTTCTGTGTAAATTAACATAGACCATCTATGCCTCTATCCATTTTCAGTACAAATGTTAAGCATCACAGATCCATAGGGTACTATACTGTAGAGCTCTTGCCATATTAAATTATTTTCTAGAACATATCTTTTTACCTTATCTACAAAAATAATGTTAAATATTTCATTGAGAATTTTGTGAAAATCTAGGTGAACTCTATCTACAGCATTTCCAACATCTACTGACTTTAGTAATCCTATTTAAAAAAGGAAAGGAAGTTAGGTCAGTATGACTTTTTCTTGATTAAGCTGTGCTGACTCTTTATCATTACTGCTTTCTATATTTTATATTATATGTTTCACAACTATGTCCCTAATGATCCATTCTAGAATTTTCCAAAGAATTGACATCAAATCACTTGAAGAATTCAGAGTTTTTTCTCTTTCTTCTATGTTCCCTTCTCCAATCTTGTGATCCTCTCTCATTTTCCATGATCTTTCACATTATCACTGACAGTGGCTCAACATTTACATCTCTCACTTCTCTCAGAATCTGAGCATATAATTCATCTGAGCCAGATGATTTGAATTCATCAGCAGCAGATTCATTCATACTTTACTCTCACCTTACTTGTCTTACATATTAGTTCCCTGTTAGTCACCTTTTTTTTTGTTATTTCTAACATATAGGTCATTCTACTTTGCAGAGAAACTGGAAACACTGTTGTTGGTTATCATAATCCATCAATCCCAAGCAAATATCTTACCCCTTCTTTGATCCTCCTTTTTTTCTCAGTTCCACTTAAAACAAAATTTATGCCTTGTCCTTTTTTCCTTTTCTAGCCTCAGCTTATTTTGAACTTTTAGTATTCCTCACAATATTTTTATAAGTATTATTCCACAACCTTATATTCATTCTGACATTCTTGCTGTGCCTGGAGATGGATGTCTCCATCTCTGCACTCCAGACGTTTTTCTGGCTGCCTTCCATGTTCTTTCTCATCTCTTCTAACTGTTGACCTCCCCAGCTTCCTTTCAGTCCCAGCTAAAATCCCACCTTTTACAGAAAGTCTTCCCTTTTGTTTTTTAGTCATTTCAGTTTTGTCAAATATTAGTTCATGAGTTCAAATCTGGTCTCAGATACTTCTTAGCTGTGTGACCCAAGTCACTTGACCCTGTTTGCCTCAGTTTTCTCCTTTGTAAAATGTGCTGGAGAAGGAAAAGGCATATTGCTACAGTATCTTTGCCAAGAAAATCCCCAGTGGGGGTCACAAATAGTTGAACACGACTGAAATAACTGAACAACAATCTGTAAATTCTTTTCTGGAGAATCCATTAGAATGTCCCTTGTCTTTTAATCTCTCACCTACTGCTTTAGGTTTATGTAGGTGATTCCAAGAAATAGAGATATGAAGGAGCCTTTTCATTCCATTCTCCAGCATTTGCTAGTCAGTGATGTCTAAATGGTTAAATGTTAAAACTTATCCTCAGACCACTTAAAACATGAATTTAAAATCCAACATAAAAATCAAATATTTCTGATAAAATTTATTGAAGGATATGAGTTATTCCAGTAATGAATTGTATCACTAACTCTAATGGACATTGAGTACTAAAAGTAGGAATACTGCTGATAGTCCTGTTATGCCTAGATGGAATGCAGACTCTTCCCTGTTTACAGACATTTTTATAGTCCTGTGCCAGCTTTCTTCATGCACATACAGGTACTATACAATCCATGTGAGAGTTACTGATTGAGTCTTAGGCAGCATTACAATAGGAAGGCAAGATTGGTCATACTAATATAATGAAAAAGCTTTACTTCTGACAATCTCCTATTCTGCAAATGCTTTTAAGATTTAAGAGTCCTAATTGGTCATCTGGCTCATGCCTGTGCTAGGAGGATAGTCTTTTTTGGAGTGCTAATTGTCCAGGGCACATAAAAGTAGCCTTTTCCACACTCTAGATATCAGTCTCAGGAAATATTCAAGACTCAGCAACCTTAAATGTAAGTACCTATGGATGGGAAGAACTTTTAACGGACTGGTTCTCATAATTAACCTCAGGATTATATGCAATTAACAATATTGGGAAGTGGTGGTTTTCTTAGGATGAGCAGTCTTCTCAGCAAGAATAAAAATGAATGACTTGAGAATGACCTTGACAGAAGCTGCTTTTATCTTTATAGTGAGAGTGCTGGGTGTCAACACTTTTTCAGAAATTAAAAGAAACTGATGCACTTTTGCCAGATTTATGAGGCTACAAGAGGCTATGCTTCAAAGAAACTGTCAACTTCACATATAGCAAAACAAATTACAGTAAACTATGCTTAAAATAACTGTTTCTTCTGCTTAGGAATGGAATCTTTCCAAACCACTATGACACTTGTAGTTTCAGCCTTTGCTACAGTTAGCTTTTTTTCTCCCATTAATGCAGAAAGCATTGGTGGATTAATGTTCTTTATGAGCATTTCTCCCTTCTCCCTTTTCCCTTTCCAAACAACATCCCCCTTCTATTTCTTCCATTTCAGTCTTTGCCCTGCATTGCTTCCATACTATTCTCCCACGGCTCCCCTCTAGATTTTACCTCTTTTGAGAGACTAAAGAAATTATTCATCCATCACTTTTCTTGATAGAAGTTTATCTCCAACTCTGCTATATATTTTACCTCCCTTTTCCCATTCTCCCAGAGAAGATGTTGATTTTCTCAGGTTCAGGGGACTCAATTTGTGGAATATTGATTCTGTTCTGCATCTCCTTATTCTTTAAATTTCCTTTAAGACTTTAACTCTTAGGTCTTTTTTGTCCTTTGATGTTTCTCTCTCCACCCCCCTCCCCCTGCGCCTTTTCTCTTATTTCTTGCTAATATATTTTTTCAGAAAAAAATTATTTAATTACTTAGTCTTTTCTTTGATAATTATACTTTCTATCGTTCATGAGTTTCTGTTGTTGGTGATGTTTCCTGGACCAATATGATGCTTATACCTTTTTTTGTTTTTTTGTTTATTTTGGTTGTTATTTTTATAGAAATATCATTATTGTTGAAGTTCAGAATTTTAAAATCGCTGATTAGGTGCAGTTTTTCAGGATATTATTATGAGTTAAAACTTGAACTCCTTTGCCTCTTCAAATATATTACTTCAGTCTTTTTTCCTTTTTCTCATAACTACAGAGTTATCTGAGTGTTTGACTACAGAGTAATGCTTGATATTTGAATTAGTTGTTCCTTTGTAGCTGAAGGTTCTTATGGCTATTTTAAGAAGCTCTGGGTATTATAATTGTAATACTACCTGCCATCTGGTATTCACAGTTTTTCTGTATGTACCATATTCTATTTTTTTTCTGGGAGATGTATGATCATTAAATTATTTTTTCATGATAAAGTTGAGGTTAGTCTATTTACTTTTAGTAGAATTGATGTTAACAATGTTTTGTTTTGTTTCCTTCTGTTTTCTTCTCTATTTTTGTGTTCTAAGCTGAATAAATGTTTCAAAACTTCCACGTCTTTGAATAAAATATCTAGTGTATGTCCTAAGCTTTATATTCTGTTTGTATTTTTCAATTTTTCATTGAAAGTATTTATTCCCAGTCTTTTAAGTTAGTTTCTCTTTTGAATTATTCCAGTTTATTGCTATTATTCTGTGATCTCTGTGGAGGTCTGTAGAATTGTTTTTGGTTGGGGAATATGTTCATTCTCTTTCGTGATAGACTTTTTCATGATTTTGACCTTATTTTGAGTTTTTATTTAATTCTTCTGCCTTTATAAGCCATTTTCTTAGCTTATTTATGAGCTAGCTTTTTACTTGAGCTGTAGCATTTTGTTCTTTACGCTGTTCTCCCTTCTTCCCAGTGAATTGTCTGTTTTTCTCCTATACTCTTTAACCCCTCTACTTTGTGTTTCAGAGAGAGAATACCGACCCCAACTGCTTTTCTTGTCTTTTTTCCTTGGGTAGAAGCCACTAATGTATTTCCCCACTAATGTATTTCTCTGTACTGTCTTTCCTCTTCTAGTTGCTTTCCTTTTCTTTTGGTCAGCTGAGCAAAATAATTCTCCATTGCTTTTAGTGGTGTGCAGGGGTTTTCAGACTGTGTTACTCATGTAAGGGCATGAGACAGGGACCGTCATAGTCAACCTCGAAGCACAACCCTGCAAGATTGTTTTTACTTATATGTGTCTGGTATGTAAAGTGAGTTATTTTATTGGGACATTGAGTTGGAGAAACTTGTTCTGCATTTAAGACCCCCAGTGTCATTTCATGACGGCATTCTGTGGTATTTCTGTCATCTTGTGGATTTAGCTTTACTTATTCTTTATTTGGCTCATAATTCCTTTATATTATTGCTTTGAAATGGAATAGGCAGATAGAGAAGTTCATAAATCTTCTTTGCCATCTGAAGCAGTTACCTAAAAAAATACCTTTAGCTTTTTATTGATTAAGATCATCCTTATTAGTTGTTGGGTGTGTAGACTGTTTAACTTTGGATTACTGAGTCCAGGCTCCTGTGGGTTTGGTTTTTTTTAATTCCTTGTACTGTAGGTTTTTTGTTTTCCCTCACTGTCAGTTATGATTATTTCATTTCTCTTGGTACATATAGCAGTTAATCTCTTTAATATTTTCAGCATCTCTCACCTAATTCACTGCTACTAATCCACTGTCCTAGGAAACTAGAGCAAATACAACCATGTTTCTTAAATATTTGTATAACCATTTTTCTTTAAAATTATATATAAAATCATGAAATAAGGTCTTGAAGGAAAACTTCGGGACTTCTGTAAAGTTCATATACTTTATTGCACACAAAATATAAACATTTTTCACAGAACAGTTGGGTATATTCGGCTCTTAAAGAATTAGAATTTATCCCCTTTGTAACAATCCAGAGGAAAACAAGAAAACCATTTTGAAGCTTTGACTAGTTGAGCTTTGAGCCTAAGATAGTCCTGCATAATATCTTCCTCATAAATTTTCACTTTCTTATTTAACTTATAGTCATTTTTGTTTCAAGGATCCTGTAGAACATCTATAAAATGATTTTTTTGAATCTAGCTGGTCTCTGACATCCCTTCCAGATGGCTAGTAGTAGTTAACTATTGTTTAAACTACAACATATTGGGTTGCAAGTGGAAAAAAGTGTAAGAATCCCTTGTCTAAAGGAATCATTCCCTACATTAAGGGGTTTTCCTTCAAAAATCTACTACTTGCTATTGCACTATTTGACATTTTGCTTAACTGTTTTCAAGAACCATGTTTTGTGAAGCATCTGGGAAGTGTCTACCATATTAACATAAAATACATCAGCTGTAAGTAGATTCTTAAAAATCAGTGTTATCTGCCTGTGTGTTGTCCTTAAAAGGACAAAGAGTACAGTTCAACGGATTTTTAAGTAAAAGAAGAATGGATCTGTTGAAATGATCTCATATTCCCTCTTCCATTCCGTATAGCCAAGTCTCAATTCTGTCTCTACAGCATCTTCTGCATTCAACCTCTTTTTTTCCTCTCATATCACTACCATCCTCTTTCCGGCTGTCATCACTTCTTCACTGGACTATTGTATCAGACTTCCTAATTGGTCGTCTTGCCTCAAGTCTTTCTTCTCTTCAGCTTATGCTCCATAGAGCTTCTAAAGTAATATACCTAAAACATGAGTCAGACCCATGTCATTTCTATGCTTAGAAGTCTCTTCCACTGTCTCATTATTACCTCTGAAAATGTACACTCCTAGTTAGCATTTTTAAAGCCTTTTACAGATTGGCTTTATCCTGCCTTCCCAGACCTGTTACGTATTACTCCTTTTCACGTACTTTCTAAACAGAGTTTGTGCACGTAATGACTGTTTATTACGAGTTCTCTCATTCTAAAAATTATTTATGCTTTTATTTCCAGGAAGTGAAAATAATTCCCTGTACTTATACTACAAGGGCCTTTCAAAGACGTTGCTGACTTTTAAGTTCGATACAGTCAAAAGTGTCTTAGACAAGGACCGGAAAGAGGATGACACGAATGAATTCGTTAGTGCTGTTTGTTGGAGGGCACTGCCAGATGGGGTAAGTGTCAGGTCATGTCTTAATTGAACTATTTCCCACATAACTATTTAAAATATGAAGTTAAAGATACAACACAATTTTAATTATTGTCTAATTATACACAGTGTTACATTGCTATAAAACACAAAATTTTTAATGGTACTTTATTCAGTACTGTGGGGAAATTGATGCTTATAATTATTTTTTAATGTAGGAAACAAAAAGGAAAAAATGTCTAAATTCAGTACTCTGTTAATGTAGAATTATTCTCTACAAAATATGTGGTTACTAGTTTAAATATCTTCATATTTTATTGCTTTCATGGCAGCAAACTATATTTTTTCCAGACCAAAGCTAAAGAACTGAGAATAATCCCGAAGAGCCCATCTATTTTGTTATCCTGTCTTTCCAACAGTTAAGGTTAACCAAACAGATTTTTGGCCCTTTCTTGAAGCTATGTTTGTGAAGGAGTATTCTTATCTCTTAATAGTCACCTATTTTGCAATCTAGACTTTCATCATTTTTTGCCTAAATATTTGCCTCGTCTTCCTCTCTTGATGTATTTGGCCACTTTTCATCATTTCCATTTGAAATAGTCTGTGAGGAAAGTGATTCATGCACAATTTTATTTTTGTATTAAGAATTACGTTTTTGTTATTGATTCATTTCAGTCATGACTGACTCTCTCTTACCCCATTTGAAGTTTTCTTGGCGAGATGTGGAAGTGGTTTGGCATTTCCTTCTTTAGCTTATTTTTTCAGATGAGTAACTGAGGTAGCCCGGATTAGGAGACTTGCCCAGGGTCACACAGCTATTAAGTGTCTGAGTCCAGATCTGAATCTGGTTCTTCCTGACTCTAGGACTATTGTTGTATCCACTGTGCTTCCTAGCTGCTCCAAGAATTATGTTATATAGCTTAAAATTTATTGGTTCATTTCACTGACATTACCAATATATATATCTACATTTTCTTCTATCATCATGCTATTTGCATTTTAAAATTTTATTTCTTGCCCCAAGAATTGTTTTGATTTTTGTTTTTGTTCAGGGGGGGAACTGATATCAAGGTATTTCAGTCTGTCTTAGATTATTTTATCAAAATTGAAAATACTGTGTATTAAATGTTTTGCCAGCATCAGTAGCTCTCCTTAGAACAGAAGCATTTTTATCAAGTCTCAACAAAATCAATTACTACATACTAATAAAATGCAACTTAGGTTTTTCTGTTTTTGTTTTGGATTTTCTGTTTTTGAGAGAAATATGAAATAGCCTATTTAAAAATCAGGAATAAGAAACCCAAAGTTTTCTAGCAACAACAACAAAATCCTTTTGTACTTCTGAGATCCATGATTCCCTTGGTGTGGTTAGTTCTTGTACCAGGGCGCAGAGCTCTACCATTCTATAATCTGGTAGAAAATCTTCAAGATTTGCTGTGGTTGAAAAATTTATGTCACCGTAGGCAGTGCAGTAGAACCTTTGCTCCGTACTCCTTGAATAGTAATATATCTGTAGTCTGTTGTTAGGCCTGCATTTTAAACTTATCCAGCTTCTTAGCTAGCCAGTTAGCATTCTGCTACGTGTGGTATAATGAGTAGAATGCTGAACGTAGAGTCAAGAAGACTCATTTTTCTAAGTTCAAATCTGGCCTCACATGCCTACTAGCTGTGTAACACTGGGTAAGTCACATAACCTTCTTTACCTTAGTTTCCTCATTTGTAAAATGAGCTAGAGAAGGCAATGGCAGACCATTCTAGTGTCTTTGTCAGGCAAATCCAAAGAGTTGCCAAGGGTCATGAAAGAGATGGACATGACTGAAAAATAACTGAACTACAACATAGTAGTTGGAAAACCCAGTGTCTGTCCCAAGCCGTGATGAAACACTGAGACTAGACTTTGATGGAGGAAACACAAGATAGCTACTTCTAGAAGGATGTCCATCTTAGAAACTAGGGAATAGGCTACAAGGTAGACATCTCCCAGCTGTCACTTGTAACACTTTTGTAGATAACATGGTACTCTGTTACTGAAACTTTAGAAGCAATCTTCTTTTGGTCCTTTCTCTGTTACTTCTTGAGCCAAGACCCAGATTCAGCCCACAGACTAGAAGTTCTCCACCTACACTTTATAAGAAGAGCTTGATATATTTGATATTATTCCTTCTTACAATCTCTAAGAGTGAATAATAGGTTCCTAACAAAGCAACATCAGAAAGCCATCATCATCACCGGATTGTTTATTAACTCATTCTTCTAACCTAATTCCAGAAAGTTAAGAAAATTCATTATTGTGTTTCTTTCCCACTTCTACTTAAGACACAATCCTTTTCTTTTATTGGTTAGCCCACTTTTATTTTGAATATTATATGACTTTGTTCTTCAAATGATTGAAACAAAAATATAGAAAAAGATTTCTTTGTATGGTTGTATGTTTTTTTTCATAATAATTGAGTAAAATTATTTTATTTGGGAGTGAAATTATGTTTAATAGCAGTTTTCTGTACTTGACCATTTTAAAAAAATTACAATAAATATATTTCATCCTCTCTTTTTTCTTTAGAAATACAGGTTCAGTAATATTTATAAATTATCTTAAAATCATATAATACAAGTAGTTTGTATAATTCTGAGTTTTTAGATATAATTTTAAAGATTTTTCTTTGCTGCTTTACCTCACAAAGCCTTATAGAGCCCAGTTGTGTTTTTCCCATTATCAAAAAATTTCTTTTTCCTCCTTTTAATCATATTAGTTTTCATTTACTGCTCCTGCTAACCTTTTCTTCTGAGGATAAGGATTCCAGATATTTTAAGTACATGGTGACAACTGTCCCTTTGCATATAAGTTTTGCATTAAATTTAAGTGGTCCCTATGAGAAACACATCAAGTACATATTTTATTCTTATATATTTTGAGAGGAATTGTCATCATACAATCATTACCATAATGAAATTTCAGTTAGAATAGAATTCAGAAGTCATCTATTCTGAAAAAGGAATCTCTTCTATATATTCCTGTTCAGACTCAAAAAGCAGGTAACACCCTTAACTCCTCAATCTCACCCCCCAAATTCAATCTGTTAACAAGTCTTTTGGATTCTACCTTTGCAATATATCTCATATATGACCCCTTCTCTCCTCTTAATACTTGGCAGCTGTATGGAGCATGGATTAGAGTGGGGAGAAATTTGAGACAAAGAGTCTAATTAAAAAGTTTTTTCAGTAAGATAATGTTTAAAGATCATCATAAATCTTAAAGCACTATGTAAATGCTAAATGATATCCTTGTGAGAGGTAGTGAGGATATGGACTAAAATAGCTGTGTAAGTGAAAAGAAAGGGATGTATCTGAGAGAAGTTACAGAGGAAAATAAAAATCAGGACCTACCTAATAAGATACATTAAGTGAGAATGAGGAATTAAGTATGGGACCACAATTAGATACCTGATGGTGTGGACTTCTCCAATATTAGGGAAGTTCCAATTAGTGGTACATATAGGGGGAGGGATTTGGAGATGATAATGAGTTTTGTTTTGGACATGCAGACTTGGAGATAACTGTGAGATGTCTAGTAGTTGATGATACAGGGCTGCAGCTTTGGAAGAATACTAGGAATGCATATGTGGATCTGAGAATTATCTTCATAGAGTTGATCATTGAAAACTATATGAGCTGATGATGAGATCAGCAGACAAAGAAGAAGAGAACATAGGCCAAGAACAGAGTTTTAAGGAACACCCAAAATGAGAGTGTGTGACGTGGATGAAGATCTTCAGAAGACACTGAAAAGGTGCTGCCAGACATGTAGAAGAACAACCAACAGACAACAATGCCATGAAAACACAAAGAGGAGAGTGTATATCTAAGAGAGCAATAGAGAGGTTACTAAGGATGCCAGTTGAGAAATTGCCAGTAATAAATGTGACAATTTAGAGATCATTGTTAACATTTGAGAGGGCATTTTCAATGGAATTATAAGGTTGGAAAAGAATTTTAGGAGAGAGTTGGGAGTAGAGGAAATGGAAGCCTCAAGAGCAGGAGACTTTTTCAGTTTATAACGGGAAAGAATATTTCTCAACTAATAAAAGATCAAAGTGTTAAAAAGATAGACTGAGACACAAAGTTCAAACATGATCAGTTTATCAGTAAAGTATGAAT
Organism: Pseudocheirus occidentalis; assembly: GCA_028646575.1. Lineage (NCBI taxonomy): Eukaryota > Metazoa > Chordata > Mammalia > Diprotodontia > Pseudocheiridae > Pseudocheirus > Pseudocheirus occidentalis. Next base: position 56,405,717 of record CM053593.1, read on the forward strand.
TTACTGTTAAATAAGATTTCAGCCTTGGGAAAGCCAAGATCGTCTTTCTTTCTTTCTTTCTTTCTTTCTTTCTTTCTTTCTTTCTTTCTTTCTTTCTTTCTTTCTTTCTTTCTTTCTGTCTTTCTGTCTTTCTGTCTTTCTGTCTTTCTGTCTTTCTGTCTTTCTCTCTCTGTCTTTCTTTCTGTCTTTCTTTCTGTCTTTCCACTACTGAGGTCCAAGGACTGAGAGTAAAAATATTTTTGTTAAAATGTAAGCCTGAGCTCTCAGGTATCTTAATTCAACAGTGGCCAGAGAGTTTTCCCTTCTTTCTTCCATTAGTACCTTCCTTTCTCCTAGTCTTCAAATATTATTATCTCCTATAATTTCAAAGCTTCATCACATTCAGAGGGAAGCAACCAGGATTCTAGGAAACACATTCAAACAATCTTTTAATTCAAACAATTAATACTTTTTAACCTATGTGTTAATCATATAATAATGTAATATAGAATAATAATATCATATTATAATTTTGATTCCAAACCTACTTTCCATAATCAAACTCACCAATGAAAAAAGAAAAGACATACTTATTCTTCAACTGCAAAGTAGTGTCCCTATCTCTGAACTGCCTGGCAATGTGTACTATACCATAACAGGTAACTGCAAACCCTAACAGTGTTTGAAGAATTTGTGTAAGTACAAAGACAGAGATTATATTCTTTGACTTTCAGTGTTGGAAAGTTGGGCATTTAAAATCATCTAATTCAGATGAGAAATGGGAAAAAAAAAAAAGCAGAGAGAGACCCAGTGGCTTGTCCAGAGTCTCGCATAGTTATTGAGAACAATCAGCAGTATGAATTTTCTTGGTATAGGTACTTCAATTCTGAAACCTATGAGACTCAAGGCTTCCTAGCCTTCAGGGTTCAGTGTGCTATTCATTGTATATGTGTCTGAAAGGTTAAACATAGGTATGTGCTTTACAAACAAAAGTTCTTAATGAGTCAACAGCTTAGATAATTCTAATTTTTAAGAGGTAAACTTATATAACAAAAACAGGCAGTAGGAATCAATCACAGCTACATTTCTGAGTATTTTTTTTCTCCCATAACAGCCAAGAAATTGTACCAATTAATATTAAATACCACACGGCAAAGAGTGATAGGATGATGAAGCCATTGACATAAATGCATTATTTATCTGATTGTAGCCAATAAAAAGCCAAAATTAGGCACAAAAAAACCAATGAATGGACTAGACTATTATTTTGCTATTACAAGAAATAACAAAATGGACACTTTCAGAGTAACCTGAAATAAAGTGATCAAAACCAGAATAATTAATCCAGCAGTAACAGTGTAACAGCAAACAACTTTGAAAGATTTAAGAATTCTGATAAATTAAGTGGCCAACCTAGGTTCCAGAGGACAAATGATGAAGCATATTACTCACCTCCTGAAGGAGAGTGATGGATTCAGAATGCAGAATGTGGTAGATATGTTTTAGACATGGCCAAGAAATGTTTTTTTACCTGACTACATATATTACACGAGCTACGTGTTTCTTTTCCTTTTTTCCCCCTCCAAATGGAGGGAAGATGTGAAAAGAAAAGGAAAGGAAATAGGTTTTTGTTCATTGAAAATATATAAAATTAACTTCAAAAAGAAATTGAATAGGACAGGACACAGGTTATGAAGTACCTCTTTAAAGCATTAACAATCCAAGTAATGGATTTTGTGGTATTATCCCAGAAAAGAATAAGAAAAGGAATAGAATAAAAACAGCATTTTGGGTAAAGGAGCTTTATATATTAATGTTACTTGAAATTAAGAGAATAGCTTAGATACTGGGCAGGAAATTTCTGGGAGTATTCCCTAGAGCATTGTTAATTAACTTGCAAAAAGAAAGAGTAAAACAGATTAAAAAGTTACAAAGAAAACTCAAAAGAATTTTGGATCAAGCAGTGCAATGGGAAACAAAAGAGGAATTCATGTGAGGAGACTTTGATATTCTTAAATGGATTGGATGGGTTAAATTCCCTAATAGAATAAGAACAGAGAAATGGATGAAAACACCCAAAACAATTTGCTTCATTTAAGAAACATTTAAAACCAATAACCACACATTCTGAATGAGGGAATGGAACAAATATTCTGATGAATTAGGTAGCTCTAAAAAAGCAACAGTTGTAATCATGATTTCAGCTAAAGTTACCATGAAAGCTTTTAATATTATGTCAAAAGAGACAGGGAAGTTATGAGAGTATTATCAAAGGAAGCAGTTATTATTAAAAGGACAGGACCTATTTAAAACTAGCATAAATTTTTCATAGAAAGTAGTGGTGGGGGCGGAGCCAAGATGGCGGCATAGAAGCAGCAAGGTCCCGCAGCTCCCACACCGCCACCCTGATCACCCAGAAAATTATGAGCCCAGATAAAGTCTAGGACTCTTCAGACTCACACAAAAATACAGAGAACACATCTCTCGCTGAAGGCAACTCGACAGCAGGGGCTCATCGCGGCAGCCGAGAATGGAGGCTGGAACAGCCTAAAGCCGAGACCGCGGCCAGGCCCGGGTGGTGGGAAGTAGCCTGGCTGAGCTGAGCCAAGCGGGCACCGGAGCCAGTCTGCAGGAGAGATCTACAGCCTCCAGCACCTCCACATCTGCCAAGGCTGAGGAACAGGACAGGAGAGGGACGGCAGCTGAACAGAGACCTAGCCAGCCCAAAACTGCAAATGCAGCCACGCTAGGCCCCAGGGAGGCCTGGAAGAGTGAGCCTCCCAAGCCTCTACTTCAAAGAAAATCTAAAGCACCTGTCTAAGGGAATCTTCAAATCCTCAGAGACCGGTTAGTGAAAGTGAAACTTTGAAAATTAATTTGGGGTTGGTAAAGCAGTATGGTCATTCAATGAGGTGGAGGACTTTCAAGCATTCTTGCTGAAAAAACCAGAACTGAACAGAAAATTTGACAATCAAGCTCAAGAAGCATGAGAAGGTAAACA
>CM053593.1:56409196-56432568 GCA_028646575.1 Pseudocheirus occidentalis
CAGAAAGTAAGAGAGCAGAGCAGGGGAGGGGCTTTACAGTGGGATTGCTGTTTTAGGGTTGGGGCAGGGAAAGACAGGGAGAAAATTTGTAATTCAAAAATGTCATGAAAATGAATGATGTAAACAAGAAAACAAATAAAATAATAAATTAAAAATTAAAAAAAGAAAAAAGAAAAAAGAAAAGCAAAAAGGCAAAACCAAGTTGCTATTTTAAGTTAATATAGCTAAAACTAAAGAGGGTCAAATGTTTTGGGAAAGTTATTTTGACACATGTAAAAAGATGATCACTTTTTGCACAATCCTGCCTCCTAATCACCTGTCATAAGACTAAATAACAATACAGTTCCTCAAAAAAAGATGACATAATTATTCCTGACCATTCAAAGCAAAATAAGATTTTGAGAACTGCTGTCTTTAAAAATTAAATTTTTTCAGTTAACAAAAAATTTTTCTCTCTTTTCTACTTCCTTCACATTGGAAGGAAAAAAGAAAAACTAAAACTGTTATATTAAATATGCACAATCAAGCAAAATAAATTCCTGCACTGGGCATATACATCTATTACCTCTCTATCAGTAGGTAGACAGCACGCCTCATCATGAGCATTCAGGAATCATGCTTCATCACTGCACTGATCAGAATTCTTTGTCTTTATGATGTAGTTACCGTATAAATTTGTTCTCTGGGCTAATTGTATTAGTTCTAGCTAATATTCCCTAGTTTTCTCTGAACTTATCCCTTTCATTATTTCTAACATTATAATAATATATAATAAGTTGCTCAGTCATTCACCTATTGATGGACACTCACTCAAATTCCAGTGTTATCTTCCCTTTCTTTCATGAGTATATAAGCCTGGTCAAAGAGTACACACAGTTTAGGAACTTTGAGGATATAGTTCCCAAATTGTTTTCCAGAATGGAAAATTTCACCAAGAATGCACTGATGTAGCTATTTTCTCACAGCCTTTTTTAACATTTATCGTTTTCTGGTTTTGAAAATTCTGCCCATTTTATGGGTATGAGGTAGAACCTCAAAGTTGCTTTATTTATCTCATTATTAGCAATCTGAAAAAAAATTTTTTCATATTATTGTTAACTTGGATTTCTTCCTTTAAAACTTTTCTGTGTTCTTTGACAGTTTATCAAGTAGTGAATGGCTCTAATATAAATCTTAATTTATTCTTTACAATATACTGAAAATCAGGCTGTGATTGGAGAAGTTTGATATTAATATTTTTCTCAGTTACCTGTCTTTCTTTGCATTTTAGTCAGATTGGTTTATTTGTGGCTTTCTTTGCTTGCCATCCCTGTTTACAAAGAAGAGGATACTGAGCAAACATTTTGCTCAACACTAGCACAGTGAAGCTGATGCAAATGAGTTCTGCTCTCCTTTCTTTCCTCTTAGATTCCAGTTATAGGCATTTGCATTTTCTTTCCTTTTAACCCCCTATTTGTGACTCACCCTCCCAGATTAGTTTGTGGCACTTATTACTAATCTCTCCTTCAAAATACCCCCCTTAGCCTCCCCACTCCACTCTCCCCATTCCACTTTAGTCCTGTGTGAAGTCTGATGTCTATCTTCACTCAACACTGTTGTGTTTCTATCCCACTTTTGCCAATCCATTTGAATTTTTTACAGTGTTTTGATTTGTCTTATTATTTCTTCTCCCACGGAAATTTATTTTCATTCGGTCCATTCTAATTTTCAAGGAGTTATGTTATTTAGGTACACTTTTGTTTCTCCTGAGCTAAACTGTTAATTTTCTCTCCGGATGTTTCCTCTATCACCAATGCTTTCCCAGTTCTTTACTCTAGTAGTCTCATCGTATTAATAAAATCCCTTTTCAACTTTTAATTAATTTCTTTCAAGAACTCTAGTTAAACTTTTAAACTTTAAATTGTACTTTTCTTTAATGCTTTGCTTGTAGATATTTTGGAATCATTCTCTTTTTCTGGTTTTATATCTTAGATGTACCTCCATAACGACTCTTTATTGGGGAATTTTTTTATTTACTCATTCTTCCTGTCTTACTTCCTAAACTTGGAATTTGTGCTAAGGCCAGCCTAATATATCTGGGTCTTGCTTGGTCTTGTTATGTATTATCTTTTGCAGGGAAATTTTTCCTGGATACTGGGTGCTATGCTGTTCAAGGATCTCAGGAATGGTTCAGGTTGTGGACCTGCAAGGTTTCAGTGTGCTCAACACTGCCTGATTAAGGATGAAGTCCCATTTTTGATCTCCTGCTACTTAGTATTGTAAACTCCTAACTCACACATGAGTTTTGCAGTATAATCGAGGGCTTGCCACTGGTTGGAGCTCTAGTAGATTGCTACTAGGCCCAGGCCATCTAAAGGTAGCTGGTAGGCTCTAATGACTCAGAGAGACAGAACAGCAGGTTCCCTCTTGGTCTAAGCTCCTTAACCTGGTTATTCAAGATCAGGATTTAGACAACATTGGGAGTTGAAAGTGAGACCCTAACTCCAAAGAAGAGTTGCGGTGTTCTGACTTGTGTTCCTGATTCTTGCCCAGCACACTAGCTTAGGATCACCACTACGTGTAGGTCCTCTTTTCAGGCTTCTCTCAATGTAATACCTAGCTCTAGAACCGAAACAGTAGAGCTGCCAGATGGCTCCTATTCTTGCTCCTTGCACAACTTCTGCTACATTCATGCTGGACCTGAAACCTTTTCTCGGCAAAGAGGAAAAAGAGAAGACTGCTGAAGAAACAGCCTTAGGCAACACCCATGGCTGGTGGGCAAGATCTGGAAGATATAGCAAAGGAGACTAAAATGGAGCGGTCACAAAGGAAAGACTAGAAATAGGTGAAAGCAGGGCCATAAAGACCTAAAGAGAAGAGGGCATCCAGAAGAAAAATGTGGTCAACAATGCCCAAGATTTTAGAAGGAAAGATGAACAAGAGGAGATATTCCCAGCAGAGTGTCATGGGCAAAAGGATAAACAACAACTCCTAAAAAACACTAATACAACTTTAGGTTTCATTGATATAGAAATGTCCAAAACAAGGGATACAAGAGATTTCCCACTATCCCAGTCAGACCACTGCTCAAATAATCTGCTTTATCTTTCATATTTAAGAAGGTACACTGAGAAGTTACAGTATGTCCAAAGGAAGAGAATCAAGATGGTAAGTAACTAGAAACTATACCAAAATAGATCAGGATGAATGAAACAGGGGTGGTAGTTAACTAAATCCTTGAATTCTTTACACCACTGTCCAGCAACCACTCACATGTTTCCAGACCCCATCTTGGCTTACTCCCAACCATCTATCTTTCCGCTCTTGTTCACTGAGAAACCCTACAGCAGAAAGTCCCACAACTCTGTTGATAAAGGTTTGTTAAAAATTCATACTATATCTAGTGTCGACTTAGCCATCGTTGCTATACTGCCAATTCTTGCGGACTGATATCTTCTTGCCCATGGAAGCTATTCTAAAACTTCTCTCGATCTCCTTTGTAGGTTCATCATTGAGATCCTGTCCTCCTATATGTGGCTGTCTTCCAGAGTTCAATTCTCAGTCCTTTATTCTTTCTCTACATTACCTCTTAGTAATGCCAACAGAACCAATGGACTCAACTAACATCTCTGTACTGATGACTCTTAAATCTACATCTAATGCTCATCTCTCCTCTTGGCTCCAGTCGTGTACATCTATTTCCCTGCTACACTTCTTTCCAATTGGATGTCCCATAGAAATATCAAATTCAGTTATGTTCAAACCAAAACTGTCTTTTCCCCTAAAACATCTCTTGAACTTTAAACATCTTCTCTCAAGAGCACCGCCATTCTTCTAGTCACCCATGTTTGCAACCTAGGAACCATCATCAACTTCAGTCTCACTCATCTCCAACATCTCATTAGTTGCTAGCTCCTATTGATGCTACCTTCTCATGTTGTCCCCCATCTATCCCTTTCTTTCTAGCCACACTCAAACTGCCCTATGTCAGACCACTATCCTCTCAGACATGGACTACTTCAAAAGCCTAACTGGTTTCCTATCTATTGCCTTTTCCCATCCTAATCTATCATTCACAAAGCTGCCAAAAGTAATACCCCTAAAGCACAGGTCCAACTATATCCCTTCACTGATCCCTTTACAGAAGCTTCAGTGACTTCTCATTCCCTTTCAGATAAAGTACAAATTTCTCTGTCATCCAGAACTTTTGACCATCTGGCTCAAACCTCCTTTTCCAGTCTGACTACATGTTATTATCTGACATGGACTCTATATTTTTGTCTAGTCTGCTTACTTGCTATTCCCTCATACTCAACATTCTGTTTTCCCTTTCTATGGCTTTACATAAGCTGCTCCTTATGCCTGAAATACTTTTCCTTTTCACCTGTGCCTCTTGAAACACCTAGTGCCCTTCAAGGCTCAAGTCAAACGCCAATTTCTTTCAAGACATATCCACGATTCCCTCAGTTGTCTCCTTTCAATTATTATATAATTATATTGTATATGTCCAATATTTTCTTATTTGTGAATATGTACTCTCTGGTTGAATGTAAGGTCCTTGAAGGCAGACACTTGTCTTTGTCTCCTCAGCAAATAACTACAATGCCTGGTACATAAGAGGTAATCAGTAAATGTTTCTTAATTCAACTAACTAAAAAGTATGACTAATAGATGCTTAATAAATTCTTGCTAATTGATCAGAAAATCCTGGCATATGTCTTTAAATATCTGAAAGTCTATCAAATGAAAAAGGGATTTATTCCACACTGGACCAGAGAAGACAATTACTACTAGGAGACAGAAATTAAGGGAAGTAGACTGCAGTTTAATTTTAAAAAATATTTTCTGATAATTACAGTTCTTTGAAAATGGGAAAAAAAGTACCTTATGATATTGATTTTTTTATCCTCGTAAGTACCCATGATTAAGTTGCCTTTTGTTTTAGGTTTTAGAGAATAGGTTCATGCTTCATTTAGGGGATATCGGACAAATAACCTGCAATCTCCTTTCCAAGACTGAGATTCTATGCTGTTAGGTGTGCTGAAGTTGGCAAGTAGCGAGGATAAAATGAAGCCGTGCTCCATTTAAAAAAATGCAAATTTACTGAATAAAAGAAATATCAGTTTTCGTACTTTAAACCCTAGTAAGTACTGACATTTTTCATAACCAATCAAGCCACAGTAGAGATATTTATTTTATCCTTCTGAATTACTCTAATGCCTAGATTCCAACTAGTAGTCATAATCCACAAAACAAAATTTTATTATCACCATGCTAAGATTTGAAAGAAAATTAGAAATATGGATAGTTGCTAATATGCTGTTTTTCTGGAAAACAGACAATCATAAAATGATGAAAAAATGACTGCCTGTATTTATTTGTTACAATATTACAATATACAATGTTCAGTGCTATTGGGAAAATCATTGAAGAAACAGGTAAAGAAAATGAGTCAGAAATCAATGATGGCTTTTAGGCAGCATAAATGTGGACAGACATGAAACAAAATACAAAGAAGCAGGTCCTGTTCATACCAGATTTAACAGGACATGGATTAGTAACTTCCTATATGATCTATTTTATTTACTTGGCATCTTGGCTCCGCTCAACAATAAAATGTAAATAAATAGTAATCTTTTTTCAGTAGGCTTCCATATATAGTAACTTAAGTACATTAGTGAACAATAAACGAATAGCAATGCAGAGAATTATTTTATGATGTTTTTATTTTCTTAGTAATTATCACCCTTGGAATATACAGAAGTCTAATAAAGTGAAACAAAAAACCTCTAATAATACTTTAGTTATTATAACAAAGGTCTGACCATAATACTTCCCTGCTTGAGAATTTTCAGTGCCTCCCTATTGCTTCTAGGATGAAACACAACTCCTCTCTAGCATTCATAACCCAGTTCAGAGCAATCTTTTCAATATTTCTTCCTATTACAGTCTATTTTACAACCAAATTAGTCTACTTTGCTGTGCAAAAAAATACATGTGCATACATGATAGTATATCTGCTATCTCTGTGCTTTGGAGAGGCTGTCCTTCATGCTTTTCATTTCATCTTGTGGAATCTCTCTCTCAAATTACATCTTGACTCTAAAATGACCTCTTACATGAGGTATTTGGTAGTTCCCACTATTGTTAGCAACCTACCTCCCAAATTATGTTGTCTTACTTTGCAACTGTCTTTATTATTGCTTTCCGTGTGGAATATCCAGCCATCTCCAGGACAAGATAGGCAAGTTAAGGGCAGGAAGGTTTTTCATACCACCTTTTTATCCCTTGTGTCGAGAATGTTCAAGGTACTAAATAAATGCTTAAGATCTTTACTCGTGTTTGGTCTCTAACATACTATGATTGTGCAACCTTGGCCAAGTGACATAACTTCTCAGTACCCCAGGAAAACTATCCAATGGAAGATCCTATAAAGAAATTGAAGATCTGCTTTACTAGAGGAATTTTCTCACATGAAGTTCCTTATTTTACTGAAATCATCTTTCTTGCCTCCTTCCCTTTCCACCGAAATATATTAAACAGCTGCCTTTTGTAGAGATTCAAGGTTTTACTCAGAGTTCCCCACATTATCTTCTTTAATCTTCACTCACACCCCCACCTGGGAGGTAGGCTTTATTATTAACTTCATTTTACAGCCTCAGACACTTACTAGCTGTGTGACCCTGAGCTAATCACTGAACCCAGGCCTGTTTCAGTTTCCTCAACTATAAGATGGGAACAATTAATGGCTATTACTTACCAGGGTTGTTGTAAGGATAAAATAAGATAAAATCTATAATGGTGCTTTATCACAGTGCTTGGCACACAGGAGTGCCAAAAATGCTAGCTTCCTGTCATTATTATTTGAGGAAACTGAGACTGAGAGAGCATAAGTGACTTGCCCTGGGTTACACACCTGGCATCTGAAGCAAGATTTGAGCGCTGGTTTTTCTGGCTCTCTTTTCACTGTGCCACCTGGCTTCCATTTCAGGCAGGACTGTATCTTGAAAATGTACATCTATACATACACATATACCTGGATATGTATGTGAACAATCCATTGAAAAGTTTTCATAGTGTAGATTAAAGAATACTTGTGCTTTGTTTTTGCTTTCTATTGATTTTTTTTAACATGGCTAATACGAAAATATTTTGCATGACTTCATTTATATAACTGATATATTGCCTAAGAATGGAAGAGAGGTTTGAGGGAGGGAGAGAATTTGGAACTCAAAATTTTTACAAGAATGAATATTTTAAAATTTTTTAAATACTATGAGAGACAAAAAAGGTAAGACTTTCATAATGGAATTTTATATAATTGCAAAAAATGAGAAATATCTTAAAAGCCCTCAATTTGTAATAAGATCAACAGTGTTTGAAACCTGGCTCTGATACTTACTGCCAAGGTGACCTTAAGTAACTTAACTTCTCTGGGTGTCAGTTTCATCATCTGAAAATGAGGGAGATGGACTTGATGACTCTAAGCTCCCTTTCTGGAGCTAAATCTGTGATCCTGTAAGTAATGTGAGGGAATACAGGAATGAAGTTAAACTGGACAAGTCTGAGAACTACTGAGAACTCTGGAAAGACTTTTATGAAGTACAATGTCGAACAAGAATGGGATATACACAATGATTGCAGTGATCATGTGGGGAAAAGTGAGTGAGGATGCAAGGACAAAGAATCCTAATGGGGATGTGAAGAGACAAAAAAAAAGCTGTGAAACATCATGTTTTTAAGATAATTTAAATGTCAATAGATGCTCGAATGACAGATTTAGAGCTAGAAGAGTTCTCAGAGGTCATCTAATCCAATGCCTTCGTTTTACTTTCAAATGAATGAGATATTAATTGTATTTCCAAGATTCATCAAAAAGTGAAAAAAAGTGTGGTATTTTCTACCCAGCAGAGAAAGGAACTTGCACAAGTAGCACCTTTTCTGCTCTCCTTCTAGCTCCTAGATCACTGGGTATGATTTCTTTTGGCAGATGATATGGAAATGTGGGCTCTGAATAGAATGGATGGTTTGCTTAGGGTAGATTGCTACTGAATGCCAGGATGAAAACTGAGTCCAAAGAATTGCTGCAGCTCAACAAGTTCACAATTTGAGCAACACACAACTGCGACACAATGTAGTAGAAGGAGTGCTGGGTTTGGGTCATAAGATCTGGGTTTTACTCCTAGACCTTCTATTTACTACTTATAGGACTTTGGACAAGACTTGCTGTTTTCAGGCTTCAATTTTCTCATCTATAACATGAGAGGACAGGACTAAATGATTAGTAAGGTTCTTTTCTTTTTCAAAATGCTATGAGGGTTGCCCTTGTCTAGAAATGCTTCCTTTTTTTCCCATATGATCATACACAGAATGGAAAGAGGATTAAATTTGGGGGAATTGGGTTGGGATTCTAGCTTGTATGCTTCCTGTGGGATCTTGAACAAAGCACTCAACTTCTCTGGGTCACAGTTTCCTAATCTGTGAAATGAGGAGATTGGAGTAGATGATCTTTCTAGTTCTAAATGCTGAAATCTGTTCATATTAAGTATCATCATCAACATCATCATTAAAGCACTTACTATCTATATGCCTTAAGTATGAAAAATCAAATAAATTATAGCCAAAAAAACAACAAAAATCCTATGAACGCTTGTTTCAATGGAAAGTTACTAGCAGAAGGACCTAAGAAATAACCCCAGCAGTAGCAAGATTCACCAGAATCAAATGAATGACACCTCTTCTAAGAGTAGGTGGTTCTGAGATTCCTTTAAGCTTTAGCTTTACAATGGTAAAAATCCTATGGATTACATTAAAATTTCATTTTTTAGAAAACTGTTTAAAATCCTTATAAAAGACAAAATTTAGCTCTACTATTAAGTTTTACCATGTACTTAGTTTATAGTCTTTGAAATTACTTTGTTTGATCATAATCTATTATCATCCCATCCTTTCCTCTGCCTGGGAACTTCTAATCCCATTCTTTATCCTCGCTAACACTTGACTCATTTTTTTCCCCCATACCTTCGCCTCTGTATTGGCTATACTCCCAACTTTTCCACATACTGACCCACTGGTGAATCAATTTAACTCTACACTGTCTTATTCTTTCAAATCCCTCTTATCTTACTGCCAGTCTTGCTCTGGCATCCCCTTTGGATGGGATTAATTCCACTATATGCTACCTTTATTCCTATTCACATGCTGCTGAACGAAGTTGGAGAAAAACACAACACCATATTGACTACGAATTTGTTATGTGATTACAAGTGGGCATTCGGTGTGACAAGGCAATTTTTGTAGCTTCCTAATCAGTAACTTCACTATCAGCACAGCATATTTCTCAACCTTTTTATCATTCTTCAAATGTCCCATGGTTCTCCCCACCCTAGCAGCTAAGGACTTTGCATTATACTTCACTGATAGAAAATGAGGTCATCTGTCAAGAACTCCCTCTTCTCCCCTCTTCATCTCACATCACTCAGACCTCCCTCCCCCCAAACTCCTCTATCACCTCTGTCTCACATGAAAAGATGACAGTTCTCCTTGCCAAGGCAAAACCCTCTACATTCACAAGTGATCCTAGGCTGCCCTGTCTTCTCACTCAAACCACCTTATCATATTCATTCTGGCACTCATCTTCAATCTACCTGACTGCTTCCCTATTGCCTACAAACAGCTCCATTTCTTCTTCATCATCAGACATCTTTCCCTTGATATATTCTTCACCAAGAGTCCAATATCTTCCTTTGTTTCATAGCTAAACTCTTTGAGAAGACTGTCTATAATGGATATTTCCACTTCTTTTCTTTCCATTCTCTGCCTAACTTCCTGCAGTCTAGCCTCCAACTTCATCATTTAAATGAAACTTCACTTTCTAAAGTTATCAATGATTTAACTGCCAAATCTAATGGTCTTTTTCACAATCCTTATCCTTCTTGACATCTCTGCAATCTCAGACATTGCTGGTCACTCTTTTCTCAATATTCTTTTCTATATTCATGTTACTGTTTGCTCTTGCAAACATCTGATTACTCTCTTACCCATCTGATTACTCCTGTATTTTCATCCAGATTGCTACCACTAATGGTGAATGTTCTCCACGGCTCAGTCCTGGACCCTCTTCTTCTCATCTTCCTCTATACTCTTTTGCTTGGTTATCTCATTAGCTCCCAAGGAGATATATTTATCATTTTTATGCAAATGATTCACAGATCACTTATCTAGCCCTAACCTCTCTCCTGACCTTTAGTGTTGCATGTCCAAATGCATACAGGACATTTCAAACTGGATTTCATATAGACATCTTAAACTCAAAAACAGAATTCAATATATTTTCTCAAAAATTCACCCCTTCCAAACTTTCTCATTACTATTTGAAGGGACCACCAACCTTTTAGCCACCTGGACTTACTTCTTACTTACTCCTCCCTCTTTCTAATCTATTATACTCAAGCTGTTGTCAAGTCCTATTGTTTCTACCTTGGGTATATTTCTCATATAAGCTCCTTCTCACTCCTGTGCAGGGTCTCATCTTCTCATGCTTGAACTATTATACTACCATGCCCTCCACATATCAAGTCTTTCCTCACTCTAATCTACCCTTCACTCACCAATCAAAGTGATTTTACTAAAGCATAATTCTGACTATCTCCATCTCCTATACTCAATAAACTTCTGTGACTCCCTATGACCTCCAGTATCAAACATGAAAATCTTCTGATTATTTTTTAAAATTCTTCATAACCTACAATCCCTCCTACCTTTCCATTCATCTTATACCTTACTTCCTCTCATGTACTCTGTGTACTACATTAACTCTGGCCTTCTTGCTGTTCAACGAATAAGATCCTCCATCTCCTGACTAAATGCATTTATTTTAGCTGTTCCTGCATGCCTGGAATTCTCTCCCCTTTTCCACTTTTTTTTTTTTTCCCTTTCCTGGCTTTCTTCAAGCTTAAGTCATATCTTCTTACCAAAAAAAAAAAAAAAAGTTTCTCTGTTCCTCAATGTTAATGTCTTCTTTCTGGATGAACATCAGTTTATACATCTTATTTTCATGTTGTATCTCCCACTGGAATAGGGACTGTTTTGCCTTTCTTTGTATCCCTAGGGCTTAGCGTGGCACCTGTCACATAATAGGTATTTAATAAATGATTGCTGTCTTGGGAAATTTAGACCTCTTGTGACAAAACTGGCAAGGTTTCTATTTTTTTCTTAATTTTTCTGTGCCACAAGAAACTGATTTAACAATGGCAATACATTTTCTTTTCCAGTTCTAGACATCATAACAGTCTGCTATTCAAAAGAAAAGGCAAACACACCAATGTTGTACTTCAGAAAGACTCACACACAATGAAATACCTAGTAAATAATGGGAGATTTAATCATGTTGGGCTCAACCTAAGAAGACAGAAATACTTACGCAGAAACAATTTCCTCCCCACTCACAAACTTTGCATAGGATACTGCCTTTCGATGTCCTTTGAACACCATGATGGGCTGTTTAGTGTTGCGAAGATCATAGTAATGGACACAGTGATCTACAGGAAAAAAAAAATGGGGGGGGGGGGGGGGGAGAGAGACACAAACAGAAATGCCATGAATGGAGAAAACAGAAGTCTAGTGGGCTTTTTTTTCCACATGGTATTGATATTTTATGGCCAAAAACTATGACAAATTATACTAAACTGGTAATACCCAGAAAATGCAATGCTATGAAGATCTGATTAATTAGCAACGACTCCCAACCCACCCAAAAAAGTCAGTTGTCTTTGGATCATTCCTAGGAAATTATATTTGAACAAAAACATATAAAAATTATGAAATAAATTAAAATAACATAAAACATATATGACTGAAAAGAAACTCCACCAGAATCTGACATAGATGGCTAAGGGAGAAAGTTGTCTCTTTAATCTTAGAAAGATTTTAATATTGTACATTCTATCATTGACTTTTGAATAAAAAAATATTATATTTCAATTAAAGTTAAGCACTGTACTTTCTAGATACCTTCTATATACTATTTCATTCATTTTCAATAATTGCAGAACTATATGAGTATGATCATAACTGCTAGTAAATTTAAATTTGAGCAACTAAATGTCAATTTTCATACAAGATCCAAAACTCCCTAAGCTTTCTTTTCAATCCAGGAAGGTTAATCAAGAACCGATTCCACTTCAGTTCTTTATGTTACATTAATTTTGGGGACTCTAGCTATTACATAAAAAGAAAAACAATCATATTTGCTAATGTTCAAGTTAGAGAGAAACCTAGAGATGGGTTAAAAAAATTAATTTTGAAAAAAAAAGAGGCTCTTTCTTTATGGCTAATCTAAAATACAAAATTAGGAATTTGACCTTCTCCCCTTTTGTATTTCCTCTTTCCTCTTAAATAATTGAGAAGATAAATCTTTTTAAGTTACTGAAAAGACTAAAAATATTTGGTAAATATCAACATCAATATTATCTTATGGAATCATATAAGTGCACTGGATTTTAATAAATATCTAACATACTAGAAATAAGGCAAAAAAACAATGATCAGACTATAGTCAAAATGCGAGATTCTTAAACAGATAAAATAAGAAATATTCATACCATTCAATGTTAGGGTTATTTTTTTTCTCCCCATAAAAGCAACTCTAGAAAGATTTTTTTTTCCAAATGTGGTTTCTTTGAGAATATAAAATAGGTTTAAATTTTGGCAAAGTAGTTTTAGATTTAAAGAAAAAGCATGTATATAAAACTGAAATAAAAGACCAAATCAAGCAAAGACGTTTCCATGACTTTGAAATGAGACTGTTATGGATAGGGAGAATTCTTATGAAACAAAATAAGTATAACCTAAAAATTTTTTGGCATGTCCTATTTATAGTGTAGCGTTAGTAGCTTTATCAGTTATTAGTGATTATTTAAGATTTGAATCAGAGCTAGAGCATTACCCAAGTCAAGGACTGAGTCACTTACCTTATTTAGATCTAAGTTTTACACATCGGTAAAATGAGAGTTTATCTTTATGGATGGAACCTTTTCAGTACAAAATTATTTTCTCTCAATATGTCATTATGTACACAAGAAAATTTTTTATCCATTTTACTTTGTTGAAAAACAAAAACAAAAACAGCACTATCCTGTCTCTTCTGAAAGACACACTATTTTCTGTCTGTCTTGTCAGTAGTACACAATATACCAAAAAAGAGTACTAGTAAAGTCTAACAAAAAAAGTTCTTCTGGTTGGGCTCAATCTGGTAAATATTATAAATCTTTCTTGGTCCTCATAGCCAAGAATATTAATGAATATTAATCAAGCAAAAATTAATGAATATTGATCAAGCAAAATCTTTAACTGGTAAATGTTCTCCAGAAGATTTTAAATTATTTTGGTATACCTAAAATTATTGAAGAACCTACTAATATCATGATTTTGAAAGGATAGTCATGAACATTTGCTTATCTAGATATGATTCTTTCAAAGAAATGGATTACATTTTGAATCTATTAATATGAAAAGAGTTCATGGCTAAAAAAGGGATATCAAAGATCACAGAAGATAAAAATGGACAATTTTCATTATATAAAAATTTTTAAGTGTTTACGCCAATAAAAATAGTGTAATTAAAATCAGAAGGAAAATATGTAAAGGCAAAAAAACAAAACTACGAAGCAAGTTTCTACAATAAAGATCTTGTATGCAAGCTATGTAAGAAAATGATTCAAAGTTATTAGAACTTGAAACAAAATAAAGCTGATGGCAATCAACTTGTGAATAGATTAAAAAGTTACAGTATATGAAACAGAATGTTACTGCGCTACAATAATAAACGTATTGAACATGCAGAAGAAGAGAAAGAATTACAACAACTGCCACAAAGTCAGCAAAGATAAGAAAATAACACAAAGGGTTGTAAAAAACAACCACTGCAAAACAAGTCAGAATAAATTCTGATCAGGAAGAGAGGCAGAGCAAAGGTAGCAAAATAAAGGCAGGGATTCACCTGAACTCTCACAAACTCCATTCCCAACAACTTTAAAATAACTCCTGAAAAAGAATTCTGGAACCGCAGAACCAACAAAGGTTGTTTTCCAGGCCAACTAAGAAGGCAGACAGAAAAGTCCCATTTCATAGGGATGGAAGTGGCAGAGCAAACTAGAGTACAGTACAGTGCTGGAAACCCCTAGTCCCTGCAAACCAACAGCAGGTCTTGAGGGTGGCTGCATCGGCAGAAGTGCTGACTTCTAGAACTCTCAGCCCACAATTGGTTAAGGCAGTCAAACAACAAAGACCCCCACAAAACTACCAAGAACAAGCACAGATCCAAAGAAGACATGAGAAGACACTCCAGACTCCACTCCTTTGCAGAAATGCGAGATCCTTATGTGTGGAACACTGCATATAATATGTTTTCAGATTTTTGTCACATACTGATCGTTTTTACTTTTTTTTTCTTTTTTTCCTTTTTTTTTTTTTTTTTTTTTTTTTGCTTTTTGGAGGGCAGTTGGGGTTAAGTGACTTGCCCAAGGTCACACGGCTAGTTTTTGTGTGTGTGTGTTAAGTGTCTGAGGTCAGATTTGAACTCAGGTCCTCCTGACTCCAGGGTCGGTGCTCTACTCACTGCGCCACCTAGCCGCCCCCATTTTTTTTTCTCTTATATGATACGGCTCTCTTGGAAGAGAAAAGGAAAATGATATTGGGAGAAATTTTAGTGATGGAAAAAAAGATATTATAAATAATTTTTTTTTAAGCAAAGGAAAAAAGAACCACTCCTCAGTACATAACTTGTCAAACACTACTAACCGGCAGTTTTCAAAGGAACAAATGCAAACTATTAACAATCAAGAAGAAAAACATTGCTCCGAAACACACACGCACACACACGCACACACATGCACACACACGCGCACACACGTGCGCACACGCACACGCACGCACGCACACGCACGCACATACACGCACGTGCACACACATGCACACGCACACACACGCACATGCACATGCACGCACACACACGCACACACATGCACACACATGCACACACACGCACGCACACACACGCGCACACACACGAGAAAGTGACTCCTAAGTTCCACCTCCCACTAATTTGATCATTAAAAATGATAGAAAATGAAAACGAGAAGCATGAGACAAACTAAGAGAACTCAGGTTCTCACTATTGGTGAGGCTGTGAGCTTTTTATTGTGAACTAAGTGTCAGGTACTATACTATACTATACTAAGAGCATAGGATAATTAATAAGAAGGCCAAAATTAGTGCCTACTCTCACAGAGCTACAAGGCTAACGGGGAGATAAAATGACAATTGTGTACCTATTCATTTTGGAGATAATTTCACACAGAAGATACTAGCAGAGGGGTCAATACACAAAAACCATCTCAGGGAACTGGGAAAAGATCCTTCTGTAAAGGTGCAATTTGAGCTAAATTTCGAAGGAAGTCAAAGAAATGGGGAAGCTGAAAAGGGAGAAAATTTCAAATATGGGGAAAGCTAGTGAAAACACATGAAATAGGGAGGTGGAAAGAGGTTAGAGTCATTTGATCCTACAGTATGTGGAGGATAATAGGGTCTGAGAAGATTGGAAAGTCAGGAAGAGACCAGGTTATGAAAGGTTTTAAAAGCCAAACAAGATAATTTTATATTTTATTGGGAGGACAAAGGGGAAAACTGGACTTTAGTGAGTAAGGGAGTGATACAATCAAATTTGTGCTTTAGGAAGATCCCTTTGGCAGCTCACTGTAGACCAAACTGGAGTAGGGAGAGACTGAGGCATTGAGATTAACCAGCAAGCTACTGCATCAGATGATAACGCCCTGTACAAGGGTTCAGGAGAGAATAGGATATATTCAAGAGGCAAAAGGTAGAATTTTCACTTGGCAAGGAATCAGATATGTGGGGTGAATACAAGTGAGTACAAGCTGAGAATGATAATCAGATTGTGAAGATGGCTAACTGGAAAGATGGTGGTATCTAAGACAGCAATAGGCATGTTTGGACTAAAGGTTTAGGGAGAAAGATGAGTTATATTTGGAACTTTTGGAGTTTAAGATGTTTCCATGATACCCTGGTTAAGATCCTCGAAAGCATTTTGCAACTGTGAACCAAAGTCACTAAAATGACATGGCCTTATTCCTTAACTCACTACAATCACTATTTATGAAGATACATATAACAGCAAAACAGCAAATCCTCCTCTATAGACAAACCCTGGTCGTCTCTATTCCCACAGCAACTTCCTATGATTGGATTCTTTCTCTTTTCCCAATTCATTAAAATATATATATATTTGCAGCAGCTTATTATTTGTAATGACCTCTGGTCCTGGGGAAAGGGACTTCAGATCTTGCTTCAATTCTCCCACTGGGCCTGCAATCAAAACCAAGGACTTTACCCTCCTGTAAGTGCCCACAAGCAGCAGTGTGCCCACCCCACTGATAATGCACTGACTGGGAGTGTGCTGCTTCCTTCTAGCCCAGCATCGAATTTTGGCAGCATAATTGGTTCTGGCTTTTCTTATCAGCAAAGGTCCCCTCAATCTTCCACAGTTCAGATGCCCAACTCCCTACACAATAAGTCCAGGAGATAAAAATTCTTGTGGCTGCAGCTAAGGCTGCCCCCCAACCCAGATAATCCCAGGGCTCACTGCTTGCTATTTCAGTGGAACTAACCTAGAGGTGTTTATTCTTCATAGGGAACAAACCTCAGTCCTGAAATTCTTCTCTGAATCTTCTGTGATTATTCCAGGAAGAAAATTGTTCTGCCCCCAAATTTTGGTTCTTTTTATTGCTCTATGTTTGCCCTGAGGCGCTATTTTACCTTGTTTGAGTGGGAAATTTGGAGAACCTGGAATTTTGTGACCTACTCTGTGATCTTCCCAGAATCTTCTCCTATAATTATTTTATTCAATAAACACACAAAAATTTTGTCCTTGATAGGAACACAAAAGCTCTCCTGGTTATTAAGTATAACAGCAAGTCATGTTATGTTAGGTATTAATGATGATAAGACTGCTTACTACCATATATTTCCCCAACTACTTTAGAACAATTTACATTAGTGGGATAATTGTCTTCTCTGTTCACTGAAGAGAAGCAAAGTCAATTCTGTCTTGTTAAAAATCACCAAAAGAACCACTCACAAATATGTTCACCAAATCAACTACCCAAGGGAAATACCAAATATTTTCATCAAATACCACTGCTGAAAATACTTCTAAGTCTATAAATTTACTGAATATAATTTGGGAAACATGTGAGTTTATTTAACTAGACAAACTAATAGTTAAGAAAATGAATAATTTTTAATGAAGACAAAATTAAAGAGCTATTTTTAGGAAAACTTATTCAGTTATAAAAAGGTTATCTACTAGACTACTTATTAATAACGAAAGAGACAACAACAGAAAATAGACACTTTCCCTACAATACACCAACTTTTGGCCATTAACACAGCAGAATATCTTTCAGGAATTCCAAGTTTTATTTTAGATTTCATCATTATTTGATACTTTGTGTAAGTATCACATCAAAGCAAAATGCTTAATGTAGGTACTCATATTCCATTTTTTCCAGCTGGTTTCTTTTTATTTACTTCTTTCCATTTAGTTGTCTCATTCTTGCCATTCATAAAGTAGGCAAAAGACATGTTGCATCTTCTGACCAATTTCTGATTAGATGATTTTTAACTACATGATTTTAACCAAGTTAACATTAATAGGTAAGGGAGGCAGGGTGAACAGGAAGAATAAACAAAAATTAAGAATCAGTTTCATTACTTTTAAGAATTAAGCTTCATAGGGGGCGGCTAGGTGGCACAGTGAGTAGAGCACCAGCCCTGGAGTCAGGAAAACCTGAGTTCAAATCTGGCCACTTGACACACTTACTAGCCATGTGACTTTGGGCAAGTCACTTAACCCCAATTGCCCACAAAGTGACAGAGAGAAACAAAACTGCCACTGAAGGCAGCCCAGCAGGAAGGGTCCATCATAGCACCCTGGGAGCCAAGCATAGTCCCAACTGAGCCACGGTTTTAGCCCAAGGGCAGCCACCATCAGCAGTGGCTGGAGCAGACCTCAGGATAGTAAATCACCAGCAGCTGTAGCTGCTTCTCAATCCATAAATGCCAAAAACAAAGTAAAAGATTGTAGGCAGACCAAGAGAGCATTCAGAGGGTAACTGCTCTTACTTTTGATCTGCTTGAATCTGGATCATGGTCTTGGGTGGTGGTCCTGGGGTGTGTGACCAGTGAGCCAGAGCATGTGGGGCTCTAGAAAGGGCACCCATCTAATTCTTCCGGCAGCTGCAAAACCCCCAGCAATTTTGGACTAGCTCTCTCCATTTTGGAAGCAGAGTTCTACCATGGAAAAGAGCTCAATAGTCAGGTAATTGGCTACCAACATGAGCAAGCAACAGAAGCACAAACAGATGATAGAATCCTTTCTGGGGGACAAAAAACAATCAAGACATGGAGTGGGAGGAAGACATTAAAGTCAGGACTCCTCCACCAAAAGCCTCCGAGAAAAATATGAATTGGTTACAGGCCATGGAGGAGCTCAAGAAGGATTCTGAAAATCAAATACCAGAAAGAAGAAAAATTGGGAAGAAAAATGAGAATGATGCAAGAAAATCAAGAAAGCAAGTCAACAGCCTGCTAAAGGAGACCCCCCCCAAAAAAAATTCTGAAGAAAATAACACCTTAAAAAATAGATTAACTCAAATGACAAGAGGCCCAAAAAACCAATGAGGAGAAGAATGCTTTAAAAAGCCAAATTTGCCAGATGGAGAAGGAATTTCAAAAACTTACTGAAGAGAATAACTCCTTCAAAATTAGACTGAAGCAACTGGAAGCTAATAACTTTATGAGAAATCAAGATACTACAAAATAGATCCAAGCAAATGAAAAAATAGAAGGCAATGTGAAATATCTCAATGGAAAAACCACTGATTTGGAAAATAGATCCAGGAGAGATAATTTTAAAATTATTTGTTCTACCTGAACGTCATGATCAAAAAAATAGTTTAGAACACAATCTTTCAGGAAATTATCAAGGGGTCGGCTAGGTGGCACAGTGAGTAGAGCACCAGCCCTGGAGTCAGGAGGACCTGAGTTAAAATCCAGCCTCAGACACTTGACATGCTTACTAGCCTAGCAATGTGACTCTAGGCAAGTCACTTAACCCCAATTGCCCTCCCAAAAGCAAAAAAATAAAACTAAAACAAATAAATAAATGAATGAATGAATGAATGAATAAACGAATAAATAAATAAGTAAATAAGCAAGTAAGTAAATAAATAAATTAGAGTTGACAAGCAGAATTACCCTGATATCCTAGAATCAGAGGGAAAAATAGAAATTGAATGAATTCACCGATTGCCTCTTGAAAAAGATCCCAAAAAGAAAACTCCTAGGAATATCTTAGCCAAATTCCAGAGTTCCCAGGCCAAGGAGAAAATACTGCAAGTAGTCAGTAAGAAACAATTTGAGTATTATGGAAATACAATCAGGATAACACAAGACCTAGCAGCTTCTACATTAAGGGATCGAAGGTCTTGGAATATGATATTCCAGAGGTCAAAGGACCTAGGACTAAAATCAAGAATCACCTACCCAGCAAAACTGAGTATAATGAAATAGAGGACATTCAAGCATTCCTGATGAAAAAACCTGAGCTGAACAGAAAAACTGACTTTCCAATACAAGAAGCAAGAGAAGCATGAGACCAGTAAACAGAAAAAAGAAATGATAAGGAACTTATTGAAGTTGAATTATTTACATTCCTACATGGAAAAACAACCATTGTAACTCATAAGACTTTTCTCAGTATGAGGACAGTTAAGGGAATACACACAAACACACACACGTGTATATACACATATGTATACATAGGAGTATATAAGTGTATATAAACATATGTGAGTGTTGGCATAGATATATGTTCATGTATACATAGAGGGCACAGGATGAGTTGAATATGAAGGGATGATATCTAAAAAATAAAATTAAAAGGTGAGAGAAGAATTTATTGGGATAAGAAAAAAAGGAAGTGATAGATTAGGGTACATTATCTCATATAAAGGAGGCAAGAGAAAACTGTTACAATGGAGGGGAAGAGCAGCAAAGTGAAAGGGAATGGGATAATCTGATTCTCATTGAATTTGGTCTAAAGAGAGAATAACATACACACTCAATTGGGTATCTTATCCTGCAGGAAAATA
Organism: Pseudocheirus occidentalis; assembly: GCA_028646575.1. Classification (NCBI taxonomy): domain Eukaryota; kingdom Metazoa; phylum Chordata; class Mammalia; order Diprotodontia; family Pseudocheiridae; genus Pseudocheirus; species Pseudocheirus occidentalis. Next base: position 56,429,407 of record CM053593.1, read on the forward strand.
GGGGGATAGGGGATAAGAGGGGGGAGGATAGAAGGCAGGGCAGATTGGAGGAGACAGTGGTTAGCAGCAAACATTTTTGAAAAAGAAGAGGGTCAAAAGAGAAAATAGAATAAGTGGGGGGTGGGATAGGATGGAGGGAAATAATACTTAATCTTCCACAATATAACTATTGTGAAAATGATTTGGGTAACTACACATGTACAATGTATATTGAACTGCTTATCTTCCCCATGGGGGTGGGTGAGGAGGGAAGAAGGGAAAAAAATCTGGAATTCAAAGTTTTAAAAATAAATGTTTAAAAATTGTTTTTTTACATGCAACTGGGAAATAAGATATACAGGTACGGGGGTATAGAAACCCATCTTGCTCTACTATAAAGTTAGGGGGATGAAGGGGGAGGATATAAGAGAGAACAGATTGGGGGAAGGGATATTCAGTAGGCTTGCTATTGGGGAACAGGGGTAGGGGAAAGACAAGGAGAAAAAATTGTAACTCAAAATCTTGTAGAAATGAATGTTAAAAACTAAAAATAAATATTTTTAATTAAAAAAACTGTATATTAAAATACCACATTATTTTAAACTTAAAAAAATGTTTCAAGTCCTACCTTTCACTGCTGTGAACTCAGAGTTTTCAAAGCTATTGGTCTGAGAATATAGAGGACAACTGGGATCTATGGGTATGTAACATTTTCAAATATCTAGTGTTATATAAATGCTAAATAACAAATTGCCATAAAAAATATTGTGATATGGGAGCGGCTAGGTGGCGCAGTGAGTAGAGCACCAGCCCTGGAGTCAGGAGGACCTGAGTTCAAATCCAGCCTCAGACACTTGACACACTTAACTAGCTGTGTGACTTTGGGCACATCACTTAACCCCAATTGCCCTACAAAAAGCAGAACAAACAAACAACAACAACAACAACAAATTGTGATATCTCTGAAAAAAAAAAAGAAAAGAATTAAGCTTCAGAGAAGGAGTACAGCATCTAGCTGGGGCCAGTTCTTATCACCTAAAAGTTACTAGAGGCTGAGACTTAAGCTGAATTCCCAGCACATTAGGAGAATGAAATGCTTTGAGATACAGATTTCAAGGAAATCACAATCAGAGGGCAGGGAGTCGCAAAGTAAGCAATATGGGAAAAATAAGGTGGGAAAAAAAGATTAGAATTATCAAAGACTTCAAGAAGAAGGAAACTGCATGACCTTAAACATAAGCAGATAAACAATAAGAAAAACAGTACCAATGGGAAAAAAATATGGCTTCTGATCTAGTAAATGAATTCAGACATCTATAAATAGTATCAAGCAAGTGGAAACTATTCAACATCTCATGAGACAGAAGACATGTGGAATTTAAAAAGAATATGGGAAAACACATGCTGCTGCTAAGTGATTTAAAAGAGAAATGAGCATTAGGAGAGTAGGATTTATGGCATATACAGCAAAAATAATGGGCAGCAAAGAAAAACTTGAATCTGTAATGGTAAGCCTCAAAAAACAAAACAATAGATTGAGAATGCAAATTGACCAAAAATAAAGGACAACCTATAAGAAGAGAAGCAAAAAACAGTAACAGCAAAAGAAAACATGCTCACCCTGTGCACAAAACACAATGACCTTAAAGACAGGATGTGTGGGGATAACTTAAGGATCACAAATCTCCAAGAAGAAAGCGATAAAACAAAAAAAATCTTAACATCAAAAGGCAGGACATAATGAAAGAGAATTCCCTTATTAACATAGAAAAATGAAATACCAATTGAAAGAATTCACAGATTGCCTTTAGAAAACAAAACAAAATGATATGCAGATAAGGCTGCAAATTCCATGACACAGAGTGGTTAAAAACTATACGACTTGAAGATTTAAGGCTGATTTACCTTCAAAGAAAATAAGGTGATTTCTGTCCATTGAAGCATTTGAGCTTATGGTGTAATGAATAATACTTATTAACTTACTTCATGCTGGGGAGAGCAGTGAATAGTGTGCCAGATACTGTGCTAAGTATTTAATAATCATTAACAATCCTTTAAGTGTTATTATTATTCCTATTTTACAATACAGGAAACTAAGATAAAGAGGTTAAGTGACTTGCTCAGGGTCATACAGCTAGTGTATGTAGACAACTTTGAATTTAGGTCTTCTTAATTCCTGTCCCAGGGTTCTATCCCCTATGCCATTAGCTGCTTCTAACTTGCCATAATTTTTTTGTGCATTCCCTAATTATGAGCACTCCATCAAACTTCACATGTATGTGAAATGGATATGTGTGGAATGAGATTCTGATCACTTATTTCACAGACATTTAAAATCACTGAATTTAATAGGAAAATAGTATTTCAGCAGATGTACAAAACAAAGAAATTTAGAGTATGAAAAACCAGATCCATAAAATGATTTTTATATAAAACAATTGCTGATTATTAGAATGAAATTAATATTTCCTTGGTAAATAATACTTCACAAAGTGATATTTTCTATGTATATATACTGAAATGTTGGGCAACTCTACTATGTTTTGTGTTACAAACCAGAATACTAACAGGGCAAGAAGGAACATCATAATTTTGTTTTTATTAAGCATGTCATTCATGAAGTAAGGAGTTAAACAGATTACAGTCAACTATTAGGGAAATAAAGCCATTTTTTAAGGATGTCTATATATTATTCACAAAGTCATCTATACAATCCTAATTTAACATGGGGGGGGGATGCACTATCATACTTGATTTTTTAAATAAGCCATTTATTGTTATGTTTTCACTAATTTCTAGGTTTGTTGTGAATTTGTGGTAACTACAAATAAGCCTTGGAATATGTTTTGTTCATTATAGAACTTTCATATATTATTGTCCCTTTTTTTACACATCCTTATTCTCTCAATAAAATAAAGTTCTATTCTGAGATGGTTTATCACCCTATCATGTTTAGTATTTAAAATAACCCAGTTTTTTAAACGAAAAATGGAAAAATGAAATAAAGGTATAAAAAATTTAAAGTGGTCTCCATTTTCTATGAGCATGGGTTTTTCACAAGTATTTTATAACCTGCAATGATTTCTTATAGAACATGTGATTTTAAAAGGCTCAAAGAGCACTGAGTGAGAAGGAACCAGCATTCTCCAACTAAGTGCTGGAACATTGGGGGGGGGGGGGGGG
>CM053593.1:56433068-56452786 GCA_028646575.1 Pseudocheirus occidentalis
CATTGAATTTGGCTTAGGGAAGAAATGGCATAAACTCTAAACTGGGCATCATGCCACACAGGAGAGTAGGGGGCATGGGGATGAGAGGAGGGATGAAGGAGGGGAGAGCAGGGTCTGGGGGAGGGATGCTGGAAGCACACACTTCAGTAAAGGGACAGGGACAAGGTAGAGAACAGAACAAGGGGGAAGGGATAGGAAGGAGAGACAGGTGATCACTGTCACAATATGTCCACTATGAAGATGCCCTGTATAATCACACATCCACAGCCTGTATTGAACTGATTGTCCTTCCAGTGGGGGTGGGTGACAAGGGAGGAATTGAAAGAATCTAGAATTTAAAGTTCTGCAATACCTGCAACTAGGAATTAAGATATACAGGGGCTGGGATAGGAAGACCGTCCCTGACCTACCAGAAAGTAAGAAAGCAGAACAGGGGAGGGGCTTTACAGTGGGATTGCTGATTTAGGGTTGGGGCAGGGGAAAGACGGGGAGAAAATTTGTAATTCAAAAATGTCATGAAAATGAATGATGTAAACAAGAAAACAAATTAAAACGAAAAAAGAAAAAAATATCTCTTCCAAGATGTTCTGCAATTTTCTGAGACTTAATGCAGTTAGCATATCATCATCCTTAGACCAGAGAATTTGAAAGAGTTCAATATTCACAGAGAATCTCCCTTTAATATATAGCCTATATTTGATCTCCATATTCTTGGGTAAATGTATTCTCTTTTCTTCCTTGCCCTATGTTTACTACCAGAAGGTAATGGAATAGGGTGGAAAAAAGATAAAGACAAGGAAAAATACATGGGAAAGTACAATTAAAGAAAAGAAATAAGAACTGCCAAAGTCTTATAGACTACACAGGAGATTTGTGATAATGTTGCATGATTAAATTTTTTTTAAATACACTGGTGAGTCCTGGACATGGTAATCAACAAGTTATACAACAAACACACACATACACACACAACACACATACACATACACACACATACATAAACTAACTGAATTTTGATATAAAGAAAAAAACTTTCTATCATTAAGATTGGGCTTTAAGAAGAAAGAGATATGACATATTAAAATCCTCTAATTCTGAGTTATTTAAACAATTTATTTAAGAAAACAAAAGGGAAATGGACACCAAAAATGACATTAAAACGGATTATAATTATTTCATTCAGAAACTTAATCAGTAAAAATTACTATTGTCCCAAAATAATACAACAAAAAGTATCCAAATAGTAAATTTTTCAGCAAATATCTTACAGAGGACTAAATAGAAAGAGGCAAATGCCAAAATAACGGCTAAGTTATAAAAAAAAATTTGTCTATAAAATACGATGTATGATTGTAAGCAGTAATGTATCATTAGAGAAAAGGAATGGAGGGTTAAATCAGTTTAGAAAGAGTATCGCAAATTATCAAGGTAAATGAAGTCACTCCAGGGGCATTCAAAAGAAATAATAGAAGGATTAAAAAACATTTCAAAAAACACATTATTTTCTTAAAGTATCATAGTGCTGGTACACAGGCACAATTTTTAAAATGTAGACATAGGTTTCAAATTGAAAAGAGGGTCTAGCAATGCCAGATTTCAAACTACATGACAAAAGAAGTAATCATGAAAATAATCTGGTATTGACTAAGAAATAGAATGATGGATCAGGGGAACAGAAGAGTTACACAATACATAGTAATAATGACAACAGTAATCTAGTGTTTGGTAAACTCAAAGACTAAGCTTTTAGGGTACAAACTCAATAAAAATTGATAGGAAAAATGGAGAACAGTTTGGCAGAAACTAGGCAAAGAACAATATCTCACATTCTATACCAAATATGATCAAAAATAATAAATTATTTAGATGTAATAGATGATATCATAAGAATATTAGGAGACCATGGGAAAATTTACCCTTTTAATCTATCAAAAAAGAGTTTATAGCCATACAGGAGATAAGATCACAGGAAATAAAATCAATTTTGATTACATGAAAGTAAAAAGGTTTTGCACAAACAAAACTAATACAGCAAAATTAGGAAAAAAACAGGAAATGGGGAAATTACAGCAAATTTCTCTGATGAAGGCCTTATTTCTCAAGTACATATAAGTGAACTGAGCCAAATTTATAAAAATAAGAGCATATCCCCATTGATAAAGGATAGGAACAGGAAGTTTTCAGAAGAAGCTTGTCAAAAGTCACATGAAAATGCTCTAAATCACTACTGATTAGAAAAATGCAAATTAAAACAACTCTGAGGCACCACCTCATACTTATCCTTAGATTGGTTACATGACAGAAAAGAAAAATGATAAAATGTTGGGAATAATGTGGGAAAATTTGGACACTAACACACTGCTGCTCAAGTTTTGAACCAATCTAACCTTTGTGGAGAAAAATTTAGAACTATGCTTAAAGGGATATAAAACCGTGCACCCCCTTTGACCCAATAATAAGACTAAGTCTACATCCCAAAGAGATTTTAAAAGGGGGGGGGGAGGAGAGGCAAGGGCTTATTTGTACAAAAATATTTATAACAGTTCTTTTTTTGGTGGCAAGGAACTGGAAATTGAGGGGATGTCTATCAACTGGGGAATAAACAAGTTTTGGCATATGTTAAGTTACTTACTAGTCAAGAGCAGGGGTGAGGAACCTGTGACCTTTTAGTCCTTGAAGCCAATCCTTTTATGAAGGGGATTTTTTCTGTGAAGTTTGGATTCAGTCAAAGAGCTGCACCTGAAGACCTAGAGGGCCACACGTAGCCTTGAGGTAACAGGTTATCCACCCCTGGTCAAGGGTGATAAAAAATATAAGATACTTTTCTAATAAGTGTTGCATATCAAAATTATCCTGGCAAAAAGAGTCCTGTGGAGAACATGTAGAAATCCGATGTCAAAAATGGGTGAAAGAAATGAGAAGAGTACAGGGAAATCTAAAAGAAATATTCTAACTGTCTTATAAATGAAATCTTTTTTTTTTTTTGCTTTTTGGAGGGGCAGTTGGGATTAAGTGATTTGCCCAAGATCACCCAGCTATAAATGAAATTGTTAATTCTACAGACAAAATACTTAGGAACAAAGATGGGGAAAGAAAACAAATATTACTAACTATGCTTAGACTGCTAGAGGTAGCATGAAGACTATTATTAAAACTATTACTGAAACTGGGTTACATATAATCCAGATGAGAATAGTATACAATTCAGAATGCCCATTAAAAATCTTGGACATAGATTAGTACTGTTGGAAAATAAATGGCCAGAGTCATAACGATGATAATTTCACTCATAAATTATATTACTAACTTCAGGGGGAAAAATGTTATAACCTTTTGAAAAAAAAACAACTAAATTATCTGCATTTATCCAAAAATGATTATAGTTTATATTATGTTTCAACTCAGTAAGCATGCAAATAGGATATTTTATTAACATCTCAAACAGCTGGTTTGAAGGTTTCCCTTTCAGTACCAAAAAGATAAACCATTTTTCTATTCCTTTCCACTTGATATTGTCTATGATAAAAAAAGGCTCTCAATTTTTAAAATATGTATTAAGAAGATTAATCCCCTCTTTTTCAATTCTATCATTATGTCCTTGTAGGAATATATTTTTTCCCTTGAGGATTTCTTTAGTTGCATTACAGAAATTTTAATAAGTTGTTTCATTGTTTCTCATATTTACTGTTTCCATCATTTTTTTCTTTGACCCACACAATATTTAGGAATTCTCTGTTAAGGTTCAATTTGGATCTTTATTTTTTATTTGTGCTACTAGAACTATTATTTTTATTGTGTTATACTCTATACAGTACATGTTTCCTATTTCTTGCCTTTTCTCATTCATTCATATTATATCTCTAATGCTAACACATGGTAAGTTTTTATAAAAGTTCCACAAGGTGCTGAGAAATACATAATTTTTTCAGCAGTTCCATATAAGACATGCTATCAGCACTACTTCTCCAACAACTTTTTCAGTTCTATATTTTCCCTTTGTGTATGTTTCTTAGAATTATTTGAAACTGAGAAGGAAATTGAAATCTCCAGCCATTGTGTTACTATTTAAGTCTAGTAATCCAGTTAATTTTTCCTTTATAAATTCTTATTATAAATAACTAAGTTATCTTAAATATATTAGTTTACTCCTATTTGTTTTGTATAATTATTGAGCATACTGTGGTTTCCTTGTTTATCCCTATTTCTGTTCAGAATGTTGGTTTTTATTTTGTATGATAGCATGATTACAACTGCTGCTTCTCTTTTTGGATTCAACTGATGAGCTAGTAAAAAAAAATTCTTGAGCCATAATTTAATAGTTTTGCTTGTATTTTGTAAACTAAGTGTTTATTTTTAGATCTGCATTCTATTGTCTGCTTTTGTAAACATGTTTCTCATAAGAAACAAGTTGTGAGGCTTTGTTTTCTTACTTAATCTAATGGATTATCACTCAATTGAATTGTTTACAAATAGCTGAGAAAAGAGGGAAAGCAAAAGGGAAAAGAAAAAGGGAAACCAAACCAAACATAGAAATGCTGAGAATAATGATAAGAAGGTTTTCTTAAATGAAAAATACAAACAAAAAATGAGAAAGACGAGATCTCTTCAAGAAAATCAGAGATAGGAAAGAGGATTCTGGGAAAACAGTAGAGTCAGACAGAAATTCCAAGCTCTCAAGATTTTCCCCCCCAAAAGAGTTAAAATAACACCTTACGGCAAACAAAATGTGGGAGGAGATAAATAAGAACAGGGACATAACCTGGGTCCTCCCAGGACAATTTGAGAAGATCAGAAGAAAAATCCCAGGAAGTGGTTTCGTCCCTATGAAGAGTAAACATCTCCACTCTAGGTTTCATCTTAACTGCAAGCAGCTACTCACTTAAACAACAAGTGGCAAGCCCTGGAGTTAGTTAAGTTTGAGGAGCTGCCTTAGTCCCACTCAGATGTCCCAGATGTGTTAGGGAAGGGGGGAAGGAACCAGCACACTATCAGTGAATGCAGAAGCAGTGGGGCAGATGGCACCTACAGGAGGTTGAAGGATTTACTTTGGTGTCAGACTAGCAGGGAAACTGAAGATCTGGGACAAAAGGCACCATTTCTCATACTCCAGGGCTAGAGGTGACTACAAATAATTAAGCTATCACCACAAAAAATACACAGGCAAAAGAGAAAGAATTCAATCATAGAAACCTATTATGGGAATAGAGATGACCAGGGTTCATCTTCAGAGAAGAATATGAAGTAAAGAAATCTCCAAGGGGTAATGTCAAATGGACAACTGCCCAAAAAGAAGTGATAGAAGATCTTTAAAAAAGACTTTAAAAATCAAATGACAGAGATGGAGAAAAACTAAAAAAGATGAGAACAATCCAATAAAAACAAGAAGATATGAAAGGAAACTCAACCAATTTAGGAAAGGAGATCCGGAATCTTAAGGAAGAAAATGAAACCGTGAAAATTAGAACTGGGCAAAGTGAAGCCAGTAAAATAATAAGAGACCAAGAAATGATTAAACAAAATATGAATAGTGAAAAAACACAAGAAAAAGTGAAACATCTTACAAGAAAAACAACAGATCTGGAGAATAGATCAAGAACAGAAAATTTAAAAATAACTGGACTAACTGAAAGTTATGATTAAAAAAAATAATCTTTATACAATAATACAAGAACTAATCAAAGAAAATTGTTCTGAAGCATCATAACAAGGGGGGAAAATAGAAACAGAAAAAAATCCCACCATCACCACTTAAAAGAGATCGTATGAGGAAAACTCATAGGAATATAACAGTCAAATTCCAAAACCCCCAGCTCAAGGAAAAAATATTAAAAACATCAAGATTAAAATAATTTTAATATGATGGTACCACAATTAGAATTACACAAGATCTAGCAGCAGAGACATTAAAAGACCGAAGGTCTTGGAAAACAGCATATCAAGAAGCAAAAGAACTGGGTCTCCAGCCAAAAATATCATGCCCTGCAAAGTTAAATATTATCCTAAATGAAAAAAAAAATTGGACATCAGATGAATCTTTGGACTTTCAAGACATTGTTTAAAAAAAAAATCCTGAACTTAATAGAAGATTCAACATATAAGAACCAAGAATGAAATATAAGGCATATTACAAAGTGATTATAAAGGACCCTTAAGGACAGACTGTTTACTTTTTATATATGTAAAATGTAGAATGGATGTCTAAGATTCTTATCAATAACTGGGTAGTTTATAAGAAAAATTTGTGGTAAACCTGAGAATGATATGAATTTACAAAGTAAAACCATTTGAGAACAGCTTAAAAGAATAACTGTTCGAGGTGCAAAATGAAGAATTGGTACAAAGGAATTAGATGGGAGAGGAGGGTTGGTAGTTATGGCAACCTACTTTCATCAGGAATGGGTTTAAGAGGGAATACACACACAAATAAAAGAGTATAAAAGTCTTTTAAATTCAGAATAAAACGGTAAGGATATAGGGAGGGAGGAGAGGACAAGGGAGGGATCTTTAGAGGGGAGGGGAGAAAATAGGTTTAAAAAAGGGGGTATAGAAGGGTGTTTAGATTTATAGGAATGGGAGGATAGGGCAGGGATGCTTGGGGGTGTAGGCAAGATACAGGAGGGCAAGGTAGTGGGTAGAAGCAAAGTAGAGGAGGCAGGAGGGATAGGAAACAAGAAATATAATCATACATAAAAAAACAAAGGTTAGAAGTAGAATAGACTCGGGAAAGTATATGTCTATGTATGTATGTATGTATGTATGTATGTATGTATGTATGTATGTATGTATGTATGTATGTATGTATAGCAAAATATATAATAAGAAAACCAGAGACATAAAGGTAATTTTCATGCAAAAATGGGCAGGATAAAAGACAAAAATGGTAGGGACTTAAAAGGAGCAGGAGATTAAGAAGAGGTGGTTAGAATACAAAAAACTGCTATATAAAAGAGATCTTAACATAACTGATTACCACAACAGTGTGGTTACTGATCTAGAACCAGATATGCAGGAGAAAAAAGTCAAGTGGACTTTAGGAAGCATTGCTAACAGTAAGGTTAGTGGAGGTGATGGAATATGAACTAAGTTATTCAAAATTCTAAAAGATGATGCTATTAAAGTACAGCACTCAATATGCCGGAAAATTTGGGAAACTTAACAGTGGTCACTGGATTGGAAGAGATGAGTTTGTGTCCCAATCCTAAAGACAAATGTTTAAATTACCAAACATTTGCACTCATTTCACACACCAGCAAGGTTATGCTAAAGACTTTGCAAGTTAGGCTTCAGCAATATGTGAACGAATGATTAGCAGAAGAGCAGACAAAATTGCCAACATTCCCTAGATTATGGAGAAATCAAGGAAATTCCAGGAAAAAAAATTCTGATCCATATTCACTAAAGTCTTTGATTCTGTGGATCACACACGTGGCAAGTCCTCAAAGAAATGGGAATATTAGTCTTCTAATGAACTTGCATGAGTGCCAAGAAGTAACAGTAAGAACCAAACATGGAACAAGTGATTGGTTCAAGATCAGGAATATGGCAAGGCTACGTGTTGTCACCGCATTTATTTAACTTACATGCATAGTACATCATGCAAAATGCCAGGCTGGATGAATGAGATTATTAGGGACAACTGAGTACACTAATCTGTTCTTAGTAAAGTGAACTGTTTTTTAATTAGGATTCCTAGGTACTCTAGCAGGTAAAAACTACATGCTCTACTTCATGTACATAAATTCATTTTGGGATGCGTTAGAGAAGATATGAGGATATGTAGTCCTTCCTGTTATTGATCATACTACTCTGAGGTCAGCTTTCAATAGATTGGCAGCATATGAGTATATTTACACAAAATTCAGCTGAATTTATTTAGTTCTATCAAAATGAATAACATCTGATCATAAGATTCAACTTAAAATTACTCAGAAAACAAAAATAAATTTAACATTAACTCTGCTTCCAAGGCAAACAGAGGTTAAATGACTTTTCCAAGGTCAAATATCTAGAGTAAGTGCCTGCATCTGGATTTGAACTCAGGTCTTTCTAATACCAGGCCCATTGCTCCATCCATTGAGCAACCCTGTCTCTGTGTGTTAGCTAGGTATTAACTTAAAGTGCTAGCAATTATGGTCTGAATCTGCAATGCAGTACATACAGTAAGTGCTTAATAAACACTTTAATTCACTTATTCATTCATATTCTATCACTATATCACAGTACAGATAAAATAAAATCAGCAGAATTGGGAGAAAAAAATTTACTGCATGATAGGGAAATATATAATATGAATTACAATTGGCAGAGAAGCAAAAAAAATGAAAACAAAAACAAACATTTATCATTATAGAAGTAGGAATCATTCAATAAAAGTAGATACCCCTGTAGCAAATATTAGTAGGTAATGACTGTGGTTCATATGCTATCTTTTATATTTTAAATTCTCACCCATTCCTATTATGACCCACATTATCATCAAATAAGATTTAATAAATACCCATAAGAGGACAGTCATACACTATGCAGCAGTAAACCTGCTCTGCATCACTTAAGAAACTTCAGATAAGATTTTATTCTTATGAATATAATACAACAAAAATTTGTGATTACAATATAATGAAGTATAATTACAGTGTTCATTTCTAGATTGCATGTAGTTATATAGATGGAAAAAGGGGGTTCACATCATTTCTCATATCAATAATTCCTGTCCTTTATATAGAGAGATGGTATCTTTTATTGTCATTATGACATCATGGACAGTTACTTTCCCCTTTAGTTACAGAGCACTACAGTCACTGTAAAAATTTTAAGGTAGAGAGACAATAATGCCATCCTGTATTTATTTTTTAATTATTAAAAATGGAATTTCATTTAGAAAAATTAAATGCAATTATTGGAGAATCTCATTCAAGAAGTCAATGTCCATGTACAAAGTCAAATCTTATTCAATTTCTTGATATGTACAATCACACAAATAAAGTTGGGCACTGATTTTCTGCTTACCAATAATAAGTAAAGCATACAATAGACAGGGAGGAGTCAAGATGCCGGCTTAGAAGCAGAACTCTATGGCTCTACCCATAACCACCTCAAATACCTATAAAATATGACTCTAAAAAAATTTTAGAACTCCAGAACCCACAAAAGGACAGAGTAACAAGGCTCTCACTAAAGGCAGCCCAGCAGGCTAACAGGAAGGGGTTCATCACAGCACACTGGAAGCCCAGACCAGCACTACATGAATACACAGATGGAGTCCTAGGGTAGACAGAACAAGCCGGCGGTTGAAGCTTTCAGGAGAGTGATCACCAGCAGCTGAGGTTGTTTTCAGAATTACCAACCCATAAGAAACAATGAGTAAGTGAAAGGTCAGTGGAACTTGCACAAATTTGGGGGAGTCTGGCCTTCTGCCTCCAGGACGAGAAGTGGTGGTGGCCTCTGATACTTGATTGCTTCAGAAGCTCCCACCATACAAACTGCAGGGGGGGAATGAGGGTGGGGGTGGCCAAGCAATCATTCAGAGGCTAAGTGCTCTTGCCTTAACCGGCCTGGATCAGGATCATAGTCTTGGGTGTTGGTCCTGAGGTGTGTGATCAGTGAGTCAAAGCTGGTGGGGGTTGCAGAGATGGCGGCCTCCTAACAACCCCAGCAGCTGTGAAAACCCCAGTAATTTGGGATAAAGCTCTCTCCTCTGGAAGAAGAGTTTTACTGAGCCCAAAAGTCAAGTAACTGACTGGCAACATGAGCAGGCAAAGGAAGAAAAGCAAGCCCAGCAATCCAACTTTAGATTCCTTTTTGGGGGACAAAAAGGATCAAAGTGCGGAATGGGAGGAAGACAACACAGTCAGCACGCCTACACCAAAAGCTTCCAAGAAAAATGTAGACTTGTTACAAACCATAGAGGAGCTTAAGAAGGATTTTGAAAACCAAATAAGAGAAGTGGAGGAAAAATTGGGGAGAGAAATGAGAACGAGGCAAGAAAATCATGAAAAGACAGTCAACCACCTGCCTAAAGAAAATACCTTAAAAAAATAGATTAACTCAAATGGCAAAAGAGGCCCAAAAAGTGAATGAGGAGAAGAATGCCTTAAAAAGTAAAATTTGCCAGAAGGAAAAAGAATCAAAAGGTTTCTGAAGGGAATAATTCCTTCAGAATTAGAGTGAAGCAAATGGAAGCAAATGACTTTATGAGAAATCAGGATACTATTAAACAGATCCAAACAAATGAAAAAATAGAAGACAATGTGAAATATCCCCTTGAAAAACCCACTGGCCTGGAATATAGATCCAGGAGAGGCAATTTAAAAATTATTGGACTACCTGAAAGGCAAAATCAAAAAAAGAACCTAGAAAGCATCCTTCAAGAAATTCTCAAGGAAAACTGCCCTGATATTTTAGAACCAGAGGGCAAAATAAAACTTGTAAGAATTCACCTACAATTTCTTTAAAAAGATTCCAAAAAGAAAACTAGGAATGTTATAGCCAGGTTCTGGAGTTCCCGGGTCAAGGAGGAAAATTACAAGAAAAATATTACAAGCTGCTAAGAAGAAACAATTTGAATACTGTGGAAACAATCAGGATAACCCAGGATCTAGGAGCTTCTACATTAAGGGATCAAAGGGCTTGGAATATGATATTCCAGAGATCAAGGGAGCTAGGATTAAAACCAAGAGTCACCTACCCAGCAAAACTGAGTATAATGTTCCAGGGGAAAATATGGTCATTCAGAGAGGTGGAGGACTTTCAAACATTGTTGCTGAAAAAACCAGAACTGAAAAGAAAATTTGACACTCAAATACAAGAAGCAAGAGAAGGTAAATATGGAAAAGAAATCATAAGGAACTTATCAAAGCTGAACTATTTACATGCCAATATGGGAAAATGATAATTGTAGCTTATGAAACTTCTTTCAGTATAAGGATAGTGAAAGGGAATATATATATATATGTATACATTCACATATATCTATATAGGAGGGTATATATGCATATGAATACATATGTGAGTGTGTGTCTATATGTGTACATAGACAGAGGGCGCAGGATCAATTGAATAGGATGGGATAATATTTTAAAAGGTGAAATTAAGAGGTGGGAGAAGAATATAATAAGAAGAGACAGGGAGAGATGGAATGGGGTTAATTATCTCATATAGAAGAGGTAAGGGAATAAGTGTTACAATGGCAGGGAAGAACAGGAAGGCAAAAGGGAATGGGTAAACCTTACTCTCATTGAATGTGGCTTAGGGAAGGAATGACATACACTCTAAATTGGGTATCTTGGCCTACAGGAGAGTAGGGGGAAGGGGATGAGAGGGGGGAGGATGGAGGGGAAGGCCGGCTGGGGGAGAGGGTTGTTAGAAGCACACACTTCTGAAAAGGGACAGAGACAAAATAGAGAATAAAACAAGAGGGGGTCGGAATAGGAAGGAGGGAAATATAGTCAGTCATTCACAATATGTCCATCGTGGAGATGTTCTGCATAACTACTAATGTACGGCCTGTATCGAATTGCTTATCTTTCCAGTGGGGGTGGGTGACAAGGGAGGTAGAGAAAGAATCTAGAATTTAAAGTTCTAAAATCAAATGCAACTACTGGGGTAGGGAGATCCATCTTGCCATACTAGAAAGAAAGAGGTGTGATACAGGAGGAGTTGTAGAGTGGCATCATTGTTTTCGGGTGGTGGGTAGGGGAAAGATTGGGAGAAAATTTGTAACTCAAAATCTCAAATGTGTAGTCCAGTAAAAGTGGAAGAAAATATTCTTCCAGGTCCTTTTTGCAAATGACATTTTTTAACTGCATATAATACTAAGAACCACAAAAGTGAGAATCATAAATATTTGAGAGGCCTGTCTTAACAATCTATATATTAAAAACCATCTGAATATTTACTTCTTTTACTTAACACATATTGCTGTTTTGTCTCTCTCTGATTTGACTGGGAGTTCCTTGAGGGTAGGGAATTGTCTTTCACCTCTTTTTGTATCCCCAGCACTTAACATGGTATTTCACACACAGGAGGCACTTAATAAAATGTTTATGGACCAACTTACTATAACAAATTTAGGAATGAAAATTACAAGTAATACAGAGAGCAAAGAAGCACAGTCCTAAGGCAGTCCTAAATTGGCTTCTGAATATTACCAATAATATTGGTACTAATAAGTAGCATAAAGCACATAGAAGAAATATATGTTCAATAAGAGAGGAAAATTATTCATGTATCAAGAGCCAAACACAATACTTGTACATCTCCAGTGTTACAGTGGTAAACATGAAATGCTGAAGAGCACTACTGGATGGCTCCAGAATTTTGAGAACATCCTTAGAAGATTAATGAGAGGTGACCCCACAAGAATGAGAGGATAAAAAGAGATACATAGGTTGGAGGGAAGAGAACGTATTCATGAGATCATAGATCTAGTAAAATAAGAGGTCCTAGAGATACCTCTCATTCTCCTTATAAATCAAAGGCAGATAAAGTCATTGTGAAAGATGAAGTTTGCGCCTGGAGAAAAAAAAAAGTCAACTGGACTGGACACTATACTAATGGTCATTATTTCAGTTCTGAGTTAAGTAACTAGTCTTTTATTCTAATTTCAGACATAAACAAAGTACCAAAAATGTACAAAATAATGTAGAGAACTGGACAAGGAATACAGTAGGGGTGAGGAGAGTAAAGGGGTGGTCTTATACCTAATAAATTTTATGATTTTCCTCAAGTTCTTTTATACCTTTGGGCCTGAGTTCATTCAACTCTAATATGAGTGAGGGCACATCAGGTGGCATGATTTTAAGATTCAATACTACAATGTTCTTCTTGCCTAATCAACTTATTTTATAATATTAGACACAACTGGACACATATTCTATCTTTTGTTGCATGTGCAAAAATGCAGTTTATTTATATTAGTGGTAAGAGAAGTTCCTGCTGCTTTCAGATTCTATATTATCCCTTACAAATAATGAACTAAAAATTCAGCTAATGCAATATTTGTATACAGTAACTCAATTCTGTTCCCATTATGCAGGCATTCTGTTGCAAAGTTAATTCATCAGAACATGCTACAAAATACAAGTTGCATGATTTTACTGAGGTCAGCCCTAAATGAAATGACCTAAATGAACATAATAAGCTTATTAATTATGTCATAATCCCAACAAGCATGGGGCTATAAGCTAATAAAGAATGTGTATTATTTTTACTCTACAAGAACTTAAAGGATTAAGTCAATTTGATGGACAAAACTACTAATCAATAGTTGATTATTTCTGTGCAGAAACCTATCGTGCTTGATAATCATGTAACTTTTAAGATATTCTGCAAGTCCTGACTCTTCAGAGGCAGCATGCAGTCTTTCTTACTTGGGAATATCATAATTAAGAAGCATCTCTGAGGTGATATACTCCAATTAATCTCTGAGAAGGAATCCCCTAGTCCATACCTCTCCAAAGTCACTCAATATTTGTTTAAATTCCTCTAGTGAGTAATTCACAACTTTCCATCCAAAGGGTAAAAGCTAAAATTGTTAGAAGACTTTCCTTTTATCAGGATAAAATCTGGGGAGGCCAAGTCAATATAATAAAATTGACAATCCTATCTAAGCTAATTTACTTATTCAATGTCATACCATAAATCAAACTACAAAAGAATTGTTTTATTAAGCTAGAAAAAATATCAACAAAATTTATATGGAAGAATAAAAGGTAAAAAAGATAAAGGGAATCCTGGGAGAGAAAAATGCTAAGAAAGGTGGTATGGTAGTTTGAAATTTAAAACTATATTGCTATTCAGTGATTTCAATTGTGCGTGACTCTTCATGAACTCATCTGGGATTTTCTTGGCAAAGAAACTGGAATGCTTTGCCAAATAGGGTTAAGTGACTTGCCTGGTCACACAGTTATAAAGTGTCTGAGGCCAGATATGAACTCAGGAAGGTGAATCTTCCTGACTTCAGGCCCAGGACTTTATCCACTGTGATACCTAGCTGTTAAAGTATTTTACCAGTCTGGCAATGATTAAGAAACAGAGTGGTGAATCAGTAGACTAGATTAGGTACACAATACATAGTAGTAAATGACCATAGTGAGCTACTGTTTGATAAACCCAAAGATCCAAGATTTGGGGGTAATAACTCAACATTTGACAAAAATTACTGGGAAAACTAGAGAGCAGTTTGGCAGAAACTAGGCATAAAACATCTCACACCACATACCAAGATGACGTCAGAATGGGACATAAAAGGTGATATTATAAAAAAAAAAAATTAGAGGAGAATGGGAAAATGCACCTATCATATCTAAGGATAAGGGAAGAATTTATGACCAAACAAGAGATAGACATGTTTAAAAGACATAAAATAGATAATTTTCATTTTTTGAAATTAAACCATTTTTGTACAAATAAAATAAAACAAAATTAGAAGGAAAACAAAACGGGGTGGGGGGATTACAGCAAATTTCTCTGACAAAGGCCTCATTTCTTAAATATACATAGTGAACTAAGCCAAATTTATAAAAATAAGAGTCATTTCCCAGTTAATAAAGGGTCAAAGGATAAGAACAGGCAGTTTTTAGAAGAAATCAAAGCTATCAATAATCACATAAAAATGCTCTAAATCATTATTAGAGAAATGCAAATTAAAACAACTCTGTTATACCACTTCACACCTATTATTAGACTGGCTAACAGAAAAGAAAAATGATAAATGTTGGAGAAGATGTGGGAAAATTGGGACACTAATATATTGTTTGCAGAATTATGAACTGATCTAAACCATTCTGAAGAAAAATTTAGAACTATGCTCAAAGGGCTATACAACTGTATACCCTTTTTGACCCAGTAAAATACCTAATAGGTCTATATCCCAAGGAAATTTTTTTAAAAGGGGGAAAGGATTTATTTGTACAACATTACTTCACCTAAACTGGACTCATACCACACAACCCACCCAAAATAGTACAAAAAAATAAATAAATAAAAATACACAGATACCCAAGACTACTTACCAGCACAGCCAAAAGCCAAATGGTACCTAGAAGAAGGGCTGAATTTGACACAACATACATTTGCCTTGGCTTCAATACTCGCCACTGAATTGTCCAGGTTGGTGGACCACAGTTTCACTAAGGGAAGAGAGAATACAAAAGGGAGAAAAAAAAGACAGATTAATACATTTAGAAATGCTTTTACAACTTGGAAAATCTGATTATTGCCAGCAATAGATCCTTGTGGAAACTAAAAACTGTCTATAATTATAGGACCAGATTTAAATGAATGCAAAAAAAAAAAGCATATTTGAACAAAAGCACACCTTATTTTTATTGTCAGAATCAGAAGGGATGAACAATCAGTGGATATTAAAAGGCAGTATCTGCTATCTGACTATAGATGAGAATGAACTGAAGAGGAACATTTATTATATCACTCAATTTAGAATCCCATAGATTTTAAGTCTTTACTACAGAAAGCAGGATAAGTAATTTCAGTATACTTAAAGCTAGGTGGCTGAAATTTATTTTTCCAAGATAAAAAATAAATTAATTTGTTCTTTGCAGGGGTGAATCCTGAGATTTTAAGGCCCAGAACAGCCATAAATATTAGAGCAGAAGATGACTAGTCAATCCAGGTTGAACTGAGGAGTGAAAGTGGGAGAGAAAGGCTAGGTGTGAGAAGAGTAAAGTATTGAATTCAACTAAGTCAGGCAAAACAGTCAGTGCTTATATCCTGAAAAACTCCTTCCCCTTTCTTTGACAGTTATACCTAGTATTCTTAGGCACCTAAAAGGACATTCTGAAGAGTTTATCTTGCCTGCGTTCATTGATCACTTCCATACTAAACAGTTATTTTTTATGCTAAAGCTTTATAATGCCAAAGTAAGAAAGACAGGTACTAGCCTGAGTAAAGTAATATTAACAAGAGAAACTAAGGAGTAATATTTCCTGATGAACTATTTTGGAAACTACATTGTGTAACTTACTCCTTTTATTATAATAATATGTGGTAAAAATGAAAGCAAATATTTAACAAATAAGATAATATTGCTACATGTATTCTGAACACACTAATAAGGAACTTCTACAATAAAATTTTAAAAGCATAAATGTCCTCTAACATATCAATTATTAATTTTTCTAGATAAACCTCCTAAAAAACTATAATAAAAAAATCACTTGATTTGGAGTGAGAGAATCTGGGTTTGAATTTTGGCTTTTCTATGCTCCATGTGATTTTGGTCAAACTTTTAAAATTATTTGGATTTCAGTATCCTTATTTTTAAAATAACATAAGGGAATGGCATTCTAGATGATTCCTGAGATCTCTTACGATTTTAATAAAACTATGGTTATTCTAATAAAAAGAAAACTCAGTTATAAATATATAAATAATAAAGCGAATACCCACCCCCAAAACCTTAAAATAAGGTATCAGTCAATAACACAATGTTGATTTTATAAAAACAAAAACCTATCCTCAGATACTGACAGAAATTAACATTATGTCATTATATTAATTATTGTGACCCACTCTTTTTCCTTCTCTTTTCAGTAAATACCCAACTCAGTCTCTGAAGGGCACAGCTAATGTATGAGGTTGTTCCTAACAACTTCAAGGAACATTCTAGTCAATTTTGGGTAGAACCCTACCAAAGTAGGAAACTTAATTTCTGTTTAGAGTATAAACAGAATCCAACCAGGTTGTACTTCAAAATTCAACTTCCACTCAATAACAATAGTTTTTTATGTATTTCTTTATATTAAGCTAGGAATTTCCATCTATAATCTATGTACTTGATACTATCCAATAAATACTCCTTTCTTACGAAAAAACTGGGTGATAATTTAATGGCATCACTATGCCTGGTACCCTAGTGGCCTAAAGAACTAACACTCATCAGATCTCAGGTATATCAGGATCATTAGCCACAGCTAATTCTTTCTAGTCAGGCACAGGCTGAAAGATTGTGCACAGCATGAATGGAGAACTAAATGATGAAAAGGTCGATTGTTTATACAGACTTAATTGCACAAGAAATAGTCATGAACTTAATAAGAATTAAAACAGAATTTATTAAAAGCAATTTAAAATATCTCTGTAAAATGAAATTTTCACAAAGGCGGCATTTTGTAAGGAAAATTACCAATTACCCTGTGAATGCCAAACACATTTAAGTAACATTAAATGACTTTCATTCAAAATGAGTTTTAAAAATATTTTAGGGGACAGCAGACTGTACTTTAAATATTTCATGAAAATTTAATTTGTCACTTCAGAGCAATCATTAATAACTTTGACTGCTAAGCTATTTGTTCAAATGGGAAGGTTTTTTTTCTTGGTGGTTATAAGAAATAGTTTTAAACTCTCACAGCCACTTAAACAGCTAACTTTTAACTTACAACTATGAACATGTGAAGATTTCATTCTGTTCTTGAAGGTGGAGTAATATGAAATCAAAGTATACTGGCATTAAGGGACTGTCATTTCTTAGCAAGCAATATTGCTGGATTTATTTTGCTTTTATATGGACCAAGAAACAATTAAATTTAAGGCATAAGGTCTAGTAGTACATAGAGAAGATAAAGTATAAAGTTATAATTAAGTCACCTAACAAAGAAATTGCTGACTTCTAAAACTGTAAAGCAAATCAAGTAACTATAAAATAGGCCTATTTTTATTAATTTGAAAATATCACCTGGTCTCTCAAGTACAACTGCTCATAATATAAGGCTTTATATTCACTTAAACAAAAGATTCTATAAATTAGGAAAGGCTTTAAAGGTTAAAAGTGACTGTCGAAATGACTTAGGTAAACTGTTACCTTTGCTGAATACTGATGAAAATAAAATGGACAACTGGCTCAAAGAGAGACATATTTTGAAAGAGCACAAAGATGAATGGATTGGGAGCCAAAATACCTGAGTTTGTTAGTATATTTACCCCTAAATAATCATATAATCTAGATAAAGTCATTTCCATCTTTCTTGGACCACAGTCTCTCCATCCGTAAAAATGCTATTTAATACACCTGTGACCTTACAAAGCAATTTAAGTTAGCTGGATTTCATAACTATATAATCTATATGGTCCTTTCCCACTGAAAGCTCTATGGATCAAATGAGATCATTTATATATAATAAAGTACCAAGTAAATCATGTGATTTTTGTTGCTATAATAATTACTATTTAACATATTTTTTTATCATTGTTGAGATAGAAATGGTTTTGGCATAGACTGCTATGCAAGTATTGACAGTTATTCTGTAGACTCTTGCATGGGTAAATAAATTAAATGCTTTTAAAAATATAAATGAAAGTAGTGGGATGTATATTCATCCTCCATAAGCTCCCTAAAGACATCTTTGGGATCACTCTACTAGCAGACAGAAAGATAGAAATATATTTTTTCTGCAACAACTTTGTGTTTTGAAAGCTTTTCATTCCATGAAGTTCAAAGATTATAAGGATTTGGTATGGCAAAATCTATTTAAAGTACCCTTAAGTATTTATAGAATAATGGTATGCCTAAGTGGTTTGGAAGCAACATTTATACCAATGATAAAGCTACTGAATTTTCAAGGATATTTTCAGGTCGTTATTTTCAGGTCAGGTATATTTCAAACGTTAGTTACTAAAAATGGCAAGCTTCTGGTGTATAATTATAGTCACTGATTGTCATTAAGCTAGGTATTCAGGAGGTGCTAATTTTTTTTCAAGTTACAATAATTTGTTATAGAGCTTCTGTTTCCTTTGCAAAATCTGGTTTAGTAATTCCAGGCACCTTAATAATAAACCTGTAATTTCTGGTGGTAAAAACTTGATCCCCAACTATCACCAAAAACTCTTCATTCTCTCTAAAAAAAAAAAAAAATCCACATGAACCAATAACAATAATAATAATAGCTAAAATTTATATATTGCTTTAAGGCAGCAGTTCTCAACCTGTGGGTCACAACTCCTTTGGGGGTCAAACAACCCTTTCACAGGGGTCACCTTAGACCATCAGAAAACATATATTTCCCATGTGCTTAGGAACCAAGACACTGCTCCTCTATCCATCTCCAGACAGTCCACCCATATGCAGATACGCCTACATACAAGTATTAAAGGGTCGTGGCATTAGGAAGGTTGAGAACCACTACAAATATTATCTCATTTTATACTCACAAGAGGGCAGAAAAGCTGGGGTTAGGATATGGAGGTGGGAGCACTTCCTATTTTACGTGAATAGGCAAGTAGAGGCTAAATGACTTGCTCAAGGTCACAAAGTTAGTGTCTGAGACACCTAAACTCAGGTCTTCCTGACTCAAGGCCCAGTGCTGACCCTAGCTATCTCTAGCTGACTTAGCCATTTGTTTGATCTTTGTTTACATATTGTTAAAGCATGTTAAAGCTTTCTGACTGGTCCTGGATTGTGGTTACTGTACAGGAACTATCAAGAGGCAAACCCTTCATGGTTACTTTTGACAAGTCCAATGGGGTAGATCTCTTTATTTTCTTTTTCCATTTTGAAGAAGTATTAATTTGTCTATATAGGGACTAAGGTAACAAGATCTGAATTCTTTTTCTTATTTTATTTTTTTTTATTTTCTTGTTTACATCATTCATTCCCACGAGATTTTGACTTACAATTTTTCTCCCCGTCTTTCCCTTACGCCCAACCCCAAAACAGCGATCCCACTATAAAGCCACTCCCTCAATCTGCTCTCTTTTATGCC
>CM053593.1:56452886-56480863 GCA_028646575.1 Pseudocheirus occidentalis
TATATATATATATATATATATATATATATATATATATATATATATATATATATATATATATATATATGTTTTCTTTTGCTTTTTAGCATTTGATTGTAGAGCTTTAAATTCTAGATTCTTTCAGTTCCTCCCTTGTCACCCACCACTGGAAGGACAAGCAACTGAATACAGGCTGTACAAGTATAATTATGCAGAACATCTCCACAGTGGACCTATTGTGAGAGGCTGATTAAATGTCCCTCTTTCCTATCCTGCTCCCCCCCTTATTCGATTCTCCACTCTGTCCCTGTCCCTTTACTGAACTGTGTGCTTCCAGAAACCCTCCCCCAGACCCAGCCCTTCCCTCCGTCATCCCGCCTCTCATCCCCATCGCCCCTGCTCTCCTGTGTGGCACAATACCTGGTTTAGAGTTTATGTCGTTCCTTCCCTAAACCAGATTCAATTACAGTAAATGAAGGTAAAGTTGTAACAGTTATCCCTTGCCTCTTCTATATGGGATAATTAGCCCCATTTTGTCTCTCCCTGTCTCCTCTCATTCTAGTCCTCTCCCACCTCAGAATTTCACCTTTTAATGTATCATCCCCTCGTATTCTATTGATCCTGGACCCTCTATGTACACATATACATACGTGCTCAGATATGTATTCATACACATATACAGTCTCCTATATAGACATATGTGTAGGTATACATATATACACATTTGTATTCCCTTCACCTATCCTCATACTAAGAAAAGTTTCATAAGCTACTATTATCGTTTTTCCATATTGCCATGTAAATAGTTCAATTTTGATAAGTTCCTTATGGTTTCTTGAAAGTTCTCCACCTCGTTGAATGACCATATTTTCCCCTGGAACACTATACTCAATTTTGCTCGGTAGGTGATTCTTGGTTTTAATCCCAGCTCCCTTGATCTTCGAAATATCATATTCTAGGCCCTTTAATCCCTCAGTGTAGAAGCTTCCAGATCCTGGGTTATCCTAATAGTGTTTCCACAGTATTCAAATGGTTTTCTCTTGGCAGCCTGTAATATTTTCTCCTTTAACTGAGGCTTTTGGAACCTGGCGGTAACATTTCTAGGAGTTTTCTTTTGAGGATCTTTTTCAAGAGATGTTTGGTGAATTCTTTCAAGTTCTACTTTGTCCTCTGAATCTAAAATATGGGCAATTTTCCTTGAGAATTTCTTGAAGGATGCTTTCCAAGTTCTTTTTATTTGATCATGGCTTTCAGGTAGAATAATTATTTTCAAATTGTCTCTCCTGGATCTATTTTCCAGGTCAGTGGTTTTTTTCAAGGAGATATTTCATATTGCTTTTTATTTTTTCATTCTTTGTAACTGTCCTTTTTCAGCTTATCTATAGCTTCTAGGCAATCTTCATGTTTCTTAGAAGCATTTGGTGTGGGAGTTCTGACTGTGTTGTCTTCCTCCCATTCCATGCTTTGATTTTCTTTGTCCCCAAAAAAGGATTCCAGAGTTTTATTGCTGTTCTTAATTTGCTTCCTTCTCCTCATGCTGGCCAGTCAATTAAATGCTTGATCTTTTAGCTCTGTGGAACTCTGCTTCCAGAGGGGAAAGCTCTGTCCCAAATTGCTGGGGTTTTCACAGCTGCTGGAGCTTTTAGAGTGGTGCTGCAACCCCTACAAGCTTTGAGTTGCTGAAAGTGCACCCCAGGACCACCACCCAAGACCACGATCGGGATCCAGGCTGCTCAATGCAAGAGCTCTTGGCCCTGATCAATCATCTCAGTCCCCCGGTGGGGTCAGAAGGCCAGGAGCTCTGAAGCAGCCAGGTTGGGCTGCTCTCTTGCCCTGGGGCCAGTTCAGTGGACCACTTTTTTCCCCATAATTTAGCTTGAATTCCACTGACCTTTCTCTTAGCCTTATTTCTTCTGTCTTGATAAATATGGAGATTGTGCCAGGTGCCACCAATCCACTCTATTTTAGACTCCAGCTGCAGCTTCTCCCGACCTCCCTGGGGCCAGGTCGTGGTTTGCCTGGCCTCGGCTCCCAGGCTGCCACGATGAGCCCCACCTGCCAAGCTGCCTTCAGCCATAGATGTGTTTTCTGTATTTTTTTTTTAGTTTTGGAGCCCTAAAATTTGTTTAGAGTAGTATTTTTTGGGTATTTAAGGTGGCTGTGTGGGAGCTGCGAAACTTTGCTGCTTCTACGTGGAAGTCTTGGCTCCGCCCCCTGATCTGAATTTTCTTAAAATCATTCAAGGTTTTTGTTAGGACACTTTCCAAATCTGTCATTATTTGGGCAATTTTTTAATTCAAAGTGTATGTTAATATGCCAAGACTTATAAAGTATAGGTATTAATTGTTTTAAACATGTTCTTCTCATTGTGCTTTGACTTCAGAATTCTCCTTAAATCTCTTTCCAAACACAATCATTGCTTTTTAATTGGTAGCTTTAAGGTCAATGCATCTTGACTGGAGGAAACCAAGATTATTGCAATCCCCTTCACTCACTCTTTCAATTTGCCTTTAAGAGCTAAACTAGGGAGCAGCTAGGTGGCGCAGTGAATACAGCACTGGCCCTGGACTCAGGAGGTCCTGAGTTCAAATCCAGCCTCAGACACTTAATACTTACTATCTGTGGGCAAGTCACTTAGCCCCAATTGCCCTGTCTTTGCCCTTCCCCCCACCCCCAAAAAAAACTAAGCCAAAGCATTCTGTCTCTAATCATTCTTTGGCAAACATTAAGACTTTTATAATTACCCAGCCCAAATGACACTTTGATGTTATTAGACAACAATTCAATGAGATGGAGAAGTGTTTTAATGTATGTGTATATGTAATATAACTATAAAGAGAGTGAGGAAAGAAAAGAAAGTAATGGTGCCTATATATGCCTGGTACTGTGTGCTAAGCCCTGTACAAATATTACCTCATTTAACTGTTACTCCAATAATAACATATAAAAAGCTATTGTTATTCCCATTTATGAAGAAATTGAGGCAGAAAGAATTTATATAAATGAATGAAGCCAAATCTGAATATTGGTCTTTCTGACACCAAGCCCACATGTTAACTTCCTCTGTATAAGAGTGCCATCACCGAAACCAAATGATTAAGAAGTTTTGACATGACTTCCCTTAGTTGTAAACAGCTGTATTTAAGAGAGATGATAATGGGTTTCAGAACAGATACTTTATTTTATATAATTTGTAGTACATGAATAAGTCACAACTAAGAAACTTTTTTAAAGTTGTCCTATGATAACAAATAACATAAAGGCGTTGTGTTATAGTACTTTGAGTCCACTTGCTCAATAAATAATTGATAATAAGTTGCTCTTTTAATTCTTGGAACTATCTGGAATACATATTTTGTTTCATGGTCAATATACTACGTACTCCTAAGGGTTTAAAGAGTTTTGTTTATTTCTTCCTTTTTTCTTGACTTTCTTTTCTTTTCCTTGGTGATGCAAGCTGTGATTGCTTTGTATAAAGTAGATTAATACATAATTGTTCTGTATTTAAATAGATCACTGGTGTTCTTATCTTTGGGTAATAGCTATATTGTCTTCTGGTAGGAAAAGTAGGATTAGTGTTCAGAAAAAATTGGGAAAATGCTTTGTTAATAATTCATGCATTTTAAACTTAAATGTTTTAGTCTAAACCTCATGAAATTTTTAAACTAATAATTATGGATCTTACCTGATCCCACAGCTTTCTCGTCTTGTAGAGAAGCTGAGTTTTGGTCTTCTCCCTCTTGAGAAAACTATTCTATTCTTGATTGTGTTAACACTACTGAAAGTTTCTTTCATGTTTGAGCCAACACTCATTTTCACTGTTAGATTTCTTGTAACCATACAGAAGATCAAATTTTTTCACATCCTCCTTCCTCAAAGGAAATCTCTCTCTCTCTCCTTCCCTCTCCTCCTCCTTTCTCTCTCTCCCCATACCTGAGAAGCATAGCTTTTCACTTATACTGAATTGTTTCTTTTCTTTGCACTGCCATGACTCCTCGTACTACATTTATGTTTTCACTTGTTTTTACATGTATTAAAAGAGAATCTGTAACTTCTAACACACATTCATTTCTCAGATTTTGTTACATCTTTCTTGTTGCCTTTAACTGAGAAATGTTACATTAAAGTTTTCAACTGAATACAGCTATAACTTCCACATCACAACTTTACGCATCATAGTTTTGATATATCATGAGTTGGCATAAGAAATTAAATGGGAATCTTTTGTGAATTTTGTGGAAGCCACAGACAAAGGCCAGCAAATGACACAGAACCTATGGCCAACTACTTAACCCAAATTTTACAATAAGGTACTGACAACACACTTATAAAAGAATAAGAAAAAAATTCCAGTTTCTTCTCTGGTATGAAGGGACAAAACATTTTACATAGATTTTCCAAATCTCAGGGGTGCCTTGCTCCAATCCCTGCAATGTGGAAAGGATAACTATATACTGGTTATATATTTATATCACAGAAGATAGATGTCTTTCCTCTGGTCTTAAAACAGCTTTCTTAAACAGCTTCAGTAATGGTGGTGTTTGATGCCTGTCTTTAGGAACAACATTTTTTGATAGACCCTGCTCTCCTCCTTAGATTCTCAGTAGTATAAAGCTGCTGAGTTTTAAGTTAGAAATAATTTCACATTGTCAAGTATGTTGGGAGAAGGTATTCATTTCTGTCAAGTTATATTAACATGATCATCTCTGACCACTGACCTAATAGTTGAATTCATGCTTTCATACTCAAAATAAGGTTTTTGAAATTCCACTCCATGCATGTCTATCTTACTATGAAGTCAATTAAGGTATGTTATCTTTTGTTTTCTTATTAGGTCGGATTTCAATTACAGATTTTCAATTACTTAAGAAAAGATTCTCAATTTCTGCTTTCATTTCAATTAATCTGAGATTTGAGTTATTATTTCTGATTGATCTCAAATATGTTTTTATATAACTCTGAGCTAAGATCACTTTTGGCAAAAAGCTGTATAAATTTTATCTATTACTGTTAAGATTAATTTCCTACTTTGTTATGATATAGTCAAATCACAAAAAGCATTCAGACTTTCTGTCCATTCCATGTGTATTTGTGAACTGTCTACTTTACTGGGTGAGTACTATCCAAAGTGAAGCATTTAGAACAGGAGAGAAATGGATATTGTTAATTAAGCCCACAAAGATGAGTTCAACCTTCAGAGAAAACATATGAAGCACTTTTGTTAGCAATTCAAACATGGTCTTGTAGTGCCCTAACAAGAAGTACCATTTGCTCCACTGTTCTACATGTTCATTAATAACCACAAAAGTTTCAAGTAGTACCAGACTCCAACACAATGCTACCCCAATCTATTTCTTTTATTCACAGGAAAAATTGCATCACACTGATCAGTATGCCAGCTCAATCACTGATATTGCAAAAGTCCAATTTATTAGGATTTCAAGATTCCTCCAAGATCTTCATTGCTATCATAGCAGTCTCAGGCACATAAATGCATGACTGTATTGGCATCCTGCCATTACCTTCAATTATTAATGTCTGCAGACTCTTGTTTACTATGAAAATATGCTGGGCTTTAGGGAATATATTATTTAGACTATTATTATCATTGTTTATACTCTGAGCTCTAGATATCATTCAATGCATGTGACTATTAGTCATATATATTGCGCAATAGAATTCATATTCTGATATGAGTTTGGGCCATGTGGCTGTTCAAGAATCCTTGGAGTAAATAATCTTGAAAGGTATATGTGTGTGTACACATTCATATGTATATGTGTGCACATATGTGTGTATATACTTTTATGTCTACATATAGACACATATATGGGGAAAGGAGAAAAAATTAAGTTTTTATTATAAAGCTTGTTTATCTAAATATTTTATTTCCTCTTCTGTTAATCTGGGTTAATTTACATTTTTACAAATATTAATCCATTCCATTTAGATTGTCAGTTTTATTGTCATAGAGCTCCTAATAATTGCTTTTTCCCCTATCTTCAATGGTTGTGCATTGATTCTCCCTTTTCATTTTTAATACTAGTAATCTTGTCTACATTGTTTAATCAAATTAGCCAATGGTTTGATTATTGTTCCTTTCCCCAAGCCCCCATAAAACCAGCTCCTATTTTTACTTATTACATCAATGTTCTGAGGGGTCTTCTACTGCTTTTAATTTTAGTAATCTCTCCTTTAATTTTTAGGATTTCTTTTATACTGTTTAATGAGGGATTTTAAATTTATTTTTTGAGGCTTTTTATTTGTATGCACAATTTACTGATCTGCTTTTTCTCTCTTTCAGTGAAGTAAGCATTTAGAGATATAAATGTCCCAACCCTCCTTCTCCCCCAGTACTGCTTTGGCTGCATTCCATAAATTCTTGTATATTATCTCATTAGTATCATTGTCTTTAATGAAATTACTGTTTCTAAAACTTGTTCACTGTCTCACTCATTTTTTTAGGATTTAGTTATTTAATTTCCAATTAATTTTTAATCCATGCTTCCAACAACCTTTACTATTTATTGCATTATGGTCAGAAAAAGGTACATTTAATATTTCTGCTCTTCGTTATGCAATTTTTAACCCCTGCAAGTTCAATCTTTGTCACTGTGCCATAAACATCTGGGAAATAGATATACTCCTTTCTATACCCATTCAATATTCTCTAGTATCTACTCTTTCTTAAATTCTAAAATCCATTTCCTTAACTTTTTTCTTATATTATGGATTAACATAAATTTGAGAGGAGTAAAATGAGGTCTTTGACTAGTATAGTTTTGCTATCGATTTTGTCCTATAACACATTTAACTTTTCCTTCAAGAATTTGAATTCTACATCATTTGGTGCATATATGTTCATTACTGTCAATACTTGCCAGTGGCACTTTTTAGCAAAATATAATTTCCCTGCTTATATCTTTTAATTAGGCCTACTTCTATTTTTGTTTTGTCTGCAATCATACATAATTGCTAACCTGGTCTTTTTTATTTCAGCTGAAGAAAAACAGATTGTACCTCATTTTGACTTAAATATTGCTCCTTAAATATTTATTCTGATCTTATTGTTACTCTGTATCATTGTATATCAAGTATATTTATTTTAAACAACATACTGTTGGATTCTAGCTTCCAAGCCATTCTTCAAGGGTCTTTTCCATTTTATGAGTGAGTTCATCCCATTTATTTTTACATTTATGATTACTGTGTTTTCCCTCCCACCCCACCCCCATCCTCTTCTCTTATACTTATCCTTCTCTTTTTAAACCTGTCTCCTCCACAATTGTCTGTTGTCTCTGACGACTATCCCCCTAGATCTACCCTCACTCTAATCACCATGACAATCCTCCTTTACATTAGACTTTCTCCTCCTCCTTCCCTACGGAGTAAGACAGATTTTCTACACTCAACTGTGCGTGTATGTAAATTCTTCTCTTCTTAAAGACTAGATGAGAGTAAAGTCAAAGCACTGCCCACTCCCCCTCCAATATTCTCTCCATTGTATAAACTCTTCCTTGTGTGCTTCATTTATGTGAAACAATTTCCTCCTATGTTCCCCTCCACCTTCCCCCAGGGCATTCTTCTTTCTTACCCTTGCTATTTTTGGTCTTGGGGGGGAGGGGGAGGAGAGAAGGCAGTGCAATGGGGTTAAGTGACTTGCCCAAGGTCACACAGCTAATAATTATAAAGCGTCTGACATCTGATCTGAACTCAGGTCTTCCTGACTCCAGAGCTGGGGCTCTATTCACTGTGCCACCTAAATGCCCTTCCTTCTATTCATTTGAGATCACTACAACAATACAGAACTTATACCTTTACTCTTTGTCTAAGTAGACTCGTTAATTACCCTAGTGATGATAAAATTCTTGAGAGTTACACATATCATCTTCGTATATAGGAATGTAAACAGTGAAACTCTGTTTTTAGTCCATTACAATTTCTCACTCCTGTTTACCTTTTTATGCCTCTCTTTCATCAGGAATGCTTGGAATATTCTATTTCATTAAATGCCCATTTCCTGCCTCTCCCCAGAAGATATACTCAGTTTTGTTAGGAACATTATTCTTGTTTGTAATCTTAGTTGCTTTTCCTTCCAGAATACCGTATTCTAAGCCCTCTGCTCCTGTAAGTGGTAATACTGCTAAATTTTGTGTCCTCCTGACTGTGGCATCATGCTATTAAAATTCATTCAGTTGACTGAAGTATTTCTTTCTTGACTTGGGGACTCTGAATTTTGTCTATAATATTCCTGGGAGTTTCCATTTTGGGATCTCTTTCTAGTTTGCCCTCTAATTCTAAGATATCTGGGCAGTTTTTCTTTATAAATTCTTGAAATATGATTTCTAAACTCATTTTTTTTGTTGTTCATAGCTTTCAGGTTGGCTAGTGATTCTTAAATTATCTCTACTTGATCTGTTTTTCAGGCCAGCTGTTTTTCTTCTGAGATATTTCAGGACTTCTCTTTTTTTTTCCCTTTCTTCTCCTTTTTTCCCTTTTTTCTCTCTTTTTAAGTCCTTTTTTCTTGTTTCTTGATGTATCATTTTGATAGTCAGGTTTGTTTGTTCATTTTTCCAGTCTCCTTCTTAACTTTAGACTTGATTG
This sequence comes from Pseudocheirus occidentalis, assembly GCA_028646575.1. NCBI lineage: Eukaryota > Metazoa > Chordata > Mammalia > Diprotodontia > Pseudocheiridae > Pseudocheirus > Pseudocheirus occidentalis. Next base: position 56,461,470 of record CM053593.1, read on the forward strand.
TGTACTGATTTCTGATCCTTATACTCCTCTTTGCCTTGGAACTGTTACCTAGAAGTGTTTTAACAGGTAATAGCTGCTAGATGGCACACATTCTTGTTGCCAATGATAATACACACCTCCCATGGGATCTCTTTCTGTCTACATGTTCATTCTCCTTACCATCTCCACTATGGGCTGCTCTCTGCTTCTGCTGCTGCTACCACGAAAGCCAGGTGGTAATTCCACTACTATGCCATGACCCTAGTCAACCCCTATCACAGTGCCCATATCCATCCTCGTAAATGGCCCTAAGCTGAAAAAAGACTGTGACCTCTTTTTGGCTTCCCCCTCTGAATTCAGTTTGGTATATGTTCTGGGTTATTGTACAAGAGGTTTTGGGAGTGCTGAGGCAAAGTTGATAACTCCCTCTACCATCATGATTCTGCCTCCTGCCTCCCTATGTTCTTTTAAATAGGGAAGGAGAAACTTATTTGTTGGGCACATTCTATTCCTTATTCTTTGTCATTAGTCTCAGAATGCTGTTTTCCCAGTTTAGCTTTTTATCCAGCTTGTAAATCCCAGTAGTTATTGAAGTCTTTTCAAAGATAAAACAAGGGGCGGCTAGGTGGCGCAGTGAATAGAGCACCGGCCCTGGAGTCAGGAGTACCTGAGTTCAAATCCGGCCTCAGACACTCAACACAAAAAACTAGCCGTGTGACCTTGGGCAAGTAACTTAACCCCAAATGCCCTCCAAAAAGCAAAGAATAAAAAAAACAAAAACAAAAACAAAAAACAAAAAAAACACAAATTCTCATAATGGCCATGTCAATATGAGAATGAACACCTTTAAAAAAAAAAACAAGATAAAACAAAATGATAAGTGGGAAAATCCCTTCCCTAGAAGTCAGAACATTTAGTCTAGGATCTAGACGTAACTTCACTGTTTACTACTGTGGGGATCCTAGAATATCATCTGGCTTCTGTAGGCTTCAGTTTCCTTATCCAAAGGAAACAGAAAGGAAACTAGAGAATCTCCTATTTTTAGGCAAGAACAAGTCGAAAGCTAGTCTACAGCTATATTTTAAGATAGTATATTTAGTACAGAGAAGCCCCATGGTATATAGTGAGAGAGACTGAGCTTAGGAGAAGAATGACTTGAGATTAAGTCCTCTTAACATAAACTAGCTTTGAGACCAGGAGAAAGCCAGTTAACTTCTCACCGTGTCTGCAAACTATTGAAGACTGCAAGTTACAAGACAGATGACAGAAATAGAAGAAACATCATAAAATTTCACATATGAATTATAGCATAAATCTGTTTCCTCTCCCTGCCTCCTACCCCTCCTGAAGTAAATATAAAATGCCAGTAAATGTATAGGACACATTATATAATTATAAGTTTAATATAGAGCGGATAGAGTGCTGGGACGTAGAATCAGGAAAGACCAGAACTCAAATATGACCTCAAATATTCACTGCCCTGGACAAGTCACTTAAATTCTGTTATCCTCAGTTTCCTGACCTATAAAACTGGAAATAGTAGCATCTTCCTTCCAGAGTTGTTCTGAGGATCAACAGAAATAATAATTGTAAAGTAGTATATAGTAGGCCTTATATAAATGCATATTCCCCCTTGTCTTATCTTCCTAATATCCTCTTGGAAAATGTAATATATGGGATGGCAATATGATGAGTCTCTTCCTATGATGCTTTCATTTCATATGGTCAAATGAGACACAAAAGACAGCAGAAACTTTCATGGTGTTAAAGAAAAAAATCCTATTGGGATAAAGACTACACATATATATTTGTGTGTATGTGTGTGTGTGTGCTCGCACGTGTGCATGCATGCACATATACATACATTTGTATGTGTATGTGTATGTGTGTATATATTTTTCCCCCTTTTTTTCTCTGGATATTTTACAGGATGAAGCAAATATAAAATGCCTAGTAAAAAATAATGTGCAAGGGGCAGCTAGGTGACGCAGTGAATAGAGCACCAGCCCTGGAGTCAGGAGGACCTGAGTTCAAATCCGATCGCTGATACTTAACACAAAACTAGCCGCGTGACCTTGGGCAAGTCATTTAACCCCAACTGCCCTCCAAAAAGCAAAAAAACAAACAAAAAAAAATAATGTGCAAGTCTAGGACTATGAGAATCTCAAATAATGAGAGAATAGAAATATGACTTAGGAGGGGAAAAGACAATACGAAATACGGAAGAAAAAAAAAGAAAAGGCCATTACCCTGTCAGAGACAATAGAGACAAAAGGTAAAGACAATATTCTTTGTCTTTAAAGAGGGTGAATTTAATGTAAAATCTCAGAGAAACTGGGAGCAATGTCCAGGAGTTAGTAATTTCAACACAAATCAAGTAGACTGAATCCCACATCAGTTAAAATTTAGTGATTTTTAACTCCTACAAGAACATAATTATCAAATTAGTTCCCCCGTAATGGTAGTATGATAACAAAAAAACCCACAATACTGTGAATGCCAAAAGTACTCATTTCTATCCTTGCTAAAACTAACAAATAATAGAATTTGTGCCAATTTCTTGAACTGGAACTCAGTAATCTTAAAATCTTGTTATAATGTCTAAAGATAATTTTGCATCCCTGTAAGGAGTAAGAGAGGGAAGATAAGAAGAGTACCTTTTGCATCATCAGAACCTGAAGCCAAAAGTTTTGGGTCCATCAAATTAAAGTCAACACTCCAGCATCTTTTCTCATGTTCCTAGTTCCAAAAAGAAAAGAAGGCAATCTCAGACAAAACAAATTACTTCAAATGTAAAAAATAAGAAAATTAAAAGGAAGTATATTTTGGTATCAATGTGTTGTCATACTGAAGAGGGAAATGTTAAACCAAGGAGAGATGAAAGGCAAGAATTTTTTTTTTTTTTGGAAATATAATACTGCTCTGAAACCTTTTATAAAAATTCCACTTTTAGTTCTTTTCAGGGACATTTATCTAATATGCTCTATGGTAATAAAGTTCTGAAGAGATGCTTTTCAGCACTGTTCCTATTTCAAAGAATTTAAGTTCAAATGCCATTACTATACTAACACAGAAAAAGCCACAACCAAATTGCAAAATAAAAATAAAAATGTGATTGTTTAATCATCTTTTATTTATTTGTACATATAATAGAAAACTAGAACCCTTCTTTACCTGGTACACCTTTGACCTCTGTCCTGTGAATCCATCCCATAGGATGACTGTGCCTTCATAATCACTGCTAGCCAATAGATTCTTATGGTAACTACTCCAGCTGATACAGCTAAAGGAGAATGAAAAGGAGAATTACTTTAAGTGACAATTCATAAAAACCAGGAATATCCATTATATAAAACTTTGTGTCATCAAAAAATATCTAGGCAGCCCAGGAAATCGTCACCAGGGTGTCTCATAATTATGAAGATAAAAGAGATTAATCAGTATCAAGAAGCAAAGATACTAATGTGCAGCTGGGTGGTACAGTGGATAGAGTGCTGTGTCTGGGAATCAGGAAGATTTCTCTTCCAAAGTTCAAATCTGGCCTCAGACAAATACTAATTGTGTGACTCTAGGCAAGTTACTTGTTTGCTTTAATTTCCTCATCTGTAAAATGAGCTAGAGAAGGAAATGGCAAATCACTCCAATATCATTGCCAAGAAAACCCCAAATTAGGTCACAGAGTCAGACACAGCTGAAATCAACTGAACAGAAAAATACTAATACTCTGAGTTACACTATGCACTTTTATGAAAGTTATTACCACCAGTCAAAATCCTTTAAAGCAATATAACCCAGGATTTATTTTGTATACCAGCCATATTCTATGTACTGTAACAAATGGTTCCATGAAAAATTTTCAGTGCTAACAAGCTCTCTAGAAATCTTCCCAACATAGTACAAGGCCCCTCTGATCTAAAGAGACTATACTAGACAAGGGCTTCTTAAACTTTTTCCATTCACGACCCCTTCAGCACTTCTTAAACTATGGGTTGTGACCCCATAGGGGCACCTATAGTTTAAGAAGCTCTGTGTAACTAGACCAAAATTCTCTCTCTTCTCTCCAGTCTTCCTATGCTTGCTCATTCCTGCTGACCATACCCACTGGGTACTACCCTCAAAAAATTCATGTTCACACAGCCTCCAACTTCTTTACCTTTAAGGTCACACTCTGTTCCAAATTTCTGCACCTTAACCTCATTTCTATCAATAAATGCTACATTAAAAATATAACCTAATTCACTGAATCACTAATAATGTGTATCTGTACAAATCAGTATTCATACTTTAAAAAGATTATAGTTCTCATTTACCTAATAGTATTTTGGAATTAAGAAAGCACTTTCTCAAAATACTTTAAGATACTTTCCGATTAGACAGCACCCACCTTTTAGATTTCATCTAAGAAGGGTTTAGATACCAGAGTCTAGTAGTAGAAGGATAATATAATAATAAGCACTAAATTCCAGTCCCAGTTCCAAAATTTCCTAACTGTATGACTTTGAATTAGCATCTATGTTTCAACTTATTTATCTGTAAACTAGAAATTATATGTGTAGCATCAAACAGCATAGAAGGAGTCTATATTACATTCTGTGTGTGTGTTGGAAAAGATTTCACTTTATAATTAAAGTGAAGTACATCCTCAGACATTATAGAGGTACACAGATGTTAACTAACTTGCTCAAAATTATACTGATGATAAACAGAGGAGATTAAGATGGAGGTCCTGTACCTCAAAATCCAGTATTAATGCAATTGTATATGATTTTTGTGAAAGGAATGCCTTTTAAATCATAAAGTATAATGTAAATGTAGGCTATAATTAAAGTTTCACTTATAAAAGCAATTACATGACAAAGAACTGCAAGTTTTAAAGTTACTCAACTTCATTGTTATTAAAATTCTACAAACGCGGTAGAGTGATAGAGATTTTAAAATTAAGGTTATAATGGCAAATTCTTAAGACATTCAGTTAGGATCATTAATTATCTCAACACAAATAAATTTACTGAGGATTAGCTATACTGAAGGGGAAGTTTTCATTTTAAGGTAAAGCAACACATACTTTGACATCATTAGAAATCTAAAAAGTAAACTTACATTAATATTATTAATGTTATAGTGAGTGCAGACTACACTACTTCCTATGGAGATGGGCATTTTTGGAGGACATGTCCTCTGGCCCCTTGCTTTAGAATATGTAAAATCTAGCTTGACTGGTTCCTCTATTTGTTATTATGCTGAAGATAAGTGAAAATAACCAAAAAAAAATCACTCCCCTCCTCTGTAAAGTATAAGAGTTACAAAAAAGTTCTACCTTTTCCTTACAGGCAGCTTCTTTGGGACTAATGCAGAGGCTAGAGCAAAGAGAATTTCTCTCTTTTCACCTACCTCCCCACCACCACACCCAAAAGAATGATGGTTGGCAGCTGAGTAAATAGTAGCTAAAACATACACTTGCCTACATAAGCCTAAATTTTGGGGAGATTCAGTCATTACCAGTGTAGGAGGAGTGGGAGAAATTCTCATCACCAAAACTAGAGGTTTTCTAGAAGATTCACAAAGAGGCTACCTAAAAGATGGAGGTCCTATAACTCAAAATCCTTTATTAATGCAATTGTGTGTGGCTCCTATAAGAGAAAGAAAAGGAGTAGAACCATACTACAGTTTTTATTACAAACAAATAAATCCAGAATCTGTGGCTAGTTACCTTTGATGTAGTCTTAACCATAAGGACCAATAGATTTCTGGGTCACAAATATGAGTCAAGAGTACACATTCACACACAAAATGGTCAGATTGTATGATCAGCCTCAAGGGGGACAGCTTTAATTTGATGCTGCTATTACAGAGATTATGGCTTTCTTGATTACTAACTTTCCCTGGCTCTTCATTTTCCCTTAATGTGAGTCCCATCAATTACAGTCTTGCCAATTTTACCTCTACAGCATCATTTGCACCCAATTTTTGTCTCTTTACTCATACAAACACCACATTATCTGAAGTTCCCATCAACTCTCGTGTGGCTTAATGAAATAGTGCCCTAACTGGACATCCTACCTTAAGTCTCTCTCTTCAACAGAGATGCCAAAGACCATGTACATAAAAGCCTAGGTTTAAAATAGGAAAAGGCCTTAAAAACTCCCTAGTTCAACCCCCTTCATTTTTGATATGAACAATTTGATTTTCCACTTTTAAGAAGTTAGATCAGTTATTTGTCTGTTTTTCGGTGTCTTCATTATTTTATTCTCCTTTTAGTGATTCAATAGTCTCTTTGCTAGCAATTTAATTATGGTGTTGTTTAATCTTCAGAATTTCTAATTAGCTAGGGATTGAATTTGCTGTTGCTCAACTATTTTGAGTTTTTGTATGCCTAATTCCTAGATTTATTTTTTCTCTTTTTTATTAACAAAAACACTTAAAGGAATAAAATTTCTCCCTCTGAACTGCTGTACCAGCTTTGCAAAGATTTAGGTATGTTCTCTCATTATTGTCATTTTCTCTTATGAAATTTTCTATTGCTTCTACAACTGTTCTGCTTACTTTGCTGCATTCAGTTCACAGAAGTCTTCTCAAGTTTTCTCTTCATGTTTTCATGTTTTCTCTCAGTATAATATTATTCCATTACATTCATATGCTATAATTTGTTCAGTCACTTCCTAATTAATGGGGAACCCCAAGTTCCTGTCTGTTACATCAAAAAGAGTTGCTATATTTATAAACTTAAGTCTTTTTCCTCTGAACACTTTATGGTATAAGGCTATAAATGCCAACACTACGTCAAAGAAGTACATTTTAATAACTCTGGGGAATTATTTTTCAGAATGGTTATACTAACTCACCACACCACCTATACTAATTCACCACTCCACCAATAAAACATTAATGTGTCTGTTTTCTTGTAGCCTCTCTAACATGTCATTTTCCATTAAAAGTTTTTTGTGCAAGTAAAAATCATGCAACCAAAATTAAAAGGTAATTTGTTAACTGAGAAAAAAATCTCAGCAGAGAAGTTTGTCTGATAACGGTCATATTTTCAAGATATATAAGAAACTGATTCAAATTTATAAGATAGTCATTCCCCAATTAATAGATGGTCAAAGGATTTGAATAAGCAATTTTTAAGGGAAGAAATCCAAGTTATAAATCAATTGCCACATGAAAAAAAAGGTTCCAAATCAATGACAGAGAAATGAAAATTATAGCTACTCTCAAGTTCAAATGAGGTTCAACCCATGTGACGGGTAAAGTTTATAATTTACTCTCCATGCAGGTGCCCAAGGACCAGTCGTGGCTATTTCACTCTTTCAGGGGCTCCTTCTTGGCAGAAAAATAAACTATAAATTTCTCTAACCCCATTTTGACTCCAATATATATGGTCAAGAATGTGTTTGGGAGTTTGGGGTTTGGGAGTCAGAGAATCTGAATTCAAATATTCCCACTGTCCGTAGCTGTGCAAACCTTAGAGAAATCATTTTACTCTCAAGGCTTCATTCTTCATCTGTAAAAACAGAAGGTTGGATTAAGCCACTAAGGTCCCTTCTAGTTCTAAATCTATGATCATACAGTAGAGAGATGATACTTTTTCTGTCTAGTTACACAAGGGGTAGATGTAGGATCAATGTGTATAAGGGGAAATGTTTCTATTCATTAGAATTATTGAATAACAAAATCAAATTCTTCACATAACTTTTAGTTTCCTTTCATTAGATTTAGTTAAGGACAGCCTCTTGTTGGGCAGATTGAAAGAATAACTTTATATACCAGACACTTGAAGAGTGGAGGTAAAGTATGTGACAAACCAGAATACTTACATGTATTTCATTTTTGTATGGTCCTTTCCAATTCTGAGGGTCTATGATTATAAATGATTTTCTTAAAGAGTTTCAGCTAACAATCTAAGACCTGAATGTTAAACAATTTATTTAAAACTGGTGCTCTTTACCTGGAATAAAATACTTCTCTCAATATTCCCAAGACATTAAGGACTTTACACATACTAGTTAACTGCAGGCTAGGGAAAAAGATTATTATTCTATCAGATACCATTCATAGGTTGCCTATTGCTGTCTGAAATTAATTCCATTTTGTATATATCAAGATATTACTTACGTATTTCAAAACTCACCTCCAACAAAGAATCTTCCATTTAAAAAAAAGGGAAGAAAGGCAATATTTCTTATTTGGTCTCTGCATTTACATTCTGACTAAAGAAAAATAGCCATATACAAAGGATATATGTATTTGTCACTCTTGTTTGACAAATAGGGAACACTCTCAATATACTCTATTAAAAAATTAAAGCACAAGGGCAGTTAGGTGGTGCAGTGAATAGAGCACCAGTTCCTGGAGTCAGGAGAACCTGAGTTCAAATTCAGCCTCAGATACTTAACAGTTACTAGCTGTGTGACCTTGGGCAAGTCACTTAACCCCAACTGCCTTGCCTTCCCTCATCCAAAAAAAATAAAAATAATTTAAAGCACAGAATTTGCCACATGGTGACTCTCAAAGAACTTAAGAAAAAACTGACAATCAAAAAGTCAAAAACAATAAGATTATTTAAGCAACATGCATACCTGATTTTGGAATTGCAGGTCATTTCATTTTCAGGGTAATGAATATCTACTGCATCCTGTATGACTGTTCCATATTCATATACTTTGATCTTCTTTGTTACCCCAGCAATGGCAAAATAGTCACAATCCCGGTCAAATTCAATACTAAAGAGAAAAAGTACATGGGTTAGTAACTAAGTATACACAAAACCCTATGACATTAACTAAGACAATACTCCAGAATCTACTTATTACTTTCTAGTCCTAAAGTGCTTTTGTCTGCCGGTATAAGATGGCTTCTTAAAATAGTTTCAAACTGTGCTGGATTCCTATGTCTATGTTAAATCCTTATAAAGCCACAACAAATTACAGGGAGAAAAAAAATTATGTATAACTGCACATTATCCCTCTTGCAGGTGGCATTTTTGCTTATAAGCCACCTAAAATGTTTTTTACTTCAGCTTTACTGACTACATGACAACATAATCAAATAACAAGGCTAATACCTCACACTGAGAATAGTAAAAAAAGATTTGGTACTACAATATGAATAAAGAAGACACAAGCTGATCATTAATTCATTTCTTCAGATGTTTCAGGTTCTTCTATGCCCTAATTTTTTTTTAGGGTGGGAGATGGGGTTTCCTAGAAAATAATATTAAAATGTTTAACATATTAGTTCTAGTGATAAGCTCTGAAAGTATGTAAGCAGATAAGGGTTGGGGGTGGAGGTAAAACAGGACATATCATCATACAAAAAATTGAAGAGTCTAATAAAAATCTAAACATTAGGCAGAGATATGTTATACAATATCTGGGACTGAAAGACCTGCTATGGAACTTTGATGATCTATAGATACAGCAGTAATTGCCAAACTTTGTTAAGCAATTCATTTTTGCTTTAAAATATTTAATATGCTTTTTACCAAATAATTTATGATGCTAGTAATTTTCTAGGCTTGTATTTTGTTTCAAAAGGTTAAAATTTAGTTGTCTTCTAGGACATAAACAAAAATTAAACATATAATAAAAGTACCATATTAAATAACAATTGCTCCATTGTATTCACTGTCTTAGACTTCTACTTTTAGAGATGACAAGGACATTCAAAGTTATCTCCTCTTATTTTACAACTGAGTAAACTGTGGTCCAGAGAGGTTAAGTGACTTTAGAAAGGTCATAGACAAGTGGCCCAGACAGGATTTGAATGCAGGTCCTTTGACTCTCAACTCAGCAGACTTTCCACCATTTCCGTAAGACCTCTGTAAATGGAAAGGGAAGGCAGGTGTGCGGGCTCTCCCTGTCCCACACCCATACTTACCCCCATGTTTAAGGAGCAGAAAGGGAATGGTAACTCCACCCTGGGGGTAGACTACAGCATTTTATCTGGCATCTTTACCAGCTTGAGGGAACCTCTGTATTGTCCCCCAGAAGGATGGGAGGCCAGCATCATGAAACAGTCTGCGAGCCTCCAGAGGAGTTGAATGGTGTTTAACAGGAGGATATATGGCTGCAGAAGGGGACTGGGGACAGGCATCCCACTTCCTCATGGTGTGCTGTTGTAAGTGCCCACTCTGTTCCTCTAATGGGGGGTCCTGACACTTTCCCCCTTGAAGCACTGTCTTTTGTTGAGAGAAGTTGCACCCAATGTAAGAAGGGAGAAGCAGAGCATCAGAAACTGTGCTCTGCCTCCCATAGTCAAGTGAGTACATATTCTACCTCATTCTCACAAGGGTATGATAGGAATAAGAGACTGAAAGCTAGAAAAAGAACCTTAAAGGCCACCTAGCACATTTTACAGAAGAGGTTAAGTGATTTGTTCTAGATCACTAGATAATAAGTATGAGAGCTGGGATTGCACCTTCGGTCCTTACTCCAAATCTACTGTACCACATTGTCTCACTTGCTGATTTTGATTTAATCTTTATTTTTATTCTAAAAAAGCAGATGTATTTATGTAGGATTTGTACTCAAAATACCAATAATTTTAGCCAATGTTTTGCTCTCTTTCCCCTACTTTCAGAGAGAATTAGGGGAAACACACTCCACAGTTTTGAAAACAGTTATAAGTCAACTGATTAATAATCAATCAAAGCTCTTCTCTAAGAAGACAACTACCAAAGATTCCAATTTTTTAATCAATTTTTCCATATCCTGGATGTTAAATCTCTTCAATTTAGAAAGTTTGACACTATAATTTGTAAGTGTTAATATGTACACAATGTAATGAGTTAAACTTCCCATTTTTTCAGTTTGTAGAAATTATATTTATGAACATAAACCCATTCTAAAATCTGGCAAAACAATCTTCACATTGAAGATTTTTGTAAAATATTGATAATCCATTCATTCACAGATTCATAATGAAAAGCATTCTTTTCAGAATTAATTTCACAAAGGAGTAAAATAGTTAACTTAATAAGTCCTGATTTGACTGGAAGTATCTGCAATGGTGATGAAGGTAAGGAAAATAAGTGAAAATGAAGTGGGATTATTCTGTATAAGAGGACTTAGATATCAAGTACCTATTTGGTGACTGAGCCTTGCCTGTATAAAAAACGGAGCCATTTTCTTTTTGTAATAATTTTATCAGGTGCTATCTTGTTGGCTCAATCTGCCCTCCCATAAATGAAGCTATATAATAGTACAATAGATTTATTTAAACTATGTTCTTAATTGAATTGATTCTCATTTAACATTTGCTGCTCTATGGATTTATATAAAAGGAACAGTAAACTTAAATTTTTATTATCCCTCTAAATAAAAAGTTCCAAGAAAATATTTTTATGCCAAGTACTAAGTAGGTAGATGGTAAGAGAAAAAAATTATTTCTATAACTGATATTAATTTGGACAGCTAAAAATTAATAACAAATTCATGAATAATAAAAACCCATCTTAAAAATCTATAGTCTATAACAAAATGCTTGTTAGGCTTCTGTCACTGCTATTATCACATAAAGACCAACAAATGAGCAATGAAATGCAGTGCTCCATATGTTAAGCATGGAGGCTAAAATCTGAAAGTATAAACATATCACCCCTTGCAGGAAAATAGTAACATAACAAGTGATTCCATTTAAATCTTAAATGACAATCATTCATTCCAGTAAGCTCAAACTAGTAAGTTGAATCTCAAAACTGTCACAAACTATACAATAAATTGCTCTGCTGCACTGAAACATTCAACTTTACTGTCCTTCATAATCTAGAACTTCTCAGGTGATTTTTTTTTTCATTTTTTGAGGTCTACTCCATATATTAGTTAAGGTAGAGTATTGCATAAAACCAAATATTCTTCATTTCATGACACATATAATCCAGAAATTCTCTTAGCTTAGTTGTCAGGGGTTAGAGGCTTAAAACAGTTAAGACTATTCATGCCAAAAACATGCACCAAAAATGTTTTCTTAAGGTTGAAGACAGGGAACTAAAGCATAAAATAATCATTGACAAAGTCTACATTGGGGATTGAGGCATAGCAAAATCTAAGAGTTGGATCTCTCAAAAAATAACATGCTTGGCCTAAATCCCTTCTATAATATCCTCAATAAACATTTATTAAGAACTTACTATGTGCCAATCATTTGACAAGTAGTCATAAAGCCTTTAGTGAGAGACTTCCACTGAGAAAGGACCTCAACATTGCTTTGATCTTAATCCTCCTTCATCTAGTCCTAACTGTTTACCTTAAAGGAAGTTTACTTAATCTTTTTCCACCCAACAGCCCTTCAATTGCTTAGAGAAAGCAATAATGTTCTAAGCCTGAAAAAAAAAAATTCAACAACTGGAACTTTATTCTTTCTAGACAATATTTTTCCAAGTCTTTTCAAAAGATCTGTTTTCTAGTCATGCCTACTCCAAATTTCATTTGTGGTACTAGTTTTTGAAATCCCAGTATAGAACTTTACATTTGTACTTATTAAATTTAATTCTACTTATTTTAGATCAGAATCCTAGTCTGGGATGGTGTAACTTTCAGTGAAAAACGAATCACTTTTCCAGGACTCATTAAAAAAACCTCTTACTGTGTTCTACAATTTTGCTGAGAAGTCAAGTTAATTTGATCTACAACTACAAACAAGATTCCTTTTTGAAAATCTGAAAAACACTTATCCTTCTACAGTACAACTGTACGTCTTCTGTTCCTGAAAATCTTTCAGAGCGTACCAACAGTGTTTTCATAATTATATCCGCCTGTTCTTGCCACATTCTAGGATAAAGTCTGCTTGGATCTATAGATCCAAACTCATTAGAGACCACTATTTGGGGGCTTTTTCCCCATTAATCTTTTCCTTACATTACTAGCTACTATTATACTACTCTTCCTTATTGAAAGGTCTTTTTCTTTGGGGAAAAAAAACCCAAATACATATAAATTGAGGCTTTCTTTTTAACCACCCTCCTATTAACATTCCATCTACTTTAAACAGTGGTCCTTGAGCAGAACTAAAAACAAAAACAAAGATAAAAACAAACAACTACCTCCCCTTTTTATTGCCCTTTACAATCCCTGTTAGGCCTCAACTCATTCTGGATTTTAACATCTCTCAGAATTTTTATAGAATAATGCTCCTGTTTTCTATTCTTTCTGAGATACTAATTCTTGCTTCTTTCTATATATACCTTTCTAAATTCTGACTATGCCACTGAGCTCCCTGGTTCTTTCAGCAGAATTCCTCCTTAGTAGAATTATCTCTGCTTTTGTCCTCAATTTTTCATTCTTGAGATTTTCCTATTTCTCTTGGGGTAACTTCCTACCTGTCCGTTTTATGACCACTTTGAAATTTATTCTCCCAAACACTAGAGTACAATTTTCAAATATCCTCACACAATATAGAAATTTATGCTACAGTAATAATTTCCCTAAGGTTCTTGTTTCCAATTCAGCAACCAGTTCCTCATTGTTGCATTAAAAAACCAGGTCCAACTAAAAGCCATTATGCAATATATAGTGCTCAAAGGATATGAACAAATGCTTTTTGAAGGAAGAATTATAAACTATTAAGAAGCATATGAAAGAATGCTACAGGGCTGGCTAGGTGGTACGGTAAATAGAGCACAGACCCTGGAGTCAGGAGAACCTGAGTTCTAATCTGGCCTCAGACACTTTACACTTATCAGCCATGTGACCTTGGGCAAGTCACTTAACCCCAACTGCCTTGCCCTCCCCCCTCCAGAAAGCAAAAAAAAAAAACAAAAAAAAAACCAAACAACAAAAAAAACTGTCCTCGAGGAACTTATAATCGGAAGGAAGGAAGGAAGGAAGGAAGGAAGGAAGGAAGGGAGGAAGGAAGGGAGGGAGGAACAAACTGCTATTAATAAAAAGAGTCAAAACTACCTGGTAGTTTCACCACACACCCTGCAAATGGGCAAAAATGAAAAAAAACTGAGAATAGACAATGATGGAGCAATTGTCATAATTGTCATAAGTCACTAGTGCACTATTGGTGGTACTGTGAATCAGTATAACTATCCTGGAAAACAATCTGGAATTACATGAATAAAGTGACTAAAAGGTACATAAGCTTTCACTCAGAGATTCCACTGCCAGGTTTATACTCCAAGGAAGCCATTTCTAAGAAGAAATTTTCCATATACACCAATATACCAATAGAAACACTTTTTGCAACGGCAAAGAACTGGAAACGAAGTAGGGGCCCATCTACTGGTGAATTACTAACCAAATCATGGTAGACTAAGGTAATAGAATATTATTAAGCTGTAAGAAAGGAATATGGTAAATATAGAAATACATGGAAAGAGCGACATGAAATGAAAAAGAGTAAATATGCAGAGCAAAGAAAATATCATACACAATGACTACAACAATGTAAACAGACACATCACAAAAAAAAAAATCCAAGGTGAATGTTGCAAAATTACAAAGAGCAAGTATGGCTCCAAAGAAGAGATACAAGAAGAAACTTTTCATCCTACTCCACACTTCAGTGGTTAGAGGTCTGCAAGTATCGGACACTATACATATTCTTAGATTCTTTCTATGTACTGATCGTTTGTGTTGATTTTTTTCGCTCTTCTTTATTCTTTTCTATTTTTTTCTTTAAAAAGTTATTTGCTATATATAAAGGCTCTTTCAAAGAGACTCACTCTCAACCAATCTATTACTATCTATCCCGACTCTTCCCATGTCCACCCACAAATTTGCAACAGAGGTCACCAGACATCCCAAGAGCACAAGTGCTGGCTATCCACTTGTCTTCCCCTGCTCTGGACCACATGACCACATCTTTACTACCATACTCGCTCCTTCCAATAGGGCAGCTGGTGTGTGTGTGTGTGTGTGTGTGTGTGTGTGTGTGTGCGTGTGCGTGTGTGTTTCTCTCTCTCTCTCTCTAAAGTATGCCATGAACAGAGTCCCAGACATTCCAGAGCTGACCTCATGGTCTGCCCCTCACCCCCCCCCCTGGACCTTTGGCACCTCCAAATCCCTTAGGGTAATTTTTTCTTCTTCAGTGGTTCTCAATGCTAATATACTACAGTATGCTCACACCATGTGCCTCTCCATTGTCCTCTGGGTAACATTCACCTTTAATTCTTCAGAAACTATAATACTCCATGTCTAGGAGTAAAGGCATAGTAGATAGAGCACTGGGTCTGGAGTCAGGAAGACCCCAGTTCAAACATGGACTCAGTTACTATCTGAATGATCCTGGGCAAGTCACTTCACCTCTGCTTCCCTCAGTCTCCTGATCTATAAAACAGGAATAAAAACAGCACCTACCTCTCCTTCAACCCTTGCATGGATTAAATGAGTTAATGGTATAAATTGCTTAGTACACTGTTTGGTGCTTAGCAAGTGCTATATAAATGTTATTAATATTATTATCTTGCTGCCATAAAGCAACCTCAATAGAATATCAACTACTTCCAAACTACCTACTCTGTCACCTATAATAAAAATTTTATGAGTCATCTATACATGAATCTAGGGAACCATCAAACATGGCATTAACAGGAAGTCAGGCTTTATTCAAACAAACAACATTCAACAGTGAATCACATCATTACAATTTTGCAATTGAATGAAAGATATAGCAAATGTTAAGATCCCATTGTGCTTATTTCTTGTTGATTATGAAAAAGCATTTGGTTCAGCAGAGCAAAACGCTGTCTGAAGGATTCATGTCCAGTTAGGTATTTCTCAGCTATACATTAAAATCCGTCAAGATTCCATTAAAGCTCTAACATCAGAAAGAACTGTTCAAAGACCCTGTGAAAACTTCTATGCACCCAGAAAGATGATATAGAGACAATGACTTGGGCCCAGAGCTGAACAAGAAAAAAAGAAGCTACATATGAAATACCTACAAGAAATTGTACAACTCTTAAGGACCATAAGCTTCCTAAAAAGGAATCTTTTTAAAATGCTAATAAATTTTACCTATACTGCTGTATATCAAAGAGATCGGGAATATGACAATTATTAAAAAACTGAAGGAATGTACAGGGCATCCCCAAATCTGAGCACAGCATTCAGATGTAGTTTAAAGCTTTAGCTTAAATCTGGGGTAAGGCTTTTGGGGATTCCTTCATACAATCCAATCACTGCTATACATTTAATGTTTTTCTGAAGCCTTGAAAAAAAAACCTTCCTCAAATCTACAATACAAAGAATCAAATATGCTTGAAGGTAAAGTGAGAAAAAGATGGAATATTTATTTCCACAGAGCACAGAAATATTATTTAAGGACATAAGGACAAAACTGTTTTCATAATTCAAGAAGTATTTTGGTAAGGGCTTATTAGGATTATTAAGTTGTTATGAGGTGATATAAAGTAAAACTGATTATCAAAGCAATTAACTAAAGTATGATAATCTAATCAACCAGTCCAAACTTATCTTTTTAAAAAATGCAAATTAGACTGGAATTAGAAGCTCACCTAATTATGAGTGAGACAGCTTTTAAATATTAACACTATTTAAGGGGAATAATAGCCTACAGTACAACTAGATATTTAAAAACTAGACGGATAAAATAGAATTCCAGCATAGTTACTCTATAACTTTATTGACCACTTATTGTCATATACAAATAGAGGACTCCACTCCATTTCCTCACCACTCTCTGTCCCTCTGAATGGAGGGTGGAGCTATAAAGTTCAAAACCTCTATTTAAGGAAAGAAGCCAGATGAGAACTCATTTCTTCCATAGCTGCACTACTTTGGGTCTTCTCTGGCTTTTTCATCATCTTCTCTAGCTGGGTACCTATCCTAATGCCCCACCACCACCCTACTTTCAGCTTCTTTCTATGTGCTGTCTTCCCCCATTTCATTGCAAGCTCCTTGAGGGTAGGGATTGTCTTTTTTTATGTATTTATTTATATCTGTGTGGTTGGCACAGGGCCTGGCAAACAGTAGGTGCTAATTAAATGTTTACTGACTGACTGACAGTATTCCCCTAGATGAAAGCTCTCTCCATCAAAGATATAAGAACAATTGTGCAGAAGGAGCTATCCTTCAAAATAAAGGAGTCAATTTTAATGCAAAACTCCTATTTTGAAAGAAAAGAAAAAGAAATAACTTAAGTGGTCTCTCAATTAACCTCACTGAAGGGCATCACAAAATCTTGCCAAACTGCATTCTTACCTAAATATAATGTTAATATTACTAAAAAAAAAATTTTTTTCAAACACAAAAACAAAATTTAAAAAACACCCTAGGATAATAATCTCAAATAGCATATTTTGCACATTAAAACATCTTCCCTAGAGTAATTTTCCCAAATATCAATTTTAAGAGAAAAGATTTAAAGCTCCAAGAATGCAAAAATTAAGTGTATGAATAAATATTAATAATTTTTTTATATTAAGACTTACTGTTCTGTTGTTTCTCCTATATCTGACTGTATTTTCAATACCTCAAATCATACTGGAGAGAAAATAAAATTTAAAAACATACACTTAAAAAACATGTGTAATAGGATATATAATGTGTCATGAGATCAGATTCAAATTCCAGAATCAAAATCATGATAATAAAACATTTATCTTATTAGGTAACTCAGGCTATAAATTATAAATGTGAATCCATGGATTATTTCACTATCATTTGCTTTCAGAAAAAGATTAAGATAAAGTAAAGAGCAAAACATTTCCAGAATTAGGAAAAAATAAATTTATTCCCAGCTGCCCTGAATTGTTTAGGGGTGGAGGAGGATAAATAGTTAAAAGGCAATTTTAGGGAAAATCAGATAATTTTAGAACTACAAAGGACCTTATAGGATTCTTTCCATAGCATAGCCCTTTCTACATCAATCCACACCCAGCATCAAGAACAGTCTCACTAGCACAGATAATAAGAAGTCACCCAGTTTTTTAATAAAGACCTCTACTGAGAGGGAAAACACTACAGCTTTAGGCAGAAGTCCCTTTAATTTTTGAATTCTAATTGTTAAACTGTTTTTCTCCTGGATCAAGCCAAAATTTGTTCCTTTCTAATTTATACTATTTACATATTTTCCTTTGAAAAGAAAGTCTCAATCTGAAGTCTAATCCCTCTTGCAATAAGAAACTGTCTAGTTTCTCTTGATCAATCACATCAATTAAACAGGATGAACTACATTTGTGCATGTAGAGATTTTTGCAAAATTAAGTAAAGAGAAGGATGGCCTCTTCAGGTAAGACAGAGGTGAATAAGATAGTGGTGGGCAACATCTAAGTCATGTAAGCTGAAGAAAAGTGAAAATGAGGGAACTCTCCAGAAATGGTCTCATTTTTTTTTTTTTTAAGTAAAATCTGAGGTAAGATTTTCAGCTCAGAGGGTAGGGACAGGAGGAGTCATAAGACGTTTGAGGAGCAATACAAAATTGTGGAAAAGTCACCATGGTGACTGGGATAATTAATACAATAAATATATTTTGATTTGCCACAATGAAGGTTCAGTTGACATTATGTAAAAAAATTTAAGAATGAGAAGATGGGACTCATTGGAAAAAAAAAAAACCTGAAGGTGGGAAAGACTGAAGGCAAATGGAAAAGGGGACAATAGAGTATGAAATGGAGAGAGGGTCAACAGAAATGATGAACATGAACTTGGACAGACTTCGAGAAATTGTAGACGACAGAAGTGCTGTAGGGTCAGAAAGAGTCTGACATAACTAAACAAATCAACAACAACTAAAACAACAAAATAAAGTTGTAGTGGAACTAGTCAAAACAACTTCATGATTTTTTTTTCAGCAACATGTTCTGTAGAAATAAAGACAATAGATAGTAAGAGCGATTCAAAGGTAAGGTTATACAGGGCAAATTTTCTTTTTTCTTTTTTTTTAATATTTTTTTATTTGTTTTCTTGTTTACATCATTCATTTTCATGACATTTTTGAATTACAAATTTTCTCACCATCTTTCCACTGCCCCAACCCTAAAACAGCAATCCCACTGTAAAGCCCCTCCCCTGCTCTGATGTCTTACTTTCTGGTAGGTCAGGGACGGTCTCCCTACCCCCAGCCCCTGTATATCTTAATTCCTAGTTGCAGGTATTGCAGAACTTTAAATTCTAGATTCTTTCGATTCCTCCCTTGTCACCCACCCCTACTGGAAGGACAATCAATTCAATACAGGCTGTGGATGTGTGATTATACAGGGCATCTTCATAGTGGACATATTGTGACAGTGATCATCTGTCTCTCCTTCCTATCCCTCCCGCCTTGTTCTGTTCTCTAGCCTGTCCCTGTCCCTTTACTGAACTGTGTGCTTCCAGCATCCCTCCCCCAGAACTTGCCCTCCCCTCCTTCATCCCCCCCTCTCATCCCCATGCCTCCTACTCTCCTGTGTGGCATGATGCCCGGTGTAGTTTATGCCATTTATTCCCAAGGCCAAATACAATGAGAGTAAC
>CM053593.1:56481363-56501020 GCA_028646575.1 Pseudocheirus occidentalis
CTCTCAATTACTCTCATTGAATTTGGTTTAGGGAAGGAATGGCATAAACTCTAAACTGGGCATCATGTCACACAGGAGAGTAGGGGGCATGAGGATGAGAGGGGGGGATGACGGAGGGGAGGGCAGGGTCTGGGGTAGGGATGCTGGAAGCACACACTTCAGTAAACGGACAGGCTAGAGAACAGAACGGGGGGGTGGGGGAGGGATAGGAAGGAGGGACATATGATCACTGTTACAATACGTCCACTATGAAGATGTCCTGTGTAATTACACAGGCACAGCCTGTATTGAAGTGCTTGTCCTTCCAGTGGGAGTGGGTGACAGGGGAGGAACTGAGAGAATCTGGAATTTAATGCTCTGCAATACATGCAACTAGGAATTAAGATATACAGGGGCTGGGGTAGGGAGACCCTCCCTGCCCTACCAGAAAGTTAGAGAGCAGATTGGGGGAGGGGTTACACAGTGGGATCAATGTTTTGGGGTTTGCAGTAATGGAAAGATGGGGAGAAAATTTGTAATTCAAAAATCTCATGGAAATGAATGATGTAAACAAGAAAACAAATTAAAAATTTATTTTAAAAATCTACACAGCTATATATTCATACATATACATACTTACATATATGTATATATACGTGTGTGTGTGTGTGTGTGTGAGTGAGACAGAGAGACAGACAGACAGAGATGCATAATGACTTAAAGCCAGATTCCAGGTAGGCCAGATGCAAAAATTTTCCAGATGCACCAAGAAAGGGGGGGGGGGGGAGGAGAGAGAGGGGGAGAGAGAGAGAGAAAGAGAGAGAGAGAGAGAGAGAGAGAGAGAGAGAGAATATGCTGCCAGAGGAAAAAATGAACATTTAATAAAATATAGGACTTCTAAACATTTCTGATGAACTGATCAGAAAAGCAAAGAGACTTTGAAATTCAAACACAGGAATGAAGAGAAACATAAAAGGCAAATATGAATGAAAAATGATAATAAACTAAACAAGGATAAACTGCTTACATTCAAATATGATCAAAGATGATACATGTGTCCTCTTCTGAACCCTACTGTCATTAGAGTCCACAGAAGGAATGTAATTAGACAAGATCTAAGAGTGTATCTGATATGTCTCAACGATCTTAAGAATGGAAAGAAAGGGAAAGAGAAATCCACCTGGGGAAGGGGGAGGAATGAGAAATTATCTCACATAAGCAGGGTGTGCAAATACATTTCTACACAGTCAAGAAGATGGTGGTGGTCGGAAGAGTTTTAACACATAAACCTCACTCATCTGAGCTAGCCAAAAGAAGGAAGAACACATACAAAGAGTTGAATTCAGAAATGCATTTCAATCAACATGAAAATAGGAAGAATGGGGAGATAGAGAAGGAGGAATTAGAGGAAGAATAGATTAATGGAAGAAATGGTTCTACATGCTAAACCCTCAGAATGTACAGCTGTGGCAAAGAATGGGAATCTGAAATGTCCATAAAATGGGTAATGGATGAATAACTTAAATGAATTTGATGGGGAACTCTTATCACTCTTATCAGTGTAATGACCAACCAAGACTCTAGAAGCTTAATGATAAAATCTGCTACTCACCTCTTCATAGGGAGGTGAAAGACTCATATTGCAGAATGAGACATATTATTTTGGACACCGTCAAGGCAGAAGTTTGTTTTGATTGCTTATACATGTTTGTAATGGGTTTTGCTTTTCTTTCCATTCTCAAACAGGGATGAAAAACCGAGGTTGTTATGGAGGAGTGGGTAAGATCATGGATGATTAAAACAAATAAAATATTTTCTAAAAAAATAACAATACCATCAAAGAGAGCACTAAAGTAATCCTAATGCTAACTTATCTCTCCTAACTAAAGTAAGTTTCTACTGGTTTCCTTCTTTTTAAAAAGAGTAGAAACTAAGCATTTCTAAGACGTTATCAAAAAGTAAGTATTTGGGAATTTGTAGTGGCAAGAAAGATTGAAGCTTTGACTTTCATTTTACATTCATCTTGATCAAGTCCATAGCTTTTAGTTCCCAAAAGAACCAGACTTTTTTTTAATTTGTAGTACCCTAATAACTGCCCTTGTCTTCTGTCAATAAATGCAAATATATAAGAGCATCTCAAAGTGGATATTATCTTCTGGAAGAATGGAGTCCTGCAATATGAAGCCAACAAAATAATGATTTTTGAAAGTTACTACTCTTGGTTTCCAGTACGTCATTAAGACCATAATGGTTTGGCCAAAGTCAACTTGGTTCTAATTAAGGGACCCTATTTTCTTCTTAATATGATACAGTCCACTACTGTAAATTCCTCAGCAGGATCATATTTTAACAGTAACAAAAGTCCATCTCATGACATAAGGCTAAAATGAACCCAAGATCATTTAATTTTTCAGTAATAGCCAAAAAGAAAACTTAAAATACAATTAATTTCATTCTCCTCTTTGAAAATACCAAGAAATTTATTGCTCTAGCATTTTCGAACCAAATACCAGAGAAGTGCTATTCTTGCAATAGATCAAGAAAAGAAATAATTTTTTACAAAATCAAAACCAATTCAGACTTAACTAATGTCAGTTACCAAAATTCATGTCCACAAAATTCATGTAGGGTGGCTCTTATTTGCATTTAACTGGTGCTGGGGTGAACTCAATTAGTATAGGTTAAATTTAGGTCATACTTGATATGTACTATGATCTGACTTTCATGAGTAATTCAGTAATTATAAATTTTTGCTAAGAAATATATGGCTTATTTTTTTAACTGTTATATAAGAAAATTCTTTTGATTCTGTAAAACAGCAATATGTAAAATTTCCTAGACTTCTTACATTTTTATGAAACCTATTCTTATTTTTATTAATAACATAGTTTGATATACCAATTACGTGATACTAATTCAAGGTACTTTCAACACAAGATTAAAGATACAAGTTTATCAAGATACTTATAAACTAACTGAATGATCAAGTCTGTAACTGACTTTAGAAGATTAAGGTACAACTAGAGTTGATGATGGAATTAGAATTGTGGCTTCCTGTGGCTTGTGTTTAAATGTCAGTCACTAAAGCAGATATGTATATTGAAAATTTCATGAAAAAAATTTACTTTTTCCCAATATGTCTAAGAAACAATTACCAGAATAATTAAATCCAGTTATCAATGAGGCATTGTTAATATGAAGAAACCAAACAAATGGCCCTGAAAAAGGAAATTATAACCGTAACATGAGGTTTCCAAAAACATTTTGACAAGCCATTATCCCATACTAGAAACATAAACCAATGATCTTTCATATGCTCTTACAACAAAGAATAGAGACTGTATGCTTCATGTACTTCCCCACTGATGCAAAATGCTTACCTGGAGACTATGCTTGAACCATTATAGAGGTCACTAGCGTAAGACAAGGTAGCCAAGGGTCGAACTGAATTGTATCGAGTGAACTTGGAAAGGCACTCTTGAAACTCATCCAATTGGCTTGCAGTTCTACTGTCATCTAAAATGAGATAACAAAGAGTTAATGGAAAAAAGAAGAAATGATCTGGAAATAAAAAGCAAAGTAATATCCCTTTTTAAAAATGCTAACTTAAAAGTTCATAAACTATTTACTGGGCATAGGATTTGGAGACAACCACTATCAAAAATTAATTTTGTGACCTCTTACTCAGCACCCATTAAATACAATTTTATCTAATGAAAATTAAGCCTCTGTGGTACCAAAGTAAAACTATTTCACTTTCCTTTTCTTTTAAATTAAGGAATAACTTCCTTTATATGTCAACCAACACTTTTTTGAAAATGAAAAGCTCTCTTGGTCTAGATCAGGTTAAATGACTTTATTAAAACTAAATAAAATGTTCAACAGGAAAAGGGTATCAGAAGAAACACTTGTTGGTCTTAAAAAAAACATTTTACAAAGATTACAGTTATATGATGATTTCTGTTTTTATTCCCAAATCAGGCTTCACACTAAATTTTATTTTAAATAAAAAGAGAAGTCTCCTTTCACATCATACTTTTTTCAATGGCCAAATTAATGGGAGAAGTTATAGAGAATTACAGCAAAAAAGTGATTTTTAAAAGTCAATATTTAAATGTCTTTCAAGGAACAGAATAACACACACATACATAAAGTCTTGATAGAAAATTCCAAACAATGGAGCACAAGATCCATCTGTACATTTCTCCAAGATATATTTAAGGATTAATTCAGTAGGCTATCCATATCTCATACACACACACACACACACAAATACATAGAGAGACAGAGACAGATATAGAAAGATAGATCAATATAGAGATATAGAGAGATAGAGAGATAGATAGATCTATATATTGACATATATAGATATAAATATTATGATCTGGTAAACAGCATTTTTTCAACCATTTTATTTTTCCAGAATGGATGCACAGTTAAAAACCTGAATTAAGCCTTCATAAATAGGCAAATATAACAACTAAAACTGGCTGTGAAATGGAATTTCTCTTAAAGTTTCTACTGGAAAAATTAGCTATTCTTTTAAATAAAGGAACTGGCCTTAATCAGAGCTATTATCATTTGAAAGTATATTTACTGAAAAACTGTCTCTATGGTAGCAAATCTAAAGTTTAGGAAAATGAAGCATACTTGTGAAATTCCAAAAGGTTTCATTTGCTAATAGCTATTAAGATGGCTAGAAATAACTGCTTAAACAAAGGGGTAAGCTAGCTTGGAAGGGGACATCTAAAAGGAAACACAATTCAGTAAATTTTTTTCTATTCTAAGTATGATATAAGACCACATTAGGTTTGAGCTACAATGTAAATATATTCCTATTGAGGGAGATATGAAAATGTCCAGCTTTTGTCTTAAGCTTGCTGCATTTAGGAAAAAGACAGGGACCTTTTTACAAAATTATGCATAAGTGGCAACCAGTGTACAACATCCAGAGAAGAATGGCTAGACAGAATGCTGTACAATTCAGAAATGTCAAATATGTGGCCTACAGACTCAACATTTGATGAAGGCAGTTAAACCAGAGTAAAATTAATTGCAAAGCATTAAAAAAGATGTAGAAAATATGGTCTTTTAAGTTAATATACCATCCATAGAAATCTTCATAGAAAAGTTTAGGGTTTCCAGGGATGTAACTCAGCAAGCACAAAACTGAATTCATTAGTTTTCTTACTAAACCTTCTCCTCTTCCTAACTTCCTCACCATCTTCCTAGTCATCCAGGCTTGCAACTTGATTGTCCTTCTTGACTTCTACTTTTGTTTCCCTCCCTCATCCAATCAAATGGCAAAGTTAAAAGTACTGCTGATGTTATCTTCACAACATCTCATTACTCCTTCATTCATCTGACTCTACCACCATCCTGGTACAGGTTCTCATCATCACATGCCTGGCCCATTGCAATAGTCTGCTAGCTGGCTTCCCTGCCACCAGGCTCTCTCAGCCTACTCCAGTCCATTCTCCAGTCAGCTGCCAAAGTGATCTTTCTAAAGCCTATGTCTAACCAGGTTGCCCTTCCTCCTCACTATTCAATAAATTCACCTCCAGGATCAAATATGAAATTCTCTGTGTGGTGCTCAAAGGTGTTTGTAATCTAACCTCCTCCTACCTTTCTAGTCCTCTTACACTTTAGTATATATTTTGAAATCCACTGACACTAGCCTCCCTGCTATTTCTCAAACAAGACACTATATCCCTCAAGTGACATTTTCTCTGGCAGTACCTCCATGATGTCTGGAATGCTCTCCCTCTTGATCTCCATCTTGTCATCCCTAGTTTTCTTCAAGGCTCAGTTAAAATTCTACCTTAAAATTCCTCGTTCCCCTTAATTCTAGTGCCCCCTCTTAGTTAATTATTTCTAATGAATCCTTCATATAGCATGAACATGGTTGTTTACATGTTGTTTCCCCCAGTAGACTGTGAGCTCCCTAAGATCGGGACAGGATTTTATCTTTCTTCACATCTCTAGCAATTAAAACAATGCCTGGCACATAACAGGCACTTAATGTTTATTGACTACCACTGTATGTTTGGACCAGCTGCCCCAACACCTAGAATGTTTACTCCCTTCACCTCTGTCTTTTAGAATCCTTGGCTTCCTTTCAAGATCCTCTACAGGGGAACTTTCTAGTCCTCATCTCCCAAATACTGGAGCAGTCCTCTCTTGGGTTTGCTTCTCTTACTCTGCACATAACTTGTATGTACCTATTTATATACATGTTGTCTTTATCTGTCATTAAAATGTAAAATGTTAATACTAAAGCAATTCACTAATCAATCAGCCAACAAGCACTAATTCAGCATCTACTACATGCTAGGGAATAAGAGATACAAATACAAAAGCAGGATATTCATTAACTTGTTATCCTTTGAGCACTAAATTCCTAAGGAAAGAAAAAACTCAAATTGAGGGATAATTTTCAATTCAATCCCATAACAATGAAGATGATAATAATAATGGCATCTGACATTTATTTAGTGTCTTGAGATGTATAAGATACTTATTGTGTGACCCTGGGAAAGTCACTTAAACCTCTGCTTCCCTTAATCTAATAGAGAAGAAAATGACAAACCCCGACAGTATCTTTGACAAGAAAACCCCACAGACAGCACTGGCAGGCTATGGTGCATGGGGTAATGAAGAGTTTATAACACAACTAAATTACTGAACAAGAGACTGAACAATAATGAACAACAAAAATATTTCAAAATTCTACAAAGACATCTTATTTTTAAGCCCTACAAAAATCCGACAAAGCAAGTACTGCAATTATTATCATCACTGTTTAATATATGAAGAAACTGGGGCTCAAAGGTTTAAGCAAATAGACAATCATCAACGAGTGTCAAAGGCAAGAACTTGAATCCAGATATTTATTCCTCCAGGTTCACACTCTTGACAAGTATGCTATACCACCTAACTCTCCTATAAACTCAACATATTTTTATTAACAATGAGGAACTTCAATTATTTGGACTACTTGTAGAACTGCTGGCAAGAAGTAGAAAGGCTAATAATAGGATTTCCATTGATGATAATTTTATCCTTCAAAAGACGGAGGAAATAAAGAGGGGAACTTCTATCTAGGATCTAAATTTCACAAATAAAAGAGACTTGGTTGATCAGATGGAAAAATAGGAAGCTTTGGAGAAATGGAATACTAAATCTTAGAAATGATGACACAGAAGAAAAAAGCCAAGAATAGAACAATAAGCATCAGAAGAGGAGGGAGGATCACTTTCAGCTCTCAAGGGAAGCTCTCAAGACAAATTCAAAAGACAGAAAGAAAAATAATTCCAATGAAAAATTGGGAATCATCTAAAAAAAGGCTGTGTGGTTACAAAAGGAAGTCAATGACTTAACGTCTCTTAAAAGATACATTAAAAAATAAAAACAATGTCAAGTTTAAAAAGATCAATACAAAAGCATTACAAAAACCATAAAGAATGTCAGAACAGCTCACATTCCAAATGAGCCAAGACTGACAAGGAACAACAAAGGGAGGAATAAAATTTTTGTTGTTCTAGTTGTTATAAAATCTATACCAGAGAAAGGAGATGGATTAAAGAAGGAATACAAAACAAGTCAGGTTGGATGAGGAGAATGAGCCTCAGTACACTTAAGTAACCTACACACAGTTCCACAGTTTAGGGTCAGAAGGCAAGATTTTAACCCAAGTCAAAGGCCATGCTGACTCTTCAGTGAGAATAAAGGAATTCCATTTTGCCGGGCAAATATGTACTTATTACTGCTTTTCTTTCACATTTAGCAGTTTGCTTCTAATGACTAGAAATCACCCCCCCCCCAAAAAAAAATTTTTTTTTTTTTACCTATCTTTTCAATCTTATTTCAAATGACTTTCCCCTATAGTCTTCCCCTAGTCTCTGTGCTATTGTTTAAGCAGGCCTCCATGCCCGAAATACACTTATTCTTCATCTATCCCCAGAACTTGGCATGGAACCTGGCATTTTAATAAAAGCATAATAAATGCTTGCTGATTAATGATCTATGCTTGTTGAAATTCTTCTCTTCCCAGAAAACAGAATGTAGGAGCTCCTTTCTTCCAATTAAGTCTTTCTGAAAATACTAGCTATTTGAAGTTACTGTCTGGTTTTGCCATCAAGAATGTGATTAAACTACTCTTTTTCATCCTCAACTTTAGTGAGTATTTTTTCAACAAAACAGGCTTAACAAAACTGCAAAGTCCATCTAACCCTCAAGCACTGATATTTTAGGCCCAAATTGAAAATGTACCTGAGACCCGAGACATCCTTGTGGAAAAGTAGCACTGCTCTAAATCCTCAAAATGAGCAGTGAGGCGTTTCCGTCGTGATGCTAATGTGCTGTTGTACCACGGTTGCTTCTTTGTCTGAATAGGGATAACAAAGGACAGATTTATTTAGAATACAAAGCAAACTACATAAACCAGTATTCACCTATGCTACTATTAGTAGTAAGTTCATACTTATGCTTGGATTTTAAAACTAACTATTAAAATAACTACTTCAGATTTATTAGTGGCTTTTATACTACACTGACCAAGTATGATACTTTATCCATTAAAAATGTAAAATCCTCTGTAAGTATATAAGCTCTTTGAAAGTAACGATTGTTTCACTCTTTGAATTTGTACTGCTAGTGTCTAGCGTGTGTGAAAATAGCAGCGCGACTGAATACTTTAAATTTTTAATCTGTGTGTGAAAGACAGACTAGGAATAATAATTTAAGGTAATGAAATTTCCATCTATGATTCAAAATCTATAGAAAGAATATCTGAAGTCTGCATTACTCAAAGTAAAATGCAAGAAAGAATCAGCAAACTTTCACAATAAAACTCTCAAGGCTGAGAGTTGGGATTCAGTGTTTGATTTGGTGGACTGCAAAGAGGATCCAGGACTTCAGGTAAGCACATTAACACACATGTACGTGCTTCAACAACACACAGATCACTTAAAACTTTAAAAAATAATTAATTCCAGGTGGCATTACAGCATAGAAAGGAAGTTGGCCTCAGTAACAGGAAGACCAGAGTTCAAAGTTCGTCTCTGACGCATATTAGCTGTGTGACCCTGAATAAATCTTCTAGGCTACACTCCAGGACTATAAAAAATGAATTCGCAGAACTTGATTCTTAATTAAAGCTTCCTACATAATAAAATCACAAGTCCAGACCCTATCTTTATTAGAAGAACTACCTCAAATAGTTTAACAATCATTATAGGAACATTATTAATTAACTGAAATGGCATATACCTAAAAATAAAAGGATAAGGCACATGAATTCTGCTAAAAGCAATGGTACCAATCATGGCATTTCTGGTCTATACTGAACGATATAGTTTTAAAATGACATGACAAAAATGAGGTGGTTTGTTTTTTAATGAAAATTTGCTACCCCAGTTTATTATTTTTGTTCCAAAGCGGCCACACTTCGTTTACCTACAGAATTGGGACACAAATAAAATCACTGTGGGATATAAGGAATGTTGGTGGGATATTCCACAAATAATACATTCAATTAATCCTACATTATATACAGTGATAGGGAATAATATAGATAGAATAAAAAAACAGTAATTAATCATAAATACTTTTGCTTTGCTTTGCTTTTGCTTATGATTTTACGTGACAAATTTACTTTCCAAATCACATTTTACTCAAGCTACTGGTATTCACTTGCATTCTGTTGTGTCCAAATAACTTCCACAGTGATCGCTTGCTTTTTAGAAATTGCTAGCTTTTTTTTTGGTCCACACTCATTTGGCACTTCAAAATTGTATTATTAATTAACTTTTCACATGTTTATATATTTTTCCAGCTAAATTGTATAATGATCATATCGGTATGTGTTACTTTGAGGCAAATGGCTCTACAACTCAAGAAAATGCTTGGTGGTAGAGGAAAATACAATCCAATTTCTAATTCAAGTTCAACAAACTTATATTAAGTGCCTACAATATGCAAGGGACACTGCTAAATGCTGTGGATACAAAGACTTGTACTCAAGAAACTTTTATTCCACTGAGGAACAAATCCAGTCAAGTCAACTAGTATATTAAGAGTATACTACATCCCTGGCATTGTATTAAGCTCTGCTAAGGTGCTCAAAGTCTCCTGTAGAAGACAACATAGAAATGATTCTATATAAGACAATGGAGGATAGGCTGGAGGTAGCCTAAGATGTATTAAGGAGGTTGGGAAAAAGTTCCATGTAGAAGGTGGGACTTTGGCTGAGATCTGAAGAAAGCTAGGAAAATTAGGTATCAGAGAGAAAGAGACATTGTTCTAGACACAGAGGATGGCCAATGAAAACACTAAGAGAGAAAGGAGATGGAATGCCATAGTCAAAGAACAATAAAAAGGTCAATAGCACAGGATCAAAGAGTATATAGAAGGGAATAAGGCATAAGCAGACCAGAAAAGTAGGAAGGGACCAAACACTTTTAAAGTCAAAATAGTACCTTACATTTAATTATGAGGATAATAAGGAACCACTAGTGGGGCTGAATGGAGGCAAGGGGTAGGGCGACCAACATGGGCAGACTTGGGCTTTAGGAAAATCAATTTGATAGTTGAGTGGAGTGCGTTGAGTTGAGATAGGGAGACCAACCAACAGGCTCTCTCAATAGTCTAGGTGGGAAGGGACAAGGGCCTGCACCATGGCGGTGGCAGTGTCAGGAGAAAAGGGTTATAAAAAGTTATCAAAAGGGTTAATAAAAAGTCTTCTGCAATAGACTTTGAGCTCCTTAGCAGAGCTTAATACAATGCCTGGGACACAATATACACTTAAATACACTTATAAAAAGGGTTATTAAAAAGGTAGTAGGCAGGGTTTAGGAGAAAAGAGAATGAGTATAGTTTTCAACATAACAAGTCTAAAACATCTAGGATGCATCTAATTCAAGATGTCAATACAGACTGGTGTTTGGGAGAGAGGTTTGGGCTAGTCAAGTAAATCTGAAAGTCATTCACATAAAGATGAAACCATGAGAGCTAATGAGATCACCAAGTGAAATACACACAACATATACAGACAGAAAATGCGCAGCAAATACAAAGATAAGAAAATACAACAAACATAAAAATAAAACAAAGTAACTTCAAAAGGGAAGAGAACATGAGGATGGGGGAAGGGAAGGAATAGGAGAAAACTCAAGCACCTGGGCTGTGTGCTACAGGCTGGAAAGAATCCGTGAGGGAAAGTAAAGAGGGAATGCATTCCCAAAAGTATGGAGGCAGGAGGTGCAATACCATATATAGGGATGAACTGTCAGGCCAATTCTGAAAAGAACATACAGTACTTAAAAGGAGTTATGGGAATAAAACTGGAAACACAGATAAAAGCTATTCTGTGGTACAATGTAGATGCCCAGCAAAGAATTTTTTTTAAATCCTAGAAGAAACTGATAGCTATGGTGGAGTAGGAGGGGAGTAATGGAAGCTGCAAACAGAAAGTCTGACTTCTCTGATATAAAATAATGAGAGGAGTAAGGAATGTCTGGAAGCAGGAAGATCAGTTACAGGAGCTTTGGCAACAGGCAATGAAGTGCTGGACAACGAAGGAAACTGTGAGTACGAAGGGATGAGTGAAGCAGATAATAAACCTTGACAACTGGTGAGAATGGGTAAAGAAGATGGAAAACTAAGGATGCCTCCAAAGTTGCAAGCTTGAGTGAATGATACTCTCAAAAGAAATAGGAAGCTTGGAAGATGGTTAGATTAGGGGAGAGAATCAGCTCTATTTTGGACATCCTGACCTTATGATGCCTGAGAAGCACCAAGAAAGATGCTGAATGAGCAATCTAAGTGGCTTCTCCCTTGAAAGCATCCCAAGAAGGTTAGGTCTTCACAATGCAAGCACTTAAGATAATGAACATAAAATTACACATTAGTTAAAATCCTATTAAGGACATGTCCTTAATTATGTCCTTGTTATCTCTTACCATTTTTAATCAACTTTATCTTTTAAACTTACTACTAAAGAAATATAACAATGTATCAACTACATGCTAGATTTACAACTGCTAAATATTTTAAAAGAACTCCAATATATTTCTACCTCAGACATCTGTGTGCATACACTCTTCATACCTTGAAGCAAAAAGCACAAATGAAAAGGTATACAGTGCTATAAAATTAACCATAAGATAAAATGATCACAGAACAAGTCACTAATAAGAAGGCAATTTTGTGCATGATTTTTAAAAAAAGAAACTTTCAGAAATCTCATGACAACAAAAACAGGTTCTCAACATAACTAAATTGAAAACAGAGATGAAACACAATGAAGAATATTCCATTACATATTCTGTCTGAGCAATTTGCCAAGAATATAAAAGCAATGAAATCATTTAAAGATGAATGCTTCCAATTGTTGGTACGAGAAGAAAAAATAGAAATAATGATATCATAACAACATCCTTTATTCTCAAGTCCAATAATTAATGTGTCAAATCTTACATTAGGATGAAAAGTTAATTATACAGCTGACATTTGTAGAGTGTTCAAGATATGAATGAATCCTACACCAAATTTATTTTCTAAGTAAAACTGGAATGAAAGGTTAATAAATTTACTTTAAGTTGTACCCTTTAAAAATTCCAGAGCTCCTTACAATAAACCAACAGTTAGGAACATGTGACTTTTAAAAATTACCTGGTAAGGATTTAAAGTAAAGAATTTTAAAGAGTTATGAAGACACAA
Organism: Pseudocheirus occidentalis; assembly: GCA_028646575.1. Classification (NCBI taxonomy): domain Eukaryota; kingdom Metazoa; phylum Chordata; class Mammalia; order Diprotodontia; family Pseudocheiridae; genus Pseudocheirus; species Pseudocheirus occidentalis. Next base: position 56,494,063 of record CM053593.1, read on the forward strand.
ACAGAACAACCTAAAAATTTCCCAAAAGATCTCTGCTGAGTGTGGAAAGGAGGTAGAAAGAAAAAAAAAACCCTAACTTTAAAATACACACACACACATAAGGAGATGAATAAAGAAAGTGTAAATATAAAATAAAAATCTTAAATCATCCAGTTAAGGAATAAACACAAGGTTTTTTTTTTTCCTTTTCTTTTCAGTGTAACATAAGGATAATGAAAAACAGGGAGCAAATATTGGAAAGTACAAAGAAAATCAACTAAAAATTCAGTGCAAGTCAACATTATAAACTCAAATGGCTATCATGCTTAGTTTATTTTTAAATGTCTTAAATCTTATTTTTAAAAAAAAACTGAAAATTACAAACGATCTGATTAATGAATCCAATATGTAAATCAAATAATGTCAGACAAACATCACAAACAACATAAGTTTACTGGCTAAGGTTACTGGGTACAAGCTAAATTAGTTTCAAAAAGACTCAGAATTCACAATAAATATGAAAGCAATATGTCCTGTATAAACAGATGGAATACTGGTGCACTGATTGGTATGCCTAATTAGCAAAATTTTTGATTTTGTCTGTTTAATGTCAGGAAATTTGAAACACCTCCACAAAAAATGTCTACTGAATAATCAACATTCATCTATGAATTTATCACAGGAAAGAAGGATACATTTACAAACTGTCAGGAAAAAAAAGATTATTGATATCAAAGCATGATAGTAGAGCCTACACTTGAGGAGAGAGCTCAGGCATTCCATCTCTTCTTTCCCCACCCATGTGCATCTTTTCAACGTCTCTGGCATGATCCCACACCAGACACCTTCTTCCCCCTCAACCCAATGCTTCTTCTGAGTTTCCTTTTATGTGGTGGCCTCCTTGTGAAAATGAAAACTCTTCTAGGACAGGGGCTAAATTTTTTTTCGGTTGATATTTATCTTCCCAGCACTTAATACAGTGCTAGGAACATAGCAAATGATTAATCAGTTTAAGGCCTGACTGAAATATGGAAATGTAGTTCTGGATGACAATACTGTAAAAGGAAACTAAGACCTACCCAGCCCTACTCTATTTAGGTTACCTATTCCAAAATTTTATTAGGATACTACTTACTAAAGTCCTTGGTCTAACCTGAATGAGAAACTTTTATCAGTCTTTCCCTAAATATCAATACTAAAATAGTTACATATACATAAATCTTTTAACATTACTCTCACCTAAATAAGGTCTAAGTCTCTAAAAAGAGAAGCAGCGTGATCAGGCCAGCAAAGCAGTTCAGTTCTCTGACATGGTGCTAGCAGACTCTCCAGGTTTCACAGGCATACAACAACGAGGTCAACACAATGGCTCTGTAGACCTGCAGTTTGGTAGGCAGTGTAATATCTCTTCTCTCCCACACATTCCTTCACAGCTTCCCAAATACTGAACTAGCTCTAGCAATGCATGCATCAACCTCATTATCAATATGTACATCCTGTGAAAGTACACTGCTATGGTAAGTAAATTTATCCACAGTATTCAAAACTCCATTTGCTATAACCAATGGTTCCAATTACAGATGGTGTGGTGCTGGCTGGTGGAGCACCTGTGTTTTCCCGGTGTTGTTAGGCCAAAATTAGCAAAAGTGATGAAGATCAGAACCATATCTCAGCTTCAGAGGCTGCACTGAGTGCACAACCATCTGCAAACAAAAAATCCATGCACCAACTCTCCCTCCACTTTAGTCTTGGTTTGTAGCCTTTTAAATTAAAAGGTAAATAATTTACCATCTCTGTGGTAGCTGACAATGCTGTGTTCATTCTCGCTGAAGACATCTGACAATACTGCTGAAAACATCATGCTAAAATGCATGGGAGCAAGCACATGGCTTTGTTTCACTCCACTGGTGATACCAAGAGGACCATCCATTATCCTGAAACTGGGCAAGCATGCTGTGAGGAAACTGATGTACTTCTGATAAACTGATAAACTTCTCTAGGCAACCAAATTTTCCACAAGCCCTTAACAACTGAGAGTATCAGAGGCCTTGGTCAGTTCAATGAAGTTTATATACAGACCTATGTTCTACTCCTGGCATTTCTCCAGGAGCTGTAAGGCAACAAACACCATATCAACCATTCCTCAGTCTTTTCTGAAGTCACACTTGTTCTCAGGTAGATGATCATCCTCCAAGTGAAGGATCAGTCTATTAAGGAGGCCTCTGGCATGAATCATGCCAGCAATGATTAAGAGAGACACCCTACTATGATTGTCAGAGGTCAATCTATTTCCTTGACCTTTACACAGATGGACAATGGAGGCACCCTTGAATTACTGGGGGATAATCTCTTCTTACCATGTAATCTGGAAAATTTCTACTAGCTTTTGTATCAGCAATGGACCCATCTCCTTGTAAATCTCAGTTGGAATAGAATCAGTCAGGTGCTCTGCCATGGAAGAGGAACCTAATAGCATTTAAAAACCTCTTCTTCAGTAGGAAATTTCACTAGAGAGGGATTGACTTCAACCTGAAATGCATAGTAAATGGCTTCTGCATTGATTGATGATGGTCTGCTAAGGACACCATGCAGGAGTGAGAGCACCGTGGAATGACCTAGCACAGACTTATTCTGACCTGCTTGCCCAACACAAGCTTTACAGATACCTAGGCTCCTCAAGAGTCTACCCCCATACGATGAACTTTCAATAAGCTTTATTTTTCTTTGGTTGAGGGGGAAAAAAAAAAAAGAACACCATCCAGGGCAGCTGAGTGGTGCAGTGAACAGAGCACTGGCCCTGGAGTCAGGAGGACCCGAGTTCAAATCCAACCTCAGACACTTAACACTTACTAGCTGCGTGACCTTAGGCAAGTCATTAACCCCAAATGCCCTGCCTTCTCCCTCCAAAAAGCAAAAAAAAAAAAAAAAAAGAACACCATGGAAGTGTTCAGCCCATCCCTTCAGGGTCATATCCTTATCATTAATCAATGTGGCTCCATCAGCAAAGAGTAGCTTAGATGTATCTCTGGCTCATAAACAGCCTTCAGAGCATCAAAGCACTTTGGAGTGTTACTGTTAGCATAAAACTGAATTTCATCTGGCCTCTTACTGAATCCTGAATCTATCTAAACTTCACTTTACTTTTGATGGAATTAAATGTTGCCGCCTTCATACAGATGGATGAACTGTCCTTCCAGTAAACCCTGTGGAGTTCTCATTTTTCACTTAGCAGCTTTTGAATTTTCCCATCATTTTCATCAAACCAGTTTTGCTGTTTAGGAATGTTCTAACCCAGATGAGCAAATGCAGCATTTTACACCAAATCTCCAAAAGCCCACTCCTTTTCTGTTCCACAGTGGCCAACCATGTATTGATTCAACTTTCCCTCCAAGGCAGTTATGAATTGTTTGCACTCAGAGAAGTGCTCTAAGCTGTTGACATTAAATCTTTTGCTCATTATCTTGCCCTTGTGACCATCAGTTTTGTTGCATGTGAATATTTAGCTTGGAGAGGACATGCCTATGACCAGACTAACATTCTGTATTATGTGCTGCCTTCATCACTCTCGCATCCTGTCTCTTCTCCTTACAATGGCACAGTCTATTAAACGCCAACATTTACTGTGAGGGTAAATCTGTGAAATTTCATTGCATTTACATAAATGGAAGACAGGGTGATGAGAAGGTCATAAGATGTATGAGTCTTTAGTAGTTGAGTGACCATTGCTCAACCTGGTTTAGCCTGCCTGCTGAAATGGTTTACTAGACACTGAACACTGCACATGCTACAGCTCCTTGGAGCCAAGGGTTAGAGTTAGGTGGATACACCAAGGTAGAAAGCAGCCCTTAAACCAGGAGTACTAGTATCTGCTGAACACACCCTATACCCTGCAGAGGACGAAGGAGAGATAGTAAGGGGAAAACCCTTCTCGCTGTTTACTTCCCCAGGATACACAGATGCCCTCTACAGAGTACCTGATATATCCACTGGATGATCTGGGGACCTTGGGATCGGTATGCTGTGGTCAAGGGGAAGGAGAATTTTCCCAGTGGTGTTGGGGCACACCAATTTCTGTGCGTACTCAGGAGTGAGCTTAGTTCAGAAATAGAGGAGTAGAAGAAGGAAGAAATTAGGAAGGGAGTAGAAAGGGGTGAGAAAATGCTAGATGTATAAGAATAAGGTGTGGTTGTATAGGAAACAACTCTCTCAGTGCTATTAGTTTCTACCATGACTCAGGGTCAAACCTTGTCCTCCCAGAAGGGTTCAAGTTCAACTGTGGAGATAACTATTGGTTGGGGGGGGGGGGGGAGAAATCACAAATAAGAGCTATTTTTACCTCCATTTTGTCTACATTCATTCCCACAATTTCTATTTCCTGAATTGATACTATAACCAGCATTCCTTAAACAATATGGAATAACAGTTTAGACATGTGACATTCTTGATTTACCACTGACCTTTTTTTGTAAAAGTTTCAGTGTTTTTGTATAAAAAAAAATAATGTTAACTCTTGGTTTTATATAAATACTTTTGATCATTCCTTGAGAGAAGGGGTTTTTTTCATTCTTTATATTTGTGTCCCTACTGCCTAACATGGTAACTGGCATATAGTAGGTATATAACATATTTCTCAATTTATATTAAGAGTTCTGTTAGTATTTTTAACATAAATGTCATATTGTGTCCAAAGGTTTTCTGCAATGATTGATAATAATGTAAGTGAGCAAAACTCAGGCCACCTGAGGACTTCCTTGGTTTTCATAGTTATTAGGAATATCTACCTCTTAAAATTTATATATTAAGATGTATAAAGAATGTACTTATTTAGGATCAAAGATTTCCAGCTGGAAGGGTCTTCAGAGGCCACTTATTGAAATTCCATCTATTTACAGAGAGTGAAATTAAGGCCCAGGAGATAAAATAATTTACCCACAATTATCTATCTATAATTTTCATGAAGGATTTGAACATAGGTTCACTAATTTGAGAGTGAGTCTTCTCTCTACTATACCATTTTCTTTCTTATGTGGGTCTATGTGTATTTCTCCTAGCAGAATATAAGTTTTTTAGGGAATGGGGTTGGGAGAGGGGTGTTTTTACAAACAATGTTAACTTAAGTTTATTGAGTGTGTTTTTCATTATAAATAATGTTTATTTTATTTTTTTCTGTTTTCCCTACCACAGAAAAGAATCTTCAGACAGGAAAAAGGAAAGGTTAAAAAAATCTAAGGGAAATAAACGGGAAAAAAGTAAGAAGGAGAGAGACAAAGCAGTGACCCATAGCAAATTACAGTACAACTCGTGAAAATACAGTAATCATCAAAATGATTTAGTGGGGAATCTAGGTGGCACAGTGGACAGAGCATAGGCCCTGGTATGAGGAGGACCTGCCTTCAAATTAGGCCTTACAAGCTGTGTGACCCTGGGTAAGTCACTTAACCCCAATTGCCCCCAACAAACACGCACACACACGCACACACAACTCAATCAGGTACACAACAGGAAAAAAAAAAGTAAGCTAGTTTTATAGATTTAAAGATTCCAACAACTGGATAAGCACTCACTATTGAACAAAAATTGCTAGGAAAGCAATCTGGTAAAAATTAGGTTTAGATGAACACCACAAACCATATACCAAGCTATGCATTAAATGGATACAGATCTCAGATATTCTTTTAAAAATCACCATCGTAAAGTAAATTACATAAAAGGTAAAAGGTAAGTTTAATTATCAAGGTATTATCAAAATATTTGCCAGAACTCTGCCAAAAGCGGAATATACAATAATTCCTTAACTTGTCTTACAGATAGTTTCCTAATCCATTAATGAAGAAAGAAAAAAGGCAAAGGGGAAATTCTCCTTTGAATCTAATTCACTGCAACAGAAAGGAACTAGATGCTGGAATGGAAATGATGGAAAATGATATAACTGTTTCTTCACCAACAAATGTGACAGAGGGAAAAAAAACCGCATAGTCTGACATGCATGTTAGCTTTCAGGAAAGCAGATTCCAAAAGATTTCTAGGAAAGAGAGACAGGATCCTCTGGATTAAACTATTAAAAGGCATCAGCTCAGAAGAGATAAGAAGCTCTCAAGAATCAAACTGTGAAAACACAAAAGTATATTGTTCTAATGAAGAAAAATAAGAATTTTCTAAAGATGGAGATGTACATAGAACTCACCAACCAACTTAAGATTTTAAAAAAATACAGAAGACAGAAAAGTCTGGTAACAGGACAAATGAAGTATGACACCATATTGTAGGAATAATATGAAGACTGCAAATGCTCAGAATGTGCTGAAGCTAATGAGGAAGGCCAAGGACCACAAAAAGGTAGGAGATTCTTAAGCTACAACAGAGGAGGGATAAGAGGGGCCACTTCCTGTGGACAGTATGATGATTACTTTTAAAAGAGCAACTACACTATGCTTCTTTTGCTTCAGTTTTCCTCCCTAATGGGAATGATCTTTGAATTAGAAAAGACTAAGTTAGACCTCCTGGTTAAACTTGATTGTCTCAAGTTACCTGGCTTGGGTGAACTGTATATCTCAGAGAAACTGGCAAATTTGGCTAATAAGTCACTGTCAAACTGATGGATGAAATATCATGATGAACAGGAGAGTTACCACAAACCTGGAGATATATAAGTTCAACAAAAAGGATATATTGACACAAGAAATTCACTGTTGATTTGAAAGGTTACTATTGGAATATTACAGAAATTTATTCTTACCTGCATGAACCTGAACATTTTTCTCAATTACTTGCCTAAAACAATAGATAGCAGGTTTTCAAATGTGCAGGTGACATAAAGTTTTATCTATTTTTTTTAAATTCTTTAATTTAGTTTTTTATTTGTTTTCTTGTTTACATTATTCATTTTCATTACATTTTTTGAATTACACATTTTCTCCCCTTCTTGCTCCTGCCCCAACCTCATAACAGCAATCCCACTGTAAAGCCCCTCCCCTGCTCT
>CM053593.1:56501520-56519214 GCA_028646575.1 Pseudocheirus occidentalis
TTGTACAATGTGAAAGTGTTTGCAGATCCCATACATGATTGTACGCCACCATGGGGAGGAGGGGCAGGGGAGAAAATCTGAAACTCAAGTGATTCTGTAAATGAATCTTGTAAACTAAAAGTAAATAAACAAGTCAATAAATTATTTAAAAAGTTAATAGAAGATAACACATAAAAAGGAGCATGATGGAGTTGGGAGTGGGGGGTGGGGGTTAGGTGGTGTTAAGGATATAATGAAATCCTAGAGTACAGTTGGGTGGAAGATGATGAGATGCCTGTCCTGGATACCCTCCTTAAATAGAAGATCTGGGAAGATCTCTCAAATGTTCACTGTACCCTCTTTAGTCCAAGAGAGGGAGGGGCCTCAGGGGGCAGAAGGTACTGAGTCAGTCAGGCAATTTTATTTTTAAGGATAAATTATTATTTTTCAGGATGATGAGTTTCTGGAGGCCATGACTAAGTCCAGGAGTACAACTGGATGGAAAATGACTGGCTATATAACTCTGAGCAAATAGTACCTGAACCTCAGTTTCCTCAAAGCAATTAAAACATAGGAGATGATGATCTACATTAGCAGAGGAGAATACCTTAAGGCAGGAGTGCAGCCCTCTAGGTCCTCAAGTGAGGCCCTTGGCCTGAATCCAAACTTCACAGAACAAATCCCCTTAATAAAAGGATGTCTTCCATAAAACTTGGACTCAATCAAAAGGCCACATCAAGGACCTAGAAGGCCACATGCAGCCTCAAGGCTAAAGATTCCTCCAACTTTGCCCTAAAGCAATCAAATCAAAAAGGTCTCAATTTTTTGGAAGCTTTTTTTTTAAGTCAGTATTTTGAAGAAATCAGAAAAAAACAAACAGAAAAGCTTTTTTATTAATTTTCAACTAAGTAGTATTAAGTCTAGTATCCTTTCTACTTCATTGTCCTAACCACTTGGAGATGAATTATTTGGGCATGAAACAAAGAAAAATATCAAATGACCCACATTTCTCCACTTCTGCAATAACCATGGTAAACTGGTGGGAAAGAGGGCAGAGAATACTCTGCTCACAAAGATTCTGGACTATCTTTAAATCCTAACTTCACTGTTGGCACTAAAACTGAGATGATGTATAGCGAACAAGTAGACACAATCAGGTACATACTATATTGTGTCATATTAATCTTGGCATTTTCTCTGTCAATGAAACCAGAATCTAAAAGGAAGCTGCATTTTAAAGTATAGATAGCTCCATGTTCTCATAGAATAAAAGAAGACAGTCTATGTCCATATCTGAAGTCATATTACAGCAAGAGAAGAGTTATAAAGAAGCAAGAAGAATAGCAATTGAAGCATTCAGAAATTAACAGGAGACAAAATCCAAGAAAAAAAATAGAGTAGTCCTTCACAATCTTGCCTTAACCTTTCACTCAAGCTTCATGGAACATAAAACAATTCCTGTACTCTGCAATGTAACCAAACTGGATTTTTCTCTTTCTGGTCCTCATTTATAACATTCCACCTCCCATCTCTGAGCCTTGTCACACTGGCTATAACCCATGCCTGGAATGCCCTCCCTCATTACCTCTGCCTTTTACAATGTCTCTGCAAGATACAGCTCAATCACCTTGTAGCAAGCATGAATCCTTTGCTCTTCATCAGCATCTTCACCTTCAACATGAAGCCTTCCCTGATCCCCTGAAATGCTAGTACCCTTCTTCCCAAATGACATTCTATTTAGTTATTTCCTATTTATCTTAACCTTTATTCTATATATAGTTATAAACTAAATATAGTACAGTGGACAGAGCTAGCCTTGTAAACCAGGAAGACCTAGGTTCCAACCCTACACCTGACACACATTCCCAGTATGATCCTAAATAAGTTACTTAAGTAGTTGTCTAAGAAAACAAAATTAAGAGGAGATAAAGAAAACTGCACTAAGAGAGAAAAGGGATGGAATAAACTGCCTTAATTAAAAGAAGTGAGAAAGAGCTGTGACAGGAGAGGGAACAATGGGGGACGGGGGGAGTGCTCTCATTAGAACCAGCTCAAAGACATAAACACTCAGTTGGATATAGAAATCTATCTTACCTTTAAGAAAGTAAAAAAGGTTGGAGATAATAGAAGGGTTGAGAAGGAGGCAATTAATAAAACAGAGGATAGACTAGAAGAGACATTGACCAGAAGTAAAACACTTATAAGGAGGGACAGAATGAAAGGTTAAGATAGAGAAAGGATAAACAAGGGGAAAACAGGATGGAGGGAAATAGCCAGGTATCATAACTATAAATGTGAATGGGTTGAACTCATCCATAAAATGGAAGCAGATAGCAGAATGGATTAAAAACCAGAATCCTACAATATGTGATTTACAAGAAACGCATCAAAAGCATAAGCATAGAGATATACACAGAGTAAAGATAGGGGGCTAGAATAGAATCTACTATGCTACAGCTAAATTTTTTTAAAAAGCATAAGTAGAAATCATGATCTTGGACAAAACAAAAGGAAAAAAAATAGATTGAATTAAAAGAGATAAGGAAGGAAACTCTATCTTGCCAAAAGCTATTATATACAATGTACTAATAGCAATACTAAGTATATAAGCACTAATATGAGAAACCAAGATACTATTAAACAGTTACAAAGAAATGAAAAAATTGAAGGCAATGTGAAATACCTCCTTGAAAAAAAACCACTGACCTCGAAAATAGATCCAGGAGAGACAACTTAAAAATTATTAGACTGCCTGAAAGCCATGATCAAAAAAAAGAACCCAGGAAGCATCCTTCAAGAAATTCTCAAGGAAAGCTGCCCTGATATTTTAGAACCAGAGGGCAAAATATTGAAAGAGGGCAAAATTGAAGGAATTCACCCATCACCTTTTGAAAAAGATCCCAAAAAGAAAACTCCTAGGAATGTTACATATAGCCAGGTTCCAGCGTTTCTAGATCAAGGAGAAAAATATTACAAGGTGCCAAGAAGAAACAATCTGAATACTGTGAAAACACAATCAGGATAACACAGGATCTAGCAGCTTCTATATTAAGGGAACAAAGGGCCTGGAATATGATATTCCGGAGATCGAGGCAGCTAGGACTAAAACCAAGAATCACCTACCCAGCAAAAGTGAGTAAAATGTTTCAGGAGAAAATATGGTCATTCAATGACGTGGAGGACTTTCAAGTATTCTTGAGAAAAAAAACCATAACTGAATAAAAAATCTGACATTCAAACACAAGAAGCATGAGAAGGTAAACATGGAAAAGAAACCATGAAGAACTTATTAAAATTGAACTATTTTACATGTCAACATGGAAAAATGAGAACTGTAAGTTATGAAACTTTTCTCAGTATGAGGATAGGTGAAGGGAATATAAATGTATTTATATATGTATACATAAATATGTCTATATAGGAGGGTATTTATGCATATGAATACATATGGTAGCATATATATATGTGTGTACATAGAGGTCACAGGATCAACTGCACAGGAAGGGATATTTTAAAAGGTGAAATTAAAAGGTAGGAGAAGAATAGAATGAGGAGACAGGGTGAGAAGAATGGGGTTAATCATGTTATAAAGAAGAAGCAAGGGATAACTGTTGTAATGGAGGGAAAGAACAGGAAGGCAAAAAGGGAATGGGTAGACATTATTCTCATTGAATTTGGCTTAGGGAGGGAATGACATACTCTCTAAACTGGGTATCTTGCGGATGAGAGGGGGGAGAATGGAGGGGAAGACAAGTTGGAGGAAGGGTTGTTAGACACACATACTTCTGTAAACGGACAGGGACAAAGTAAGGAACAGAACAAGGAAAGGGCGGGATAGGAAGGAGGGAAATAAAGTCAGTGTTACACAACATGTCCATTGTGGAGATGTACATATGTACAGCCTATATTGAACTGCTTGTCTTTCCAGTGGGGATGGGTGAAAAGGGAGAAAGGGGAAAAATCTAGAATTTAAAGTTCTAAAATCATATGTTTAATATTTATTTATTTATTAATTAATTATGATTGTTATTGTTATTATTATTATTCACATGCAACTGGGAAATAAGATATACAGGCACTGGGATAGGGAGACCCATCTTGTTCTACCAGAAAGTCAGAGGGGTGATGGGGAAGGATACAGGAGAGAGCAGATTGGGAGAGGCGGTATAAAGTGGGATTGCTGTTTTGTGGGGCAGATATGGGAAAGATGGAGAGAAAAATTTTTAACTCAAAATTTTGTGGAAATCAATGATGTAAACTAAAAACAAACGAAAGTTTATTAGGGAAAAAAACATGTCTGAATCTACAATTCCATTGTATTTGGTAATATCAATAAGCAAAGTTTTCAAAAAGAGAAGGAATAATTAAAGGATTAACCACATCAAGTTTGTTCTGCTTCTAACACTATTACAGACCTGAGAAATTGCTAGAATATTACGCAAATTCTATGTGAATTTTAAAAATACTTTTGTAATTAAATAAAAGACAATTATGTATTCTTTAGGGAAAGATTCCTTGTTAATTCAACAACCCAGCAGAACAGTACATACCCTTCAAGTTCAAACCAAATTTCACTTTAGGAAACAAAGGTATTATGAAAATTAAAATCCCAAGTAATTCTAAAAACCCTATTTTTGTCAAACCAGACATAGCCCTATAACAAATAGGAAAAGCCACAGAAAGCTTATCCAGGTTGGATAATGATTCTTCAGACAAATCACCTTTTAATCTTTGAAGACAAATTTAATAAAATAACTGAGATTACTCAAGAATATTTTTCTGAGTTTAATGGCAACCAAAGTTGGATTTTTTGCTGGATTGAATTCTAGTCAATCAGACACATGTACTGAATTCTAGCAATCAGACACGACTATTGAGTTTTAGTCAATCAGATACAGGTAGTAAGTTTTATTCAATCAGATGCCAACCAGAGCTGCAAACGAGGAGAGCCAGTGGTGTGAGAGAAAAAATACAGAGAGAGCCAACACTGAGTGAGCCAGCATTGAGAAGAAGAAAATGAAGAGAGGAGACCTCTGAGAGCAGAGAGAAGATTCCTAAGAGTCAAGAGAAGACCTCTGATGACAGAGACTTACTGAAGGAGCTTCTGAGCTGTAAAAGCAAATAGAGCTGTAGGGCAGAAACCTGTCCACAGGAAGGAGGATTGGCTTAAGCTCCTTTTAAGAGCTGTTAAAGTGAACTGAGCTGTTATCACGGAGCCTCTGGACTTTGGAGATGAACTGAGATGGTGGTGTTGGTAATGTGTGTTGTAGTTCTGTTGAGCTTTGCTTTCCTAGAGGCAGAAGCTGAGGGTAGGAACCCCTGGTGCCTGCTGTCCAGCAGGAGCAGGAAGATCCTAAAGTGGAGTAGTTCCCATGAGCTGAGACCTGGAGCAGGAATGGAGAGTTGCCTACATGTAAATACAGGTGAGAGAGCAGCCAGTCCATGAAGGAAGAGCCATGGGACTTGGAAATTAACCTCAAGTCAAGATGAAAAAGGACTAGGACATTTGGTATTAAAGAGATTGCTCTTACTATAACCTAGAGGTGGATGGTGTGGCATTTTCTGCTACCCCTTAAGGATGTGTTGTACCAAGCCTGGGACCCACCTGATTATATAAAGTACTCTGGGGAATGCTACTGAATGCTATGCACCATACGATACACTGAGCGTTATAACATATATATACATATGTGTGTGTATGTGATCTAGCATATTATATATGGTTATTTTTCAGATTTGGTCCAATAAAAATTCCTTGGCATGTGCTTTCTCTTACAATCTTTTTTCATAATTCTTATTTGTGACTTTCCTGACCCTGTGTGTATATGTGTGTGTGTGTGTGTGTATATTTATACACACACACACACACACACACACACACACACACACTAGATGATATGTTTTCCTTAAGGATGTTACTATAAATGCTATACTTTATTGAACAATGTTTAGTTTGTTGTTGAATAACTAGAGAGTTCATTGTGCTATGCAATTAGACCCTTGAAATTATTCACAGCAGCAGTCCTCAGGTGTGCTGCTGTGACTGGCGTTACACTAAGCTACAAAGATAAAAGAGAAAGCAATATGAGATAATTACATGTCATTTAGAAATAATATTAGAAATAAATATAAGAACACAGGGTCAGGAAAGTCACAAATAAGAATTACAAAAAGAGATTATAAGAGAAAGCACATGCCAAGGAATTTTTATTGGACCAAATCTGAAAAATAACCATCTATAATATGCTAAGATCAAAAGAACAACAAAAGCAGGTTTACATTAAGTTAATAATTTCTTAGTTGAATGTTTATTTGTCAATTTTATTTTGCTTTCTAAAGAGTTATTTATTTGTATCTGAGAAATATATCATTTAATAAGAACCCTAAATAAATTTTGTTAACCTAAAGAAATTAAATTCTATCCAGTATAACTATCCCACTCATTCACAATAAATTAGTTTATTCAAAATGCCTATTTTTCAAGTGTGGTTTTGTCCTTAAAATTGTTTTTTCCATTGTATTAGAACCAAAATAAAATGGGTTTATATCAAACTTTCAGGGAAAGAACCTACTAAAAGTAATTTCAATTTTGCTTTTACAAAGTAAAACTTCTCCAGTTTCAGAGGAAAAAAACCCCAACCTATTTCTTAATTAACTTCTTAAAGAGTATTAATATTATTCTGTAACATTATTAATATTAGTAGTACTGACATTATTCTGGAAAAAGAAGTAGGATGTTTATGCCTAAAAGCTATAAGCAATAAGCATAATTTTCATTTAACAATAAGGTCAAAAAATTAGTTTTCTACCCTGTAGCTCATTCAGTTAACACAGCCATGCACTGCATTGCGTCTGCAGCATATAAACGAAAATCAAGTCCCTTAGAACAGGAAGTCTTGTCGAAAACATTATGATGAGGGCTTGGGAAAGACGAAAGGTTAGAAAATTAGGATTTAGAGTCATCAGAACTAGCCTGAAAACACTAGAAAACATCAACAAATTCAACCAAAAACATACTTATACTTTTATAGTAGGGTAAGTGTAACAGTTTGTGTATGTAATTGTTATTATATTATATTACATTACATTGTATTGTATCATATCATATCATGTCATAATAATATTGTATATTATGAATATATTATATAACAGTTTCATTATATATTATATATAGTATATTGTTATATATTATATATAATATTTTATTATACATTATATATTAACCATATTATATATAATAGTATGTTAGTGTTATTATAATTATTCAACTATATACTAATATAATATATATCATATATAATTGTGTACATGTTAATATAGTAAGACTTTAAATGAAAAAAATCTGCCAATTAAGTAGCATAGATGAAAGACTGAACTTAATCCCCCAATCTCTATAGCATACAGTGATGGATCTGTCTGCTCCATCTAAAAATCAAGATTGTAACGTATCCACTTCCCAACTTGTATGACTCTTGTATATATCCTGTTTTCTTTCTTTCACAAGGGGTCAACCCAATCTGTTGTTATTCAGATGTTTAAGGTGCGTTTAATTCTTCATAACCTCATTTGGGGTTTCCCTGGCAAAGATACTGGAGTGGTTTGTCATCTCCTTCTCCAGCTCATTTTACAAGTGAGGAAACTGAGACAAAAAGAATTAAGTGACTTCCCCAGGGTTACACAGCTAGTAAATAAATGTCTGAGGCCAGATTTAAACTCAGGAAAATGAGTCTTCCTGACTTCAGGCCCAGCACTCTATCAACTGTACCACCTAGCAACACAATATAACTAGTGCTTCTTTCTTTACACTGGGTGAAAACAAAGCAATATACAGGTTATCCATATATTTACTAAATGACCAACTCACAATTTTCTCTATCTAGTTAAAAGTGTCTTATTTAAGGTCTCAAAAGGGATTTCTCCCAACAACTTTATGAGACAGGTATTGCAAATATCACTGTCCTCCTATTGTTGATAAGGAAATTGAAGCTCAAAGACTTAAGCAACATGCCCAAAGTCATATAACTTGTAACTGAAATTGTGTTCCAGTTTTCTCCTAAATTTAAGCTCAGGCCTCTTTCCACTGCATCAAGCTGCCTAAGAAAATGAATGGCATTTCAGGATCATCATACTAGACAGAATTCATAGCTAAACTAAAATTAAGATGTCAAATTGTATGAACAGGAAATCCTAAAACCACACATATAATGAAATGAGTGGCAAATTTAGAAGGCAGACCAAAAAATACCTGTACCTCAGCTATGGGAGTTCCTGCTTACTAGACTGTGAAAAAGGAGAATGAGTTTGTATTTAAAAGCAAAAGGTGACTCACAAAACAACTAGGCCTCTTGGGCATCTTCTAAGCATCCAAATAAGCTTCTGTGGAAGTAAAACATTTAAGTGTACTCCATACCATACTCTACCAAGAAACGTATTCATTAAAATGTTCATAGGCATCTTTTGGCTTAGCATTACTTTTCCTGATAACATATCAGGCATCTGATATAAACAGTTGCTTATGGTCCTTCCACAAATGTCTTTCAGTAAGCCACAACAGCTCTTAACTGATTAGTATTGTCAAAAGATAGTAATTCATTCAATTCATGACAGATTATACCCTCCACATTACATATGCCAAGAATAAAAGTGAAGTCAACAATAAGAAAAGCACAGGTGGCATGTATTTAATGTGTTGCAAATTGAGTTTCTTATTTGCTGCTGCTAATTTGTTAAGTTAAAGAAACCAGTACTACAAAATACTCAGTATTCAAAACTTCCATCCAATTATGCATACACAACATTATAGCAGTCTCTTCACCAATTATTCCGGGCGTGGAAATACAGAACTTTAAGAAAAAGGATGTATTATCTGAATCTAATCTTTAAACCTTACTGAAATGCAATTTTCATAGGGTTTGATACACTGTAGAGTAAGAGTTTCCAAACACTAGTAAATGAGAACTCGAAGCTTTACCTGTGTGATGGAGAGGGAGCTTCAAACTGAGGCACTTTACTATCTTCACTGACAGGGGAATACAAACCACTCATTTCCTGAAAAGAAAAAAAAAGTTACAGATAAAACAGAAATTTGTCAAGAAAATGCAAGAAGATCTCCAAGAATATCAGATGAATCCCGATGTAGATTTGCAGTAAGAAAAGGGGAAGAGTCATGATGTATGGACAGAGAGGGTATCATTTGTATCACTGGAAAAAGTACTCACATCAATAAGATTATAGCCCCATTAAAATATAAATTTCACAACAAAAACAAAAAAAAATTAGATACTTCTTTAAAACATTTTCTGTTTGTCCTTCAATTTTATGCAGTTATTTTTAACTTAACATTAATTCAATGAATATTTATTAAGAGCTTACTTACTATGTGCTAGGTGTTATGAGGGAATATGAAGATACAGACCCCAGAAAGAAGTTCTAGTCTCTTAAGGGAGATAAAGTTTTTGAGTTAATGGAAGCAAGTTATAATTGATGTGAAAGTGTGTGATCAAGAGGTACAAAGAACTGCGGTAACTGACAGGAGAAAATAATTACTTCTGGCTAGAAAGATTAGGGAAAGCTATGTGTGGGGAAGCCAGATTAGGGAAAGCTATGTGTGGGGAAAAAGAGTATTTGAATTTGACCACAAAGGATGGGCAGAAACTGGAAGGTGAACAAGATGGGGGTAACAGAACATTCCAAGTAAGGGAAAAAAGCAAAAGGAACCTAAGCATAAAGTTTGTTGTTGTTTTTAAATAAAATTCTCAGAGCTAAAAAAAAATGTTTCCGTCTTATAGAGCATTAATATTCCTCTGTAACATTATTAGTATCAGCAGTATTCATATTACTTTGCAAAAAGAGAGTAGGATGCACAGTGGCAAGTAACAGATTGGAATAACTAAGCACAAAGGAAACAGAAAAGGTAAAGATAACATAAAAATTATGAATCTGGGCAGCAGGAAGAATGGTGGTACCATTGATTCAAATTGGGAAATACAGAAGCTGGATGAATTTGTAGGAAGATATAATATGTTCAGTTTTAGATATATTAAATTTGTCTCTGGGACATTCAATCTGAGATAGCCAATAGATTATTAATGATATAGGACTTCAGCTCAAGGGCAACTCAAGGGCAAGACTAAATTTGAATATACAGTTCTGCATGGAGAAGATTATTCAGTCTATGGGAGCTCATGAGGTTACCAAAAGAGAATAGAGAGAAGAGGAGACAGCCACCAAAGATCAAGCTTTTGGAAATGCCCAACAGTTAGGGGACATAATATAAAAGAAAGTCATCAAAAGATATGTGAAAAGGAGCAGTCAGACAAGTAAATTAAGAACAAAGCAGTTTCCCAAAACCCAGAGGGAGTGATAAAGTGTCTAACTTAGGTTGAGAAGGATAAGGACTGAGAAAAGACCATTGGATTTAGCCATTAAAGACTGTTCAATTGACTGATAAAATCAAAAATCATATTGCACAAGGTTGGGGAGTAAGAAAAGAGGAAAGAGAACCAGCAAGTATAGATAGCTTTTTGTTGTTGTTTTTCTGTTCATTTGTTTGGGGGGTGGGGGACGGGGGTTGTATTAGTTTGGCAGAACAAGAGAAAAGTGGTATCAGTCAATAGCTTGAGGAGACAGCAGTGACTAGGGAAGGTTATATGAGGATGGCCTACACAAAGACATATCTGAATACAGTAGAAAGGAATCAGTAGATAGGCAGAGGTAGAAAAGTAGCAAGAGAAGGGATGATTGATGCTGCAAAATGCTGGGAAATAAAGAAGATGGGATCAAGATGTTGACTAGGGTAAGGAGATGGTCCACCTCATATCAGAGAAACTAGAAAAAAGAAAAAGACAGTAAGATATAATGTCAAGGAGTTTTGAGATAAAGAAAAAGAAAAGAGGGAGCTCATCTTTTTTTTTTTCCTCATTAAAGATGTATAGCCCTCAAGCTAAGGAGTGGTAGAGAATGGAATTTGTGGAAGTTTGAATAGAGAAGTCTCTTCTATCCTTACAACAGATTCTGTGGGGATAAGATAGGAATTCAATTGAGGATAAATAGAACTGTCTTGCTACAGTGAGGCTCCAGCTGAGGTAAAGTAATAGGGATTTGTAATATACCCTATCAGCACAGTTGTATGACTTCCTTGTATAAGAGGAGGTGGCAGATGTTGAGAGTAAACCAGGGCTAAGGTTTGTAAAGAGGTTAGTAGACACAGATAAAGGGGGATAGGCATTCAAGAGCTGAGGGCAGCATGAGGTTACAATGACTAAGTCAAGACTGGAAAGAGGAAAGTGAAGTTACAAGAAAGGCTAACTAAGAAAGTAGTAAAATGCAGAAGGATGAGACGTCTCAATGAGGGCAAATAGATTTAGGGAGGCTGGGGAACATAAAAAGATGAAATAATAGAAGACTATGGCCAGTTAGAAGAATATCAAAAATTTGCATTAAAGTGGAACATATGCAAATGTAGCAGTGAGATGATCTAGCTAGGATGTAAACATCCCTGAGTGGCTAAAATATTATAAAGAAATTGGTCGTGAGATTTAAAGAAAGTGAGAAATTAGTAAATTATGAAGTTTGAGGGAGCAGTGTGGATCATGAAGTACCCTACGACAAGAGCAAGAGCCATGAAAGAAAAGACAGTGAGCTAAATGCCGAAATCCTTGAGAATGGAGAGAAAATGATCTGGGAATTGGAAGTTATAATAATCTAGACTGAGTATGAATGAACTTCAAAGGAAGAGAGACTGCTGCATGATGGTTAAGGTAGTGTTAAAGTAACAGTGGGAGGCTGGGTCAAGAACTACACCAAAGAAACTTTAATAATTTAAATTTCAGGACCTGTGCCCAGAGTTATTGATATTAGAATCCTTCATAGCTAAACTGTTTTATGAGTTCAAAAGAAAGATATATTGGAAAATAGTAGCTCTAGTAGACAGCCCTAGATCTGACCTGCTAGGCTACTCATTTTGATATCAGCTTTGCATATAAATATTATATTCTCACCTTTGAAGCAATTCTATTCAATAGACTGTCTAAATACATTTAATAACATAGGAACAAGAGTTTTAGTCTTAACAAGCAATTTTTAAAGCACAATGGAGAGAGAGTCCTGGACTTGGAGTCTGCCTCGGCATGCACATGTAGCTGGGTGACTAGACAACTCAAGGAAGTTCTCTTCTTGGTTGCCTCCTCTGTAAAATGAGGGGACTGGAATCAGTGGCCTCAAATATCTCTTACAGCATTAAATCTATGATTCTACAAGCCTACTTCAGAAGCATGTATTTTATATGCCTAATATATGGCCAGAAACTATTTTATAATCCTCTGAGGACTACAGAAAGGGACTTTACCTGCTTAAGGCCAAGTGTTTTCTGAAGAGTAGAAGCATCTAACTATGCCTTCTCAGAGGGCAGAAGCCTATTTTCTAATGGGCTTATTATTACTAAGATTCATTACAGAAGAAATATGCAAAGAATCTCTAAAACAAAGTTCTGGGCAGGATCTTAAGAACTCATAGTCATAATCAAAAATATAAGTACCCCATTCAAAAGGAAAATTCCCCCTGAAATCTCACATACCATTTTGGTGTTACACATTTCTATAGCACTCAGGAAAAAAATATTGTGCATTGTGGTTATCAATAATTGTGGTTCATCACCCTACAAGACTGTAAACTCCACAAGGGTAAGGCCATGTCTTTGTTTTTAACTTTTCATCTGCTCCAGTAACAGAGAACTTCTCTTACAGTTTGTGCTTAATAGGTTTGACAAATGAATGAATAACTTTGAAAATATATACATAATGATAAAATACATTTAGAGTATCTTATAAACTTCACTGGCATTATTATGCACTTCTAGTCTCTCTCTTGACCTCAGTTCCTGTATCACTATCTACCTTTTGGACAACTCAAACTATATGTCCCAAAGGAATCTCAAATTCAAACATGCCCCAAACTTAATTACTTTTACTCATAAATCTTCTCCCCTTCTGAACTTCTCCATTACTGCAGAGGGCACCACCATTTTCCCAGTCACCTAAGTTCCTAATGTAGGTGTCAACTTTAATCCTTCACTCTCTCACCACCACCCCCCCTGTCATATCGAACTTGTTGCCAAGTTCTGTTAATTCTACTTCATGAGATCTGTCATACATACATTTCTTCTCTGGCACTCACTGGTAAAAGGGCTCATTATTTCGCATCTGGACTACTACAATAGCTATCTGGTTCATCTGCATAGCTAAAGCTCTTCCCACTCCAGTCCATCCTCCAATGAACTGTCAGTGACCTTCCTGAAATTTCTTGCTTAATGAGTTCCAGTAGTTCCCTTAAATTTGTCCATGTAGTAAATTTTTTCAATGATCAATACCCTACTCCTCAATTTGTGGGTTCAGAGCATGAGTTCTGAACTTTTATTATGGCATGGACATTTTTGGCAGTGTGGTGAAGCTGATCATCTCCTATAATAACTAGTGGTACAGTGGCTAAATTAATGGCATGGGTAGAACCATTTTAAGGAAAACAACTAAACTAACCATATCTCAAATCCTCTACAGGTTCCATCCACTCTTGACTCAAGTGACTCCTAATTCCAGCTCCCAAACCCCTTTTTAAAACTTCCCTTTTATGTGTTCTCCTCCCTCCATAAGAATACAAGCTCCTTGAGAGAAGGGACTATTGGCTTAATGAATGCTTAATGATTTGACCTAACATAGCACTTGAATAAAAGAGCTGTTGAATCTTTCTATGCCAAAATGCAATTAATTTGATAACTGCGCAGAGTGGACTGATACACTAAAATAAAATGTTAACAGTAAAAAGAAAATCTGAACACGCCAAAAAAAATACACCAAATTCTTACTAATGTCCTTTTATACATGGCATATAGTAGGCATTTAATCAATGCTTGTTCAATGATTACTAAAGAAAAAACTATAATTAAAAGGAAATAAAATTTTAGGGTTGTTTCTATTTCCCCTAATTAACTAAACTGAATTGAAATATTAAAAACATCAGTGATTCCTATATCCAATTCCAATCACTTTCATTCCATAAAACAAAAATTGACTGAATATAAAAAGCAAAGTTTTGCTTAGAGCTTAAATCATCACCAACAAAACCCAATCCAAAAATAAAATGGTACCAACGAATTCAGTGGAGATGTTGAAAGAGAAGGCTTTAATTTAGATAGGTTATGAATAGTGTGTATTATATCTATTCCTGACTGATGATAATAAAAAAAAATTAGAGAAGACAATAATTAAAGCAAAATGAATTCATACTGGTTAGATGATAATTAAGGATTTTTTTTTTCCAACCTACAGTAACAGATAAATATCTGGTACCTGGCTACTGTTATCTAATCACAGAATCCCAGACCTGAAAGGGACTTTTAGGGGCCATCCAAGCCAGGGGGTCATCTTTTCTGAGTCCTGAATCCCTTTGACACTCTGGAAAAATGATGTATCCCTTCTCACAAAAATGTTTTTAAATGCACAAAATAAAATACATAGGATTCCAAAAAAACAATTATACTGAAATACAATTATTAAAGAAAAACTTTTTTAAACAAGCACAAGAATTCCTGATCTAGTGTAATCTATCTATAGCTGAACAACAATCTCCACAAAACTGACCAATGGTCACTCAGCTTTGCTTCATTACATCAATTAAGGGAGAAGATACTATGTCTCAGTCAGTCATAAATTTATTAAATGTCCATCCTTTCAATTGAGGCTAACTAAGAGAGGGTAAGTGTCACACGCACAACTAGTGAGAAAAAGTAAGAAGCACAGTAAACTCAGGTGCTCCTCATTCCAAATCCATTCAACCATCTCACTACCTAGTTACGTGCAGTATGCTAGAAGGGAAGGGTACAATTACAAAAATGAAACAGTCTTTATTTACCCTCAAGGGCCATTCTACAGGAGTAATACAACTTGTACACACAAAGTTATATACTTAATATAGCATGTATTTTTAATTGCAATTAGATAATTAAGAATTATTAGTTCTATACTGCTAGAGAATAAGAATTAGGGCCTATATTTCTTTTGTACCTCCCTCAGTACCAAGCACAGTGGTTTTTCATATATAACAAACCCTTAATAATTCTTTGTTGAAGGAATAAAGTAGCAATGAATTATTTTCATATTAATAGTAAAGTTGGGGTTTTTTAGAGCTATTATGATGAAACTCAATTTTTCTCTATTCAACTATAAAAAAATTATGGTACCATGAAACCAAACATAGACTGCATACTGGTAGCCCGAAAACATGTTCCAACCTTTTTGTCCCACAAAATTTAATACTGGTCAGTAAATACACTAACTAAAGTGAGAGTAACATCTGTTATTTTTTTCTTTACAGAGACAAATCCCATAAAGTTAACATATGCAACAAAAGTGGCAATTTGATGTATATGAAAACTTTCCAGAGTTTCAACAATATCTAGATCCTCACCTCCACTCGTTTAATATCCTCCTCCAGAACACTTAGCTCCTTTTGGATCTGTTCCAGTTGCTGTGGATAAAAGGAGAAAAGAAAAATCTAAAGTAATTTGAATTGGCATCACCACAGCCATAAAATTAATTCTTCTTCCTTAGATATTGGCCCAAATCAGGTAACTGAAGTAATAAATTATTAAACAGTCCCCTCCTCAAAAGTGCTGATCAACTAGGGGGGTCCCACTTATTTCTGTTTTTTAAAAATGATATTTTAAAAGCTTAAGGAAAAAGGGGAGACTTCCACAGGCAGGAAAGAAGTTACCTTTAATATGTAACTGTAGACTGTGAAAACCAGAACAGAGAAATTATAAAGGGATGAATTCAGGAGTAGGAACTCCTTCTTCTTGGATAAATTATAACTTATAGTCTGAGAGAACTACCTGATAATCAGATAGGTTAAGTGACTTGTCTACTTTCTCATTGGTTAGTTGTTGTCCTCCATGCTTAAAGAGGACCAAAATGACATCACTATGTCATCAAAGCACAGTGCATCCAACTGTGGCTGATCAGGCCAATAAGAACTCAAAAGGCTCTACCACACAGGTCAGGCACAAACAGTTCATACAAATATTTGGAACAGAGATTTCTCTTAATTTGTGCATCTCCCATTTCTTTAGAACTACTGCAATTCTGCTTTGCTCATACAGCACAGCACCTTCTTTGATGCAGGCTCACCTTACTGAGCAGTCCTATGCCAGTGTGTCCAATGTCTCACAATAAATTCTAGAGTTCTTAATTGGGACCCTGAGTGTACCAGTATCACTTCTTCTGATTTCTATGAGTGCTTGCCCTGTGTGAGTTCTCTATAAAATAGTCTTTTAGGCATCTTTATTTTTAAAGTAAATGGAAACATACTGTCCTGTGTCTATGTTCACACAGCTAATAAAAGCCAGGGCAACATCTGAATCAAGTTCTTCCTTACTCCAAGTACAGCACTCTATTGACTATATGTCGCTGCTCAGTCATTCAGTTAGGTCTGACTCTCTGAGACCTCATGGACCATAGCCAAGCCTTCTGTCCTCCACTATCTCTCAAAGTCTATCCAAGTTCATGTTCACTGTTTACAGGACACTTTTCTATCCATCTCATCCTCTACCACCCCCTTTTTCCTTCTGTCTTCAATCTCTCTCAACACTGGGGTGGCTAGGTGGCACAGTGAATAGAGCATCGGCCCTGGAGTCAGGAGGACCTGAGTTCAAATCTGGCCTCAGACACTTAACACAAAAACTAGCCATGTGATCTTGGGCAAGTCACTTAACCCCAACTGCCCTCCAAAAAGCAAAAAAAAAAAAAAAAAATTTTTAAGTCCTGTCTTCTCCCTATGTGATCAAAGTATTTAAGCTTCAGCTTTACTATTTAACCTTCCAGTAAAGTTAGTTTTAATTTAATTAACAAATTAATGCCTGAATTAATTAATTAGTTTTGACTAATTTGATAACCTTGTTGTCCAGATAACTCTCAAAAATCTTCTCTAGCACAACAATTCTTAAACATCAATTCTGCAATGCTCAGCTTTCCTTGTAGTATAACTCTCACAGATATACACTGCTCCTGGAAAAATTAAAGCTTTGACTATACAGACCTTTGTCAACAAAATTATCTCTCTGCTTTTTAGTATGCTGTCCAGATTTGCCAAAGCTCTTCTTCCAGGGAGCAAATGTCTTTTAATTTCATGGCTGCAGTCACTGTCTGCAGTGATCTTTGAGCCCAAAAATAAAAAATCTGACAGTGCTTTAATTTCTTTTCTCTTATTTTCCAGGAAGTGATAGGAGCAGCTGCCAAGGTCTTAATTTTTCTGATGTTAAGCTTCAAGTCAGGTTTTAAACTCTCCCCTTTTACCTTCTTCAAAAGACTTCTTAATTCCTCTTTATTTTCTGACATTTGACTGGTATCATCTACATATCTGTGCATCTGTTGATGATTTCTCCCAGAAACCTTAATTCTGGCTTTTGATTCATCTAGCCCAGCATTTCACATGATGAGCTATACATATAAGTTAAATAAATACTATAATGCTTATCAATAATGGAACAAGGCTTTGCAGACGCCGCCGCCGGGAGTCATAGTCTTGGTTCCGTCCGCCGGAAGCCGATCCCCGCCGCCTCTTTCTCTGCGGTAGTGCCCAGCCCAAGCATCTGTGGCCATGGCTAACCCCAACGTGTACTTCGACATCGCCGTCGATAACGAGCCCCTGGGCCGGGTTACTTTCGAG
>CM053593.1:56519714-56549414 GCA_028646575.1 Pseudocheirus occidentalis
TCTCACTTGCTGCAATTCTCTTTGGATTTCATTTCCTTTTTCCTTCCACAAGTCTGGCTAGACAACAGAGTTAAGTTTATGATTATGAAATAAAAACTAAACTACAAAAAAAAAAAATCAATAATGGAACAAGATTAAATTTTGGGGGATGGAATGATGAGCTAGTAGACATGTGGAGGTATGGAAATGTTTTTAGAGAAAAATTACTGAGAAAAGATAGAAGAAAAAATATAATTCTGAATGTAATGACAAAGAGAACAGAGAAAGAAAGAGGCTCACAAAGGAGCTATGTTAAAGATCAAATTAAAGAGAGAAGAAACAAAAACTTCCAAGAACAAGGTCAGAGTTTTAACAAGGGAGCAGATGGTGGCTGTGAAGCTAGCTAGTCTAATATGACCAAAAGTCAAAAAATTTGAATTCTTCCAGAAACACAAAGAGCAATTTTTATTTTAATAATACAGTGGTGGTCTAGAGAGCAGAGTGAGATAAAGTAGCCAAAAGAAAGCTAACTCCAAGGGATAGGGACTAAATGATACCTAGTCTTTTCTTGCTATAAAGTAAATTTGACACTAATTATACTTTTCCTAAAATGAAACCAAGCTAGGAAACACCAAGAATTTTTAAATCAGTGAAATTTATATATTACAACTATCAAAATACAAAAAACTACTTTCACCATTAAATTCTATTTAAAATTCACTCCCAAATCTCCCGTCCCAGAACTTTCAAGAGTCCAGTTAGAAGAGAAAATGGTCATGACAACCTCCACTTTTGCAGAGCAGTCAATTAGTTGGTACATCTTGAAAATCTTACGGTGAAAAAAAGTGATAATATTTTCTGCTGGGGTGCTACCAAGGAGCAGGGAAAAAGGGGGACATAAAAGGAATTAGAAGAAAAAAGGCAATATCTGAAGTATGTAGTCGTAGCATTCAATAAATCAACATTTTAGAGCTAAAGGAAATCATCTTGTCTAACCACCTTATCTTACAAAAGAAACTAAGGCTCCAAAGAGGTTCAATAACCGGCCTAAGGTCACCTAAAGTTAGTGACAGGACTGAAACTAGAACACAGTACCCTTGATTCCTAGTCCAGTGCTTTCCCCCCCAAAAAAACATAAAATGACAGGCCAGAAACCAGATCTGGGGCTACCAACATCTATAATGTGACCTTTAAAACAGATACCAAATAGCCTTTATACCTTTTCTCCTTACATGAATTGTTTTCTGTATGTTGAAAGACCATTTTTTGAAAGGATCATTTACAATCCTTCTGCAGGCTATAGGAAATCTTAATATAGATAATAATTTGAGTTTGGCAATGAATTTGTCAACACAGAAGAACTATAGTGAGGAAAAGAATTAAAGTAAACTTTTAAATGAATTCATTTCACTTAAGTTATTTACTGTTTTAAATCTGAACAAGAGTCCTAGCCATGACTACATTGGCATTCTCTAACTCAACTGTTTCATAAAAAAAAAAAAAAGTGATCTTAGACAAAGTAACATTGCTGGAGTTAGTTTCAAAGGAGCAAAGGAGGAAAATTTTAAAACTCAAAAGCTTGTGGAGCTGAATGTTGAAATCCAAAAATAATAAAGTAATTTTTAAAAATACAGCTCAAGTATCATCACTTTCAGATCATAAATTAGAATAAAATGCTAACAACGCGAGCAAAAGTTATAAACTACATTGAAACAGAAAAACAATCTATTAAACAATGACTAGGTTTAAAGAAAAAGTAAGAAAAATTAATTTAAAATAAAATAATAATATCAAATAATAAAATTTAGGGAATGCAGACAAAGCCATTCTTAGAGGTAAATTTGTATTGAATGCCTAAGAAAAGTAGAAAATATATGAATGAAAATGGCACTTAAAAAGACACAAGCATTAATATAAAAAGATTATAAGAACAGAAAGACAGAAAATCAAAGAACAAAGAATTGATAAAAACAAAAATTTTTTTAAAAACCAAATACAAAGGACAAAATATTTTCTTCAGAAGAAGAGAAAAAGAGGAAATGTGAATCAGTAAAACTACAGATTAACAAGTTACTACAGCAAAGACAAAAGTAATTAAGGATATCATTAGGGAAAAGCTGTATACTATTTCTAAGAAATTGGAAAATTAAAGGAAGTAGGAAATTACCTGTAAAATACAAATTATCCAATAATAAGACAGAAAATTAGTAATATAAGCAAATAATTCTTTGACAAAAAAAAGGCAAATCATCAAACAGGGATGGGGAAGAAATTCCACTTACAGGAGAATTTCTTCAACTTTCTAAAGTCAAATTATCTGCATGTTTCATTTATTAACATAAAGATAAGCTCATTACCCTATACCTTTGCAAAGTATAGTGTTGCTTTTAAAATCAGCTAATGATCACACATGTACACACACACTAAAACAAAAATTTTGTACAATTTTACTAAAGAACATGAACATAAAAATAATAAATAGAAAACAAAAAAATACCCGTACATTAAGAATTCATCATGACAAAATAGGGTTTATGACCAGTGAACACAGGTTCATCATTTTTTTAAAAGTATCAACATGAGAAAAGATAAAAACCATATAATTACATAAATAAATGAAAAAAAGTCTTTCATGAATTCAATAATCATTAATGATTTTAAAAAGCACTTAAAGTAAAAAGAATTTTTTTTTCTAGCACAGTCAATACTACCTTAAAAAAGGGACAATAAATAACAGAGAAACATTAAAAGTACAACCACTAAAAATAAAGATGCTTATTCTAAATACTTTTATTTAAAATAGTATTATGAATTCTACCAACTGTAGTAAGATAGGAAAAATATATTAAAGGAAGATTCACTTTATAAATGGAGCTCAAAATTTTAGTTTCAGATGACATATTAATAGAATATCCAAAAGCGTCAACCAAAAAAACTAAAGACAATAAATGAAGTTGAACAAAGTTTCGAAATATGAATCTAAGAGAAAAAAGTTCTTATTTACTAGTAAAAAAGATCAATATAATAAAAAATTGTTTTAAAAAAGTAACTTATAATATTTGGAAATTAGTTTATTTGGAAACAAAATCCTGACTCTAAAACCTAAACAATCAAAATGAGAAACACCCTAAATAATTGCAAAGACATTAAACTTTTATGGATGGGCCAGATTTATTTTGTAAGCTGCTCACCAAATTCACACAAATAAAAATGCTTCTTGTTTTATAGACCTAGACAAGTAGACAAAAATATCCAGAGGGTTCATTGAAACTAAAAGCTAACAAAAGTGGTCTTCACTGTCAACAAGTAATCACAACTCCACAAAACTTACAGGAAACCAGAAATGAATATGTATGTGAAACCCACAATCCATACAGAAGTTTGTATATTTATGACAGTACAACAAAGGAAAGAGAAAAAACAGAATTCTCCTCCTAAAGGGGAGTGTCATGGAAGGGGAAAAGGTGCAGTAAAGGTTGGAAAAGGACAAAACCTCTCCTGAAGGAGCAAGGTGATGACAAAAGCAGCATTCTTTTCCCTTGGGAACTGCTAGACCATGAATAGGTATCTTAGTCAGCTTATCTCTAAGCAGTTACACAAGCAGTTTCTCAGTCTAGTGCAGACTAACTAGCACCTTTATTGACTCCCAAGGACACACAGGGACACACAGTTTGGAATACAAACAATACATTAAATCACCGAGTGAGGGGTAGGGCACTTTGTCCTTGACACATTCAGGGCTTCCTGTATACTCTGGGTCCAATGTTTCAGGAAAATATGGCAACTCAAAAAGAAAAGCTCAGGAGACCCCTCAATACTCCTTAATATCACACACTCAATGAAACATATTACAAAAAGGAGTGGGATCAGCAAAATTATGTGAAAAACAAAAGAGCTCTACCACCTACATCACCAAATACATATCCAATATTTAAAAATGGATGAATTGGAGATCTCAAGCTCTCCATGTTCGAACTAGAACTCATTATCTCTTCCCTTCTTCCCTACCCTCACCTCCAATAAACTTTTTTAAATTTCTGTTGAGGGCACCACCCAGGTTTAGTAACCTTGCAGTCATCCTCATCTCCTTACTCTCCCTGATCCCACATATCTAGTCAGTTGCCAAATCTTGCCATTTTTACCTTGAACGTATCTCTCATATCTGAGCCCTATACTCTTCTCTGTCCTCATACCCACTACCTCACAGTTCAAGCTTTCATTACCTCCCACCTGTACTATTACAATGATTGGTCTCCCCACCCCAAGTCTCTCCCCACCCCAATGCCTCTCTCCACACTGCAGCCAAAGTGAAAAACCACTTGAACATAGACCTTCCATGCATGTCAAATGTCATTCCCTTACTCCTGCTGCTTCCTCATGCCTCTAGGATTAACTATATAAACCCACATATTTTGAGTTTTAAAACTGTTTCACAAACTAACCTATCTCTAGGAGTTTCATTCAACATTACTCCCCTTCCTGTATTCTATGAAACATCCAAAGTAGACTTCTTTCCACCACAGACATAGCAATCTATCTCCTACCTCCATGACTATCCACTGGCCATCCCCCAAGTCTGGACTACTTTACCTTCCTGAATCTGCCTCAGAGAACCTCTCAATTCCTTCAAGACTAAGCTCAAGCACAATCTTCTACACAAAGCTTTTCTTAATTCCCCTTCCATTTCCAACTGCTAGTGTCCTCCCTATATATTTTGTACTTAATTACCTAATATTTATTTTGGAGATAGTTCATGTCAATTTATTCTATATATACTACTTATGTATGCACATGTTTTCCTCCCCAGTTTAATGTCAGTTCATTGAGAACAGGAGCTGTTTGGTCTTTGGTCTTTGTCTCCCACCTAGTAAGGCACTTGACAAATACCAATGAACAATCTGAAACTTATTTGAAATATTACAAAACAAAGAATGAGAAAACAAAACAAAATATAGAAAATAAACAGAGATGAATAAACAATCAGAAGAAATAAAAAGGACAAGTACTACTTATTATAGACACATTTTATACAGAAATCTCTTCAAGGGTAAGTATAAAATTATTTGGTTTTAGGTTTTAAAGTTAAGTGCATAATAAAATATTTATGATATACCACAGAAACTCTTTTAAAGAAAATTTTAAAGGATAAATTACTGATGCAAAATAAACCTGCAAGAAGCTCAAGTTTTGTAAGTTGAATTGTGAGGTCACAGGCCTCTAGCACAACCTGTGGCAGGATATCCAAATTGCCAGTTTTCACTTTGAGATGAATAAGCTCCTTTTAGGTAATGAAATCGTAATATAAAAAACCATAAAGCTGACAATAAATGCCATATATTAAAATAAATCTTCTAAATAATCACTAATGACCCAAAAGTGTTGGGATATAGCAAGAAAAATAAGTATAAATTTTAGCAAATTTGACTAGCATCCTATCAAAGTTACAGCTATCAATAACACTTCGCAAGAAATAATTATCTGAAGCAAAGACAATATTTTAGGAAATCTCTGGTAAAGAAAAAAGTCACGTGTTCTCTGCCCTTTAATTTATATAGATAGCACAACCATCTTTGTGCTATCCTTGAATGCACTTTTGATGCATCTTTGAATAGGAAAACTGATGCAAAACACAGGTGTTTTGGCATTCATGTTTGTCAATTACAGATTTAGTGCTGGCCAGTATTCAAGAGGTCATCTGATTCAACTCTGTCATTTTGCAATGAATATATTTAGGACTGAGAAATTAAGAAAACCGCCCAAAATTACAAAGGTACTAAATGAGAGGTAAAAATACGAACCAACACTGTCTGACTTTAAAACCAAGGCTCTTTTTCAGGATGGTTTCATCCAAAATATATCATTACTCAATCAACAAAATATTTCAAAAAATATCTTAAGTACCTCCTACATGCCCAGTACCATGCCCATAAGGTAAAAAAAAAAACAAACATTAATCATTGCATTTAGGTCATCCTGCAGTTTTGCAGAACCATCCTATAATCCAAGACAAATAAAAGTTCCCCTTCCTAGATATTTTTTCTAATAAAGTTAAAAGATAAAGAGAACTTTGCCCACAGAGAGATGATTTAAGAGATATCTTTGCAAGAAGCATTACAGTCACCAGCTTCCAGGCTCCCACAAGTGCTTACTTCTTCTATTTCCTTAAAACACTAGTCAAGCGTCTAGCAAAATAGAAACCTCACATTACTCCAAAGCATACTTCTCTTGCTTTAAGATGAATATTCTTCAACTACTTCAAAGAGACCATATATAAATATTCAGCCCCAGCAGCTGGTACATCATCAGCACCATAGAAACAGCATGGTCTTACATTGGGGCTGCTTTCTTCTCTCAGAATGCTGCATTCCAGAAAAGCTCCCTCTTACACACAGGTGAGCTCACTAGGTGAGCTCAGCCTCTTCTCACCTGGTAATATGATCACAGAATCATGCAATTTTAGTTCAAAGAATCTCTGGTGGGTACTTAGTCCAAACCTTTCCCAAAAAGGAATCCTCACATACCTGAGAATTAGCCATCCACTTTCCATCTAGAGACCTCCACTAAGGGGGAAACCATGACCTTCCAAAGCAGCTCATTCTACTTTCGATCAGCTCTATTTGTTAGAAAGGTTTTCTTCACAATAAAACTAAATTTTGTCAGCTTCTGGACACTACGTCTGCCTGAATGGGAGGCAGGTTGCCCAGCTCTCTAAGTACCTTCTTCAATAAAACCCTAAAATTTGCACCTGTCTGAATACTGATCAAGAAATCCATTGAAAAAAAAGTGAATAAATGGCTTTTTCTACCCCAGAAGTATACAAGAGCTAAGCCAGAAGCACAAGGACAAAAGGAAAAGTGGTCTCCACAAGAGAGGCATCACAAAGGACTGCTTGCTACATCTAGAACCTAAAAGACTGTGTGCCCAGAGGAATAACAAGTTTCCCCAAGAAAACCACAATAAAGATCTTCAAAGTACAGAGAAATAGCAGTGAGCAGTGCCAACAAGAGTGTAGTCTGGTAGCACTCAGATGGGAACATTTCAAGGCCAAGAATCCTAGCACCCTGTCTTGAGATGCTACAGAGGGCCCTGAAGATCTAGTCCTCTAAACCTCAAAAATAAAGGGAGGTTTAAGCCAAGTGGCTATTAAAAAAAAAAAAAAAAGCCAGTCTAAATCCCATTTATAAAAAGGTTGCGCAATACACTGAGGCAAGACCTGAATTCATAATATAAAAAAAAGAAAAAAAAGATTCTAAGAAGTGATGTTTTGGAGCATTAGAAAGAAAAATCTGTGCAACTCTATTGCCAATTTCCTGGATTGGAATCAATCACAAACTGGCAATGGTAACAGACAAGCCACTGGATCAAATCTGAGTTAACAAGATCAGAATTCACGGGGTGGCTAGGTGGCGCAGTGAGTAGAGCACCAGCCCTGGAGTCAGGAGGACCTGAGTTCAAATCCAGCCTCAGACACTTAACACAAAAACTAGCCATGTGACCTTGGGCAAATCACTTAACCCCAATTGCCCTCCCAAAAAAAAAAAAAAAACAAGATCAGAATTCTGAATCTCAGGGAAAAAAAAAAATAACAGTATATTATATCTACTATCTAACATAATATAATTGTCCTAAAGAGACAGTAACCCTAATACCTCCATATCAAATGACATGTCAACAAATCAAATAACACCATCAAATGGGAAAAAAGTAAATAAAAACTAATATTTAAAGACTGTTTTATTACAATAGTTGTACAGGGAACAGAGGTGAATGCAGGGGTGTACAAGTAGAGTATAAGTTTTAACAGTTCCTAGAGCTATTAAAAACAATTTTTAAATTTAAAAAAAACTATGACTGATGGAGAATCAGACCTGACTTCCTCTATCCTTTCCCTGTCTCCCCCCCCACAAAAAAATATTCCTACATACAATCTCTTCATATATATTGAAAAACTGAAACAAGTCACAGACCAAAAATACTAAAATCTACCTCTGGACTATACAACCCACATGTACATTTTAACAATTTTACACAGGAAAATATTTTTTCATAATCATCATAAAATGATTTTTTAGCATTTAATCCTTTTTAAGATTTTTTTTAATTGGTTCACAATCCAAGAACCTCAAATTCACCTACATTTTATCTTCAATGTCCACAGTCCAAAAAAAGTGAGTTACAAACTATGATTCTAAGTTCTGGCCGTCAGTCTGAATTTAAGGGGGTTGGGGGGGGGGGGGGGCCAGAGAAGAAGTTGGGTTGTTTGTTTTCTGAAGACCTCATATCCATATAGGAAAGATAATTCATTTAGATATGATTAAATACAAGTCTAGAAGGTGTCTATCATACAAGAACTAAAATAGCTAAGCTTGAGGGTTACAACCAAAGGTCTGCAGTTTATGGATTTTTTCTCTGATCCCAGCAACTCATGAAGTCATGTGGCCTTCCAATATTTCCTGGCAAATGGAACAAACCAATTAAATTGCTTAAGTTGTAATAACTGAGATGTCTCATTTAACTCCCCTGGCAGAATATAAAAATGAATGAAATCCCTTCCGATGCTTACAAGTTTTGATCTTAATGCTCCTTATAATCTTTTCTTTGACCTTTTAGGATTTTATCTGATGATGTGATTTCAGAGATTCTGAATACATTATCTGTATGAATACATTTTTTTTAAAAGAATTTACACATTCTGATGACTATTTCGTATCTTAGATGAAATAACTCTGTGGAACCAGACTACAACTCTTATCTCAAAAAGATACATGTGACCTAGATAAAAGAATCTTATTTGTAAACTTTTCAAAGAAAACTGGCAAGCAAACATAAATTTAATTCAAAGGAATAACCACCATCAAAATGAATTCCCTCATGTGAAATGAATTCAAGTAAGACTTTTCTGCTATTGTTAATAGATTCTAATCATGTCCTTTTTCCTAGAAGGAACATATTCATGGAAGTTTTAAAATTCAAGTCACACATTAAAATGCAAACTTGATAAAATGCACAGAAAAACAGGTTTACCAACATTAATATCAGAGTTCTTAAAGAGTTTTAAAGGCAGATATTCAAATACTGATGGACTTTCTAAGTTTTCCATAAAGAATTCAATGCCTTATTTATTCATTTGAAGAAAAGTAATTAGAATTTTTCATTCTCATAACAGTAAGAAAGCCAGTTGGGAAGGATAAAACTGAAACGTAACATAAAGATGCTATTTAACTAATTTGACAGAACTGACAATGTTTATAGTAGTCTTAATGCTGGTCATCAAAGCAATTTGGATCACTAAATTTATTAGATCACTGAAAACAACCATAAGCCTTACTTTCCAGACTAAGAATATTTTACCTCTCTTTATTTAAAAAAAATCTACATTATAAAATTTATACCACAATTAAGTACAGCAGATGTAACAATAATAATTGAAGCAAGTGAAAAATCATTTAAATTTAGGAAGGCACAGCACCCGGAGTAAAGATAAATTAGCCAATATTAAATTTTCCTTTATTATTTCTACCAGCACACTTTGCCATATCTTTCGAAGAAGAAAGATATCTATATTTCCCAAAAAATGTTCAGAATACTCTTAAGTCTATCTGCTCATGAGCAACAGTTCAGGGATTTTTAGTTAAGCCCCATTTCCCATTCACAAAGTTAAAAGTGTGAAAGTTAATAAATTTACCAATAAATGTTTCAGTTTTTAAATTTGTTAAAACTAGCTGCCTAGTCTTTTGTGCAACTTACAATGAAGTCCTAAAAACCACTATCAAGTACAAAACTATAGATTAATATACACCTACACTGATGGGGGTAAAAAAAAAAATTCCTGAAAAACTTAGAAGTAGCATGGCTAAATAGCCTACAAAAAAAAATGAGATACAGTGATCTAAGTCAAGCAACACAAAGAACAAAGACCTTTCAAGTTGTGTGGTATACTCTATAGTAGAGCTATATTAGTAATGTTTATTGTCATTATATTATGTCATATGTTAAACATATAAAACTAATAATAACCATAATATCTACTTCATTTACTGATGATGTTAGGCCTAGTAGAGCACTGATGAGCACAAGCAGCTATATCTGAGAATAAAGGGCAAAGCAGAGTCATTAAGGAAAGGTGTTACATTGTCATGATCATTCCTTTACCTTAAGTATGAGATAACATGATAAATCTCAAATGGCAGGTCTTCACTTAAATATCTTAAAGCACAACAATTAATCAGTCCACAAACATTTATTAAGCACCTACTACACACAGTAGATACTATAATAGACGATGAAAAAGAAAGGCAAAAAAAAAGAAAAAATCTCTACCCTCAAGGAGCTTTCATTCTACTATGGAAAATAACATATATACTACATAAGAATATACAAAACATATACAAGGTAATTATGAGGGGAAGCCAATAGGCAGTCTTTTTTTTTTTTAAAGAAACTCTCACTGAAAATGACTTAGACTAGGCTGCTGATTGCTTCCGTTTCTTAATGACTTCTTGTTTCAACTTCTACAAAACATTCTATAAAATGCAATACTTTTTTCCTTTACTGCTTGGGGGGAAAAAGAGACTTAAGTCATTGACCTGCAGGGTTAAAATATAATTTTTTGAAAACACAAATCTTCACCTAAAGTTAATTTTTATTTTGCTTAAAAAAGAAAAAAACAGAAGCCAACAGCTACTAAAGTTCTAAGGTTAGAATACAAAAAAGACTTATGTGTCATATAAGGAGATGTAAACATAACCATCAGGGGCAGCTAAGTAGTGCAGTGAAAAAAGCACCAGCCCTGGAGTCAGAAGGACCTGAGTTCAAATCCAACCTCAGACACATAACACTAGCTGTGTGACCTTGGGTAAGTCACTTAACCCCAATTGCCCTGCCTTCTCCACCCCCCTCCCCCGCCAAAAAAAAAAAAAACAAACATAACCATCATAGCATACACACAACATGGCAAGTGTAATGGTAATGGTAATTTGAATATCTTCCCTGCCCCTTAATAAGCCTGAGGAAATTTGAAGACCTACCCTTATTTGAAGATCCTCCCTGCCCCCTAATAGGCTGAATGTAATCACATAGAACCTGTGGTGGGAGGAATTTGTGGTAGGAGGAATTCAATAGATAATAGGCTACGGTGAAGCCTATCGGGAGCTGAGAGTCAGAGCAGCTAGACAGTGAGAAAGAGAGGATGTCAGGCAAACAGACAGCTAGGTTTGTGAGTACTGGTTTGTGGGAATGCTAAAGGATGGAGTAGCCATCTGTGATATTATCATGTATTAACTTCTTTGCTACTACGATAGATTCCGTTTCTGGTTTGGGGCTTTGGTTTTCTGGTGTCAGAATAAATGTTTGGCTTCCGTCTTCTATATAGAGAGTGTTATATTTCATGATTGAGAACTATACTGGCATATTTACAAGCGCCATCGGCACTGTGAATATTGCATTGGCACTACAGCAAGAAATCACTCAAATGATAACAAAACATAATCCAAAGATTAAAAAATCAGAACATGTGTAAAATGTGTAACACATGTAAAATGTGTAACATGTGTAAAATATTCAGAAAAGTCATCACACACAAAGGAACACTAAAAGTTTTGCCACAATATGCTTGTCTAAAAATAATAACAAAGTATGATAATTTAATAATATTTAATAAATTTTAGAAGAAATCATTTTTTATCTTTATAGGCTTCTCAAAAGGTGGAGAGAATGAAAAACTACCCCTCTTAAACTAATTGTAAAGTATAAAAGGCTGAGTTTTGAAAGAAAAAAAAGTAAGGGTTTAAATAAAAAATTTTTAAATGGCAGGTCAATCATTTTTTTCTAAAGCAGTAACAGTATCCGTCATTATCATCATCATAAATGTATTTAATCACATTTTCAAGTACATTAAAAGGGTTGATGAATTTTATAAATTTTAAACAAGGAAATATTTGGTATCCTCTGAGTTTTAAAATTATCTCCTATAACACTGTTAACCATTATAGCCTTCCAAAGGTTAAAATTCCAATGAATAACTATTATTTCATTTCACTGCACTCTGGGTATATTACTCTAGTTTCTTCACCACAAAATACTCCCAATACTATTTCACCTGTCACCTTCTAATTTGTCTAGGTTTTATCTGGGTTCCTTACTATCCCTCCGTCCTCCTTAAGACTGACTACAAATTTGAGTGTTGTACTCTGCCTCTCTTTTGATCCATAACAGATATGATCACAAAACAAATCTTAAATTATTCAATGAAACATCTCAATCACATCAATCTTAGGTGAAAAAAGATATTTACTCCATTTTAATACTTTCATCTTTTCTCCAAAATTCTAGTGGTTTTTGGTTTTTTTGTTTTGTTTTGTTTTGTTTTGCTTTTTGGAGGAGGGAAGGTAGGGCAACTGGGCAATTGCCCAAGTTTTTTTTTTTTTGTATTAAGTGTCAGGCCGGATTTTAACTCGGTCCTCCTGATTCCAGGGCCGGTGCTCTATTCACTGTGCCACCTAGCCACCCATAGTGCAGCTTTTTAATTACCATTCCTTGACAAATTTTTCAACCCACCCCAAAGGAATCAATCAATTTTATCAACTGAAAAGCTAAAAATTGAAGCTATCAAAAATCTCGCCTTAAAATCTTGTTTTCCAAATTTGTCCAATTTAAACATTAACACTGTGCCCACATGGAAATTTTATTACAAGATAAGGAAAGGCAACAATTTTTAAAAGAAGAAGCAAACAGTCATTCAGTAAATCAAACATAAAATTATATACCTCTCTTTTATTTCTCCTTGCAACCTTGAGGAATTCCATAAGGATCTGTAGTTGGGCAGCATGTGACTCCTATAATAGAAAATTACATTTTAAAAGAAAAAATTTTTATCACAAATCTATTGTTTTTAAAAAGCTCAGTGTGAATGTGATAAAAGAGTTTCATATAAATTTTTAAGCATATTTACCACCCATTAAGCTACGTATCATTTTATACATTCATTTTAAGCTTTCTCATTTGGCAAAAGGTTTTAAAAAATAGTTTTAAAAAAATTATTTCAAGGATTAAGAGTTGTAGTTTAAATTCAAAAGCAGAGGATTTAGTGTTAAAAAGGGCCCAGAGAGTACAACCCCTTTATATTTTTGATTAAGAAACAGATTAAGAAATGAAAAGTGGCTACAGAGGATCAAAGAATTAGAACTAGAAGGGAGCATGATTATAGCTCATCTGCTTTCATTTGTTCAGTCCCCAGATGAAGAAACCTGGAACCAAAGAATTGCAGAGAGGTGCCCAAGGTTCCACAAACAAGTCAGCAGATGAATCCAGCTCTTCAAACTCTAAATTCAGCATAATCTCTACCAAACCAGATTTTAATGGAGTAAGATAAATTCGAAACCAGTTCTTTTTGACAAGTCAGTATTTATTTTTTAAAAAACATTCTTGACATCTATTGGTTTCATATCACTTTCATTTCCAAATATGTTCTTCCCCTACCCAGAGGGCCATGAATAAAAAAACTACTAATCAGGACAGCCATATTAAAAAGTATACCAACTGATTATGTGCAGGTCTCCAACCTTTGCAAAGGACAGAAGTACATTTCCTCATCTGTTCTTCAGAACCAAGATTAGTAAATAATTATACAACATTCTATTTTTGTTTAGTTGTTCTTTCCATTTTATATTATTGTAGCCATTATATAAACTGTTTTCTGGTTCTGCTACTTCACTCTGCTTTAGGTGTAATTTTTGTAATTTCTTACATCACAATAGTATGCCATTACAATTATGTGCTAAAGTTTGTTAAATCACTCCCTAATCAATGGTTACCTATTTTTGTTTTATTTTGTTTTGTATATATATGAATATACTTTGCTATAAATATTGGTAGAAATGATACTTTCCTTTCCTTGACCACTCTGAAGAATCTGTCTAGCAGTGAGGTCTCTGGATCAAAGGGCATGTATGAACACTTAAATAAATTTCTTAATGAAATTTGAAATTACCTTGCATTATGTTAGAGCAATTCCTGGCTCCATCAAAAGCATACTAATCTGTGTATTACTCCACAACCCCTCCCACACTGATTATTCTCATACTCTGTCATCACTGAAAACTTGCTACATACCTCTGAGCTTTCTGATTTGCATTTCTCTTATCATTTAGTGCTTTGAAACAATCTTTTTTATGGCCAATAGCCTGCAATTCTTCTTTAGAGAACTGTTTGCACATATCCTTTGCTATTAACAGGGAGAAAGAAAACCTCCTTCTGAAGTATCTAATGTGTTTACTTTCCTCATTCAACTGATTACCTTTCTAATTCTGGATCTATCATGTAAAGTTTTCCATTTCTCCACTATCCTTTCAATATTCCACAATTACATTATAGTTATATCATAGGAAATAGTAAATGATCCATAATTTCACCAATATAATACATGTGAACTTATGGTTTAGAAATTTCCCTACACCAAGACAGAAAACAATCTGTCTGTAACTTGGGAAGCACTATATGATGTGATATAGCACTGGGCTTGGCATAAGGAAGGCCTGAGTTAAAATCAGACAATTATCTTGAGTGAGACACTTAACCTCTCTGTGCCTCAGCTTTCTCATTTACAAATAAAGGAGCTGGATTGAATGTCCTCTGAGGACCCTCTTTCAGCCTTAAATCTATTATGATCAGATGATCTATGAAATTCTTTAGATTTCATAATTAATTAATTTGCCCATCACATAATTAATGCACTAATAATTGTCAGAGGCAGGATTCAGAACCAAGGCCTTCTGGATAAATGCCCAGTAATCTATCCACCACATATGGCTACTTCTGACCTATACTGTACTATACATAAGACATATTCATGCTATACTGTACATAAGAAATACATAATGAAAAATGGCAAATCTTGTCTGCTTCAACTTTCTAACTCCCAGCTAACCAATTACTCTTACAGAGAACAAAAGTAGTACAGAATCAATGCAATTTCAAGAAACTTCAAGAAACATAACTGATATTCTGGAATCATTATTCATCT
Organism: Pseudocheirus occidentalis; assembly: GCA_028646575.1. Lineage (NCBI taxonomy): Eukaryota > Metazoa > Chordata > Mammalia > Diprotodontia > Pseudocheiridae > Pseudocheirus > Pseudocheirus occidentalis. The sequence continues at coordinate 56,534,713 of CM053593.1, forward strand.
TTAAAATGATCGTGTTCCACAGATCTTATATAATCATACAAGATTAAAAATCAAAGATAATAAATGGGTTCTTTTTAGAAAGTCAACTAGAAATATCCATTAAAACACTACATTCCCATACAAACACTGCAAGAATTCATAAATGTATGGCTGTGGGAAAACAAAGAAGTAAAAAAGTTTTTTCAATAATTTAATTTATTTTAATTATTATTATTTATTTAATAAATAAATATAAATATTATTTAATTTAATTTAAGGAAAGAGAAGGGAAAAATACAAACAATCCAGATTAGTGAGTCAAATAAACCATAGGGATATTATCAGTCAGATAAAGAAAAACTATCATTAATTGTCTCTCAGATCAGACAAATCAACTTATTTAAATTTGAACTAATCATTGTAGATTAAATAATTCATTAGAGAGAAGGTAAAAAATTTTAAGGTGCTAACAAAGGCACAGTGGCAGATTAATAATTAAATTTTTAAAAGATGATTTCTCTTAAATGAAAACATTAAAAAGAATAAGTAAATCTGAATCAAGATAAAGAAACCCAGTCTCATTCTCCAGTTACATTAGAAAAATAAGTTTCTAAAAGCAACAAAACAAAATTCCTTGAACTTAAATAAGTAGATTTCTTCTTTGTTGAATGTATTGTGCTTTTAAAACTAAATTAAAACCAGCCAGTTTACACTTTAAGATGAATCTCCATTTGTATGCCTCAAAGATTTTTTTTTTCCACTATCCATCTGCCTTGCCAATGAGTGTTCTCAGTTGTAATTAAAATTCCCACTGCAGGTTTACTAACATTATTCTCCAAAAGGGTGAAAGTTTTAAAAGGTGACCAAATATTAAAAAAAAGAAAATACCCAAATACACTGCAACTTTCTTGGCACTTAAAATATATTTCCATTCTCATATGATGTATTTTGATTTGTTTGCATGTCTCAAGATACACTATGTTCACTAGTCACAGGCTTTATCTACATTACATACTGAAGAGCAGGACTTCTTAACATGGAGTCCCTGAAATTTCTTTTTTTCTATTTTGATAACTATGTTTGTGTGTGTGTGTGTGTGTGTGTGTGTGTGATTCTATGTATTTTACTTATGCCTCTAAAAACAAATATTCACCTGAGTAACATGTTTAAATAGTTCTGACAAAGTACTGGCCATGTTATCTTCAAAGGGGTTCATTTATGTACTTAAATTTCCATTTACCAGAAATAGGATTTGAATATGATGACTAAAAGAAAAATGAATACTATGAGTCAATTCAAGGAAAGAAACTGGACGCAAAGAAACCACAGAGAATTCCCACACACCTACCTTTTTGCCTGGGAGGCCCCTAAAATGCAGCTAATTCTGTGGGTTAGTAAATCTAGGTCAGTTCAGACTGATCAGTTCCAATGACAAAGAAAGGGTCAACATAACAAAATGCAAATATACAAGAAAATAGTGTGAAATATAAAGAGAATAAAAGATTTTCAAAAACTGTATTAAGGGTAAAGGACATCATGATAAAATATTTTTATTTTATTTTATTTAGTCAATGAGAAAAATATTAATTTTATTTAGTCAATGAGAAAACTATGAAGGGATGATGCATGTGAAGAAAATAAAATCTAATACCCCTATTCAGTAACAGCAATACAACCATGAATATGCAATATTCCATGACAGCATAAGAATCTAAAATTTGCACTGACAATCTTAACTAGCAGATTCAAACACTCTGAACTAAACTTGGTATAATGGCAGATGTAAGCCTAAATATTTTAGTATCATAGATCATACTGAAATAGTGCTTTAAAGTTTACAAACCACATTTCTCACAAGAACCCTGTGAAATGAGCAATAATAAAGTGTACTTTATTTATTCACAGTAAAATGTGAAATATAAAATATTTATAACTGATACTGATGAAGAAAGCTCAATCAAAACTGATTTATGAACAGTCAACATGCACTAACATGGTGCTACGTGCCAGAGAAACCAAGAAATATATGAAAGCCCTTGCCTTCAGAGAGCTCACATTCTTTACAGAGACACCATGTACATATCATAACATTTTTTAAAAGTATGTGTGTATGTCTATAAATAATAGATAATTTAAGGTGATGGCTGTATGACGAGAAAGAAATAAAGATACTGCAGAGGTAGAATCAACAGTTTTATGGAAATCAATGCTCCTTCCTAGCTGCTACTGCCCTAAGTAGAATGGAAATTTCTTGAGAGCAAGAACAATCTTGCTTTCTTTTATCTGTATCCTCAGTAGTTAGCACAGTTACTGCCAGTACACAGTAAGCAAGTGCCTTTTCGTTCATTCTGTATTCAAAATCTGGCAACTGATCGGCTATGTGGGGTGAGGAGATAAAGGAGGGCTTCAAGGTTGAGAATCTGGGTTACTTGGTAATCCAACACTTGTCTTTTCATTCATTCCCACAGAGCTGTTAAAAATTAATTTTTTTTATTCGATGTCTTAATATCAAATAATGTTTCTAACTTCACAGATTTAAGTACTGGCTTCATGAGTCAATTTAACTAGTATTTGTGCTTGTCATGCACCAGGTACAATGCTTAGCACTAAGAATACAAAGAAAAGCAAAAGATGGCCCCTGCTCTTAAGGAGCTAAAAGCCTCACAGGAAAGACAGCACACAAACAATTATTTACAAACAAAAAGCCTATGGAATAAACTGGAGACAATCATGGAAGGCACCAGCATTAAGGATGATCAGAAAAGGTTTCCTGTAGGTGAAATTTTAACTGGGACCTGAAGGAAGTCAGAGAAGTCAAAAGAGAAATTGAGGAAGAGAATTTCAGGCCTGCGGAAAACAGTGAAAACTCTTGGGGGTTGGGAGATCCAGTGTCTTCTGCAAGGAATAAGAAGAAAGCCAATTATCACTACTGGATCAAGAGTACTGAGTGGGAAGGAAGAGTGGCGTAAGGTATGAAAGACTAGAAAGATGAGAATGAGATATCAGATTTGAAGGACTCTGAATGCCAAACTTAGAATTTTATATTTATATTAGATCCTAAATGTGACGTAGAACCACAGGAGTTTAATATATAAGGGGGTGATATGGAAGATCAATTTTAAAAGTTGAGTGAAAGATATAATGGAGCAAGGCTTGAGGCAGGGAGACCATCCAGAAAACTACTGTATTAAAAGAGGGACTGCACCAGAGCAGTGACATTGTCTGAGGACAGAAGGAAGAATATACAAGAGATGTAATGAAAGAAAAATCAACAGTACTTGGCAACAGAATGGATATAGGGGTGCCAGTAAGGAGGCAAGGACGAAGAGAAAAAACAAGAATATAAGTGCCTAGTATGTGCTAGGCATTGAATGGGCAGTTAGACGGCACCGCAGAGAGAACGCTGGGCCTGGAGTCAGGAAAACTGCTCTCCACGAGCTCAAAACTGGCCTCAGACACTGACTAGCTGTGTGATCCTGGCCAAGTCACTTAACCCTGCTTGCCTCAGTTTCCTTATCTATAAAATGAGCTGAGAAAGGAAAAAGCAAACCATTCTACTGTCTATTCCAAGAAAACTCCAAAAGGGGTCACAAAGAGTTGGACACAACTGAAATGACTGAACAATGACACATTCCAGCCTGGTGCAAAGCCCTTCACAGATGTTCTAATAACCCTGTGAGGCAGGATAGTAATGCTCATTTTACATTTGAGGAAACTGAGGCAGACAGAGGTCAACCAGCATGCCCAGGGTCAGACTGCTGGTGAGCAGCTGAGGTTTCCCTGACTCCAGGCCCAGAGCACTGCTCAATGTGCCACCTACCTGCCTCCTGGCTGACACCTGGGTTGTGAGCCAGGGTGACTAGGAAAACCATGGTCCCCTCAAAAGGAAAAGAAAAAAATAAGAAGAGAGGGAAGGGGAAACAAGTGCAGTTTAGGATGCTTCAGAACATGCAAAACGACATATACAATAAGCAGCTGGAAATGCCATACATAATCAGTGACACAAACAGAGCTGAATAGAGCTGGAGACTCTAAGGGGTGAAGATGAGGAATGTCCTGAATAGTTTAGAAAAAGCAATCAGTTTGACTGGAATGCAGTGTCTGAGTGAGAGTGATGTGCAATCCATTTAAAAAGAAAGGTTAGAGGACAATAAAGGGCTTTTAATATCAGACGAGTTTCTATTTGATCTAGAGCAGGTATTTTGAACCTTTTTCATACGACAGATCCTTTGAAAGTCTGCTAAAGACACAGAACCTCAGAATAATTTTTCAAAAGCATAAAGTAAATTACATACAAAGAAAATCAATTATATTGAAATCAAGTTATCAAAATGATTTTTTAAAATTTATTAAAACACTCTTCCCACACCCCCCCCATCAAAGATAACAAAGTCACTAAAGCCTCTTGAGTTGGGCACTGGCAATCAGTCACATCTATGCTTCAGAAAGACCACTCTGAAATCAGGGTAGAGGAGAGAAGGGAGAGAGAAGACTTGAGGAAAGGGAATCAACAAGGTTTTTACAACAGCCTAGAAAAGAAATGTGCCTGATCTAGGGTAGCAGTGATGCAAGTAGAGAGAATAGAACCAATAGAAGAGACATGGTCTGGAGGTTTAACAAGTCTTTATTTAGAGTAGCTCACAGAAATGGAAGACTGAAATTCAAAGAAAGAGATCAGGACTGAATATATAGATTTGGAAGCAATCTCTGAAAACATGGAGAGAAGAGAGGAGAGATGTGAGACCCTTACCTGTCTCACTATTCCTTTCCAATCTACTTTGCTGGAACAGTAAGACAGGTAAGAGGAAAATTAGGTGACATAAGTATCACAGAAGCCAAGGTTAGAGGAAGTGATAAAATGTGTCTAAAAGGCACAATGATAAAAAGAAAGATGAATGAAAAAAATGAATGCTTGCTGACCAATTATATTCTGAATCTAATGATAAAGGCAGTTTTTCTACTAAAAGGACAGCTATATGACAAAGCTTAAATTTTCTTGTTTTAAGATTTCAAAGTACTTTAAATATAGAGATACAGAGACAGAGGCAGAGACAGAGATAGAGATATGAAATGGCCATATGATTAAGCACATATACAAAAACGCAATTCTCAAAAGCTACCTCTAAATCAAATTCAACTTTTATCTTAATTTTCCCACTACTATCAACTATTGTATTGTTCAAAATATATTTTGCAGGCACTAAAATGAAAATTTTTTCAATAGGAAAATACATATATACATATATATGTATATACTGAAAAATAAGACAATACAGGTAGTACTCAGATTTTATAAAGATCAAATTATAGGCAGAGGAGTGGGAGAGAACAGCTTTTATTGAGACTAATACTGAATACAAGCAATTGAAACATGTTACTACCTAAAACGACTTTGTTCCTAAGATACATAATGACATTTCCTAGTTGGAAGGCACTTCAGTGGATATCTAGTCTGACCCATTCTCCAAAAAGAATCTCTATGACCATATACCTAGCAGGTGGTCACCCAGGCTTTGCTCAAGGACTTCTAATGAATAGTAATCTACTAGCTCCAAAAGCAACTCATTGAACTTTTTGATTGTTAGCAGTTTTTTCCTTATGTTGAGTTGAAATACATTGCTCTATTAACTTGTACCCTCTGAGCCTAGTTCAGTCTACTGGGAGCACAGAAAAACAATTTAAACGTGCTTTTACTTATCAACCTTTTTAAAGACTACAAGCCTGTCCCCTCTTCATTCTTTTATGCTCCAAGCTAAACCTCTATCTCCAGGTCCTTTAACTAATTCTTCATGTAGCTTTGTTCTGAGACTCCTTCACCCTCAAGATTAACCTTCTCTGAATAAGCGCAGATTGCTAGTGTCCCTTCTGAAATGTGGCACCCATCTGTAGTAGACCCAATAATCCAGATGTGTTTAACTGATGCAAAGTACAACTGCCTTGTTTACTTACTCCATTTATTTTCAGCAGAACAAACTTAATTTTAATAGCTGCCCTTTGATTCAAAAGGGGATGCTAATGAAAATGAAAAATGATCTTGCCTGCCTAAACCAGAAAAAAAGGTAGATTGAATTACAACATCTTACTGCTTCTAAAATTATTGCCATACCTGTTTAAATACATTCCTGACACAGAGCAAGATTAGAGAAAAAACAAGAAAAATGAAAAAGCAAACAAAAAAACCTTTCCACTTACTGCCTCCAGCTGTTTTTTCTTTTGTACAAGTAGTTCCAACATCAAGTTGACATTGGGTAAATCAAGATTATCTTGATCAGTTCCCAATAAATCTTGAAATATCTGCCACCTGTGGCCATTCTGAAATAGAAGAAATGAAAAGAGAGAGGAAATACAAACCTTAACTAAAAAAAGCATATTCTAGATGCTTCTATGATACATTTTTAAATTATGGAATTCCATTGTGTTTGTTATGTTGCCTTCAAAAATATACTACTACCACAACATTCCATGTTACTGATTCCCTGCCAATGGCTCAACATTGCCTTCTAGATGAAACTATGTCCTTCTACCTTTCATAGCAAAAATCTTCCTGATTCTTTTTCACTGGAACTTTCATGTCAAAAATAATCAAACTCATCATTCATTCTTAAAAAAAGTGATAAATTGTTCATTATTTTTATTCCGGAACACATATAAAACAAAACCAAATGCATTAATTAAATCTCTAGGTTAAGAAAGCTATTTTAAGATGTCTGTATTTTAATGAAGCGAGTCTTTTGTACTCTATTATGTTCAATGAGAAAATTCAGTTGCTTTGAAGCCAATAACCAAACTTGAGCATTTTCTAAAAGAATCTAGGAGGGACAGTCTCTCCCCCAACCAGAGAATCAAGGCTGTAGCTTTGATCCAAACAACAGATTGCCCTTCCTCTTTCCCAAGAGTCTCTCCCATTCCCTTAAGTAAAAGCTACACATGGCTCATTGTCTTGGCTTGAATATGTCTACCCCATGGCAAATGATGGAATGTAAATCTTACATCAGCTAGACTTTAAGGTTCTGAAGATAGAAGCCTATTACTAAGACATTACCACCACTGATGCTAGCAGCAAAGAAACAAAAAAAAATTGATCCAATGCTCATCCCAGAAACAGGCATAGACCTAGGCCCAACTACTTAATAAGCACTTCAGTCCCAGAGGACTTTTTGCAAGTATTAATTATTGTGTTTCATAATGAAGTATACATTGAAATACATACAAGATCTGTTGTAAAGTTTCTGTTCAATAGAAATGTGAAACAATTTCCATAAAGCTTTAAATCTCTCTCAAACTATAAAATATACAACTAAAGAGTAAATAATGCAAGACTAGGGAAATGGAGTATAGAGGAATGAAGTCATGAGGAAATTATTTTTCCTATGACTTGGGACTAATGTAAACAAAGTTTATGTTGGACAAAAATGAAATATTTTCTCATAGCTAAAGATTGTTTTTTTTGAAATTTTAATGTCACTAGTTAAAATCTGATATTTTTCCAGTCTGAGGTATTCTCTTATTATGCATGCTGTACAGCATTCCTTCCAGAAATGTGTATCAGAATTCTATTATGTGCAAGACATCCTATCATTATAAAGAAAAAATAAGAAATGGTTTTGGTCCTTGATGAGTTGACACTCAGGAAGTACATTGTCCTGAACTATTAGTAATATTAAATATAAGCCGCACCACTGCTTACATTGTCAAAAACATACAGTAAGGGGAATTGTAATTCATTTTCACTTTCTGATCAAACTGAGGAGAAAGCTCTTAAAAATCTTCAATATTCCATTGCTTACTCATCTAGGAGCATGATTAGGACCATGTTTTAGTTTCATAAGCTACACTCTATTGAATTAAACAGGTTTAACTTTAATTTAATTTCAGAACAGATTATGTGAATAAAATATGTGCAAGGACTCCAAAGAGTAAAAATCACTTTACTCAGCACAACAGAAATGGCTATATTTTCTTAAAAGAGTGCTTAAAGGGTTACTATTGGAATTATTACTATTGCTAATGATAATGAAATCTCAAGTAGGTCTTTCAAGAGTCTGTTTGATAAGATACCATGCAGTTGCTTGACCAAGATGTAAATTAGAACCCTTTTAGAACTAGTCCTCATTTTTTGAGAGATTATCAAAAATCCTTTCCCACAGTAATATCATCTTCTTTTCCTCAATTCCCAATTCTTTTCTTCAACATTCCATTTCATTCTCATATGGCCTTATTCTAATCAAATTTAAGATTTATTAAGTGCCTACTACTGAAAGCACAATTGATTAGGTACTAAGGTAGATAAAAAAGGTTAACAAAAAATATGGTCACTGTCCTCCCAGACTTTAAAGTCTAGGGAGCCTAACTTTATTCACTAATTGTTCCAGATAGTCACAAACAAAGTAAGTATTATAGATAACTCTAAGCAGGTAATTCTTAAAATTTTATTTGGAAAATCCTACAGAGACCAAACAATTTCCTTTAGTTGGATCAACGATAAACTATTCTAAATCTTCCTTAAGATTAAATTGTTAGGTAAAAACAGAATGAGATATAAAACATAATTTTAAAAAGAAGAATAGAAACGTACGGTGCTACTCACTGAATGGTCCAACTTGAACCTCTTTTCCTCAAATCTTTGCTTCTGTTTGAGAATTAGTTCATTCACTGTGAAGAAAAAAAATTTATTATTTTATATGTATCAGACTTGGCTATTTTAGTTAGCTTTATCATTTTAATTTCACAAGCATAAAACATAATAATTTATAAAGAGCAGAAAACATGGACTTTTTCTCTTGCTTTGTTTACTATTAACCATTTTAAAGAATGAACAAACCTACTGAATTAAACATAATGCCTGGAATACACACGTAGGGTTTTAAGATTTGAAAAACACTTTTTATACATTATGTCATTTGATCCAATGAGCAGCATACTGATAGTCAAATCTGATAGTCTTTTCTCAAGCCTAAGCCTTTTTAATTTCCGAAGTTAGACATTGCTGACCATTCTCCACCCTTTCTAAATATTCTCTCCTACTAAATTTTAGTAACATTGCTGTCTCTTGGTTCTCCTCTTACCCATCTGACCATGCACTACTTCTCAGTCTCCTTTGCAGGATCATCAGCCATTTTCAACCCCCTAATTATGAGGCTTGTCCTGATCCCACTTCTCTTTTCTCTTTTTGATCTAATCAGCTCTCATGAATTCAGCTATTATTTCTATCCAGACTTGGTCTCTCTCCTGAGCTCCAACTGGATGGCTAGTGGCCATTTTAAACTGGATGTTCCCACATCTCTCAAATTCAACATTTCCCAAACAGAATCATTATCTTTCCTCTAAAACCCACCCCCCTCCTCTACACTTCCTTATTTCAGTGAAAGTCATGTTCAGCCTTGCAATCTCCTGAGTTTATAACCTTAATGTTATTTCTCCCTCTTCCTTACCCCACAAATACAATCAGGTACAGCTACATCCAGTCTATCTTCAGTGTCTCTCACACCCATCTCCTCTTTCCACATTGCTTCTTGTCTAGATTACTGATATAGTCCCCTAAATGGTCTCCATGCTTCCAGTCTATCCCTTTCCAATTCTACCTCCACACAATTATCCAAGGGATTTTCCAAAGGCACAATTCGGACCATCTTATTCTCTTACTCAATAAATTCCAACGGCTAATACCAGTATAACCAAATGCAGACTCCTCTACTAAACTTTAAAGCCCTTTTCTCTCAACCTTGTTTCAAGATACCTTCCAGACTTTTCTGTTACTTCTCTTTAAAGCATTCTGTTTCAGCCAAAATGGATTTTTTGCTGCTCCTCACAACACATTTCTTCTCCTCCTGTCTCCTGCCTCTGCATAGGAGGTCCTCAATATCTGGAATGCACTTCTTTTCAACTTGAACTTTAAAATCCTTAGTACACTTCAAATCTCAGCTCAATCACCACATCCTATGAGATTCTTCCTAATTCTTCCAAGATGCTAATATCTTTCCCCAGAAAATTATCTCGTATTTTTTTAATAGATGTTTATTTTGCACATACTCCTCCCTAGGGAACAAAAGCTCCTTGGAAGGCAAGGACTGTTGCATTTTTGTTGTCACCCAGTCCATGGAAGGTCCTAGATTGACTTGGTAGAGTAAGTGAGCCTTACATGATGAGACGTATGCCATTACATGTTGTCATTCCCATTTTAAAGATAAGGAAATTGTTGCTCAGAGATGTTAAATGATTAGGAAGCATCTTGAGAAAAGCAATAGAGTCAGAGGTTCTCCTGTCTCCAAATTAAACAGTCCTATCACAATACCAAAGAAGTTAAGAGTAAGCTAAAAAAATACCCTTCTTCCTCTACCAACTTTCCTCCCCAAAATTCTAAAAGTCTGCTCTCTAATTATGATACAAAAAATCAAATTACTAACAAAATTTAATTAATTTCTACTAAGAGTACTATACAGGCATTTTCCAGGAAAAAAAGAGCACATTCCAGCAAACCTGACTATCAAGTGACTTTCTTTATCATGTATTATGCCATTTTCTACACATGTAAGCGTGGAAAAAAAAACAACTTGAATGTATCTTCTGCCAGCTTAACAACAACCCGGGAGTTCTGTCAACCTGACTTGGTGACATATGTCAATTCTCAATGCAGTATTCTTCTAAGTAAAATATATGGAATTTTAATCTTGAAAAATAAAAGCAAAGAACTTCCAAATTGCATAAATGTATGCCATTAGATAATATATAGCACATTATTGTGATATCTTCAAATTCTTCTATTTATTCACTCCACCATCATTTATTAGATGCCTATCATATTGCAGAGCACTGAGAGACACAGGCTCTAGTTTCAAAGAGCTTATACTCTAATGAAGGGAATAAATGATCAGTTAACATATAAGTATTATATACAGTATTATTTTTAATGTAATTATTATAATAAAAAATATATATTATATATGTGATATATAACATAATTAATATATAATATATAAGTATTAAGTAACTACTATGTGGTACCAAGCATTTTACTAAGCCTTAGGAGATAACAAAACACACACACACACACACACACACACACACACACACACACACACAAAAACTCCTGTGCACTAGGAATTCACATAATATCAGCAGAGACCACCATGTAAACATATTAAGCAAATACAAAGTGTGTACAAAACAAATAAATTTCAACTTAGCATTGGGGAGTAGTGGGAGGGGGGGTAGAATGAGAAAGGCACTTATATGGAAGGTTTTGATTGTGGGCTTTAATAGAAACAAAGGATTATAAGGGTCAGAGATGAGAACATGCATTCTCAGCATTGAGACCAATCTGTGCAAAGGAATTAAGATGGAAGATGGTATGTTATGTGTAGAAGCAAGAAGGGCAATTCAGATATAAAGTGTGAGAAGGAGAGTAAAGCATCATGACAAGGCTACAAAGATAAACTGGGGCTAGGCTGTGGCAGACATTAAGTGCCAACCAGAAAAGTTTATATTTGTTCAAAGGAAATAGGGAGTCACTGGATTCGTTGAGTGGGAGTAACATGGTCAGGCCTCACTTTAGTAGTTTAGTGGAAGGAGATCAGAGTAGGGAGAGAAGAAATAGGAAGATCACTCAGAAAACTGATCAAACAGAAAACGAAGAGTCTAGGGAAGTGGCACAATGGGAAAGTTGTCAGAGTTGGAGTTAAGACCTGGCCATTGAAACCTGCCTCAGACACTAGTAACTACACTTATTGGCGCGTTGCCTTGAGGACATCAGTTAATCTCTCTCAATCTCAGCTTGCCAATTCATAAAATGGGGACAGCACCTACCTCAGAATGTCACCGCAAGGATCCAATGAAATACACATAATGCACTTTACAAACCTTACAATACTTTATCAATGCTAGTGGTTATTATAAGTTCTAGGAACCATATTTTAGGAAGGAAAGTGACAAACTGGAGAGCATATAGAGACAGGAAACTAAAAAGCAAAGGCCTCAGGTTCAAGTCCCATAATAATTATTTTAGGGAATTAGAAATGTTCAGCTTAGCAGGGAAAATATTTCTATGGACATGATAATTTTCTTCAAGTATCTGAAGAGCTGACCAATGAAAAAGGAGGGAGGCTGGTAGTTCTGCATGGACCCAGCAAGCAAAGCTAAAAGCAATACCAATGGATAGACATTGAAAAGAGGTAGATTTCAGGTTGGTTGTAAGAAAAAACTTCCTAACAATCTGTGCTGTCTAAAACTAAAACTAGCAGCCTCAAGAAAGTGTAGATTTCCCTCTTACTGGTGGTTTACAAACAAAAGCAAGAACTATTTGTCAAATTATTTTATAGAAGGGGACCTTATTCTGGTATGCTGTGGACTAACTGACTTTATTCCAATTCTGAGATTATGTGACTATAAATGCTAGGCTAAAGTCTGACTTGTTGCTAGCTAAGTGCAATTTTTTAACTTGATCTTGCTAGTGCAATTAGCAAGATCACCTTTCATAGAATTAATTTGGAAAGATACCAGTTTATTGACAAAATGAAACCCTGACTATATATACTACTATTAATTAACAATAAACTAACTTTTGCTTGTATTACAAATACAAGCATCCCTTGACATGCAAAGGTTTCACATTTGGGGTTTTGGTTATTCAAGGGCTGGCCACTGATAATTAAATAGAAATTTTGGGGGAATATGAAGCATACTGAAGAAAATTATAAATGATGTATGTATGTAAAGAAAACTAAAAAAATTCAGCAAGTCACAAATGCATAAATACTGTGTATTATCAATCAACTTTATCATTTACTAATATAAGCATATATACATACATTTATTATGAAGTTAAATTATTTTAAAAGTTTCAGTGGGCTAAAGAACTATGGGCTCTGTAATGTCTTTGAGAACCCCTCTTTATCTCTCTAGTATCCAAGCTCAGTCACATGATTTTCTTCAGCAGTGATCTTTTTATCTTGAGTGACCTTGGGCAAGTCACTTAACACTTTGCCCTCCAAAAAGCAAAAAAAAAAAAAAAAAAAAAAAAAGGAAAGGATTCTTAGAAGAGGTGACATTTGAGTCAAGTTTTAAAGGATGAGTAACAACTATACAATTAGGAACACGTGTAATGTATTCCACAGGCATAAAGAACAATGTGAGCAGAGGCTGGTAAGTATAAGGTATGTGTAGCAGTTCAGCTGGAACATAGATTACATAATAGGAAAGTGTATGACAGTCAAGTTAAAAAGAAGAGATGAAGGCAAGTTACTCAAGGTTTGGAGTATTAAGCAAAGGTGTCTGAACTTTAATCAGTAGTTGAAAGGAAACCATTTAAGGGTTTTGAGCAGAGGAATAACATAACCAGAATGATATGTAATAAAAATTATTTCTCTAACAGTATCAAGAATAGATTAAAAAGGAGGTGAAGAAAGAGATGTCTAGAAGATCTGTTAGAAAGCTACTTTCAAAGTCCAGGAGCAGGGAAATTAGGATCTATAAAAGAGTATTCACATTGAAAATAGAGAGAAGAAAGACTCAGCACATGTGCCTAGATAACATGACAAGTAGGTATATAATTCACAAAAATTAAAGAGAGAAAGAATCCATACACACAAAAATATTTATAGTAGCACATTTTGTTGTAGAAAAAAAGTGGAAACTAAGGGTAGCCCATGAACTAGGGAATGGCTGAACAAATTATAGTCTATAGATGTAATGGAATATTCTGTACTATTAAAAGGTATAGAATTCAGCTGTGGTCTCACCAGGCAAAGGACATCAGGATTACTATCTATAAGTTTCTAAACACCATCCTTCTATAATGTTGCCTTAAACTGTACAACTTACTTTAGTTGCCACATCACACTCATTAAGCTTGCAATACACTGAAATCTCTTGGATTTCCTCATATGAACTGTCATTTATTTATATCTGCCTCATTTTATACTTCTTGAGGGAAGGGAAAACCCCTTGAGGGGAGGAAGGGAAAGAAAATGTCTACTAGTAGCTCAGAATCCACTGATAGATCTCAAAACCCTAAAAGATCTCTAAAATGATTAAGTCAGTTACCACTCCAATATCCCAATCATGTGTCTTGATTTCATAGTAGTCACACTCCCAACCCTTCAGCAGAACTGTGTCAAAACATAAGCACAGGGGGGCGGAGCCAAGATGGCGGCTTAGAAGCAGCAAAGGGCCACAGCTCCCACACAAACAGGCTGAAAAACTCATAAAATGGGACTCTAAACAGATTTTCAAGCTCCAAAACTCTCCACAAGACAGAAGGCACATCTGTTGCTACAGGCAGCGCAGGCGGGGCTCTTCTCAGCAGTCTGGGACCCACCTCTGAAACCCAGCCTGCTCAGGCCCTGGGGCATCGGGCGGGGAACCATGGCTACAGGAGAGCAGACTGGCTGCATTGGAGCCACAGTTACCACATTTATCAGGCCAGAAGACAAAAAGACTAAGAGAAAGGTCAGTGGATTTTGCTAACTGGGGAGAAGAAGAGCGGGTCCAGCCAAACTGCTCCCAGGGCAAGGAGGCAGGAACAGAGCAGCAGCAGCTTCCACTGGGCTGCTTCAGAGCCCTCGGCCTGCAGATAGCAGGGGGGCTGACGCGACCCATCGAGGCCAAGGGCTCTTGTGTTGAGCAGCCTGGATCTGGATCGGGGTCTTGAGTGGTGGTCCTGGGGTGCGCTTTCAGTGAGCCGAAGCTGGGGGGGGAGCTGCAGCACCCCACTAAGGACTCCAGCAGCT
>CM053593.1:56549914-56568980 GCA_028646575.1 Pseudocheirus occidentalis
CAGGGGCAGGGAGGAGCTCCCTGCCCTGCTAGAAAGCTAGAGAGGTGTTGGAGGAGGGCATAAAAGGGAACAGATTGTGGGAGGGGTCTTACAGTGGGATCAATGTTCTGGGCTGGGGGGTAGGGACAAAAAGGGGAGAAAATTTGTAACTCAAAACCTTGTGGAAATGAATGATGTAACCAAGAAAATAAATTAAAATAAAAAAAAAAACCCATAAGCACACATGTGTGTAGACACACACACACACACACACACACACACACACACACACACACACACACACTTGTTCACCCCTATAATCAATCCCAAGGCTTTGGACAAAAGAATAGTAATTACAAACCAAAAAAGTGGGTTTTCCTATTATATACTATCTTATTCTTGATTTGCCTATATTGTATTACTTTGGCAAGTAAATAATACTAATGCACAATTCTGTCTCAGTCACTGTCTTAAGTCTTTATGCTTTTGCTCTCAAATTATAAGGTCCCATCCTTTGGGGCAACACAGTGGATAGAGTGCCAGGCCTGGAGTTAAGAAGTCTCCCCTTCCAGAGTTCAAATTTGTCCTCAGATACTTAACTAGCTGTGTGATCCTAGACACGTCACTTAACCCTGTTTGCCTCAGTCTCATCTGTAAAACAAGCTAAAGAAAGAAAAGACAAACCACTCCAGTATCTCTGCCAAGTATCTCAAATGGGGTCACAAAGAATCAAACATGACTGAAAAATAACTCAACAACAACATCCTTTGGACAAGGACTATTTATAAAGGAAAACAATATTTATACAAACATCTGTGTCTCCTCTTCTATAAGATCAGGATTGGGCTTCAAGTATTAGATCTTTGATCCTATGAACTGATGCAGAGTGAAATGAGCAGAATCAGAAGAACACCACATACAAGAACTAAAATACCCATTAATGCCAAAGAAAAAGAGAGGTCAGTGTAGAACTCTGTTGGAACTGGGGGGGTAGGAGGAAATGGAGGAGCAGGTCTGGCCCCTGCCCCCAGAGCTAGAAGTGGTAGAGGTGCGGCGGCCCTGCAGCCACCTCCACGTGGCTGCTTCAGAGCTCCTGGCCTGCAGATTGTAGTGGGTCCAAGCAAACATTCAGAGGGTAATTACTCTTGCTTTAACTTGCCTGGATCTGGATCGCCATCTTGGGTGGTGGTCCTGAGGTGTGTGATCAATGAGCCAGAGTTTGTGGGGGTTACAGAGATGGCACACTCCTAATAGCTCCAGCAGCTGCAAAAACCCCAGCAATTTGGGTCAAAGCTTTCCCCTCTGGAAGCAGATTTCTACTGTGGCAAAGAGTTCAAGTCCAGCAACTGAGTGGCAACATGAGCAAGCAAAGGAAGCAAAGCAAGCACAGCAATCCAACTTTAGATTCCTTTTTTGGGGACAAATAGGATCAAAGCATGGAATGGGAGTAAGACAACACAGTCAGAACTCCTGCACCAAAAGCTTCCAAGAAAAATATGAACTGGTTACAGGCAATGGAGGAGCTCAAGAAATATTTTGAAAATCAAGTAATAGAAGTGGAGGAAAATTTAGGAAGAGAAATAAAAATGATGCAAGAAAATTATGAAAAGAGACTCAACAACCTGACTGAAGAAAATTAACACCTTAAAAATGGATTAACTGAGGAGAATAATTCCTTCAGAATTAGAGTGGAGCAAATGGAAGAAAATGACTTTATGAGAAATCAAGATACTACTAAACAGACTCAACAGGTTCCTTCCCACTTTTACTGATGCAAACACAGAACTGAATTTAATTTTACATCTCTCTAATCATCTTAAAATTTTGTAAGAATGAAAGCTGAGAATATTTACTTATATAAAGTTACCTTATAATTTAATCCATATGAGGTTAAATAATATTATTCAATTAACAAAATACCTTAAGGTTTACAATGTACCTTGTTGCCTCAACTGATCCTCACAACAACCATATGAAGAAGGTGCTATTATTATCCCCATTTTACAGATAAAAAAAAAAAACAAAAAACTGAGGCTTAGGATAAGAAACTTGCCCAGGATCACAGAACTAGTAAGCTGCTGAGCAATCTTCCTTATACCAAGTCCAGCACTTTATTCACTGTGCCACTTAGCTTTCCTCAAAAAGAAACAGACAACCACTACAAAAGCAACATCCACTAATCAGATGTATACACGTTATAAAATTCAAAAAAAAAAAAAAACAGGAGATCACACAAAATACTAGTTTTAAGTTTAAACAGTTAAAGTATTGCTTTTCTAACAGGTTATAACCAAGTCTTCTAGCAACGTAATACTAGAGTTATTTGTCTCTAACTTGGCATCTCTAAGAAAGTCAAAATCTTAATTATCAGGTCTACACAAATGAGTGGCATCTAAAAGAAAGCATTTCCAAATACTTACCTAAGAAGTTGGGGTAAAGATGGTCAATATTATCCACAACATAGTTACACTTGGGACACCTATTATTGTCTTCCAGGCTCTGGTGGATACATTTATAGCTATTGGTAAGGAAAGAAAAATGAAAAAAAAAAAAATTACATCAATGACATATGTTATATGCTCAAAAAAGTTATAGTCAGTTGTATAATTTTTTATAATTTGCTTATTTTTTTTATTTTTCACAAATTACATATGAAAACAGTTTTTTTTAACATTCATTTTTAAAACTGAGTTCCAAATTCTCTCCCTTTCTACCTACCCACTCCCCTCACTGAGCAGGCAATCAATTTGATATAGGTTATACATGCGTAATCACACAAAACATATTTCCACATTAGTTATGTTGTGAAAAAAAAGACAAAAAAAAAACTCAAGAAAAATAAAGAAAGTAAAAAAAAAGCATGCTTCAATCTGTATTTAGACACCATCAGTTCTTTCTCTGGGGATGGAGAACATTTTTCATCCTAAGCCCTTCAGATTTGTCTTAGATCATTGTATTGCTGAGAATAGCTAAGTTATTTACAACTGATCATCTTACAGTATTTGCTGCCTCTCTGTACACAGTTCATGTCACTTTTTGCATCAGCTTCTGTTAGTCTTTCCAGGTTTTTCTGAGAGCATCCTGCTCATAATTTCTTACAGCACAATAATATTCCATCACAAAAACATGCCAGAGTTAGTTCAGTCACTGCCCAATTGATAAACATCTCCTCAATTTCCAGTTCTTTACCACCTGAAAAGACCTTTTCCTTTTTGTTTTTTATCTCTGTGGAAAACAGACTTAGTAATGGTACTGTTAGGCCAAAGGGTTTTAGAGCACTTTGGGCATAGTTCCAAATTGCTCTACAGAACAGTTCAATCAGGTCATAATTCCACCAACGGTGCATTAATGTCTCATTTTTCACACATCCCTCCAATATTTGTCATTTTCTTTTGCCGTTCTATTAGTCAACCTAATAGGTATGAAGTAGCGATTCAGAATTGCTTTAATTTGCATTTCTCCCATTAATAATGATTTAGAGCAATTTTTCATATGGCTATAGCTAGCTTTGATTACTTTATCTGAACATAGTTCATACCTTTTTATTATTTACTAATTGGGGAATGGTTCTTATTTTTATAAATTTGACTTAGTTCTCTATATATTTTAGAAATGAAACCTTTATTGGAAAAACTTGCTTCAGAAATTTTTTCAGTCGCAATTGCCAACTGTATTTCCCTCCATGGTATTTCCCCATTTATTCTACTCTTTCTTCTTTTACCCTGACCCTCCTCAAAAATGCTTTGCTTCTGACTACTCCCTTCCCTAATTTGTCCTCCCTTCTATCACTCCTCCACAGATTTCGATAGCCAATTGAAGGTGTATGTTATTTCCTCTTTGAGCCAATTCCAATAATAGTGAGGTTTACTTACTCCTTCTCATCTCCCCCATTTTCCCCTCCACTATAAAAGCTTTTTCTTGCCTCTTACGTGAGATAATTTGCCTCATTCTGCCTTTCCCTTTCTCCCACTGCATTCCTCTGTCACTCCTTAATTTTATCTTTTTAGATATCATCCTTTCATATTCAACTAACACCTATGCCCTCTATATATACTCCTCCTAAATGCCCCAATAATGAGAAACTTCTTATGAGTTACAAGTATCATCTTCACATGCAGGAACGTAAACAGTTTAACCTTATTAAGTCCCTTATGATTTCTCTTTCCTGTTAACCTCTTCATGCTTCTCTTGAGTTTCATATTTGAAAGTCGAATTTTTCTATTCTACTCTGGTCTTTTCATCAAGACTGCTTGGAAGTCCTCTATTTTGTTGAAGATTTTTTTTCCCATTATGGATTATACCCAGTTTTGCTGGGTAGGTGATTCTTGGTTGTAATCCTAGCTCTTTTGCCCTCCAGAATATCATATTCCATATCCTCCAATCTTTTAATACTGAAGCTGCTAAATCTAGTGTTATCCCGACTATGATACCATGACCCTTGAACTGTTTCTTTCTGACTTCTTACAAGATTTTCTCCTTGACCTGGGAGCTATGGAATTTGGTTTTAATATTTCTGGGAGCTTCCATTTTGGGATCTCTTTCAGGAGGTGAACTGTGGATTCTTTTCATTTCTATTTTACTCTCTGGTTCTAGAACATGAGGGCAGTGTTCCTTGATAATTTCTTGAAAGATGATGTTTAGATTCCTTTTTTTGATCATGACTTTCAGGTAGCCCAATAATTTTAAAAATTTCTCTCCTGGATCTATTTCCCAGGTCATTTATTCTTCCAATGAGCTATTTCACACTTTTTATTTTTTCCATTCTTTTGGTTTTGTTTTATTGTTTCTTGATTTCTCATAGTCATAAGCTTCCATTTGTAAGGAATTATTTTCTTTAGTGGGCTTTTGTACCTCCTTTTCTATTAGGCCAATTCTGCTTTTCAATTCATTCTTCTCCTCACTGGTGTTTTTGGACCTCTTTTACCATTTGACCCAGTCTATTTTTTAAGGTGTTATTCTCTTCAGTACTTTTTTTGTGTGAAGGGCAGCTAGACGGCACAGTGAATAGAGCACCAGCTCTGGAGTCAGGACAACCTGAGTTCAAATCCGGCTTCAGACAGTAAACACAAAAACTAGCCTTGCGATCTTGGGCAAGTCAGTTAATCCCAACTGTCTTACCTCACCCCACCCCCAGCCAAAAAGGAAAAAAAAAAAACAAAACATTATTTGTGTGTCTCCTTTTCCAAGCTACTGACTCTTTTTTTCATGATTTTCTTGTATCACTCTCATTTCTCTTCCAATTTTTCTTCCACTTTTCTTGCTTGATTTTCAAAATCCTTTTGGGTCAGATTTTCTGTTGCCTGCTCAATTTTCCAGTCTATTTATTGACTTTTAACTCTTTGTTAAAATGGGGCTCTACTTCAAGGGTAAAAGGTGCACTATCCCAAGCTTCAAGGGTTTTCGGCAGCTGTCTTCAGGGCTACTTCTAGAGACCTGTAAATTTTTAGTTCTTCCAAGGTAGTAAGATCTAAGTACTACTCTCCTGGCCTATGATCTGGTCTGCGAACGATCACAAGCACTCTTTTCTGCTGTGGAAGTATGATAAGGGTTTCTCCACTGTAGCCTACAAGCACTACCGTGCTAGTACTCCTCCTTGCTCTGGCACCATCACCCAGAACTGCAACCCAGATTCAACTATGGGCAAAACAACAGTCCTACTCCCAGTGCCAGCAAAGAGATCCCTGCAATCTCATTCTAATGAGTTGTTCAATTCCTTTACTGTCTGTGGGCTGGGACCTCCAGAAGCAGCTGCTGCTGCAGCAGCAGATTCAGTGCCTCCCAAGATCTGCTCCTGGTTTGCTGGGGCCCAGTCTGTACCAGAACAGCCTGTGTTGGACTGCACTCCACTATCATCCCAGTGTGACAGACCATTCCTGATGAACTTCTAAGTTGTCTCTGACTGGAAAATTATTTCACCCTGTCCTTTTGTGGGTTCTGCTGCTACATGAATTGTTTCGTGGCACTATTTAAAGGTGTTCAGAGGGGTTTGAGGGAAATTACAGGCAAGTTGCTGCCTTTTCTCCACTATTTTGGCTCTGCCTCTGAGTTGTATGATTTTATCCTTAGGAAGCCAACATGAGTTTTTGCATAGCTAATTTTTAATGCTTACTCACAAAAAGCACTATTAAAATCACAAATCTGGAAAATTACTGTTACTTATTAAGTGAGGTGATTGTAAGTTATCCCAAATCAAAAAGAGGTATAAGAAATAGTGTTGGTGCAGAGTGATGGACTTTAAGGTAGAGGACCCAGGTTTAAATCCCAGCTCTGCCATTTAATATGTATAACCTCTGGCAATTCACTGAACTTCCCTGGGATGCAGTTTCCTCAATTTTAAACTGAGGGGGTTGTATCAGAGGGCCTCTGAGGTTCCTTCCAGCTCTAGAACTATGATCCTATGAGGTTGGTCTAGGGATCTCTAAGGACCCTTCAAGGTCTAAAAGAAATAAAATATATTTTAATGTAGTTCTAAGGTTATCAAATTGGAATTATGACTAGGCAAACTTTTTTAAAGTTTTCTCCTGAACAAAAATCCAATCTAATTCATACCAAACAGTGTTAAGTTCCTGCCATACACAGAGCACAGTGCTAATATATGGAGATCCAAAGATAAAATTGAAAAACAGTCCTGCCCTCAAAGACATACATTCTACTGGGGGTTATGACATAGAAGCACATCAATAAATAAACTATAATTTGAAAAAGATAAGAAAACAGACAAAATGTGGAGGTTGAACCAGATGAGACATCTAAAAGTCTTCTCCTCTAAAACTATAATCCTATTATATAGTAGATGAACCTTGAAAGATACTAAGAATTCTGAGGATTCCAAGGAAGGAATATATTCCAGGTACCCAGCTATGGATAAAAGGAAACGCAAAGGCTAAAAGACAGGAGAGTAAATGACAAATCCATATAACATAAAGCAACGCACCTAAGCTGGAACACTGAACATATAAAAGGGAATAATATGAAGTAAGTCTAGATAGAGGAAAAGGGCTGGAATCAGAATATGAAGGACTTTAAATGTCATCCTGAAGAGTCTGTATGTTGATCTATATGTTAGAGGAGAATGATGTACATTCTTAAGCAAAACTGTGCCGTGGTCACATGCTTTAGGAAAATTATTTTGGTAGCTGTGCAAAGAATAGATTGAGTAGAGGAACCTAGAAGCCAGGGGACCAATTAAAAAGCTATTATAAAGTCAACAGCTGATGGTGGTTATTCAAGTAAAAAGATGATGACAGATGCCAAAGATGCTGGGGAGGTAGAATCAGTAAGACTTGGCAACTGACTGGCTTGAAGACAAATGCTAAGGAAAAAATGTTATGAAACAATAAATCATAAAGATTAACTTATTTTATTCTATATCCAAATTCCAAATATTTGTACTTTGTAATGTCTTCCTCCTTTCTTCCTTAAAAAACAAACAAGAACATACATGCATTTCCCTCAAAACCTACTTACTATACTAGTTTACTACTCAGTTCAAATTTTTCACTTTCTTCCTGGAAAGGAAAGGAAAGGAAGAAAGAGAACAACAACAACAACAACAAAAACCCTAACCACTATATCTCAAAGAGATTGTAGAAGTGAGAGGACACGTATATACAAAAATATTTATAGGAGCTCTTTTTGTGGCGGCAAAGAATTGGAAATCAAAGGGATGCCCATCAATTGAGAATGGCTAAACAAGTTGTGGTATATGAATGTAATGGAATACTACTAGCTATAAGAAAAGAGGAGCAGATGGACTTCATAATAACCTGGAGAGACTTTTATATAAACTGATGTTGAGTAAGAAGAGCAGAACTAGGAGAAATTTGTTCACAATTACAGACACAACTTATGTGTGACAACTAAGTTTGATAGACTGGGCTCCTCTCAGCAATATAAGATTATAAGACATCTCCAAAAGACTCATGATGGAAAGAGATATCCACATCAAGAGAAAAGAGCAACAGAGTCTGAATGCAGACTGAAGCAAACTACTTGCTCTCCTTTTTCTAGTTTGTTTTGATTTCTCTTTCCCATTGTTCATTCCATTGGTTATAATTCTTTACAATCTGATTAACGTTTAATGTGAAGGTATTTGTAGATCCTATATTTGATTGCATGCCACCATGGGGAAAAGGGGGAGAAAATATGAAACTCAAGGGACTGTGGATGTTGTAAACTAAAAGTAAATTAATTTTTTTTTAAACCCCAACTAAAGTTAGGTGAAGAACAGGCCAAAATCTGGTATAGAAATCTCCTCTGGTTAAAACAGTATGGCATCATCTGGCATATAATCTCTCCAGTTCGCATCTGTTGCTCAGACACAGTATATTCATTCATTCATTCACTCAACTTTCCAAATAGTCTTCCTCTTCCTCTCTCTAAACAATATCAAAGACCTACATTCATCAGTTCTTTGACCAACTCTTATCCCTATGGCAAGGAGATCAAAAGTTGTGAGAGACTGCTACAAGGTAAGACTGACACTCTGAAATTCCAAATTTTTCTTCTTATTCTCAAATAATACTCATCCCACTCACCTACCAACCCAAAGTCATTTTTATTTTTTTTATAGGTATATTATAAATCTGAGGCAAAAATATGAAATTTCACAGAATCTTAGAACTAAAAGAAACCACTACAACCACTTGGTCACAGCATTCTAATTTAATAAATCAGACAATTAAATTAGACAAAAGAACTGCTTCTTCATGTGAAATGTGCGAAAGAGGAGATAGTAGCAGAAGGCATTTAAGTAAGATAAGGAGGGGAAAAGACAGAACTCTTCCCTAATGGCCTCAATTTTTTCAGTGAAACATAAGACAAGCAGTTGAAAGGACAGGTGTAGAGGAGTTAATGGAAAGTCTGAGGAACAACAAAAGGTTTGGAAAAGTCACCATGAGTGGGATAGTAAAGCAATTAAAGTGTAAAAGGATTGCCTTGCTGTAGAGAGGGCCCAGCTGAGCTTATGTAACAAACTTATGGTGGATTCAGTCGCAAAGTTAGGTGATCAAGCTTTGTTCAGCAGCATGTAGGAAGGAGCAAAGGAAGCAGATGGCTAGAATAATCTAAGGTTGAGGTTTAGCAGGGGAAGATCAGAAATACGAAAAAGGGCAAGGATTTTGAGAGAAAATGGCAGTGTAGAGATGAACTGGTTCACCAACAGGTCAAAATGAGGAAAGAAGGCCAGTGGTATCACTAAGAGTGAAGCCATTGGAAAGAACTGAGGGACTGAGAAACTGGAGGGCATAGTGAGGACAAAGCATAGGTTGTGGGGTTACAAAGTAGAAGGTGAGGCAGAATGACAATAGATTGTGATCAAATAAAAGAATTTCAAAGCCCAAGGAACATGGAAGTGGTACATTTGTGGCGATAAAAAGATCAAGGTATGTGATCTGTATATAGCTGAGGTAAAGTGGAGAAGTAGGTCATGAGAGAGTAAGTTGAGGGACTTAAAAGTTAAATATTTGAGGGAGTGTCAACATGTATGCAGCAGAAGTGAGAAAGGAAAGGCAGTATGCCAGTCACTGAACTTAAAAGGTCCCTTTTTTAGCCCTTAAGACTGCAGAAAGCAAAGTAGTCTAGCGGAAGTAGCACTAACTCTGGAATCAAAGGATTTAGATTTCAAAACTACCTGTGATGCTTACCATCTGTGTGAGCAACATTTCTGGCTCAGTTTACCCATTTGTATACTGAGAGGATGGAACTAGATGTCCTCTGAGGTCCCTCCCAATTTATATCTATGATTCTAAAGTATTATTATGGATATGGATTATAGAAACCAGATCTCTTTATTCTTAGTAGAGAGCTCTACAGAAACACTGCAAATTTTTGCCTCTCCCTTGGGCTATCAAGGCCTAGAGGAGCTAAGTCACTTAGGAATACCAATCCTCCCCCCTGAGGCTACATTCTCCTGATTGACAAGAGCCCATCTTATCTAACCAGGCCCAGGACTAACTAATATTTTAACCTCTGCCATCTTCTGACTCTCCAACCCCTCACTTTCTACTTCTTGCTCTGGTATTAGTACTAAATCAACAATGCCACCGCTTTCTAGAAATAACATATCAATCAATTGCTCCATTATTTCATCTACAATCTGTATTGTTTTACCTGACCAAAACACTACCATACTACCCTAATAGCAGGAATAAAACAGTAACAACAACTAACATTTATATAGGACTTACTCTCTATCAAGCACTGAGCCTAAGTGTTATACAATGTTATTACCTGCTCCAATTTGAATATAAACTCCTATTTAGGACAGGGACTGTTTCATTGTTACATTAGTATTCCCAGTGTTTATCATAGTTTCTGACACATAGTGATGAGGTACAGGTTCTGGGAACCCCCTAGAACTCTGATTGAAACTTCCCATATGATGAGGCATTTGCATAAGCCTTTCATTGTGGCTGGTTAGGAGCCTAGCCCTCCACAGTCCATCTACTTCCTACCCTTGAGCCTATCAAAATATCAATCCACCCTTAATCTGGCCTAGGCCACCATGGTCCACTGGCTCCAGGTAGCCTCCAGGAACTTCCCACCCTTAATCACTCACTGACCTCTTTAACTCCTCAGAAAGACCCTCCCCAAACTCATTACTGGAGTCTGACCTCATTGACTCCTCCTGAAGACCCTCCCCAAACTCCTCCTCCAGAACACCCCTAGATTCCTCCCACAACCTTTATACCTTCTTCCCCCCCCCATCCCCCCACTGTGTGAGAGCACCATAGAATGACCTAGCACAGATTTGCTCTGGCCTACTTGCCCAATGCAAGCGTCACAGATACCAAGCATCCTTAAGAGTCTACCCAATATGGTGAACTTTTAATAAACTTTGCTTTTCTTTGGCCGGAAGGAGACCTGAGTCAAATTCATTCAGCAGGTCCCAGTAAGTTGGTATTCTGGGGTCTCCAAAGCACCCCTAACCCTAACAACATCAACAGTAAGTACAAATACTTTTTCATTCATTCATTCATTCAAACTCCATAAGGAAAGTACCCATATTATTTTTCATCTTTGTATAACCCAGAACCTATCACAATGCCTTGCACAGAAAAGACACATATTGGAGTTAAAACATATGGCATCAACTGCCCTTTAACAAGTAATAATAATATTGATATTAATAATAGCTAAAATAGGGGCGGCTAGGCGGCGCAGTGAACAGAGCACCAGCCCTGGAGTCAGGAGTACGTGAGTTCAAATCCGGCCTCAGACACTTAACACACACACACATACAAAAAAAAACCAAAAAAACAAAAAAACAAAAAAAAACTAGCTGTGTGACCTTGGGCAAGTCACTTACCCCCAACTGCCCTCCCAAAAATAAATAAATAAATAATAGCTAAAATATTAAATGCTTTAAAGTTTGAAAGTATTTTACACACATGTTCCTTAAAAAAACATCCATCTAAAAAGTGGCAGAAAAAAAATACAACATTGCAACAAATTAATAAGTTGGATTATCATACAAAATAAAAGTAATTATATAAATCTATATTATGCCAAAGACTGGTTCTTTACAAAGAAAATTGAGGCCATTCAACTTAGGCCCTCCAAGCTCCCCTTCAGTTCATTTCAAAAGCCCATGACAGGATCTTCCACTCCCTCCTTTGTCTCTGAAAAGGAGTTACCTTTGATCCCATTTGAGCCTACAGGATTACAATTACAATCACAAAGCATTTCCCTCCTCTCTCTTCAGACCTCTCTCCATCTCTCTACCCTTTTTCTTCCTGTCTTCCCCCTTCTCCCTCCTGCCTTCCTCTCTACACCTCCTTCCCCCCTCATATCTTCTACCTCTTCCTATGTATTGTTTCCTTGCCCATTACTTTAAACTGACCTATCTCCTTAACCTTTAAAGGGGGGAAAAAAAAAACCTTCACAAGACCTTACCATACTGTCAAGATATGATCCTATATCACTCCTTTTCTTATACTCTTAGAAAGAGCCTCTGCCTCCATTTCCTCTCCTCTTCCTCATTCAACCTTTTCAAATTTGGCTTCCAACTTGAACTGCTCTCTCCAAAGTTATAAATAATCTCTAAATTGTCAAATGTGATGGTCTTTTCTTAGTCTTGAGCTTTCTTAATTTTCACATGCTGCATTTCACTCTGCTCTTACTTTCTTGTCTCTGGATTTTCCTAACTACTCTCTCTGGGTTCTCCTCTCATCTGCCTGACTACTCCTCAGTCCTCTTTTCTGGATGACATATAGCATGCCTGCTCCTAATAACAGGTATCCCCCAAGGCTCTGTAGTAAGCCCTCCTTTCTTCTTTTCTTTCTTCTCTCTATATATTCTATCTTAGGGGCGGCTAGGTGGCGCAGTGAATAGAGCACCGGCCCTGGAGTCAAGAGGACCTGAGTTCAAATGTGGCCTCGGACACTTAACACTAACTAGCCATGTGACCTTGGGCAAGTCACTTAACCCCAACTGCCCTCTAAAAAAAAGCCAAAAAAACAGCATTATATATTCTATCTTAGAAATTTCATTAATACCCATGATTAAATTCTCTTCTTGATAATATCCCTAAGCTATTGAATTGCCTATTGAACATTTCATCCAGTGTGAAATCACCTAAAACTCAGCATGTCCAAAACAGGTCCAAAACAGAACTCATCTTTCTCCCACTCCCAAACCTACCCCTGGTTCCAAACTTTCCTATTTCTTTCAAAGACACCACCTATTCCAACCTTCCAGGACTGTTACCTTGACATTAACTCCTAACTCAATCTCACTTCCCATAACCCAAGCACTTGTCAAATCTTGCCATTTCTACCTCTATAATATTTCATGCAAATGACCTCTCTGAAAACATATAGCTGTGTTAAAGTCAGGCCTTAAATTCAGGCCCTCAGCACTACTCATGTAGAATCAATCTCCTAAGTGATCTATACCTACTTCAAGTGTTTCCCACTCCAGATTAACCTATACACTGTGGCCAAAATGATTCTCCTTAAATGAAGAACAGATCCTATCACTTTCTTACTTGATAAACTCCAGTAGATTCCAATTTCCTTTAGAATAAAATAGAAACTCTTCAGTTCCACTTTTAAAGCCCTTCATAACCTGTACTTATCTTTCCAACCTTACTGGGTTCAATTCCCCTCCTCCACACTCCACATAATGAAATCCAGACAAACTAGCCTTTTGTCTGTTCCTCATACAACACTCTGTTACCAATCTCGGTATTTGCACAGGAAGTTCACAATTCCTGGAATAAACTCCCTCCCCATCTCCACTTTAAGCAATTGCTCTCTTCCTTCTAAAGGCAGGTCAAGCACCAGCTTCTATAAGAAGTCTTTCCTGATTTCCCAACAGTTAGTGTCTTTTCTCCCAAAATACCTTAAAAAACTACTCTGGATTTATTTGTATTCACTCTCTATATTTATCCTGTACATGCTTGCTGTCTCCCAAATTAAAATTTAAGCCCCTTGCAAGTAGAGATTTTCATTTTTTGTCTCAGAATAACCAGCATATACTACGTGTGTCTGACATACAGTTGGGGCTCACTAATTGCTTATTAATTCTAGCTTAAAAGCCATCAGGCAGCTATGTGGCACACTGGACAAGGCACTGAAGCTGGAGTCAGGAAGATCTGAATCTGAAATTGGCCTCAGATACTAACTAGCTATACGGACCTGAACAAGTCACTTAAGTTGTCTCAGTTTTCTCAACTGTAAAATGGAAATAAAAACAGCACTTACTTCAGAGAGTTCTTGTGAGGATCAAATGAGATAATATTTGTAAAGCACTTAGCACAGGGCCTGATACACAGCAGACAGTAAATAAATGCTTCTTCCCTTACCTCATCTCTACCCCATGTCGAATACTTAAAAGTTTTCAATTTAGCATCCTACCAACTTTAAACAGAAGAAGTAAATTTATAATTCCAAATTATACTGCTATGGAAAAATTAAATAATTTGGGAATGCTATTTTCAAAATCAAGTTAAATCTGCAGAAAATTAAAATTCATTTAAGAATCCCAAAACCGAAACTAAAGGTTAAGAACTCCAAAGTAAAGTTTCAGGTCGATAGAAATAATTAAGCCTAAAATAAAATGGGAATTTTGAAAGCACTAAATGTCAGTAAAAGTTAAATACCAGTACTTATATCTAAGCTATCAATATTCACTTCCTTGAGTTGAGAGACATGATAGGAAACTTTTTTAAAATCAGTCTACAGCAGTGGTTGTCAACCTGTGGGTTACGACCACTTTGGGGGTCCAACAACCCTTTCACAGGGGTCTCCTAAGACCATCAGAAAACCCATATTTCCAACTGTCTTAGGAACCAAGACCCGGCTCCTCTATCTGTCCCCAGGAGGCTCCGCCCACATGCAGACATGCCCACATAGGAGTATTAAAGGGTTGCAGCATTAGGAAGGTTGAGAACCACTGATCTACAGGGTTAAGGTAAATCTAGTCATTTCAGAAAGAATATTCACTTTAACTGAACTTTTTACCTTTCTTTGAAATTGCTGAAATGTAAACAATGTGTAAGATGGGAAAGTAAATGAATTCAATTAGAAGTCCCTAAAACACTATTTCAACAAACAAAAATATCTTACCAGAAACTGTGGCCACACTTCGTCATATATGCTTCTTCAATCATATCAAAACAGATGGGGCTAAAAGAAAGCAAAAAATTAACATGACAAGTTTGTTTTTTGAAGCAAACACAAAATAGCACAATTTTAAAGAAGAATCAATGACAATACCAGGAAAATAAGAAAAAGCATGATTTTTCAGGATGCCTCTATCAACTTTAAATAACTTCACCTTCTAAAGTTCACTACTCTTAATTATAACTGATACTCATGATGCTGACTCCAAAGAAAGGTAAAATCTTGAAACTTTTTCTGCATTACAATAAAGTGAATAATGCTTTGTGTATGTTTTGAGAGGCAATAGTGTTCTGGAAGAAGTATTAGAAAAGACTTGGATTCAAATCTCACCTCATAGACTTAATAGGCATCTGAGCACAGACCTCTCTAAGACCTTTCCCATCTGATAAATGGTAGCGATGTATAATGGAAAAAACACTGAGATAGTAATTAAGAGACACCTGAGTTCTAATTCTGACTGACAGTATTAACTGGGTGCACACAAGCAAACCATTTAACCTCACAAAGCATCAGGCTCCTTTTCTATAAGATGGGCAAAAAACAGCACCTACCTCAAAGGGTTGCTATAGGATCAAATGATATGTTAGGTTCTTTGTAAATCTTAAAAAGCATTATATTTTAGTTGTATTCCATTTCTTTGACCTTTAAGCCACCCATAATATTTATGTGAAGCAGTATGAATAGTAGATAAGAAATGGATTGGAAGTCAGAAGATCTAAGCTCCAATCCTAACTTCCATGACTTATTAGCAGTATGTCTTGACCTTCCTGACCTTCCTGACCTCCCTACAATCTCCTTCATAAACTACTGTCGGTCAGTTGTTCAAAGCTCTTTCTAGGTGTCAGGTACAATGTCTGTAAGAAAGACAAAACCAGTCCCTATTCTCAAAGAGTTCATGGTTCATTTCAGGAGAAAGCATCCAAAAAACTAAGTACAAACAATATACATATGGAATAAACTAAAGATAAACAATAGTGGGAAGAATTATAATTAAAGGGGAAATAGGACAGACTTCTTGTAAAAGGTAAAATTTTAGCTAGAACTTCAAGGACTCCTAGAGAAGGAGATGAAGGAGAAAATTCTGGAGAGGGGAACTGAGGTGAAAAAGTATGGTGAAACTTATCTAAAGTCAGGAAATGTTGTCTGAAACAAGGAACAACAAGGAGGCAACAGTCACGGAACCCAGAGTACCTGGGGCATAATAATAAGGTATAGCAGACTGTAAAGGTAGGAGGGGTATGTATTATGAAAGGGTTTGATAACAAAACAATACTCATCATCGTCATCATATTTATCTTAGAGGGAATAGAGAGCCACCAAAATTTATTAAAAAGAAGTTTGACATGGTCAGACCTTTTTAGAAAAATCAATTAGACAGCTGAGTGAAGGATGAACTGGAGCAGGGAGAGACTTCAAACAGACTAACTTGAAGGCTAGTGCTACAGTTCAAGTATGAGAAAACAAGGGCCTGCACCAAACTTGCAGCAGTACCTAAGCAGATAAAGGATATAAAAGCAAAGCAAATAAAAGCAGATAAGGCATACTACGAAGGTAGAATCGATAGAACCTGGTAATTAACTGGATATGGAGAAGTGAGGTTGAGTGAGAAGTCAACACCTAGGTTATGATCCTAGGAGACTTCAAGGATGGTGGTCTTCTCAGACATAACATAAAAGACATAGGAAAGTTAAGAGAGGAGGGCTTGGTGAGAAAGAAAATGAATTCAATTTTGGAAATGGTGAGTTTCATATATCTATGCCACATTCAACTGCAAGTGTCTAATAAGGTAACTGGAAATGTGAAACTAAAGCCAGGAGAGAGGGTAGGACTTGATAAATAGATCTGAGAATGTCATTGTAGAGATGAACTGAATCCATGGGAGATAATAAAATCATCAAACCAAATAGAAAAGGGAGAGAAGAAGGAAGAATAGGGCCCAAGACAGAGCCTCAGGTTAGTGGGTATGATCTGGATAAAGATCGAGCGAAGTAGCCTAAGAAGGAATGGTTAGCTAGGTGATAACAGAAACAGGTGACAGTAGTGTTATGAAAACCTAGAAAGAGAATATTGAAGTGAAGAAGGTGATCTCTCCAGTGTCAAAGGGTGGATGAGAAAATGCTGCCAGGTGTAATGCTTAAAAGATCATTGCTAACTTTGGAAAAAATCATTTCAGTTAAATGATGAGGTTGGAAGAAAATGTCAGAGAACCAACAGTTAAGTGAAGGAGAAGTGAAGGCACCAACTGTAGGTGGTAGTCTCAACGATAACCACAAATGAGAGGAAAGATTTAAGACAATAGCTAGCAAAGGGGTCACAGATCAAGTGAGGAGGATTTTCTGAGGATAAGAGAGAGGTGAGGGAATAGGCAGTAGGAAAAGACAATAGACAGGAAGAGATGAAAGTTTAATGAGAGTGGAGATGATAGACAAGGCAATCTGCTGGGAAAGATGAATTGGATGACTTGTGCATGCATAGGGTTTGGTATTAACAAGAAAGGTATCCTTGTCACAAGAGAAAGGAGAAGGAAGAGATAGTGCCAGAAGGCATGTGACTTAAGGTGACTAAAGGAAGAGAGGAAAAGAAGAAACTCAAATTTTTTCAGGGAAATGTGAGGCAAGGTTCTCAGTCCAGAGAATGAGGGGAATGAGAGACATTAGAGTATTGAGAAAAAAATGAAAAGGTTTGGAAAAGGCACTATTATGAGTGTTATGAGGTTCAAATATCAGAATGAATGTAAAGGACTGTGCAAACCTTTTAAGGTTTAACTGACAATAAATAATATATTTCAGCCAGTTATTCAATAAACATTTATAAGTACCTACTATAAGCCAGGAATTGTTCTAAGAAAGACAGTTGTTTCTCTGAAGGAGCTCACAATCTAATTGAGGAGAAAACATGGAAAATAACTAAGTACAAACAAGCTACATACAAGATAAAATGGGGGGGGGGGGGGAAATCAACACAAGGAAAACAGGAGAGCTAAAAAGGAATGAGAAAGGTTTCCCCTAGAAGGTGAGATTTTAGCTCAGACTTGAAGAAAGTCATGAAAGCCAAGAGGCCAAAATGAGGGAGAATTTAAGATATTATTATTTAAGATAAATAAGCATGGCAGTTAGTCAGTAAAAATGCACAGAGTTGGAAAATAGAGGGTTTTGTTTAAGAAACAGCAAGGTCACTAACCAGAACATCCCATTTCCCTATCTTAGAAAGAAAGTAGTTTGCTTGGCAATCTAACATAAAGCACTTAGCACATGGGCACTACCAATGGAGTTAGCCTGTGCAAAGGAAAGGCATGATGAAGATATCAAATGCTGATATCAATATACCAAAATATCAAAAGAACAGCAAGTAGGATAATTTATCCAGAATAACTACTCAAACCTTAAAATATGACACAACCATTATTAAAAGAAATTTTCGGGGCGGCTAGGTGGCACAGTGAATAGAGCACCGGCCCTGAAGTCGGGAGTCCCTGAGTTCAAATCCGGCCTCAGACACTTAACACACACACAAAAAAAAACCTAGCTGTGTGACCTTGGGCAAGTCACAATCCCAACTGCCCTCCAAAAAAAATTTTTTCAGCTAAAAAAACATTCTG
Organism: Pseudocheirus occidentalis; assembly: GCA_028646575.1. Taxonomy (NCBI): domain Eukaryota; kingdom Metazoa; phylum Chordata; class Mammalia; order Diprotodontia; family Pseudocheiridae; genus Pseudocheirus; species Pseudocheirus occidentalis. The sequence goes on from CM053593.1 coordinate 56,568,119, forward strand.
TTGGTCAAATGCAAAATCCTATTTTACTCTTTTTAAGTTCAGAAAAAAAAATTAACAACTGTATTTCTGACAAAATCAAGTCAATCCAAATTTACACACCAAACACAAATATACCCATGTAAAAATAGTATCTTATACTTGAATTTTTAGGTACTTAGGTTACAACTCAAATATATCAAGCATAATTTCCCCACATTTTCTATTAGTTGTAAACTCTTATGAAAGAATGGAAATTATTCAGGATTCCAAAAGGTTCTCAAATAAATTTATCATTAATAAATCTAGCAATTTCTCACAAATCACTTTGCACACAATGCTTGGAATCATCATATTTTACAATTGCTTTAAAAAAAACTAAATAATAGGAATAAAAGTGTTCTCAATGGAACTGTGTGCCAAACAGTGAATGAAGAATAAGGGTAGAGACAGTTCTCTAATAGTGAACACTCTGTTTATTCCATTACAGATCAAAGTTCAGTACAATATTCACAATATAATATTCTCAATATCACATCTTATCACAGAAAGTCACAATATAGTGTTCATAACAGCTTAACATTAGGATGACCACACAGTTTTCACTACAGTGGCCACAATATTTAGAACAAGGTACAAAAGAAGAATCACCTGGTTTCCCTAAGGGGGAAACCCTTCTCACTTAAAGATTCAATCAATGAATTAACAAAAGAATAAATCACCTAGTTTCCCTAAGGGGGAAACCCTTCTCACTTAAAGATTCAATCAATCAATTCACAATATACCAATATTCCACTCATGGGGCAACCATTAACTTAATCAGTCACTCATTTAGCAGTCAGTCACTAAGCTAGATTCCCAATTACTAAATATCATTAGTCACTAA
>CM053593.1:56577862-56598428 GCA_028646575.1 Pseudocheirus occidentalis
GAGCTGTGAACTGATACATCCATTCTGGAGGGCAATCTGGAACTATGCCCAAAGGGCTAAAAATAGTTGCATACCCTTTGACCCAGTAATACCACTTTTGGGGTTGTATCCCAAAGAGATCATAGAAGTGGGAAAAGGTCCCATATGTACAAAAATATTTATTGCAGCTCTCTTTGTGATGGCAAAAAACTGGAAATTTAAGGGATGCCCATCAATTGGGGAATGGCTGAACAAGCTGTAGTATATGAATGTAATGGAATACTATTGTGCTGTAAGAGATGGGGAAGGAGACTGAATTCACAATTACCTGGAGAGGCTTATACGAATTGATGCTAAGTGAGAAGAGCAGAACCAGGAAAAATTTGTACACACTCAGATACGTCATATGTGTGATGACCAACCTTGAAAAACTGGATGCTTCTCAGCAACGCACAGTTAAAGGACAACTCTACAAGTCTCAGGATGGAAGGAGATGTCTACATTCAAAGAAAGATCCAGAAAGACCAGAGTTTAAATGGAGACTGAAGCAAAGCATGCTATCATTCTTTTCTATGTTTGGCTTTGTTTCTCTTTTCCCATTTTTCACTCCATTGGCTACAACGCCTATACAACCAGACTACTGTGCAATGTGAAAGAGTTTGCAGATCCTATATATGATTGTATGCTACCATGGTGGGAGTTAGGGGTGGGGAGGAAGGGAAGAAAAATCTGAAGCTCAAATGATTCTGGAACTGAATCTTGTAAACTAAAAGTAAACAAACAAGTCAAAAAAAAATTTTTTTTAAAAAGACACATAGCTAAGAGTTAAGACCAAAAATGATCTCAACAGTCTAGAACGCTAAGACCAATCTAATAAAACGGAATTTAAGAGAGTGTAGTAGCAGTATAAAAGTATGAAACAGAATTTGAGTTAGAAGGGACAGAATCCAGTTTATCATACCTGAAAAAACTTTCACTAATACATGTTAAATTAACAAGTATTTAATAAGCACCCACTATGTGCCAGATGCTGCACTAAATGCTGGGGACACAAAGACAAAAACTAACCCTGCCCTCAAAGAGCTCACCATCTAGCGGTGAAAGACAACATACACAAAAAAAAAACCCCTACATATAAAGATATACATGCTAAATTGGACATAATCTCTAAATGAGAGAACATTAAAGAAGGACTAGGAAACGCTTTTTGCACAGAGTGGCATTTGAGCTGAGACTTGAAAGAAGGCAGGGATACCAGGAGGCAGAGAAACAAAGAGGGAGGGAATTCCAAGCATGGGATGAATTCTAGGCCAATGGAAATGTCTGGAGTCAGAGGAGATGGAACTACTTGTGCAAAGAAATCCAGGATTACAAAGTATATGGGGAGAAATAAGATTTAAGAAGACTGGAAAAGTAGGAGGGTGCCAGATTACAAAGAACTCTGAAAGTCAAACAGAGGATTTTCTTTATATTTGATCCTGCAAGCCATTGGAGTCTGTTAAAGAACAGCAAAAATTACACCTGCTCTTTAAGAAAATCAATCTGACATCTGAGGATATACTGGGGTGGGAAGAAACTTAAAGCAGAGAGGCCAGCAGAAGGCTATTGAGACAGTTCAGGTATGAGGTAATGAGGGAGTGAACCAAGGTGGTAGCAGTGACAGAGGAAAACAGAAGGAAGTGTATACCAGAGACGACTCCTCAATTGCAAAGGTCAGGAAGGATGGTGTTGCCTTTGAACATACATAGGAAAGTTAAGAAGAGAGGAGGACTTGAAAAGGACATGATGCATTTTGTTTTGGACATAATACTAATCAGCATTTATATAGCACTTATATAGCACAGTCTGGAAAGCAGTATACAAATAGGATCTCATTTTACAAATGAGGAAACAGAGGCAGACAGATATTATTAAGTAACCTGCTCAAGGCCACATAACTAGTCATGTATCATCTGGGGCAATATTTAAACCTGGCTCTTCCTGACTGCAAGTCCAACACTCTATTCACTGTGCAACGTTGCTGCCTCAATGTAATCATGTTCAGTTTAAGATGTCTGCAAGATGTCAAGTTCCAGAGGCAGTCAGAGATAGGAGATATCAGGAAAGAGGATATGGTTGGATAAATAGACCTGAGAATGATCCACACAGAGATTTCTGAAAACTGAAGCCTGTAAGTTGATAAGATCACACGCCAAATAGTATAGAGGGAGAAGCAGGCCTATGAAAAACTTGGACAACACTCACTGTGAGTAGCCACAACCTAGATAAAGATCCAAAAAAGGAGAATGAAAAGGATTGGTCCCTTAGGGAAAAAAACAGGAGAGAATGGAGTCATGGAAATCTAGAAAGAAGAGAATATCAAAGAGAAAAGAATAATCAACAGTGTCAAAGATTAAAGAGCAGTTAAGGAAGAATGAAGAATGAGAAAAGGTCATTAGATTAGGTGATGAAGAAGAGATAATGTATCTTTGGCTAAAGCAATTGTAACTGAAAGATGAGGCTGAAAAGCAAACTGCAGAGTTTAAAAAGAGTAAGAATAAAGTAAAGGTACTAATTGTAGATGGACTTCTCATTAAGTTTAGCTGCAAAAGGAAGGTCAGATTTAGGACAAGAGCAGAAATAAATGAAAAGACAGGCATATTTGTGGGTAGCAGGGAAGCAGCCAAGAAACAGGAAGAGACAGAAGATTCATGGGTTGAAATTATAAAGGAGGTAATACGTTAGACAAGACAGAATGGGGGCTTGTGTGTATAGAGGGGTTTGCTTTGGCAAGGGTAAAGAGTACTCTTCATGTGAGATGGGAGTGAAGGAAAAGATCATGCCAGAAGGTAGTTGAGTGGTGTGAGACAAAAAAGACAATAGAAGGAGTTATCCATTAATAGTTTGTTTTTTCAGTGAAATACAATAGCAAGATTCTCAGCTGGGGGAACAAGGTGAAGAGCAGTCAGGTAAAGTATGAGGAGCATGAAAAGGTTTGGAAAAACCACCGTAAGGAAGACAGTAAGTCAATTAAGGATTACTTCATTACAAATCAATACAGGAATTGCTTTGCTGTAGTGAGGGTCCAGTTGAGATTAAGTAACACAAATCTGTAGTGGAACCAGTCAGTACAGTTTGGTAAAAAAAAAAAAAAAAAAAAATTTCTCCAGTTTCATTCAGCAGCATACACACAGATGGTAAAAGAAAACCAAAGCTGGGATTTGGCAGGGGAAGATCAGCAATGTGAAAGGTGGGCAAAGAACTTGAGAAAAAAAATGACAGTGCAGACTTGAAGTCGTCCAAAAAGGGGTCAAAAAAAGGAAAGGAAGAGTGTAGTCATCAACGGATTGGTGGCCTGGAAAAGAACTGAAGTTTCAAAATTGAAGGACATGATGGCAATATTTATGGTTGCACCGCAGAGGGAAAAGTGAATGACGACAACAGACTATGAGAAATGAGAATTTCAGTTCCAGAACATGGAAGTAGTGCATTTCTGGGTGATGATCGTTCCTGTGTGTAGCTGAGCTGGGGTAGAAGTTTAGGTTGTAGGAAATAAATTGAGGAACTTGGGGTGTTTGCAAGAGTATCAATATGTATGCTGAAGTGTCCTAATATGCTCTGCTCACGTTATTAACTTTGTGTGTGTGTGTGCCTCTTCATCTTCTGTAATCACTTCCATCTATTTTTCTAAGTTCACCTCTAATGCTACCTCTCCAGAATCTTTCTTTGATTCCCAAAGTTGATAAAGACCTCCTCCCTCCTCTTTCAGTTCACACAGTAATTTCTTCTAATGAAGGTATCATGTCAGAAGCAGCATGGTACAGAGGAAAAAAGTAAAGGACACCAAGTCTGAGGACTAGCCCTATCTTGGATGCCTAGTACCTGTGTAACCATGGGTAATTTTCAACTTCTCTCTGTACTTCAACTGTCTTTTCAACTCTAAAATGAGGTGGTTGAACTAGATGTCTTCTAAGGTCCATTCCAATCCTAATTCCATGACCATATGATCCTAATATTGTGTATGGCCTGTATGGTACCTATTCTTCCCAAAAGACATTCACCTCCTTATGGGCAAGACTACTACATCTTATATAAATTTTCTAACTCTGTTGGCAGGTAGCAGAACATACAATCAGTATTTAACAAACGTTTATTCTAAGTTTTTGCTGTACATAACACTAGACTATTGCAACAGCCCATATACAAGGTGAGAAGTTGGAAAAGGGTGTTTGCAATGGGAATTCAAAAAAAGAGAATAATACAAGACATGACAAACAAAACTAGATGACAGCATGTAAGAAAGAAAGGAAGGGTAAAGAAGAAAAGCCAAAAGTAATTACAAGTCTTCAGTTTTGATGACCAAGAGAATGGCAATAGTATCACAGAAAAAAAAATGGTTACTGAAATATAAAATTAACCAATATTTCCCAACCATTTTTAGTCTCTTCATATCAAAATTTTTCTTTCTACTCCCCACTCTTCTCTAAATAGTTAGAACAGGTTTTTTTAAAACAGAAGCCCAAGACTTCAATCTATCTTCTTACAGAAGTCAGAACTCGTAAAACATCTGTAGTAACATCATCCCACCGCCTAAACATAGGTAGAGGATTTACACATGAGAGAAATGTAAGTAAACAAAATAAAACAGTTCATTAAAAGAGACAGACATTAAAAGAGTTTCTGGTGGAAAATTTTGAGAAAATGAAAGGAAATTATATTTCTGGAATTGTAGTTAAAGTACTGGATTTGTGGTGAAGAGGTCTGGGTTCCAATTCCACCTCATTCATGATCATAGGAAATTCATCTACTTTCACAGTCTCTGCTTCCTGATCTGTAAACTGGAGATATGCACTACTTCCCTTACAGATAAGAATACGTGGTAGTTGTGAAGAAAGCATTTCTTAAAAAGTTAAAGGTGTTGTAGAAATATGAGTTGCATTTTTTTTCTCAAACCTGTGATTTTAATGGTATAGGAGACTCAGTGAGTTAAATTCTTCTACCTAAGCAGATTAAGTCCTTGATTTGAGTTATTAAACTCTTTTGTCACATGGTGTATGCTATAGACAGACTTCTAAGAATAACATTTTTCAAGGCAAAAAATGTAAAACACATAGGACTACAAAAGAAAGTTAAAAGTTAAAAGCCCTTCTCTTAGAGCAGTGGTTCTCAACCTTCTTAATGCCCCAAGCCTATAATACTTGTATGTAGGTGTATTTGCACATGGGCAGACTTGCCTGGAGACAAAGAGGAACAGTATCCCGGTTCCTAAAACCATCAGAAATATGTGTTTTCCGATGGTCTTAGGTGACCCCTGTGACCCCTGTGAAAGGGTTATTTTAAGTTATGATTAATTAATGATTAATTAATGATTTTAAGTTATTTGCCTGAGTTCACACAGCCAGTATGTCAGAAGTAGGACTTGAAATAAAGTGATCCTGATTCTGAAGTCAGCCCTCTATTCACTATACCATATGCCTCCTTACTAAATATAAGTTATTATTTTATTACTTTTGTGCTAAAGAATTGTAATATAACTGTGAATTAACCAAATCTCTCTTCTGTATCTTAGATACCAAATTTATAAAACACAATTTAAATGATTTCTCATTGACATTATTTTAAAACCATTAACAGAGTAATCAGTTTATAGATCATTTACCTCCCAACAACTCTATAAGGCAGATGGTACAGATATTATCCTTCCTTTATAGACAAGGAAACTGAGACTCTGAGCTAGTCAGTGATTTATTTGTCCACTACTACTGACAAACCCAGGAATTCTACTGAAATCTTTTCACTGTAGATCTAGAGTTTTCACTCTAGCACAGGATCAAAACGAAAATAACAAAATGAAAAGCACGAACTATTTTAAATATTTGTCCCAATTCTGTAATACAGCAATGCTGTACACATTCCCTTCAGCTTTTGGTAGCATTTTTTCTCTGCCCTGTGAGTACCAACACATCTGTCACTTAATCAAATCCTGTTTAACATCATTCAAAACTTATCTAGTATTCAAGTGAAAAGCATTGTACAAAAATATCAAAATGAAAATATCAATTCACTCAAGGAAGTTTCACACATCAAGGAAAGTTGATAAAATATAAATGAATGAAATTACCAGCATGAACTACCTTTATTCCAACAGCCAAAACCAGTAACATTTTCCAATCCATAAAATTCCTGAATAGAGGCCTCAGAAGCATACTGTCCCTAGACACCTGGAGGCAGTTAGATGACATAATGGATAGATTGCTGGGACTGGGGTCAGGAAAGCCTAAGTTTGGGTTTTAGACATTTACCAGCTGTGTGACCCTGTGCAAATCAACCACTATCTGCCTCAGTTTCCTCAACTGTAAAATGAAATAATAATAGTACCTATCTCAAAGGGTTATTGTAAGACTGAATGAGACAATATTTCTAAAACGTTTAGCACAGTAAGACAGAGAGTAGGCACTTAATAAATGCTTAGTCTATCATCTATCCATCCTGAGACCGTCGTAAGTATCATCTTCAATTTGAACTCAATAGTCTACTCTCAAATATTTTTATCCCTCCTCAAACTTCCCATGGTTCTCATTTCCCCCATTCTCTCAGCTAAAAAACTTGCCTCATATTTTACAGAAAAAAACTGAAGTCATTAATCATGAGTTCCCTCTTCCTCATCTCACATTACTCATGCCTTCTACCACTATCTCCTCCTTCAACCCTGTCTCACATAGAGCCAGCTTATGCCTTACTAAGGTTAGCCTATTTCCACATCCCTCCCAAAACCTAGAGTAACCATGTCTCTACTGTCTTCTCTTCTCCAGACAAAACATCATTAATTTTTTCAACCAATTGCTCATATGGTATGATCTCAAGGCAAACAGGGTTCAATTACCAGGAAGGAAAAATTGATTTCGTTTTGAAAGCAGCCCGTTGTAGGGAGAAAAGCAATGAATTTGGAATCAAAAAACCAAGGTTCAAATCTGGATCCTGCTACTAAGTCTATCTTGAAGTAATCATTAAGTCTCACTGGGTCATAATTTTCCTAACTGTATAATGAAAGAATTATATTAGAAGATCTGTAAGACAGAATGACATAGCAGAGATATGCTATGCTTGGAGTAAAGAATACCTGGGTTCCAGTTACTACCTGTGTGACAATGGACAAATCACTTTCTCTGATACTCAGGTTTCTCATCAATAAAATGGAAATAATACTACTTGCAGTACCTACTTCACAGATTAAGATAAGAATCAAATGATAATGTATGTAAAGCAACTGGCAAACTTTAAAGTAATATGCAAATATCAGTTATCATTGTAATTATCTCTAGGGTCCCTCTTTGGTCTAATCCTTTGACTTAAGAGACCCAAATCAAGTTTTCCCTAATTTCCTTCCCCAAACTTTATTAGTCTAACATGACTGATTTTCAACTCTGTAATGCACTTCAATCAATCAATAAACACTTATTAAACATCTACTATTAGTTAGGCACTGTGCTAAGCAATGGGGATGCAAAAAGAAGCAAAAGACAGGGGCGGCTAGGTGGCGCAGTGAATAGAGCACCTGCCCTGGAGTCAAGAGTATCTGAGTTCAAATCCAGCCTCAGACACTTAACACCAAAAAACTAGCCATGTGACCTTGGGCAAGTCACTTAACTCCAACTGCCCTCCAAAAAGCAAAAAAAAAAAAAAAGAAGCAAAAGACAATCCTTCTCCTCAAGGAGCTTACAATATAATGGAGGAAACAACATGCAAACAAAAATATACAAAGTAAGCTATGTACTGGATAAATAAGAAATACTTAACAGAATGGAAAGCCCTAGAATTAAGAAGGAACGGGAAAGACTTCCAATAAAAGACTTTAGTTGGGACTTAAAAGAAAATCAGGAAGTTCAGTGATCAAGACGTAGGAGGGAAAGCATTCCAGGCATGGGGGATATTCAGAGAAAATGCCCAGGATGGAGTGTCTTGTTAACAGAAAACTAGGTGGCCAGAGTCAAGCAATCAAAAAGTACATATCTGGGAGTAAAATGTAAGAAAACTGGAAAGGCTGGAGGGGGCTAGGTTATGAAAGGCTTTGAACATCAAACAGAGCATTTTGTATTTGATCCTGAATGCAACCAGGGAGCTACTGGAATTTACTGAATAGTGGGGTGATATGGCTGGACATAAGCTTTAGGAAAACCATACTGGTCATTGAAGATGGATTAGAATGAGGCAGGAAGACCCACCAGTAGGCTACTGAAATGACCCAAGTATAAGGTGATTAAGGCCTGTACTAACGGTGGCAGTGTCAAAGAAGAAAAGGGGGTATATTCAAGAGATATTGCAAAGGTGCAATCAAAAGGCCTTGGCAACAGATATAATACTGCAGAGGGGGGGAAAGGCAGTTGGGGGTGGGGGAGAGAGGGGTAGAAAGAGAGGAAGAGGGAGGAGAAGGAGAGAGAGGGAGAGGGAGAGAAAGAAAATGAAGTAGAGGAGTCCAGGATGATGACTAGGTTGTGAGGCTGAGAGACTAGGAAGAAAGAAGGAAGATGGTATTGCCCTCTACAGTACTAGAGAAAGTGGGGGAGGGGAGGGTTAGAAAGATAATGAGTTCTGTTTTAGATAAATTGAGTTTAAGGTGTTTACAGAACATTCATTTCAAGATGTCAGAAAGGCATTTGGAGATTTGATACTGGAAGTCAGCAGAAAGGCTGGGGCAGAGTAAGTACATATGAGAATCATCAGCACAGAGAGAGTAATTAAGTCCACAGAAACTAGTAAAAGCACCAAGTGAAACAGTACAGAGGGAGAAGAGAAGATGGCCCAGGAGAGCACCCTGAGGGACACCTACAGTTAGAGGGCATGATCTGGAGAAGGATCCAACAAAGGAGGCTGAGGAGTGGTCAGAGAGGAGAAGAACCAGGAGAGTAGGGTGTCTTGAAAACCTAGAGAAAAGAGAGTATCAAGGAGGAAAAAATGATCAATAGTGACAAAAGCTGCTGTGTTTGTCTCATTTCATTTTTCATTTTATTTTTGTATCCCAAGCTTCTTGCACAGAACAGACAATAAATGCTTGCAGGATTGGATTGTAAATTCCATAAGGATAGAGACAGTATCTTACTTAAAACTTTGTATCACTCTCTCTAAGCCCTTAGTCCTCCAAATGTTGTTTCATTTTTTTTTTTACTTTGTATTACCAAGGGCCTTCAGTACCTGGCACACAAAAGGTGCTCAATAAATGTTGAAGGAAAGAGGGAGTCAAGTCTCACCTACGGAGTCAAGTCTCACCTAGTCTCACCTACGAGGCTAAGTAGTCATGTGACATTGGCTAAATCAGCTTGCCCATCTGAATTTCAGCTCCCTCTTTTGTTTCCTCCTCTGTCCTACTTTTCATGGTATGGAGGTGACCCTGGGTTTTTGAAGGTTAGGCTAATGAAGAGCAAGCTTTGACAGGTCCTACTAAATTGTAAATGCTTCAATTACCAATATGGAGACAAAAGACCAACCTGTCAAAATTGGGAGGCTCATCCCCAGAAGGTTGGTGATTACTAATGTCAGCTAATGCAACTCAACCTTCAAGTGGTCTACTAAGACATAAATGAAAGCAATCTGCATCACTAGATCATTCTTATATGCAAATTTAAGTCATTAATATCAACTTCCAAATTTCACTACAGTCATCAATCTAAAAAGCTTTAATTATCATTCCATCAAACCTACAGCCACTGAAGAAAATCCCAAATTCCAGAGTGCTCCTAATATAACAATCACCTCTCTTTGGGGGTAAAGCCCAATTGCTCCCCGCCAAAAAAAAAAAAAATTCGGCTACTAATTGCCATAAATAATTTGAATCACAACCACTCAACCTCTAGTAACCTATACACAGTGGAGAGGGATAAGCATTGATAAAGAAACTACTATGTGCAGATGTGCCAATCACTATCCAAAGTACTTTTTTACAAATATCATCTCATTTGATCCTCACAATAATCTAGATAGGTAAGTACCTGAGAGGTAGGTGCTATTATTATCTCCATTTTCCAGTAGAGGAAACTGAGGCAAACGGTGATCACTTGGCTAGTGTCTGAAGCTAGATTTTCATTCAGTGTTTCCTGGCTCCAGGGCCAGCCCTCTACCCTTTGAGTCAGAACCTGAATCCATATCACAATTCTCATACTTACTGGCTATTTGACAGTGACTGAATCATTCTACCCATCTGAGCCTCAGTGCCCTCATGTGCACTCCCAACTTACACTCCCAACTCAAAAGGCTATGGTGTGATCCTTCCTATCTTCCTAGTCTTCTTGTACATTTACTTTTCTTCAAGAACTCATGGGGGAGGGGCAGCTAGGTGGTGCAGTGAATAGAGCACCGGCCCTGGAGTCAGGAGTACCTGAGTTCAAATCCGACCTCAGACACTTAACACAAAAAACTAGCCGTGTGGCCTTGGACAAGTCATTTAACCCCAACTGCCCTCCAAAAAGCCAAAAAAAAAGAACTCATGGGGGACAATTTGTTGCTCTTCACAACTATGATAATGCTCCACCTTCCATTGGAGCCTTTGCAATGGCCGCTGCCAATGCTTGCTATGCACTCCCTCCTTACTTCCATGTCTTGAAATACCTGGAATCCTTTAAGACTCAATTTAGTATCATTTTCTATATGCCTTTCCTGATTCTCCCTAGCCACTAGTTCCCTCCCTACAAAAACTACTTTTATTTTGTTTAGTGCATACTTGAATATGGGCATGTGTACATCTCCCCCACTAGAACATAAGCTCCATGAGGACAGGAAATTTTTCAGTTTTATATTATACTTCACCTCCAATGCAGATGCTTAATAAACACATGTCATGATAAACCTTAAAGTGCTAAAAATTATGTAACAGTGCACAATATATGTGGTACACGGATATTTGCCTAAGACATTAAAAAATATTTTCTCATTGCCTTCAAATACACTAATAGTCTCACTGGCAGGACTCACCGTACACAGATGATAGATATAAGCTAACAGTGAGCAAAAACGTATCATGTATGTTTGTGTATACATATTAAACAATGCTTAGCACATTTGCAGTTAATCAGTCAATCAGCTACCATTTATTAAGCATCGCCGATGCTCCGCGAACTATTGTTAGGTACTGGGGATACAAATAACAGCAAAAAAACATTCTACTTTCATAAAGTTCAGTCTAATGACACTTAATATCCCCTTCACTTACAGCAATCCTAATGCATTCTCTCTATTTACCATTCCCCTCGATAAACTTGAGTATGCCCAAGGAATTCATTGGCCATGCCAAGGGCCTCCATCCTCACTCCCAATAACTCCACCAAAGATGCCCTCCTACATTTCAATTCCATTCAACAAGTATTGGAGCTCTTTCCCCTTGTACTTGCTGAACTCAGGGCTTTGACTTCCTGACTCGTTCCTCTTAACCCCCTCCCATTTCCCGCTCGGTGTAACCCCCCCCTATCCACCAGGACTGCCTCCTATGGAAAGACCCCGGCCACCCACCCGCCACCTATTTGCTCCCAAGCTGCAACCTCTAGTACGCGCTGCCCTCGCCCTTCATCACCTGCTCCCCATCCGAGACCTCCCCCCCCCCCCCGCCCGCGCATCCCACCCAGCTGGAGAAGGGGAGGGAGAGGTAGGGATGGGGAAGAGAGAAGGATGCTTCTCCACCCACCAGACGAAGTCGTTGCTTTTGTCCTCGTACGAGTTGATGAGCCCATTGCACAGTGGGGTGAGCAGAGGCCGCTTCCTGCTGCCGCTGCCCGAGCTGCCTCCGCCGCCGTTGACTGCGCTCCCGGGCCTGGCCGAGCCCCCGAGCCGGGAGAGGCCCGCGGCCAGCGCCCCGCCACCCCCGCCCCCGCCGCCGCCGCCGCCCGAGCCCGACACGGCGGCTGCCACCAGCAGAGGCCGCACGGTGGCCCCGAGGCCCCCCGAGCCGGCGGCCCCGCTGGACCCCGCCGCGGCCACCACCGCCGTTAGAGACGGCGGCGACGGCGACGACGACGACGACGAGGACGACGACGAGGCGGAAGTGACTGAGGAGGCCGCGGAGGAGCCGGGCCCTGTCCCAGCAGCGCCGGGACCAGCCTGGCGGCTGCCGGACATCATAACTCCCCCCTCCCTGGGCTGGGCACTCGGAGGAGAGGGCGAGGGACCGGGGACCGGGACCCGCCGCCGCCGCCGCCTCCCTGTAGCCTCAGTGCATCCTGAGGACGCGCACAGCGCAGGGGGCGGGGGCTGCCACACGAGAGGGAACAATAAAGTTGTTTAAAAAAAAAAAACAAACACACAAACGGCGACCGGCGGGAGGAAGCCGGGGAACTAAATCACCGAGAGGGGGAGGGAGGGAAAAAAATGCGCTCTCGAGGCCGCAGCTACCAGGCCGGGGAGAGCGTGCGCGCGCGCGCGCACTCGAGACGGAGGCCTAGAGAGAATAGGGAGGGCGGAGGAAGTCCGAGAGGTACAACTTTATTGGCAGCCGCCTCCGCACTCATACACACAACACACACCCATGGCGACGGTCGGCGACCGCTGCCTAGCTACCGAAGAATTCCTTGTTGAAAGCTTTATTGATTCACTATGTACAGCAGAAACTGGAAGTGGGGCGGGGTAAGAGGGCAATGAGCAAGGGGCTGGGGGGCGGAGAAGCGCCCTGAGAAAAGTGTGGTCCAGAGTGGAGGAGCCGAGGCAAGCAAATCCTCAACCGAATGCGCAAGCGCATTATGGATCGTGCATATCCTCATTCCAGAGTGAGAAGACCTAGAGGGAGGTGGGTGGTATGGGGTGATTTCTGGAACTGCGCGTGCGCAGGATTCCCAAGCATTCCTGAGGGAGGAGGGGGAAGAGGAGGAGGGGGAGTGCAAGGACCTGGAGTCGAAAAGGAAAGTTAGCTGATGAAAGCAGGCGGGTTTTTCCAGTGGAGAAAGCGAGACTCCATTCTGAGACAAAAATATCTGCGGTGCTGCAGAGGGTGCAATTCAGTTTCACTAACATTTATTAAGGGGCTGTCAATTAGGAGACCTGTATTCTAATGCACATCTCTGCCCTGGCTGTGGTCCTCCATGCTTCTCCATCCGGACTTTGAATTTCCTCAAGTCCCTGCTGAAATCCAACTTTCTACAGGAATCATTTACTGATTCCCACTAGTCTCTTCCTCGTGTTGATTATCTCCAATTTATCCTGTATGTTGCTTGTTTTTATAAATATATTGGTATGTTGTGTTCCGAATTACTGCATGAACTTCTGGAGAACCCGGATTGGTAGGCAGTTGCCTTTCTTTGTAAACCCAGAGTTTAGCCCAGTGACCGGCACAAAATAGGTGTTTAATAAATCTTTATTGACTCAGTCTCTCATCTCCCTTCTCTGGACTTCATTTTTCTCATTTGTAAAAAGAGGAAATTGGACTAGATCTTTTTCAGGGCCAACTTTCTTTGATCCTCTAAAAAGAGGTTTCAGTTTTTAGCCAACCCTCAAAGTTTGTGGAAGACCCTAAGAGTCTTCTAGGTGCTTGCCCTAGGAGAAGCAAATTTCAGAAGAGGCAAGGGCTCAACCCAGGATGAGCACCAACCTAGGAACTCACCTGGACTGCCTTTATGGAAAGTACATTGTTTCAAAGGTGACACCTAATATTTTCAGGTACATCTGTCTTACCCATTACCTACTTAGTGAGCCAAACCCAAGGATTAAGGATTAACTTCAGCAGGGGCGGCTAGGTGGCGCAGTGAATAGAGCACCGGCCCTGGAGTCAGAAGTACCTGAGTTCAAATGCTGCCTCAGACACTTAACACAAAAAAAAAAACTAGCCGTGTGACCTTGGGCAAGTCACTTAACCTCAACTGCCCTCCAAAAAGCAAAAAAAAAAAAAAGATTAACCTCAGTATTCAGGAGCAACCAAATACCAACCATATTCTTTCAGAATCTCAAAAAAACATAAACACCACCTTTCCTACAAAAATATTATAAAATTAAAATATAGAGGCTGTTATAATCGACATATTTACATATACCACTGATGGAACCATACCCATCTACTCCAAAAAACTAAAAACTTTAGCAGCAACTACATCAATTCTCAACATGGGTTAATATAGAGATTTCAGAAGGTTCATACATTTGGTTTTCTTGGCATTTTGATAACGATTTCAGTATAACTACTTTCCTTTGTCATTTTATATATTTAAAAACATTCGGAGAAGGGGTCCTTAGGTTTCATCAGATTGCCAAAGGAGGTACACGCACAGAGACACACACACACCCCTACCCCTAAGAACCCTTAACCTGTAAAGTGGCTTGGTTAATTCAGTCTTTTGACACCAGCATCATAAACAGATCTAATTGTTTAAGATCCTTAAGTTTTGAGATAATACTTTAGTATTACTAAAAACCAAAGTTCTTGAACAAGAGTTTTATTTTATAGAAAATACAAGGGACATTTTATAAGTCAAATATAAATCAATGCAAATTAAGTTGAATATAGAACCAACTCTTAAGTATCCTCAGCTAATATTTTATTGAGTTATTACAGACCTAAAGCAGCATGCTAGATATCGGGAATTAAAAGCTTAAAAAGCTATTTTTTCCTTCACAACCTATGTATGGACATATGAGAAGGTGGAACCACCAAATGAGTTTTACAAACAAGCAGCTGGGACAATCAGCCAACATTTAGTGCCTACTGTATGCATGGAATATCGCATACACTTTCACACATAGCCCAGTCAATTCAACTAGTATTTATTAAATATCTTCTATGTACCAGGCACACTAAGCAGTGGGGATGCAAAGAAAGGTAAAAGACAGTCCCTGCTCAAATCTAACACAGAGACAAAATGCCAACAACTAAGTGAACACAAGACAGGATAAACTGGAGATAATCAAGGTTTGAAAGCATAAGTATTAAGTGGAATTAGGAAAAACTTCCTGTAGAAGGTAGGACTTCAGATGAGACTTGAAGGAAGCCAGAAGGAAATGAAGGAGAGAGTTCTGTGCATGAGGGACAGAGTGACAACACTGAAAGCAGAGAAATGGAGTATCTTGTTGAAGAAACAGCAGGGAAGCCAGTGTTGCTGGATCACAGAGTATGTGGAAGCAAGTGTAAGGCATAAAGGACTTCCATATGAGGCAATCACCTCTTCTGGGAGGAGGTGAGAGTTGACTTGGACCTTGGAGAAAGCAGAAGACTTAAACAAATGAGGAGCAGGAGAAATAGAAATCCAGCTGAGATTGCACAAAATTGAGATTGTACATGGTGTTTCAAAGAACAATAGTAAGAATTTTGACAATAGCAGAGGATTCATTTTAAAGCTGAAGAGACAGAAAGTGGTCATACTGTGGAAGCCCTTGAATGACAGACTAAGCAATTTTAATTTATCTTCCAAGCATGGCAGTAGTGAGGGACTAGGGGGTGGGGGTTGGGTCTCAAAAAAGGGCAAAGTAAAGCAATGTTTTAAAAAATATTAATTGTTTGGGGCAGCTAGGACACACTAGCCGTGTGACCTTGGGCAAATCACTTAACCCCAGTTGCCCTCCAAAAAGCAAACAATAAATAAAAAATAAAATAAAATAAAAATATGAATTGGTGATTATAGAATAGATGGGGGGAGTGGGGTAGTGGAAAGAATTGGAGGCAGAGATATCTGGTAGGAGACAGTTACCATAGAAGGCCAAGCTTAAATATAAAGGCCTGGACTAAGGTCTTGATAGTGAATATATAATTAAAGGGGGCCTGATTAAACAGGCTTTAAGGAGAAAAAAAAAATCAAGGAAAACCTAGTGACTAATTAGATAATGAGGGAGAAATGAGAAAAAGTAAAAAAAAAAAATTACTCACAAGGTTTCAAATTCACATAACCGGGAGAATGGTACCTTTAAGCAGAAATGAAATTCCCAAGGAGAGAACTAGTTAGATGGGAAATGATGACTAACTTTAAACATATTGAGTGAGGTTAAAAGCGACAGGGTAAGAATACAAGTCATGCTGGCTAGAAGAGAAAGAGGAATTTTCTTTCAGAAGAAATAAAAAAGACTAGTGCTGGAGATGAAGATCAGGAAAGGTTCATAAGGCAGCAGAATTTAAGACCCGGAAGGCCTTAGAGATCATTTCTAAGTCTCTCCTTTTAGAGTCATGATTAGCGGGACATAATTTGACATATTTTAACACAGTAAATTTGATATATTCCCTGGCCTGTAGTTGGAAAGTTGTGAGCATAATTATTGTAAAGGATAGCAACAAGGGCCCACACAGGCATACTTTTAGGAAAATTTGTGATTGTCTTTATCAGTGCTTGTTTAAATGCCATCTTTATTCATTCATGCTTAGTATCTCAAAAGGACATGGGTGAGTGGGATACAAAGCAACCTCCCTTTCCAGCTGGAGAAATGTACAAAGAATTCAGTGTGTCACGAACTACATAATTCTTGTTATTTCCCTTGGCAAAAGTTTTTCAACATGAAACCAGATTTTGAAATGTGAGAAAGCAGAAGGGAAAACCTCAGAGTCACTAAACAGGAAAGTACAAAAAAGGAACTCAGAAACACAACAATAAAGGAAGAAAAAGGAGAGTGGAAAGTGAAAAAAAGATGTAGATGAGAATAGATTTAATAAGAATAAATACAAAAAAATGTGAAAAATGTTCCATAAACAAAAGATAGTACACTATAACAAATCTTGATGTTTTTCCTTTCTTCTGCCACATATGTACAAATCACAAGTCTTATAGTAATAGGTCTCATCTATTCTATTCAATGCTTTAAGGTTATCAAAGTACTGAGCATGAATGCATGCTGTCCCAAAGCCCATTGGTATGGGACTCTGTCTTATTGGTGGAGATGGATACCCAACCCCTCAAAGAGGAGCAAAGCAGAGTTGGTGAGGTTAAGAGCTCTCTCATCCAGTCTTCTTTGGAATTCTTAAAGCTTCACCTTACTCTGCATGTTCTGTCTTCCAGCTTTGAGAAGGAAAATGAAAGAGAGCAGCCACATTCAAGCTTACTGAAGACTCTATCATGTCTCTATCCCTAGCTTGCTACACTAACAACTTCAGAAAGTTTCCCCTTGGGTGAGATTCAAAGCTCTCTTAGTTGAGTTGAGTTTTATTGCTCCCGTTGGGAGAGTGCCTTTGCTCCGTATTGTCTGGCATATATTCTCCTATGTATACCTTCTCTGATATCTGTTTTGCTATGATTTAAATAAATAGGTTTCTTTACTGTTCACTGTGGATGTTCATTATGGAACTGGTATTTGGTGGGAAATGGGTCAGGCCTTGAATATAGAGCTTGAGGGTCCTACTTCCCCTGAATAATCAGAATTTAAATTAAAACTGATTGTATCCCCCTACACTAACAATATTTAAGAGAACAGATATATAAAATTTTATCCCTATGCCTACTCTTTCTAAAGCATTTCGAAAGAAAGCAGAGTGATGGCCTCTGGTCCCAACTTCCTCCTTCCTTTCCTATCAGAAATTAAAGTCTCCCTTGGAGAAAGGTTGGGAGAGAAGAGGCTAAAGATATTTATTCTGCCTCCCTTTGAGCCACATGACAACACCCTCTTACTATATGTGCGCTCTTGCCACATATAGGGCTCTCTTTATGTATGACTTCACTTGATTCTTACAAGGACTCTGAGATATGTGGTACAAGCACTATTCCCATTTTGTAGATCAATAAACTTCATTTTAGGGAGATTAATTAATTTGTTCAAGGTCTCTTAGCTAGTAAATGACTCAACCACTTGGTCTGGGGGTTCTGGTATTTTGACTTCAAGTCCATTTCACTTGCCAGTATAATGTAAGCATGTGAGGACAAGGGCTAGTTTTTTTCTTCTTTTTTTTCTTTTTTTAACAATTAAAATCCTCTGCTAGGCCCTAGGGACCTAAGGTATTTTCATCTTCTCCCTCCCCACTTCTGCACACAAGCACTCAATTGGACTGGTTTCAGTCCTGAGGGATCCTGGACCAATGTAAGGAGTTATAGCCTCCTTTTCTCAACTCTTTGGCTCACTAAATCTCAACCCTTGTTCCCTGGGATCAATTACTTAAAGCTCAAGTTTGACTCATTTCTGAGGTCTCCCCAAAGAATGGAGCAGAAAAATATTCAATGACCAATGTAAATCAGGTATGGGACAGATGTTTATTTCTTCCTGTAATAATTAAAATCATTGCTGAGCCCCAGGAGCTGAGTTACTGCACCTTCTCCACCAAGGCACCCAATATGCTCTCAACCCATATGTCCAATCTGATCTAAGTTCAGTCCTGTGGGAGTCTGGCCTCCCACAGTGAGAGGAATGAAGCTCCTTTTCTCATAGTCTTCAGCTTGGTAAACACCCAATTCAATGCCTTGGGGAAGATTTACTTAAAGTTTAAGTCTGGCTCTGCTCTAGGGCTTCTCCAAAGGGATCTCTAGAAAGGAACTCAAAGTAAAATGTGAATCAGGTATTTATTTTCTACAAACAAGAAAAATGCAAAACCACACTGTGTGCAATGTGTGCAAAAGCACACATTGACAGAAAAAAAATATTCCTCTAGGAAATTAATATTTAAGTTTCATTAGAATATAAAGAATTTGTATAAAATTTTTTAAATGAACTATCATATCTCTACAGTTCTGCACTATTCCTTCAAAGTCAATCTCTACTTGCCAGGCAAGACCTCCTGTCAATGGTCATTTTGCCTGATGCAGAAATTTCCCTATCAGTCATCTCCATCCAATGGACCCAGAATCTCTTGAAATCACAAGTGATCTCTTAAATTCACAAAGTCACCTCCAAGCTTAGATGCTTCCATCTCACTGTAGATGTTCATTCACTTCTACTCACTTCAGAAAAGAAACACAAAACAGAAGAGTCACCTAGGGCTCTGAGATCCAATCTCAAATTCACTTGGCAGGACAAGTGCAATAGCTTCAATAGCAACATCAAGAGTAATAATAATTAGCACTTATATAGTGCTTTGCAAAAAACTTTACAAATAGTATCTCATTTGAACCTTACAACAACTCTGAGAAGTAGGTGTTATTATTATCCTTAATGTACAGATGAGACTATTCAGACCATGGATAGTTAAATAACTTGCCCAGAGTCACACAGGCAGTAAATCACCCATTCTCAACCTGTGGGTTGCGACCTCTTTGGGGGTCGAACAACCCTTTCACAGGGGTCACAGGGGTCGCCTAAGACCATGGGAAAACACCTATTTCCAACGGTCTTAGGAACCTAGACACCACTCCTCTATCCATCTCCAGGCGGTCCACCCACATGCAGATATGCCCACATACAAGTATTAAAAGGTTGGGCATTAGGAAAGTTGAGAAACACTGCAGTAAGTGATTGGGATGGGGAAGGGGGGGGGCAGACGGCAGCTAGTTGGCACAGTGAATAGAGCACCAACCCCGGTGTCAGGAGGACTTGAATTTAAATCCTGCCTCAGACACTTGACACAAAAACTAGCCTTGTGACCTTGGGCAAGTCACTTGACCCCAATTGCCCTCCAAAAAAAGTGATTGGGAGCAGATGGGAACTAAGGTCTTCCTGCCTTTAGAACTAGAACCCTTTCCACTGTGCCATGTAGCTGCTTCCTATATCTATGCTCAGAATTACATGATGCTACGTGGAGGGTTAATAGATGAAACAGTAGCAGTTACTCCCTTTTTTAAGGTCCAGAGTCATTGGCTCTTCCTGCTTAGCAACCAATGAAGGGATTGCTTCATCATTTCAAAAGAACATTTAATGCCAAGTCACATGTAATTGGCCAAAAAAAAAAATCCAGGGAGTTCGCCATCCCCCAAATGCCCAATATCTGACCTAGCACACATTGCTGACTGGAAACAAAGAGGGCAGATCTCTTCATGGCCTGCTTCCCCACAACCTAGAATAGTATCTAGCATGTGGTAGGAACTTAATGTTTGTTAAACTGAATTTAAGGTTTGTGAATTAAATTTTTAAAAAGTAACCAGAGGGGTGGCTAGGTGGCACAGTGAATAGAGCACTGGCCCTGGAGTCAGGAGACACGAGTTCAAATCTGACCTCAGACACTTAACACAAAAATTAGCCGTGTGACCTTGGTCAAGTGGCTTAACCCCAACTGCCCTCCAAAAAGCAAAAAAAAAAAAAAAAGTAACCAGAACAATTCATATAGTTCTATACAGATATACACATATACATACACATAAATACTTTTCATAAGAGAATGGAACCAATTTTTAAACATGGATACCTGTTGTTTTTATATCACTTAGAATTCCCAATATATCCTACATCTTCCATGTCCCAGAGAGCTATTCTTTATAGCAAAGAATAAAAGATGAGTGGTCATACAAAAACACAAGTTGGCCAAACTAACTGAAGAGGAAGTAAATTACTTAAACAACCCCATCTCAGAAAAAGAAACTGAAAAAGCTATCAAAGAACTACCTAGTAAAAAAATCCCCAGGGACAAACGGATTCACTAGTGAATTCTATCAAACATTTAAAGATCAATTGATTCCAATACTCTACAAACTATTTGGGAAAATTAGTGAGGAAGGAGTCCTTCCTAATTCTTTCTATGACACAAATATGGTACTGATATCTAAATCAGAGAGAGACAAAAGGGAGAAAGAAAATTATAGACCAGTCTCTT
>CM053593.1:56598928-56622761 GCA_028646575.1 Pseudocheirus occidentalis
TATCCCACCCTCCCCTTGTTCTATTCTCTACTTTGTCCCTGTCCCTTTACAGAAGTGTGTGCTTCTAACAATCCTCCCCCCAACCTTCCTTCCCTTCCATCATCCCCTCTCTCATGCCCTTCCCCCCTACTCTCCTGCAGGGCAAGATATCCATTTTAGAGTGTATGTCATTCCCTCCCTAAGCCAAATTCAATGAGAGGAAGAGAAAGGTTGACCTATTCCCTTTTTGCCTTCTTATTCTTCCCCTCTATTGTAACAGTTATCCCTTGCCTCTTCTATATGAAATGATTGACCCCATTCTGTCTCTCCCTGTTTCCTCTCATTCTATTCATCTCCCACCTCTTAATTTCACCTTTTAAAATATCATCCCTTCCTATTCAATTGATCCTGTGCCCTCTGTATATGTACACACACACACACACACACATATACACACTCCCACATATATTCATATGCATATATATCCTTCTATGTAGACATATGTGTATGTATACATATACATACACTTACATTATATCCCCTTCACTTTATATTCACCTCATACTGAGAAAAGTTTCATAAGTTACAATTCTCATTTTTCCATGTTGGCATGTAAATAGTTCAACTTTGATAAGTTCCTTATGATTTCTTTTCTGTGTTTACCTTTTCTTGCTTCTTGTGTTTGAATGTCAATTTTTCTATTCAGTTCTGAATTTTTCCTCAAGAATGCTGGAAAGTCCTCCACCTCATTGAATGACCATATTTTCCCCTGGAACATTATACTCAGTTTTTCTCGGTAGGTGATTCTTGGTTTTAATTCTAGCTCCCTTGATCTCTGGAATATCATATTCCAGGCCTTTCATCCCTTAATGCAGAAGCTGCTAGATCCTGGGTTATCTTGATTGAGTTTCCACAGTATTCAAATTGTTTCTTTTTGGCAGCTTGTAATATTTTCTCCTAGATCTGGGAACTCTGGAATCTGGCTATAACATTCCTAGTTTTCTTTTGGGGATCTTTTTCAAGAGGTGATTCATGAATTCTTTCAAGTTCTATTTTGCCCTCTGGTTCTAAAATATCTGGACAATTTTCCTTGAGAATTTCTTGAAGGATGCTTTTTAGGTTCTTGGTTCATGGTTTTCAGGTAGTCCAATAATTTTAAAGTTGTCTTTCCTGGATCTTTTTTCCAGGTCAGCATTTTTTTCAAGGAGATATTTCACATTGTCTTTTATTTTTTCATTTGTTTGGATCAGTTTAACAGTATCTTGATTTCTCATAAAGTCATTGGCTTCCGTTTCCTCCACTCTAGTTCTGAAGGAATTATTCTCTTCAGCAAGCTTTTGAGGTTCTTCTTCTATCTGGCAAATTTGACTTTTTTAAAGCATTCTTCTCCTCATTGGCTTTTTGGGCCTCTTTTGTCATTTGAGTTCATCCTTTTTTTAAGGTGTTATTTTCTTCAGTCAGGTTGTTGACTCTCTTATCATGATTTTCTTGCATCATTCTCATTTCTCTTCCCAATTTTTCCTCTACTTCTCCCATTTGTTTTCAAAATTCTTCTTAAGCTCTTCTATGGCTTGTAACCAGACTACATTTTTCTTGGAAGCTTTTGGTGCAGGAGTTCTGACTATGTTGTCTTTCTCCCATTCCATGCTTTGATCCTTTTTGTCCTCAAAAAAGGAATCTAAAGTTAGATTGCTGGGCTTTCTTTGCTTCCTTTGCCTGCTCATGTTGCCAGTCAGTTACTTGACTTTTTGACCCAGTAGAACTCTGCTTTCAAAGGGTAGAGCTCTGTCCCAAATCCCTGGGGTTTTCACTCAAAATAATGGGAGACCTTGGCCCTTTTGAGCTAATGTCTTTTCAGGCTCTCATTTTGAGTGAGGCAACACCCCATCAGTGAACAGACTCTTTAAGAACTGAATCAAGGGATGACCCCTTTAACAAAAAGTGAAAAAACAAAACAAAAATGGGAAAGTGATACAAAAATAGGCAAAAGAAAATTCCTGTTCTCAAGGAGATCACGGTCTACTGGGGAAGACAACAAACAAATGAACATGTACAGACAAGCTAGATACAGGATAAATAGGACATAGTTAAGAGAGGAAAGGAATGAGAATTAAGAGAAATTAGGAAAGGATTCCCATGTAGAAGATAGGAATTTAATTGGGACTAAAAGAAAGCCAGGAAAGCTTTTGCAGCATCCTTCAGGCAAGAGGGAGTTTCCTGAGCAGGGAAGTGACAAGTTAGACACATACAGAGGCTGGATTAGCAATGGAAAAGACTGTAGGTAGGGAGATCACTTAGGAACTATTTCAGTAGTCTGGGTGAGAAGGGATGCAAGTCAAAATTAGAGGAGTGTCTGTGTGAGTGAAGAAAAGGAGGTCAATATGAGAGAGATTGTAAAGAGAGAAGAAATTGTTTAGGATATTCCAGGTCATGAACCTAAGTGACTGGAAGGTTGGTGGTACTCAACAGAAACAAAAATTGGGAAAAGAAACTCCTAAAGAAACTTAGCAGAGGTCTATGCGGCCTCGGCCAGTCATCCCACAAAGCCATCAACCCCATTCAAGTTTAAGCTGAGACAACATATTCAACTGCCTTGTCTTACCTCATGGGGGGAGCTACACCCACCCAAGAGAGAGACCGACCCAAACCCAAAGGGGATTCCAGGTCCTTGGGACCCCTTTCTGACAATGAGTTCAATAGCCTAGAATACCAATTTGATCAATCCCAGATCCCCCGAGTCTTATCTGTTTTCCACCCTTTTGCAGGTCTCCAGCTCTACAATGAGCAGACACTTCCCCTCCCATGCTCCTGCAGGCTTCAGGCCCCAGTCTTGACCCAACTTGCCCCAAGCCTCTCCTTTTAAGAGACACTTTGACATAATGGAAAAAGCATCAGACACTGAATTAGATAACTTGAGTTTGAGTCCCCATTTTGAGATTTCCCAACTCTTTCCCCATAAGCTAGACACTTAACTCCTCTAAGCCTTGGTTTCCTCATCTCTAAAACGGGGATAATCATATTTGCTACTGGCCTATTGTGTTATTAAACCAAGAGCCAAAGAGAGAAAACCCACAGGCCTCCAACATCCCGTCTGGCTCCAGCTCTCTGGAAAAGAAAGAAGCAGGTGACCTCTGAACCAAGCAGCCACTTGGGGCTGTAAGCTGAGCCAGGGAGATGGCATCTATTCTGTTCTAACCCAAAGCTTAAAAAAAAAAGACAGACGAAGGTCATGGCCCCCAGACTATAAACCAGATATAATGGCTCTTAGGAGAGAAGTCACTTGGGGAGAGCTGGTGCATAGTTGATAAACATCAATATTATTCTTCTTGGAATTATCACATTCTTCTTCTCCTACTCCTCCCCTCTCCCATCCCCCCCACCATTTTCTCCTCTATTTTAGTTTCTTATTTTCCTTTTTTCTGTCACATTTCCATTTGGGGGTTGAATTTTTCTCCTTATTTTCATTCCTCCACCCTGAAGGGACCTGAAATGTCCCTTCGGGAAAAGCATTCTTGACGCCGTTCTGTTCTCTTTCCCCCTGTCTAGACTTGCCAAGTAGCCTGCAGACAGCGCTGTTTCTCTGGCTGATCCCTCCTGACCTTATAATCTGCTCTCCATTGGTTCTGTTGTCTGTGCTATTTCCATTTTCGATTTTTCAGGGATAAAGTCAGGTGAAGGGCTTGGGTGGGTTTGGAATAGAAACTGAGGTATGGGGGACTGGTGTATCTGCTCCAGGATATAGCAGCAGGCCAGTACAGTAGTCCAGGAATAAGCCTAGGTCTTCTGACGCTTAAATCCTGGGTTCACCCATAGGTAAGATGCAAATTTATGTAATGTCCAAAGTTCATCTTCAGCAGGGCTCCCATACTCTACCCTTAACCTCTATTTGGGGGAAATCCCATAACCTCCATCTCTCCCTCTCCCTCTCTCCATCCTTATGAAAAACTGTTCTCTAGAAAGCATCTTATATGTGTCACTTATCCTGTAGGATGAATTTAAGTCAAAAATGCCTCCTGCTCAGAAAGGCGAGAGTGGCAGAACAGATAAGGGACACACCTGAGGGTCAGGAAAACCTGGACTCAAGTCCTGATTGCCACACAGGAGCTGTATGGCCATGAGCAAATCCCTTCACATCTTATTCCCACCTGGAAACTCTCTAAGACTGTAAGTTATAGATGAATTGGAAATCTGCACCAATGGAAGGAAT
Organism: Pseudocheirus occidentalis; assembly: GCA_028646575.1. Classification (NCBI taxonomy): domain Eukaryota; kingdom Metazoa; phylum Chordata; class Mammalia; order Diprotodontia; family Pseudocheiridae; genus Pseudocheirus; species Pseudocheirus occidentalis. Next base: position 56,603,115 of record CM053593.1, read on the forward strand.
TTCCATACTGCAAAGTTCCCTCTCTGGGCTGAAATCATAGGTGTCACCCAAAACCCCTAAGAAAAGTCTCTTAAGTATTTGGACCATAAATTTTATCTAATCAGAAAGACAAAAAAAAACTTTATCCCAATTAGGTGACTGAATGGCTAAGAGTGCTAAATGTGAAATCAGAAAGACTTGAGTTCAAATCCTACCCCCAGAAACTTACTTGTGTGACCCAGGGCATGTCAGCTTAACCTTTCTCAGCCTCAGTTTTCTCATCTGTAAAATGGGGATGATAATATTAACACCCCTATCACAGGGTTGTTAAGATGGATAAGTGAGACAGTATATTTAAAGTGCTTTACATTCATATAAATGCTATCTATTATTAGGATTCCTAGTAAAATAATTTGGGGCATCAGCCAGGAGATTGAGGCAGAGGAGGTATGAAAGAAGCAGGACATCACTCCAGAGCCCTCACTCACAAAAGGAGGTGGTGATGAGGACAAATGTTTCGATTGCAAGGATGCTGCTGGGCTTAGTGAAACGTGGAGGGAAAGTAAGGGGACCAGATGCAAATGTTTGCTTGTCGTCCTGGAATTCTTACTCAAGCCACCCTGTAGACCATTTCTGACCCATCCCAGAGGATCTTATGCTGCTTTAGAAGCCTTGGGGAATACATGAAAGGTCTCTGGAGGAGACCAGAGCCTAGGAGATGAGACAAGAGCCCCATGCTATAACAAGCCAGGACCTTTGGTCTCACAGATATTCCAGCCAAGCAGTCACAATTGGGCCCACAACCAAGGCATACCATAGCAGGTTTTTTGTTGACTTTTGGGGGGTGTATTTTTTTCCTTTCCTGTTGAGGGTTGTTCTCTTGTCCTTAGGGGTAAGGCACATGATTGCAAACGCGATCACTTGGAGACATGTAGTCCAGAAACAGGGCTTCCCAAGGTGCATTCCACAGTAACTGAGCCGGGAGGAAGGCTACCAGATACACCTCTACCCACAATTCAGTTAGTGTTGGGCCATCTTCCATTTATCATTCATAAATACTTGTTCACAGCCTGGACCACAGGAGGGCTTGTGTCTGTTACACACAATATGCCTAGACCCTGTGCCAGGAAAGTTAACTACATTTCTATGCTAGGGGGAAACAGTAGGAGTGCCTACATTTGGAAGAGAACTGGAAACAGGTCAGGAACTACACTAGCTCTTTGTCTGTAATGAAAGGTACCTTTTTTGGCAGTTAGACTTGAGGTAGAAACACAGAACAGACAGTCAAGAGAAGAATGACTTTTGAAGGTGTGAGACCCTGTAGCACTAGCAAGGACAAAAAGGCAGAGGAAAAAGTTCCCCTCACCTCCTAGATTTTCTTTTTTTCTGATCAGTTCCCTTAGGGAAACTGCTGAGGTTAATCAATAAGCATTTATTAAGCACTTATATGTTGGGCACCGTGCTAAATACATAGTCTCTGAGCTAAGTAGGTCCTTCAGCACCTGAGGCCTCCTCATCCTGCAACATCTAACCACCCTTTCAACGTTCTTAGCCTCCACTCACCAGGGAGCTCCACCTGGAGCTCAGTCCCATGCCGGGTACAACTCTTCCCCCTTTTCAGTTGTCTTTTCTGTGTTTTCCTTCCCCTTCGAAAATAAGATCTCAGAGCGGGCACTGTCTTTCCTTTTTGGCTTGAATTTTTGTCCCCACATTCCCAGAGCTTAGCATAGGGCCTGGTACATAGTAAACATTTAGTAAATCCTTTTTTCCTTCCTTTCTCTTTTCTTCCTTTCCCCTCTTTCCTTCTTCCCTTCTTTCCTTCCTTTTTCCCTTCTTTCTTTCTATACTTCTTCCCTCCTTCCCTTCCTTCTTTCCTTCCTTCCATCTTTTTTACCTTCCTTCTTTCCTTCCATATTTCCCCCTTTTCCTCCTTCTTTTCTTCCTTCCTTTCTTCCTTTCTTCTTTTTTACTTTCCTTCTTTCCTTCCTTTTTTCTTCCCTTCCTGGAAGTATAAAGAAAGGGAAAACAAAGTCCTCAAGAACTTTACACTTCCGATAGGAAAACAATATGGAAATTATTAGGCATATATACAAGACATATAGAATAGATGAAAGGTAGTCTCAGAGGGGAAGGCACTAGCATCTGGGGACACTGAGAAAAGCCTTCATAAAGGGAGATTTGAGCTTAGTCTTGAAAGAAGCCAGGTAAACTCAAAGCAAAAACAAAATGACCTATCTTTCCAGCTAACGCAAAGGTACAACTTTGGGAGATGGAACATTGTATGTGAGGAACAGAAAATAGACCAGTAAATCTGGATCATAGAGTGTGTGAAGGGCAGTAACACATAAGAATGCTGCAACAGTAGAAAGGGTCCAGGTTACAAGTTGCTGAAACCCTTGAGAAGGGTATGTTAAAAGAGAATTAACCCACAGGTAGCCATAAGGGACCAAGAGAAGATACTGGAAGGGGAGCACAGCTATTCACATACACTGACCCAAAGAAAGGTATTCCAATCTCTCTTGAGGGAGGCCCTTCTCTTTGCTGGGGTCCAATGCTATTTCCATAGCAATGGAAACAGGGGAATAGGGAAGGAGAAAGAGCAGACCTACCTAGCCAGCTACATTAGTTTGACTCAACTGTGATTTTCAATAGGAAGGTCAACATCAGCACCAGATTTCTCTCATATCTGAAAGAGAAAGAGTGAGAGGGACATAAGGAAATAAAAACAGAATATAGGCCCACCAAAGACCCAGAGAAAGCATAAAATCTAGGACACAAGACTTAAAGACTATTAAATTCAGAAGGAGGGGCAGCTAGGTGGCACAGTGAATAGAGCACTGGCCCCGGAGTCAGGAGGACCTGAGTTCAAATTCGGCCTCAGACACTTAACACAAAAACTAGCCGTGTGACCTTGGGCAAGTCACTTAACCCCAAATGCCCTCCAAAAAATAAAAAATAAATTAAAAAAATAAATTCAGAAGGGATTGTAGAAGTCATCTAGGTCAAACTTCTCATTTTAGAGATGAGGGAACTGAAACTCAGAAAGGTGAAGGACTTGCCCAAAATCTCAGAGCTAATGATATGACAGAGTGAGGAGTTAATCCCGGTCATTCCAATGCTCATTACAGAGCTCTTCATATTACAACTCAATGGGCTCCTAATATGTTGTATCAAGTAGCTCAGACCTAGAGTCAGGACGACTCATCTTCCTAAGTTCAAATCTGGCCTCAGAAACTAGCTGTGTGACCTTGAGAAAGTTACTTGACTCTGTCTGCCTCAATTCCTCATCTGTAAAATGAGTTGGAGAAGGAAATGACTCCAGTTTCTTTGACAAATAAAAAGGGGGGGATCTCAAAGAGGCAGAAACAAATGAAAAATGACTCGATGGCGACAACAAATGTTGTACTCAAATTATCAAGTGGCAATTCAGTTCAATTTAATGTGGTCAGAATTAAGATTTACTTTTGGACTGGGTTATAGGCTTTGGGGACTGCTCCTACACAGTTCTTTTGTCTCATTTCCTCTCCTCCCACCACATTTGTTGTTCAGTTATTTCTTAGTTGTGCCCAACTCTTTGTGACCCCGTTTGGGATTTTCCTGGCAAAGACATTGTAGTGGTTTGCCATTTCCTTCTCTAGCTTATTTTACAGATGAGGAAACTGAGGTTTCAGGCAAACAGGGTTACGTGACTTCCCAAGGGACACACAGCTAGTAAGTGTTGGAGATCAGATTTGAACTCAGGAAAATGAGTCTTCCTGTGGCACTGTGGTGCCACCCAGCTGCCCCAATACCCTCCTCCAAATCCATAGTCTGATCTTGAGTTTCATAACACCACCACCTCCAGTCAAGGGGAAACACCCTGGCTCTTTAGAAAGTCAACCACCTTCCATGAAGCTGCACAGCCTATGTAACCCAAAAGTACTAACAAAGGTCAAAGCCAAGGTTGCCCCCTCTACATTGTAGCTGTCACTTTCTGATCCCTAGTTCTATCTCCAGCTTGGTCGAGAAACTCTTCCGTTCAATCCAGGAGACTTGGTCTAGATATGCCTCAGCTGGTCCAGAAGTTCTTCCATCATTCTATCAAAGCAGCTGCATTGTAAACAGTTAAGATATCAGTAGTTCTTGGTGGCACCCAGAAGCTCCCCTAGTTCTACCACTGCCCCTGTAGACTAACATTCTTGGAGCTAGGTGGTTCCCTCTTTCTCCTAAAATGCCTTCTATTAATTATTTCCTATTCATCCTGTAGATAGCTTGTTTTGTATATATTTGTTTGCATGTTGTCTCCCCAGCTTAGATTAAGGGCTTTGGGGGCAGGGGCAGTCTTTTGCCTCTTTTTGTATCCCAGCACTTAGCACAATGCCTGGAACATAGCAGGCTCTTAATAAATATTTATGGAGTGAGTGAGTTAGCACTACACGGCTCTCTAATGCAGATTCCCTGGTGTTCATGATTTTCCCTGAAGTGAGTACGTGGCTGTGTAGGCTTCCTTCTAGACAGAGAAACAAATCCATGTTTCTAACAATCTTCTTTCTGTCCAATCTATCAGCTCATATTCTTCTCTGTTTTTCAGCTTCTCTTTTAAGGTTCAAATCTATAACCCACTTATATTAATTGCCTATGATTCAGCCATCCTCAGTGTGGCAACATACAATCACAGTTAGATATCAGAATACATCAGAAGCCTTAACAAATATCAGTTTTATAGCCATGCCTGAGCCTAAACAATAATCTATCTGCAACATACAGAGCAAGCAGTCACCCATTCCCAGGTGGGGGAAATGTGTTCCAAGGCAGTCCATTCCTTTTCTGAACGGTAATAATAATTAGTAGGTTTTTCCTTTCTTTAAGCCTAAATCTTCCTCTCAATAACTTCTACCCATGGACCTTCACTCTGACCTCTGAGCCAAAGCAAAACCAATCTACCCCCCCGTATAACAGTCTTTAAAATACTCAAAGACAGCTATCGTGTCCCTTCTAATTTTTCTTTTCTCCAGGCTAAGCATCAACAAATTCTTTCAACTAGATTTCACACGGCAGAGTCTCAAGGTCCTTAACTATCTTGATCATTCTCCCCCAGGTGATCTCTCTCTCAGAAATAACAATAATAATAAATGAAGTTGATATGGCATTTTAAGATTCACAAAATACATATACAAATAAACACATGTGTATATGTGTGTATATGTACATATACATTCATGTGTTACACACACATACATATACAACCTTGACTCACACATAGAGCTCTGAGTCTGGAACCAGGAAGACCTGAGTTCAAATCTAGCCTCACTCAGTAGTTATGTGACCTCAAGCGAGTCACTTGACCTCTATTTGCCTCAGTTTCCTCATCTGGAAAGATTGGAAGATGAGTCTTCCTGACTCCAGGCCTGGGGCTTTATCCGCTGTAGCACCTTACTGCCCATAAACCGAGCAGAATCATAATTAAAAGGAGTTAACTGGGATAAAGAGATGTTACCTAGAAATGTTCACAGCAGTCAGGGCCAAGCTGCCGGCCACAGAGAGGGAAGATACCAGGGGAAGGGTGCTGGGTTTAGAGTCAGAATGGGTGAGTTCAAGTCCCGGCTAGCAACTTATTAGCTTTTTAACTGTGGGCAAGTAATTTAATTGAAAGGAACCTCATCTTCCTCATCAGTAAAATAGGTGAATTACCTTCACTACCTATACCGTAAGTGTTCTCCGAGGTTCCTTCTACCTCCAACAGACTGTAACATTATGTTGTTCTGGGGTCCTTTTATATATCTATGAACTCTAAAAGGAAGGAAGGGAAAGGGATTAGATACCAATACTGAGCAGAGATCAAGCAGAGCCAAAGAACAGAACTTATCTTGGGAACTAGGAAGACAGATGAGAAGGAGGGAAACCAGAAGCACCAAAGCCCAGGAGTCAGATCCAGGAAAAAGAAGTCCTGATTAGCAGGTCACGGACCAGCACAAACTAAGCTGAAATAAAGGGTCAAAGCTATTAGGGACTTTAGAGGCCATTAGATCCAATACCTTCATTGCACAGGGTTGGAGAGAGGTCCGGATACATTAATTGACTTGTCCAAGGTCACACAGCTAGTAAGTTTCTGAGGTCCCATTCAAACTCAGGTCTTCCTAACTCTAAATCAACTGTATTATCCTCTGTGTCAGGCTAGATCACTGAGAATCTGAACTTTGGAGCCATCAATTGCAACTGAGATGGACCATTGTTCAACAAAATCAACAACAGCCTATGGAAAGTCATGGGCTGCTCTGGTGTTCCATGCTCCCCACTGGTACTAAAAGGAGCTGACCTGAGTATGCCATGATATCTGTCTGGACCAAAAGTTTCCAAACTTATTTGGCCTACTGACCCCTTTTTAAAAAAATTGCTCAGTGCCCCCCTGGAAATCCACTTTCTTTAAACCTTTAAAAAATGTTTAATTTGCATCATTTCAAAAAATATTTTTTTTAAATGATACAAATTAAATTTTAGAATTTCTTGTAAATTTGTGGGTTTTCCTGCCCTGAAATTTTGATGACACAATATTGCATAGAGCATAGAGCATAGTAGTAGCATATAGTATAGTACTGTAAATAAGTCATCACATGCATATATTCTTGCTGATGCACACTGGTCTTCCTGACAATGCAAGACACACTCACCTGCCAACACTTGCTTTTTAAGACCTATAGGTGGACTTGACCACTGATAGATTATAACTTGCACTTTGTGTGTTTATTTAGAAAATAATGTAATCACTACGACTTTAACTGTTACACAACAGATAAAACGTGTACAAATGTTTTTTTCAAAATTTTCTTCTCTTCTCTTCATATGCTTTCATCACCCCCTTATTTTTTTCAATACTACCCAGTTGTACCTGAGGCCCCCCTGGATCATCCCAGCACCCCCCAGTAGGGCTGTATTGCCCACTTTGAGAACCTATGAACTCTGGACTGTTTCCAAAGCAAAAATGAAGTTTGAACTCCCTAGCATTCTTGAAAAATAATTATATAAATACCCATAAAAATAGCTCTCAATATACATAAAAATAAATGTATATACATACATACCTATGTATATACATGCACATCAGAGTATATAAATAGGCATATATGTGCAGATATACATATACATGTAGATATATAGAAAAAGAGAAAGAAAAGAAAGAAAGAGACTCTTTTCTCTTTTGACCCTTGAGCTTGGCAGTAAAGATATCCCTGATCCCCTTTCCCCTAGTGATCTTACAAGCCAGCCAAGTCGAAGATGAATATGAGAAGATGTCTGGCCAGGATGTGAATAACGAACACCATGATATCCCCCATGATCATCCCACATCCTGGGCTTGCCAAAACCCTAAGGAATTGTTGTCGCCAATTCATTGAAGTGGCTACAGTCTGAAAGGAGAGCAGACAGCCAGGGGTCATTACTTATCAAGGAAAAATGAGATAATTTGAAGCAATTTATGTGACTGGGGGAAACTGAGACATTAAGTGGGAACTTGACCTTCAATGGGGAATATGCTAAATAAGAGAACCTGCCATCCTAAACATTGAAGTACATAACCCATGCCTTGGCATCCAAAAATAAAATGAGAATGTCTGCCACATCTATCTATCTACATGTGTGCTTGTATACATACATGCTTTAGCATGCACATGCGCACACACACACGCACACACACACACACACATTCCACAGAGCTAGATGATACAAAAGCAAGACTAGCAGTCTCTTTATCCTTGACTGATGAATGTAATGTTCGGGGCTGTGGCTGAAGCTGGGTAAAAACATTGCTATTTCATAGTTAGACTAACTTTCTTAAGACAGAGAAGACCCCTTAAGAGTCTTTGATAGAAAGGAGCAAAACTGAGGTAGAGAGTAAGGAGAAAAGAGCAGAAAGAGAAGAAAAAATTGGGACAAGGCTGACTTTCAGCATTTTACCTGGCAAATAGGTCAACTTTCAATTAGCCACATGAACAACTAATACATATGGAGAATTTTAAAGCTTACAAAGTACTAAACACTCATCTCATTTGATCCCCACAACCCTGTGAGGCAGAGCTATAGGTATTATGCTAACAGTTTTTCAGATGTGGAAACTGAGGCTCAGAAGGGATTTGATGATGATCCTGCAACAGTTAAGTATCAGAGCAGAATTAGAATTCATTTCTCTTTTGGCTCCAAGTCCAGTGTTCTTTCTCTTCAGCCACATTCAATTCAATTCAATTAATTCAACAAGCACTTATGTGATACCTGATGTGTTGCAAAGAACTGTTAGGTGCTGGGGATACACAAACCAACCTAGTCCCTGCCCTCAAGGGATTTACATTCTGTTGTAAATTATAGAATAAATAAGTGTACAAATGAGTAAATGAATATCATATAGGTACATTATACACGTTGTATATAACTAAATATATTACGTGCATATTATATAACATGTAATCTATTAAATATATTATATATACAAAGTCTATATATTGGGGGAGGACTCTAATAATTGATGGGATCAGGATAGGCTTCCTGTAACAAGTGACTGAGCTGAGCTTTAAAGAAAGCTAGAGATTCCATGAAGAAAGGAAGGAGTGTACTCCAGGCAGGGGGAACAGAAAGGGCAAATTCTCTTAAGAGGGTAGTACAATGTCACATTCAGGGAACAGCAAACCATCTAATGCATGAAGGAAAGTAAAGAGCAATAAGTTCAGAAATAGAGACTGGAATGAAATAGAAAGGCTTTAAAATGTGAAACATAAAGCCTCCTCTAATAGAGTCTGGAAAAGCCCAAAGAGTATTCCAAAATTTTAGACTATTTCAATAGAGACAGATCCTTCCTTAATACTGTTCACTGTTTCTGCGTAAACGGAGTTGGTGAAATAAGCAGTTCAGTCTATAGGAATCTGTTATAAATGTGGTCAGGTAGCAATCAGGAATCACAATTTTAACTAGTCATTTGGCTTCTGGGTCAAGTAGCCACAAACACAACCTCCAATCAAGTCTTTAAGAAAAACCCAGTTAAAGGCAGTCGAGGTAAAAGACCTTAATTCTCACACCCCGTTGGGGTTAGAGACTCTAAATATTTCCTTCTCTTTGGAGACTGAAACCCAGTACACTGATCCTGTGGATAGAGAAGAATTCACCTTTTACATGGATGCTTAAAGGAGCAAGTACGCCATCTGGTAGCTTTCTTTTTTTTTTTTTTAACAAATTCTTCTTTTTTTAACTAAATACTTTCTAATATTTTCTAATAACTAGACATTTTATCTTATTCTCCACCCTGAGTTTAATTCTTCTCCTTCAGTGGCATGCTTTAGCCTTCTTTCTCTGGAATAATAGTTGATCATTACATTAGGGTTTGTAAGTCTTTCAAAATTCTTTGTTTTTTATGTTACAGTATAAATTGTTCTCAGGGAGAATACTGCTCACTTCAAGCTGTATCAATTCAAGTCTTTGCAGATTTCACTGAAAATGTGTCATTTATCATTTCTTAGAGCATAATAGTATACCATTACATTCATTTTACCATTATTTGTTTAAATATCTCCTAACTGATGGGTATTTGCCAGTTCTTTTATTTGCCATATTATTTACTAGTTCTTTATCACCACAAAAAAAAATAACTGCTGTAAATATTTTTGTATTTATGGGTGCTTTTCCTCTTTGGTCTCTTTAGAGTAGAGGCCCAGGAATAGTATCCTAGGGTCAAAAAGTATGACCAAGTTAGGGTCACATATTCAATTTGCCTTCTAGACTAGCCAGGTCAATTCTCAGTTCCACCAATAGTGCATTAATGAGCCTATTTTCTTGTAGCCTCTTTAATATTTGTTAGCTTTCTTTTATGTCATTTTTGCCAGCCTGATAGATATCAAATAAAATCTCAATATTGTTTAATTTTCATTTTTCTCTCCTTTTTCTTTTTTTGCTTTTTTTTTTTGGAGGGCAGTTGGGGTTAAGTGACTTGCCCAAGGTCATACGGCTAGCTTTTTTTGTGTGTGTGTTAAGTGTCTGAGGCCGGATTTGAACTCAGGTACTCCTGACTCCAGGGCCGGTGCTCTACTCACTGCGCCACCTAGCCGCCCTTAATTTTCATTTTTCTACTGGTGAAAAGGAGAATCTTTTTTTATGGCATCCCCTTCATTTTTTAAACATAACCTTATTCCATCCCCTGTCCAGCAAAGTGGTATGATGGCTAGAGTATTGGGCCTAAAGTCAGGAAGGCCTGAGTTCAAATCTGGATGACACTTAATAGCTGTGTGACTCTGTGCAAGTTGCTTTTTTTTTAAAAAAAACCCTGTTTACTTCAGTTTCCCCAATCTGCAAAATTGTGATAAAAATACTTACATCCCAGGGTTATTGTGGAGACCAAAAGAGATGCACTTAGTACAGTACCTAGAACATAGTAATTGCTATATAAATGTTAGCTATTACTACCATCATCATCATTGTTATTGTTACAACAAAGAATTTAAAAGATAGAAAAGGAATCTCAGAGGAACCAAGCAATGCACTGTGTGTGACAGTGTATGAAATATTCCTGAATATGAACATTTTAGTGAGGCAAAGTTCAGGATAACAACAAAGGTGCAAGACCAAGAACCATGGTGTTTTAAAATATAATTATCTGCTTCATGAGAAATATTAGCTTTGGTCAGTCCACTTTTATCTATCTAACATCAGACCTTTCCCTACGTCAATTCTTTCCACTGAAGGCAATGCAACTCTGGGCTCAGGCTTTAACAAAAAGCTGCTTACAAAGTAAGCATTCAATAAATATTTGTTGCACTGAGCTGAGTTAGGTCACAACCTAATTTCATCATCTGAAATGACGTTGAATTCCCAGAACATGAGAAACAATTTTGTACAATTCTAAGGTTGTATTTCATATCCCTCAAACTGCCAGTGACAAAAGGTGGAAATAGTCAATGTTGGAAGTGCTGAGGAAAGACAGGCATATTGATACAATTTTGGTAGAGATGTTAACTTGTCCAACTATTTTAGAAAGAAATTTGGAATTATGTTAAATTGCACCCACCACCACCACAACTGGCGCTCACAGGTTATGCACACTAGGGTATGACTATTTTAGGTTCAGAGTATTCTGAGCCAACATTCCTAAAACTATACTTCAGGAGCCCCCGCTGGTCTGTTCACCTTTAATAGTCAGCCAATTGACATAATTAACTCAAAAAAGGTCATATATTGAAATAACATAGCAGCAAAACATTCCCCCTATAAACCTGTGCCCATGCTCCCACAAAAATATACAACATCAGTGGGAAGAGTGAACACATATTGAGTATACTAATCAAAAGGTACACATATAGAGCATAAACATTGTTTAAGCAAATCATGCCTCTGGTATGCTAGAACCTCACTGCCCTTTTCCTTCTCATGATATCTGATGCTACTTCCTTTAGGCAAAGCATCTCTGTTAAGCAGATCTAGGATTCCAGGTCTTGTTTCTTTCTAAAATACTAGGAACATAGGACAAAATATCTAGACCTGAAAGGGAGTTTAGAAGTCACTAAGCCAGCCCCATCATTTTGCAGAATGAGTACACTGAGGTCTGCAGTGATAACATAACATTCCCAGGGTCACACAGGCTAGTACGTGTCTTAAGAAGATACCTGTCTTAAGTAGTACCAGTAAGTAGACCAGTAAGAAGTACCTGTATTAAGAAGAGTTCCAACCCAGGTCTTCCTGACTCTAAATATAGTATTATATCCATAATGCCCCACAGGTACTCCTGACTGTCAGACAGAGCTCTCCAGCTCGAACCTGCTCTCAGTTGGGCCCAGTTCATCCTTCTAAGTGGTTTGTACTATTGATAAATGCCACTGCTGATGGGGTCAAAGGGAAAAGAGAGAACTCTCTCCCAGCTCCATCTCCTCCCCTCCACCCCTCAGATTTCAGAAGAAATACAATGTAAAGGGGAAAAGCTATCACCTCTCAAGATCTAGGTTCTTCTTCTGTAAGGGCCTCTTTTGAATAGCTAGACATGGCTCCTCTAGAGGATAGAGCAGAAGTCTTCCTGTCTCAAATGACTCCAGAGCTTAAAAGCTTCTTTTTTAACAACCATCAGTTATGTGGCTAATCCTTGAGGGAGCCAATGGCTAGCCACCCTTTATTGCCGTCACTGATTGAGGAACTTCCCCTCTAAAAGAGAAAAAAAAGTGTTAACATTTCTTTATCCTTCCTTTGCACCCTGTTTATACCTCACTGGTGAAGCCTCTTCTACTTACGTATAAAATAAAAATAATAATGTATATAGATAAGGGAATTAGGGGCTGGACTTTTATTCCACTGGCATAAGGAACTCCCAAATAAGGAATCTCCCTCTACTAATGCATACTGATACCTTGTCTGTGTCCTAGAGTCTTAAGACAGTTGCCTAATAATGCCAGTGATACCAACCCAAAGTAGAGTGTCAGAATGAATGAGGTTAAGAGTCATTCTTTGGGGGGGGAAGGGCAATTAGGGTTAAGTGACTTGCCCAAGGTCACACGGCTAGTGTGTCAAGTGTCTGAGGGTGGATTTGAACTCAGGTCCTCATGACTCCAGGGCTAGTGCTCTATTCACTGTGCCACCTACCCACTTGAGAGTCATTCTTTTAACATCTCTTAACATGAACTTAACCAGAGGTACTATTAATATGAGCTCTTTGTCCAATAACCATGAGCTTGACATAATATTAGAAGAAACACACTACATATATACTGATAATCTCAAAATTTATGGAACCAGAAGGCAAAAAGAACTGACAGCCAGATTGAAGGATGGCTTCCACGTTTTCCTCTGAGAGGAAATAAAAGGAATTGGCTTAATTTGTTTCCTTGTGTACCCAAAGACCATATAAATTCATGAGACCCTGGGTCATGTTGCCTTACAGTGCTCATGACAATGACTGATATTTATATGACTTTTTTACACGTGCAAAATGCTTCACATATATTACCTCATTTGAGTCTTGCAAAAACCCTAATGTGTTCTACAAGTTTGATGACACAGGATTCTTATAAACCCAGTTTTACTGATGAGGAAAGTGAGCCTTAGAGAAGTTAAATAACTTGACCAGGATCCTGTAACTCAAGTGTCAGAAGCAAGATATGAGTCCATGTCATTCTGATTCCAGGTCAAGCATTTTATCTACTAAGCATTAAGATCATTTCTGTTGACCCAACATCTACTATACTAAATGAAGTAGAGAAATTCTGTGTAGAACTTCATGAAGTTCTCCAAATCCAGTCAATATTTACTTTAGCAATAACTTCAATGTGCAGTGGAGAGATTATCAGACTAGGCATCCGGAAGACCTGAGTTCAAATCTAGCTACTGTCCTTACTACCTCTGTGACCCTGGGCAAGTCACGTAATCTTTGTGTACCTTACTTTACTCACTGGTAAAATGAGAATAATAATAGTACCTACCTTCCAGGGTTACTCTGAGCATAAAATGAGATATTTCTAGAGTGCTTTGCAAACTTTAAAGCATTATATAAATGACAGTTGTAATAATAATAATAATGACTACTATAATTGTTGCTATAATAACTGTTATTATTAATGCCAAGGTGGGCACAGGGGAAGATGATTTTTAAAATATGTTAGAAAAGATGATTCAGGTATAGGATTATAAGTGGTATCCATTCATAAGACATCAATAAGCAATGGAAGCAAAAGACAAGTCTATGGAAAGTAAGGTTTGAGATTTAACTCTCCCTGTCTCTGTCTGTCTCTGTATCTCTCTCTGTCTCTCTGTCTGTCTCTATTTCTGTATTTCTCTCTGTCTCTGTCTGTCTGTCTCTGTCTCTGTCTCTCTGTCTCTCCCTCTTTCTGTCTCCCAAGTCAAAACCCCAGACACTTTGTACAAGGTCAACTAAAGCACTGCCCTGGTCAAAATAAAGAAGACAAAGGTGTCAGCACTTGAGCTGAAAGCCAGGGAACCCTCAGGCCCAGCAACTAAACACCTGGTTTTGTGGGTATGTATGTATTACAGCCTCATTTAGGGAGGGTAACAACCTCAGTGGAGAAGCTTCCTGTGGATTAATTATCCACAGAGAGGAACAATACCTCAAACCATTGATCCCAGTCGGCCATAAATCCCCAAGTATTGCATGGCACAGAGGCTGGTCCTGCTATATTTAGGTAAAAATGTCTTTTTGTCAGGAGTATGGATTTTTTAAATGGATGATGACATCATTGATAGGAACTGGGTATTTCCAGGACAAAAAATGCCCTGACAATTCACCATTGCAGTTTCCTTGGCCAACTATTCGAATTTTAACATTTCTTTTCCTTTCCCCATCCTGCCTTCTTCTACTTTTTTTCCCCTTGCAACCATAAACTGTCCAAAGACAGAAAATAAAAACAAAAAGGAAATAAGAATATGTGAACTGAAAAGGGGGAGAAAAGAGTCCCACTGTTCTGTGAGCTGTGGAAGTTTATCTTTCATTTTTTCAGTAATGCCATTTTCCTAAGGCTTATTGTCATGGGCCCTTATTGTGAAAGTAAATTAGGGAGACCCAAGCCTCAGAATAAGGCTGACTCTAAGGCTTCAATAGTTGGTAGTATCTAAGAACTATTGAGTGGTTTTTTCTCAAAAGTATTTCCCCTATTTACTCTAAGTGACTGCAGTTCTTGCCCTACTAACTTCTTACCCTCTCCTTTGACATTTGACGAGACTCTACTAGGGGTAGTAAATTATGAGTTACTAACACTTGTGTTCTAAATAGTTTCCTGTATTATCTAGTAAGTCACTTAGCTGAATCATGAGGGATAGTTGGGGGGAGAAGGCAGTTAGAAGTCATTGAGATAATGAGGTAACCAGTAGGCAGAACGAGGGCACTGGACACATAGGAGTGGAACTAACAAAAGGAGAAGGATGGGAAAGGAAAAAAAAAACTAAAGGGTCACCAACAGCTTCACCTAATTCACTTCACCGCTTTGCCTAGAATGGACCCTGGTGAGAGATCAGGAAACTTAGAAGCCAGAACCAAAGGAAAAGTCAGGCAGAGGATGAAGGACAGGAGTTTAAAGGCATTAAAAGCATGAAAGGGATAAATGTGACAGTCGTAACTAGAGCCGATGACCAAATCTTAGCACTAGGACACTGGACAAACTGCCAACAGCCCTCTCAGGCCATCAGCAAGTAGTATCTTTTGAGTGTAAACCCAACAGGGAGCAAGAATTAGTTAAAATATGAAAGTACCAAATGGTTGTCTTTCTTCCCCTCACCACATTCCATAGTAGCCACACCCCAGGTGAGTTCTTCCCTGTCCCATCCTTTCCCTTCAGAAATATCCTACCTAGCAGTGACCTTTTAGTATAGACTGTGGATATTAATAGACCTGGGGTTCCAAAGTATGTCTTTAATAGGGTGTATAGGGTGTTCAAGGAGGACTAGTACTTCTGGGGTGAGCCCTTTTCGGGGCTGCTCATCCACCTTTAGTGGCCCCCAACACTCAATTTTCATCTGTGGATCCAAGAAGCTGTAACATGGACAGCAGCTCTATCCCAGTAAACCACCCAGGCAGATGGGCTAAACCAGGTGTCGGGTAACCAATGGACTTCAAATCTGAGTTGGGGGAGATATCTGTTACCCCAAGAATATGAAGCCTTCCCCTGACAGAATGGGTGGCAAGAACAATTTGTTCTAATAGTGTAAAGGTGGATGAAGCAGGCACTGTGGAGTCCTTAGATATGGTCAAACATCGAAGATGCCAAAGTCATCCACAGCATCCCAGAACATCACCAATCATCCTGACTTTTGTCCTGCCACTGGTCTTTGTGACTCTAGAAGAGAGAGTAAGGCTGACGAATACGCAATTCTGTCTCACGTCTAATTCATGCTCAAGTCGAGACATCATCTGTGATGTCATTAGTACTCTTTGAAAACAAAGAAAAACAACATTTCTTCAATGTTTCTTCTCCACCCTCCCAACCAAATCTGTCTTTAATTAATAGTTGATATAAAAATAACTCCCATGTTAATTCTCCTGGACATGTTTTATGTTGCTTGTCCCAGGCACCAGAATTGCTGGTTGTGTCTTTATATTGGTGACAACAGATTGCTAGTATTCCTCAGGGATTCTCTACCTATTGGTTTGCCCTTTACCAAATCATACCCTCTACTGCACTTTCCTGTTCAAGAGTCCTGGCTTAGGTGACCCTCGGCAGGAAAATAACCTCACCAAGAGTACTGCCTTGGGAGATACGCTTATTAGAGAATACTTGATTCAGCAAACATTTATTAACATCTACTATGTACGTTTATAAAGAATGTGGTAGGCAATGAGGCAGTATAGGCTAGTGGGTAGAGAAGCCAAACTCTGAGTCAGAAAGCTCTAGGTTCAAGTCTCACCTTTATAAATACTAGGTTAGTGATTCTTGACCAATCACCTAACCTCTTAGTGTCCCACTTTTTAAGATTGTAAAAAGCAGAGGAAGTACCATCTACATTGGTAGCAGGAATTTAATCATCGGGAGTCTCATATGGCAATGAAATCACAAGTGCATTCCCATGTGCCAGACTCTATATGAGGAGCTAGAGATACAAAGACAAAAATAACCAGTCCCTGACTGGAAGAAAAGCTCACATTTTACTGGGGAGGAGATAACATGTGGACAAGTACATTAATACAAAGTACTTATTAGTCAATCAACTAGCATTTATTAAGTACCTACTATGCTCCAGGAACTGTTCGAGGTGTTATGTATACATGGGTTGGAGGTACAGCTTTAGCATCATCACTCATGGTTCAGTTTTTATTTTGGGACAAGATGAGGCACTTCCAAGTCACTGAGAGTGTGCACTGTCTTATAAAAACTTTGTATTTCCTGCATCCCATGTTTAGCACAGTGCTCTGCACACAGTAGGTAACTGATATAGATGAGAGTTTACTCTGGGGGACTAGGAGTTAATGTCTGCAAATCACATTGTGACTCTGGAAAACAATTCCTCCAAAGTGAGGGATTACTATTATAAGAAATTCTGTACATAGACAATATTGAATGGCCTCTCCATCAACATCTAACCATAATCCTTCTCTTTTCACAAAAACGTCCAAAAATAAAGACCAGATGTCTTCAGACTGCTGACGTTGGTTGAGTACGTTCCACTCACTCAGTGATTGCTAAACCAAGCTTCTACTGGAGGCAAAGCATCATTGTATTATTGGTTTTTTGGCCACAACTTTCCTGTTCACAAATATGGGCACCCTGTCTGCCTCCTAGGGTCTAGAATGGAGTTTTCCACTCCTTGTAAGTTATATCCAGAGAAGCAGAGTGACTTTGAGTGAATGTGGATTAGAGTGCTCAGGTCTCCTCTATTTTTTGACAGAAGTAGCCAAGCAAACCAGAAATCAACCTGTCATGAGCTCAAGTCAGTCCTAACTGCCTTTACAATGAGGACAGAGTGACCCCCACTAGTGGCTGTGCTTACATTCTGGGTGCTTGTCTAGGTCACAGATCTTTGACATATCCTTCCCAATGGGCTCTAACCACATTGGAATATTGGGGGTGGTGTATTTTCTGATTTTCTGACAGTGGAACAAGAGTAGTGCTCTCTCTCTCTCTCTCTCTCTCTCTCTCTCTCTCTGTCTCTCTCTCTGTCTCTCTCTCTCTCTCTTTCTCTTTCCCTTCTTCCTTCCTTCCCTCTGTCTCTCTCTCTCTCTCTCTTTCTCTTTCCCTTCTTCCTTCCTTCCCTCTGTCTCTCTCTCTCTCCTCTTTGTGTCTCTCTGTTTCTGTCTCTTCCTTATATTTTCTATATACCTCATAACTATTTCAAAGACCTCTTAGTAACAAAAAGCCCTTCCTCCTCTGGGCAGTGGCTATCATTTAGCACAGTGAATGGCACATAGTTTAAGTGCTTAATAAATGCTTTTCATTTCATGGCCTTCCCATTCATTATCCTATCATTCCTTGCATTGTTCCCTCAATATTTATTCCTAAAGTTCTTTATGGCTCTGAGTTTTTGGTTCTTAATATTGTATCTTAAAGAGATGAAAGAGACTTTATAAATTCAATTCCAAACCTTCCATGATGCCCCTTTCTAATAACACCAGCAGTGAATTATAGGAAAATAGATTTATAGCCAGAAAGGACTTTAGAGGTCTTCTAATCCAAACTTTTATAGTTAAGAAAACTGAGAAGAGGATAGTGAAGTGAAGGTCACATGAGTAGAAAGGGACAGATTTGGGATTCAAACCCAAATTCTGACTCCAAATCTTACACTCTTTCCACTATGCCATATTCCCTCCCCCAAATCAGCAACATTGTTCCCTAACTGACTTTGAATAGCCAGAAACGAATGAAAAGGGGAAGACGAAGAAAAACATCTGTGTGTGTGTGTCTGTGTGTATCTGTGTGTGTCTGTGTCTGTGTGAGTGTGCATGCACACATGGGTATGTTTGTTTAAACCACACTTTCCTTACCTCAAAGGCCCCTGGGAGGCTTTATACTGGGCATAGCTGGCAAAGTCTGTACTCAGGGGCCTCGTGGTATTTGTTGTTTGTAGGGCTCACTTTGTGCTGCTGAAAGCTGCCAGATGGGCAGTCTGGAGGAGGAAGACCTATAGTTCTGCAATGAATGGCTGCAGTGTGTTTGCTATACATACGGTGCGTGTGAGTCTGAGCCGAGAGAGAACGGGTGAGCTTGTCTGCGTCCCGCTGGAGTCCGCATGATTGTGCTCTGTGTAAGAAGACAGGAAAGAGAAGACACCATTCAGAGCCCAGTGCCTGTCAGCCTGACATATGACTGTTTTACCACAAACCACTGAGGAAGCATGCTGAAATTTACGTATGCATGTATATGTCTGTGGATATTGATCAGCCAAGACTCCATACCGCAGAATGTTTCAGGCCACCAACAGCCTGCAGGTTACTATTAAAACAGAGGAGATGATTCTGGGCCAAGGTCTGTAGACAACAAACACTTTGACTTCCAGAGAGTTGTTTGCTTGTTTTAACATAAAATTCCTCCCTAATCATAAGGGCAGAAACCTTGAGTTCATATTGCTCTACTTTCCAAGGAACTAAAAGTACTATATAAATGGGATCTGATTTCATCCCCACAGCATGAGGAAGAGAGGGGAAAAGGGGTATAGATTATTCTCCCCATCTCATGAACAGAAAAGCTCAGATCAAGCTGTTAGGGTAGCAAGCCAAGCTTGGGTGGCCCACTTGTTAAGGTAATCAACTATATTCAACAGACATTTATTATACATGTTTTATATTCCAAGCACTCTGAAGGACCCCAGGTATACAAAGACAAAAGAGGCAAGAGTCCCTAACCTCAAAAGGCTTACATTCTAAGGGAAAAGGGGGAAGAAACAGACAACACATACAAAAATATCAACAAGCAATAAAAAGTAATTTTAAGATGGATAAAACCCTGAGAACAAGAGAGAATTAGGAAAGGTCTCCTGTAGGAAGGGGCCCTTGGAACAGTGCTTTGAAAAAGGTACATATTCTGTACAAAAATATTTATTGCGGCTCTCTTTGTGGTGGCAAAGAATTGGAAACAGGGGATGCCCATCAATTGGGGAATGGCTGACCAAGTTATGGTATATGAATGTGATGGAATACTATTGTGTTATAAGAAATGGGAAGGAGATGGACTTCATAATTACCTAGAGAGGCGTATATGAATTGATGCTAAGTGAGAAGAGCAGAACCAGGAAAAATTT
>CM053593.1:56623261-56653630 GCA_028646575.1 Pseudocheirus occidentalis
TCACAGATACATCATATGTGTGATGACCAACCTTGATAAACCAGACTCTCCTCAGCAATGCACAGTTAAAAGACAGCTCTACAAGTCTCAGAATGGAAGGAGATATCTACACTCAGAAAAAGATCTAGAAAGAGCAGAGTTTAAATGGAGACTGAAGCAACACATGCTATTGTTCTTTTCCATGTTTGGTTTTGTTTCTTTTCCTTTTTTTTTTCTTTTTCCCATTTGGTTACAACACTTCTATACAACCAGACTATTGTACAATGTGAAAGTGTTTGCAGATCCTATACGTGATTGTACGCCACTATGGGGGGCAGGAAAGAAGGAAGGGGAGAAAATCTGAAACTCAAGTGATTCTGTAACTGAATCTTGTAAACTAAAAGTAAATAAACAAGTCAATAATTTTTTTTAAATATTAAAAAAAGAAAGAAAAAGGTGCATATTCTACCAGGTCTATGTTTTGAGAGACTACGTACCACATATGGAAGACAGGCTGTAAAAAGGCATGAACACATGCCTGTGGATTTCTCCATCAGAGTATCTTCTCCCCTCTTCTCCTAACCTCAGCCTTTCCTTACTCACTTTTGTGTGTTGTCTTCCTCCCATTGGATTATAAGCTCCTTGGGAGCAGAGACTGTCTTTCTCTTTTGTATTTGTATGCTCGGCACATAGCATAGTGATTGGCATTATATTATTACTATATATTATTATATGTTATAGTAATATATTAACAAGTATTAATAAATATTTACTGAATGACCAACAGAAACTAGCAGGACAGTTTGACTGGAACTGGGAGTATATGACAAAGAGCAATATGAAACAAAACCAGAAAGGTAGATGGGAGTTATGTTGTCAAAGACTTCAAATACCAGAAAAGGGATCTTCTGTCCTAGGCACATTTTATCCTGGAGGTACTAGGGACCCCCTGAAGATCTTTGAACAGGGAAGTGATATGTTTAGATCTGTGTGTAGGGATATCAATTTGGAAACAGTAAAGGGGATACATGGGAGAAAGGAGAGTGTAAATAAGAGACAGTGAGAAGGCTATTACAATTAACCAGCCAAGAGGCAATGAGTAGAGTAATGGCTGACTGTGTGGAGTAATGCCTTTGTAAGCACTGAGAAATGAAAAGTTTCAAGAGGCATTGTGGAGGTAGGATTCGACAAGACTTACAGGTAACTGGTTGGATAGTGGAGGATCTAAAGTGATGGTGAGGGATGAGGCAAAAGTGTGAGCCTGGGTGACTAAAAAGATGATGGGATCCTGAATAGAAAGTTAGGTTTATAGAAAAATATGATGAGCAGCTCAGTGGCACAGAGGATACTGTCAGCCCTGGAGTCAGGAGGACCCATGCTCAAATATGGCCTCAGACTCTTACTAGATGTGTGACCCTGGGCAAGTCACATAACCTGTCTGCCTCAGTTTCCTCATCTATAAAATAGACTGGAGAAGGAAATGGCAGATCACTCCACTATCTTTGCCAAGAACACCCAAGTAGGGTCATGAAGACATGCTCATGAATGAAATGACTAAATGACAACAACATGATGAGTTCCTTTTTTGATTTGTTGAATTTAAGATTCCTATGGGACATATATATGGAAGGGTCCAGCAGGCAGGTGGCATGCATTCTACTCACTAGGTCAACTTTTTGTCTCTGTCTGCTGAAGAATATGTGTCTTTTCAAGTGTGATAGAAAGGAAGAACAAGCAATAAAACAGGGTCAAGCTGTCCCAGAGGAAACCAAGCATTTACTTGTGTGTTCTTTAAAGGGAATCTTTTCCTCTTAGGGGTAAGCAAAGGGAGAAGCAACGGCATTCTTATCATGGAAGATGGCTTATATAGAGTCACAGAGATGGGAAAATATCATGTATGAGGAAAAACTAGTGGGTCAGTGTAACTGAAATGAGAGTGCAAAAGAGATTGACATAAAGTCAGTCTGAAAAGATATGTTGTAGCCAGATGGTGAAAGGAATTAAATACCAAACACAGAGTTTATATTTTATACTAGAAGTAATAAGAAGGGATTAAAGCTTGTTGAGGAGAAGAATAACATGGTCATGCCTGTAATTTGGAAATATCAACTTGAAAGCTATGTAGATGATGGACTAGTGAGAGGAGAGTCTAGAACTATGGTACTTCCATTGTTCAGTCACTCACTTTAGCAATTCTCCCACCACCTCCCTCTATATTCAAACAGGTGCTAAGACTTGTTGAGTGTACTTAAGCAGTATCTCCCAAATAGCTCTTTTTCTCCCCACTCACAGAGTCATCTCCCTTGTTCAGGTCTTCATCACATATTTCCAGGTATAGTTAGACCAGGCCAAATATCATGTTTGAAATTGGAATGAAATGAGATTGTCACAGAACATCTGCCAGTTAACACAGGAAGTTTCTTTTGCCATAGTAGAGGAAAGACATTCAGAGCAAGAAAAGAATATTCAGTGAGGACACAACCATAATTCAGTTGAGCCTTTGTGTGGCCACTGGTATCTGTCCTTCATTTTCAGAGAGGACCAGTGACATTGAGAGTGTTGTCTTGACTTGACCATAACTGGGATTTAAGTGAGGCAGAGTTGCACAAAGTCATCAGCTTCACTCTTCCAGTCATCAAAGTTCAGTGGCAGGACAAAAGTCAGGATGACTGGCAAAGGTCAAGGATGTAATGGATGACCTTGGCATCTTTGATGTCTGACCAATCTCTAAGTGTTCCATAGTGTCTGTGTCAGCCGTCTTCATGATTGTCGCAACAACTGTTCTCATTCACCCATTCTGCTGGTGAAAATCTATACATGCTTGAAGCAGACATCCCCCATACTCACTGATAGGTTTGAGGCCTGCCAGTTACCCTCAACCTAGTTTACCCTGTCTGCTAAGATGATTTTTACCAGTTTCTGGCCAGTACACATGCTACTCTGTACACTGGTACAGAGTAGACCCTTTCTAAATGCTTATTGACTTGGCTCAAGAAATGGTAAATATGAGGGATTCAGAAAGACCTGGAAAGAGTTGTGTAACCTGAGGAGGAAGGAAATGAGCAGAACCAGGAGGCCAATTTCTGCTCTGAGACAACACAGTAAGCTTCCAGGGCTTTTACTCCAGGCCCTAGAGAAGACTTAAATGTGAAGGTATTTTCCTTAAGCTTCAGTTGCTATAAGAGAGCTGTTGTTCAGTCATGTCCTGCTCTTTGTAATCCCATTTGGGGTTTTCTTGCCAAAGATATTGGAGTGATGTGTCATTACATGGAGGTAAACAGGACTAATTGACTTGCCCAAGGTCACACAGCTAGTAAGTGTCTGAGGCCAGATATGAACTAAGGAGGATAAGTTTTCCTGGGGTCCAGGTTCCTTGCTTTATCCACTGTGCCACCTCTGGGTCAAAAGAAACAAAGAGGAAGAAGTTGGAGATAGGTGGTAGGGGTTCCTGCTAGGCATGCAAAAAGAGAACAAAGACATGATCACTAGATAATAGAAACTAATAAGTCAAGTAATTGTCCTTGCCAGTCAGTTGTAATGAAGGACAACTTAAAAGCAAATGTGGAAGGACAACAGTTTGGAGAGAGGAGTGGGAGTTAGTGCTCAAGTTACCAAAGTGCCAATAAATCGGTTTAAAACACAGAAGAGAGCCAGTATTGTTGCTCCTGTATTCAATTGCATGCCTGTTTTTATAAAGAAGCAATAATCCATAAGTAAGATGTTGCCAGCTTCATGAACAATCTTCTAGGTCTACAGAAATGGCCTCAGTTGCTGATGCTGGTCAAGTCTTTCTGTGGATGGACTTCACTCACCTGGATTGGCAGTTTGTGACTTCCAAGGGCCATTATCTCTGACTCTAAGCTCCCTGGGATCTGCCCTGGGTAGTTGCCAGTCAAGCCTAAGGAAGAAAGTAGAACTCTTTGTGTCCTGGCTTTAGTTTCCTGAGTCAACTTGACCCTCAAAGTCAGTTTAAATATCTTTTAAAGAAAAGAACTAACCTATCCTACATGGTGGGAGAAGATATTCTCCCTACCACACATGTAATATTGCAATCCTCCTAAATCAGTGGTTCTCAACCTGTGGGATGCGACCCCTCTGGGGGTCGAACAACCCTTTCACAGGGGTCACAGAGGTTACCTAAGACCATTGAAAAACATATATTTCCGACGCTCTTAGGAACCAAGACACTGCTCCTCTATCCATCTCCAGGCAGGTTTGCCCACATGTAGATATGCCCACATATGAGTATTAAAGGGGTCACGGCATTAGGAAGGTTGAGAACCACTGCCCTAAATGGTCCTAGTACTTCAAATGCCTACCTTCTCCAATCCATTCTCAACACAGCTGCTAAATAGATACCTAAAGTATAGGTCACTACACTAACTCAGGAAGTTCTAGTAGCTCTCTATTACCTCTAATATAAAATATAAATGTATTTATTTAGTTTTTAGAGCCCTTCATAACCTGTCTCCAGCCTCTCCATTAAGGCGTCTTCTACATTACTATCTGCTGGAGGAGAGATTGAGGCTGATGACTTTGCACAGCTCTGCCTCACTTAAATTCAATTCTTGAGCAAATCAAGACATTAACCATGATATAATTGGTCCTCTTCAATAGCAAAGAACCAACTATCTGTGAGTAGCAGTAACTGCCCTCTGGGGACCCAGCCTGCCAGTTTCAGTTGGGGAATGCTACTATTTTTCTTCTCCTTCCCCTTTTTCCATTGCTACATGTGGTCCTCTTTCCACTTGGGGCTCCATAACCTCACATGTGGGTGCTCTATCCAAAAAATATTAATTTCGGTTATTTATATTTTGTAATATATTTTGGGGTTTAGGGGTTAGATTGGTTTTTTTTAATATAATTTTTTTTCAGAAATCTCGGACAATTTATTTTTTTGTCTTGTGCAGTTTTCATTTGTGATTTCTTGAAATATAGCTCTGAAAAAACAAGCTCTGAAAAAGCCTGTTGTGATTCAAACAGAACTACCTGACTATGCCTTTAAACACCAAACACTCTGGCTTTCACTGAATGACTGTAATGAGAATCTGAAGATCTTTCCTGCCCCTAGGCCCTTTGATAGGCTTAAGTGAGAATGTTCCCTGATTTGAAAGTATATTCTGCCCCATAATAGGCTGAAAGTGGTCACGTGGAGCCCGTGGCAGTAGGCTTGTTTTTTTGGGAATGGCCACACCTTCTTACTTTGTAATTGGACAGTGGGTCAAGAGGGCTGACCCAGGATATATATATATATATATGTATGTGAGGCTTTGCTTTGGGGCTCGCTTTGAGAAGAGTTGTGTGATTTGACTAGATGAGACTCTGGGAAGCCGTTGAGCCCCCCCAGCTTTGAAAAACCCAGATGTTGATGCTTCCTTCTCTGGTAACTTGACTAGGTAATGGATGTGGTGCTGACTTTTTCCCCTAAATTAGGTAAATGATATGTTTGCTTGATTAAAGAAAGACTGTTAACCCATTTTGAGTTGCTTTCCTTTAGTAAAGCAGATCTAAGAACCTGTGCTAGCAGCTGCCCTAGGTATGCTAGGGTGCTTGCTGATACAATGACCAATAGTAGGCCACAGCCCAAATTTCTTTTGGTCATTTTTTGGGTTTTAATGGCTCAAAGTGAGTGTTAATAGCAATTGTTTTCTGCTCTGACCAGAAACAGAAGGACTTCCCCTCCTAGACTGACACTTATGTGATGGCAAACTAGGCCATATTTTGTCTCAGTTCTTACCTAGCCTTTAATCACTGGATGGGCATTGCCTCAGACAATTTCCTGAGACCTGGGAAAGATCTTAATATTAAAAGGCCAAAGTCATCCACTGCATTCTGGATCATTACCAATCATCTTGCCTTTTGTCTTGCCACTAGACTGAGATGACTGGAGGAGAGAGTGAGGCTGATGACTTTGCATAGCTCTGCCTCACTTAAATTCAGTTCACTTACCAATCAAGAGAGCACCTTCACAATATCATTGGTCCTCTTTGAAGAATTCAAGGCAAACAACAATCTTCACACTTCCTGTGGTCCAACAAAAATGACCTACTTGTGAATCCTCATATGTGATATTTGCTCTCCCATGTCTACGTTTTTGCATAGGTTGTCTCCTCATGACAGAAATTCACTCCCTTATCACTTTGACCTTGTAGAATTCTTATTTTTCTTCAAAGCTCCACTCAAGTTCTATTTCTTCATGAAGCCTGTCTTGATTCCCCTAGTTGTTCATGCCTATCCCATTCCTATTTATTTTGCCTATATTCTTATCTACTTTTCTTTATGGATGCTGTTCCTTGTCAATAAAATATATGCTCCTTAAGGGTCTTTGACTCTGTGCTTATGACAATTCTTGGCACATAGTAGGTATTGAATAAATGCTTGTTGGTAGGAGGAATGAATGAAGAGAATTAAGTAAGGTACTCTTGCCATAGACAAGAGATGATGAGAGTCTAGTGTAGTGTGGTTGCAATATGAATGGAGAGGAGGTGGATATATATTAAAATGCCATAAAGGTAAAATTGTCAACATATAGCAACTGATTTGAACTTAAAGACCAGAAAGAGAGAAGCATTGAAGATGTTCTTAAGGTTGTAAACCTGAATAACTGAAAGGAAGATTGTACTTTCATCAGAAATTGGATGTTATGAAAACAGATGAGTTGGGAGGTAGGGAGACAGGAAGAGAGTCGTTTTGAATGTGCTTGAGGTGCCTCTGGGATAACCATGGGGAGGTGTTTAGCAGGCCTGGGATGATGTAGCTCAGAAGAGAGATGGTGTTTGGATGTGTGGATCTGGGCTTCATGTGTGTTGTAGCAATAATTAAACACATGGGAGCTGATGAC
Source organism: Pseudocheirus occidentalis (assembly GCA_028646575.1). Taxonomy (NCBI): domain Eukaryota; kingdom Metazoa; phylum Chordata; class Mammalia; order Diprotodontia; family Pseudocheiridae; genus Pseudocheirus; species Pseudocheirus occidentalis. The sequence goes on from CM053593.1 coordinate 56,630,082, forward strand.
ATCACAAAAACAAGACATGTCGTGAACCCTTTTGGCTATCTAGTAAAGCATATGGACTCTTTCACAAAATAATTTTAAGTGTATAAAACAGAATGCATATGCAAGATATCAGTTATATTGAAATACAAACTATTTTTTTAAATCAAGTTCATGGACACCTGGTTAGTAACCTCTATTATGAAGAGATAAGAAAAGAGGATTCAGGAAAGAGTTTAAGGGACATGCATACATAGGGGACAGACAGATGATGGTCTAGCAAAACAGACTGATAAGAAGCCATCAAACCAGAGAATGAGGAGGTAATCACTTTCCAAAACATATGTAGGAAAGAGTAGCTAAGGGGCAGAGGTGGTCAATGGTGTCAAATGCTACTGAGAGGTCAATATAAAAGGACTGAGAAACTGTCATTGGATTTAGCAATTAAGAAAACGTTGGTAACCTTGGAAGAGAGCAGTTTTAATACATCAGTGATATAAAAAGAAAGAGAATGATGGATGGAACAAGGTCTTAGAGAAGGCCATAGATAATGAGATCAAGGGCATAAGTTCAAGGTAGAAAGTCAAGAGGTGAGGATTCTGAAGCTGCTATTTAAAGCATCATTGATATAACTAACTGTGGGGTAGGAAGGATGAGAAACCCAAAGAAGATTAACCAACTACTGAGAACTAGAAAAAAAAGTAGAGGGAGGATGGTTGTCATGGTTCCATAGGTCACAAGGAACACAATGAACAGATTCATCTTTCATGTAATAGGCATTTAGTAAATCTTTTTTTTTTTGCACGAGAATGGAGGGAAGAGGTGTAAAATGGAGTGAAACAGAATTTAGGATGTGATCAGAGTAGAAAATTTCAGAGTTTATAATCTTGGAAGGGGAGAAGTTCTAAGCAATAATGAGTTTTAAAGAGTATTTCTTGCTGATGGGCAACTGAGCAGCTAGGTAGAGGCTACTGATCACTGGAGTAACTGTGAGATCCAGATACTGTATGAGCTGTTTGACATTCATATAGTAACACATCTAGGAATGTTCTGGTACGAACTCCTACGGGCTAAGCCAGTTTTTAAATTTTTTTTGTATGAGCATTTACACCTTGAAAAGCAGAAAATCTACAAATCAGAATTTAATTTATTGTTTTCTTGGTTGTCTCTAGACTGGAGAAAATGATGGGACTAATATTAATGATGAAGATTAAAATTAAAAGTGTGTCATGGGTACTTTTTATTGTAAAGAGATGGTTGTTAAACCTTTGTCTGCATACTACTCACTGTTTATAATCCATGGAGATATGATATATAAACTAAAAAAAAGTACCACTCTCTCTGCCTTTTACCACCATCTACAGGCTCATTGTCCTCTCAGAAAATCTCAGAGACTATTGTGATTTATCAACAAATAAAATCTTAGCTCACACAGAATCCTTAGAATGATCTGAGGAGGGTTTATTTTGAATCAAAAACCCCATCCCATTCTCAAACTATCACTACAATTGGTCAATTTGGTCTTTTTAAAATATTTTCCCAATTACATGTAAAGACTAATTTTAACATTCATTTCTTAAAATTCTGAGTTCCAAATTCTGTCTCTCCCTCTCCTCTCCCTCCCCTCTTAGATAGCAAGCAATTTTATGTAAGTTAATACATGCGCAACCATGGTTAATTTGATCTTAAAAGATTCAATAAAAGTCCAAGACCAGAAGAGTTGAAAATTTCAGTTTAGTTTGACAATAATTAAATTAACTAATTGGCATCAATTACAGGTAAAAAAAAAGTCTGGAAGACTGTGACAGACAATATTTATATGGAACTTTAATGTTTTCAAAGCATTCTACACATATTTTGTTTTAACCTCATGACACCTCTGTAAAAGATGAGGAAACTGAGGGCTAAGTGACTTTATCATAGTCACACAGACAGTAACTATCAGAAGTTGGATTTCAAACCAGGTCTTCATAACTCCAAGTCCAAAACTTTATTCATCCTACCCTTGATGATGTTCTAAGGATGGTGAAGACACCTGAGGGTGAGAGAAAGGTATGGAACCTTGGACAGAACGGGATAGTGCGTTCCTTGCTTTGGAATTGAAAGTGCCTCTTTTTAGAGTAGAAACAGGTCTCTGTGCTAAAGAAGAAAGTGACAGAGGGAAAGGAATCCATTTCTATTTTCCAGGTTATCAGGAAGAATCAAGTATTTCTTGAAAGAAGGAAACAAATGTTCCAAAGAAACAGAGAAGATAAAGGCTATAGAGAGGCAGAGGGAATTCCCTCTGTGGTCTGGGCCAAAAGATTGTAGGATGGAAGAGCCATTAAATCATTAAACATTCTAAAGCTATGTAATAAGTATTAAAGGCAACAGAGATAAAGAATCAGCCTCCAAGTCAAGAAAAACCTGGGTTAAAGTCCTCCTCTGATATATACCAGCCATCTAACCCAGGGCAAATCAATTAACTTTTCCAAGTTCTAGGCAAATTGGAGCATGAATTAAATCACAGGTTCAGGTCCTGTCCCTGTCCCTGTCCTTGTCTGTGTCTCTCTCCCGATCTTTATCCTATCCCTATTTCTATAATAGGTATTAAGCTCTTCCTTTAGAGGAAGGCTCTGGACTCTCTCTGGAGGAAGTAGCTTCTTGTGTTCCAAGGAACGATGATGGAGATCCACAAAGAGTATCAAGTGAAAAACCATCTAATAATGATCAATAAAATAAAGGAAGAGTAGGGATGGCTGGCAGTTTCCTCCTGAGAGATACCAATGCAGTTATGTGTTGAACTAACAAACAACAGAGAGATCTTCTGCCTTCCTGAAACAAGAGCATGCTTTTGTGGTCCACATTACTGTCTCAGCTCTCTACATTACCATAGCATCTTTAAGAAAAGATTAGGATGATATGAATTCCAAGTCCATTATACATGAAGGATGTCTGGATATTTATGCTAAATTCAAATTTGATTTTTAAAATATGGAGCTGATTGTTGAGAGTAGGTATGGAAATTAAATTGAAAACTGAATCCTATTACAGCCAGGTTCCCATCAATGAAGTAGTTGCATTATTCAAATTTTCATTGCATATTTCCATTGGACTGGAACCAATTACCATATTTTGCATATAATTATAACTTCAAATAGTATGAATTTGAATAATGCAACCACTTTGCAAGATTATTTTATTTTTACTTATAGAACTCAGTAATCGTCTCATTTCTACTAGCAAGTGTATTCAAGTCCACTCACAGTGTAGCAATAGAAAATGTGGGGAGAAAAATCTGCATTCACTAGGTGAAGTATTGAAAGAACCAAGCCAACTGAGGAGCCCTGGGCTTTAGTGCATGGGGTTATAACTCAAGTGGGTTTACAACTGGTTTCTTTAATTAAGATAGGTTGCTAGCATGGCAAACACTCTGATGTTTTACATGTTCCTTTCTCTTGGGTAGTCATTGCGTTGCTGGAATATTCCACAGCTGGAATATTCCTATTAATCACAATTATAGAAGCATGCAGTGTAGACAGACTAGTTGAATGGGGTGTGGATTCCTTCCTAACCCAATCTTCTGCATCAAGTAACAATCTTTCCCCATCTCATATACATTAATTTTACTAAATTAAGAAAAGCTAAAATATGCAAATTGAGGACAAGATAGAATGAAGTAAGGAGAGGGGATTTGAATTCAGAAGCTAACCAAAGAAAAATATTCTGTTCATTGAATTGACTTCTTTCATTGAGGAAATATTTATTAAGTTCCTATTACACACAAGTGTGGGGGATGAAAGATAAATAAGCCATACCCTCCATCTTCATGTAGTTTACACTGCAATTAGGAAGATAAGATGTGGCCACACAGAATTTAGAATTCTAGGTGGAATATTAAAGTGCAACGGGAAGAACAAAGGACTATGAAGATTTAGAGGGGAAGGGAAACTGATCCCTTACAGCTGGGAAAAAACAAAGAAGGTTTTCTCATAGATCCTGGTTGACCTTATTCTTATTAATTCACATGACTTGTAAAGGGAAAAATGAAGAGGAATACAACCTTTCCCAAGGATTTGGTCTAGACCTGTGATTTCATGGATGTAGAGAGCTCCCCATAAAGAAACTTTCTCTATCAATGTCCACACTGCTGCAACTTATAATCTTAGATGATTAGAAGACCATTGAGAAGTTAAGTAATTTGCCCAAAGTCATGCAGCCAATATGGATTAGAGGTGAGGCTTCAACCCAAGTCCTACTAACTCCAAGGATCCACGAGGACTATTGGATGATTAAAAAACATATTTTTTAAAAATAGAGGATTTGGACTTGGAAGAACAGGATTCGAATCCACCCACCATCACCTATTCTCTATACAACTTTGGGCAAATTAACCCTCTTTCTGCCTCGGTTTCATTGCCTATTGAATGAGTAGCTTGGATTGATGACCTCCAAGTTTCTTTCTGGCTCTAAATCTACAATTCCATGATCCTATACATCAATCCAAAATGTTAGAGTCAACCAAGTCAGAAAAGAAAAGTTAAATCGAGGGAGAAAGCAAAACCGGATTGTAGAAATCAAGTTAAAAGTGATAGCACCATCTAAGGGCCAAAGTCAGAAACTCAAGAATCTATAAGATACCACTTTGGGGGAATCTTTCAGTTGGGGTTGATAGAACAAGGCAATTGGAGGTCATGGATGATGCATGCAGATCATGGACAGAAGAACAATAGGGAGACAAGTGGAGGGATGGTGCTTTGGATATCGAGAACTCTGCTGCACTGATCAATCAGCAAATATTTATTAAGAACCTAATATGTTAGGGGCGGCTAGGTGGCGCAGTGAATAGAGCACCGGCCCTGGAGTCAGGAGTACCTGAGTTCAAATCTGGCCTCAGACACTTAACACAAAAAAACTAGCTGTGTGACCTTGGGCAAGTCACTTAACCCCCAACTGCCCTCCAAAAAGCAAAAAAAAAAAAAAAATTAAAAAAAAAAAAGAACCTAATATGTTCCAGGCACTGTGCTAAGTTCTGGGAATACAAAGAAAGGCAAAAGACAGTCCCTGCCCTTAAGGAGCTCATAGTCTCATGGGGGAGACAATATGCCAAAACTGCATATGTATAAGAGATGTATCATTGTTCTTGTCGTTCAGTCATTTTTCAGTTATATTTGACTCTCCATGATACCATTTGGGGTTTTCTTGACAAGGATACTGGAATGTTTTGCCATTTTCTTTTCTAGCTCACTTTACAGATGAGTAAATAAGGTAAAAATTAAGTGACTTACCCAGGGTCACATAGCTAGTGTCTGAGGCCAAATTGAACTCAAGAAGATGTCTTCCTGATTCCAAGCCTGGCGCTCTATCCACTGTGCCACCTAGCTGCCCATGACCTATCAGGGATGTGCATATTTGTGCCTTCATAGATAGACACACACTTGTATATACACACACACATATATATGTATAATGTGTGCATACATATATACATATATATATATATATACACACACACATACACATCATACATAAGACCATATCAGAGAGAAATAACTAGAGAGAGGGAGGCAGGAGACTAGGAAAGTCCTCGTATATAAGATCAGCCTCTCCCCAGGCAGCAGCATTGTATGGCATGCTAGTCATACACCACTCAGCTGAAGGCAATACCATGCAGCTTATGGGCTAGGACATACTGGCAGAAAATGAACAACATTTGTATCCCTGACATATATTAATTATATGGCATATGAAAATCATTAACTGTTCTTTGTGCATTCATTTCAGCTTGCTAAATGCTGATCACTTACTACTGTTTCTCCCCTAGGCCTACCAATGATTGATGTGAACCAATCCGTCCCCTAGGCTTTTATATAAAGCCCCCTCAGAGTCGCCCCATTCAAATTCTCAGGTTGGATCCCCAAGGCAAAACCATCCTCAGTTTCCAGGCACTCTGTGGGAACAAACACACTCTCAATACTATAGCCCAGGAGCACCTATCAGCGTGCTTGCTTTTCATACTAAGTCTACAATGCCGATTAACTGGGGCAGCTAGGTGGCCCAGGGGATAGAGTGCTACGCCTAGAGGCATGAAGACTCATCTTCCTGAGTTCAAAAATTATCTCAGACACTTACTAGCTGTGTGACCCTGTTTGCCTCAGCCTCCTCATCTGTAAAATGAGCTGGAGAAGGAGATGGCAAATCACTCCAGAATCTTTGCCAAGAAAACCCCAAATGAGGTCATAGAATCAGATACGACTAAATAATGACTGAACAACAAAACACAGTGGCTAGAGTACTGGGTCTTGAGTCAGGAAGGCCTGAGTTCAAATCTGGACTCATGTATTTACTAACTGTGTGATCTTGGGCAAGTCACTTAAATTGTCTTTCCTCAACTGTAAAAAGGGAGATAATAGCAGCAAGGGATAAAATGAGGTAATGGCCATAATATGCTTTCCAAACCTTAAAGCATGATATAATAAATATTAATCCTTTGCAGTGGTTCTCAACCTGTGGGTCGCAACCCCTTTGGGGGTCAAATGACCCTTTCACAGGGGTCACAGGGGTCACCTAAGACCATCAGAAAACACGTCTCCCATAGTCTTAGGAACCGAGACACCGCTCCTCTATCCATCTCCAGATAGATCCACCCACATGCAGATACACCCACATATGAGTATTAAAGGGTCACAGCATTAGGAAGGCTGAGAACCAGTGGGGAAGTTGCCCAGCAGTTGGCTCAGAGGACTCTAGGCAGCACAGACCACAAACAGAGCCCCAGAAATAAGGACAAACAACAATAACAACAAGTATAAGAATGGGAATGCCTCCTAGCTCCATATTGAGCTCCATCCCCTTTTCTAAGGACCAGCTACTCCAAATAGGACAGAAATCTCTGTTGTCTGGAGAGTTATGCAGGGGGTGGTTTGTAAAAGGCCAGCTGCATTCAACTAATTGACAAACAAGTCCCAGACAATGATTCCCACTAATGCCAGAGTTGTGGCAGGCTTTTAATAAGTTCATTAGCCTTTATTCTTATTACTGTGCTTTACTCATTAAGCCCTTGAAGTTCACTGATTAGGCCTCTGGGTAAGGCGACTGAAATCTCTAGGTTTGGGGTTCTCTTAAAGGGATTTACTATCCAAGGAGGGAGAAAGAGCAGGAGGAGATCTCATAACGTGAGAGAAGGAACTGGCTGCCCTGTTCTTATTCCTGCAGGTACAGGAGGGAGGAAAGGGAAAGGAAATGAACCTCGTGAAAAATTAATAGTAAAATTCCCAAGGCAGGATTGCAAAATGGGTATGGGAAGGTACCAGGAAATAATACTGAGGCAAGAGGTTCAGGGACCACCATACATGACTATTTCCTAGAGACTTCAAAGAGTATTCTAGTATACTAGACTCCAGCTAAGCCTTTTTGGGGCTATATTCTGTAAGCCAACCCAAACAGACTTGCCACAGGCATCTTTCTGGTATCCAAAGCCTTTGATAGTCCCTAAATGTGCCCTGGGTCAACAGAAAAAGGCTACCAATGGAATGGGATGAAGAGACAGCTCCTCTAAGAATCCCCGACCTGGTCTTCTCAGCAGACCGATGCTGTAAATTATAACAAATACCAGCTCTGAAGTTAGATGATCAAGATTCAGGATCTGTCTTTACTCCTTACTCCCTTTATGACATTGCACAGGTCAGTTATATATCCCATGGTCTCAGTTTCTTCTTCCACAAAACAAAGAAGAGGAGGTGGATTGGAGAGCTCTGGGGTCCCTTACAGTCTTAGCATTATGGCCCTACAATCCTTACTGTGTTGATCAGAAATTCCCAAGTCAATCAAATGGAGACATTGAGTACCTCCTATGAGCTCAAACCATAGACTAGAGAAATGTGCATCAAATGGGCAGGAAAGGGAGAGGGAAATACGGTAAGGAGAAAATACATGCATCTCTCTTTAATATAAGAATTAAGTTTGGAAAAAGACAAAAACAGGGGAGCAAATAGAGTCAGGAACTGAGTGGTGAAGGCCCTTAGAAGTGAGGACAAGAAATTTAAATTGGATTCGGAAAGCAATGGAGACACAGGGAAGGGACTAATGCAATTAGCCTAATATAATAAAGGCATAATAGGCACAATATAATGTCAATGTGTTGATGGAAGGGTAGGTCAGGGACAGAAGAGTCTTCAACCGTGTGGTATAGTAACTGTGGTATAGTAAATGTGTGGGAAGGTCTCAAGAGGTGCTCCTGCTTTATGAAGAACTTACTATTCAGGCATTCTATTTGCTGGATAGCATTGGCTCAGTCATAGAATTTAACACTTAGTCATTCTCTTTGGTGTCATTGGCTAATTGTTCCTTGTTGCCTCTGAGGTAAGTAAAGTCTTCAACAACAAGGACTATGCTTCATATTGCCCTGGTATCACCCCCAGGATATCCAATCTTGTCAAACAATCTCCTGCTGTTTCCTGCACATTACCCCAGACCTCTGTTCAGTCCCTACAGACTGAAGTTTTCCTCTGTACCTATCCTGAGACCCATCAGACCCCTTGAGGTAAATGGGTCAAGCTTATAGTCAACAGCATAGGAATAGAGGATGTCTCCCTATGACCTTGGAAATGAGAAATGTACACCCTCTAAAACAAAGGGAAGAATGGGACCAAAATATGGCTGCACCATGACATTCTGTGGCAGCTGAGAACATTTTTTTATAAATGAAGAAACTAAAATACAGACAGGTAAGTGACTTGCCCATTTAGCCTAAGTTGAAAGTACAGTCTCTAGAACCAGTTTTCCTTTTATAGGGAAACATGCTAAGGATTAACTTGTTTACCAGTGGAGTAGACAGCAATCTACATGGAATGATTTTAGGAACTGAGGGAATTGCAAGAATTGGGTGAACCACTGACTCCATTTTGTCACTACGTTCTGAAGCTAGTTCAGTTTCCTTTCTATACAATTTTGGGTCTAGTTCAATTTCTGTCCGATGAGAAAACTTTATTCATTTATGGGAATTGGGGAAAAAACCCTATTGCATTGTTTGAACCTAACCCTGCTTGTAGCTGGGAAGCTGGACCACCTCTACCTGTTGATTAGAGACCCTTAACTAAGGACTTAGCTTATGCTGACCAGAAATCCAGTCAGATCCAAAGATCAATGAAAGTAGTTTTCTCACAATTATACATCTCAAAATACCATAAGTTTTATCTGAAAACCTGCCCCATACTGGTCAACAAGTTACTGCTTCCTTGTTCCTTTGATTAGATAGCGATACTTGTGGGGAGTGGGATACCTCTTTTTCTGATTTCAGGGAATTGCACCTGTTCACTCTCCCCCTCCCAAACTGGAACATCCCTAACTTTCCTCCAATTAGAAATCAGATGACCTAATCTTGTATCCTGGTTTATATTGTTAATTGTTTTATTTTAATGCATCACAATCTGTCTCTCCCTGCATTCAGGGTCCAATACCAAGCTGAGGCGGCCTAGTCCTGATTTGTTCTGTGATTGGCATGCATTGTTTAATAAATTGATATGCCTGGAAATGCAAACCTTTGTTTCTTCAGTCATTTCAGATTTCATTCCTCATAGGGCACTGAAAGCCCCTCTCATATGGCTCCCCACTCCCTTACCTACCTATATTTTTCCTACGTTTTCTGCCACAATGTATAGAATTCCACTTTTAGAGAGTGGTTCTTTTGGATGAAACTAGCTTAGCTGCCTTTATTGAATAGCAAATACACTTTTATGGGGTGAGGGTATTAGTAACAAACTAATTCATTAACCATGGGAATTAGCTCATCAAATAATTAGCTATCACCAGAACAAGTAGGGAATTGGGCTCTGAAGGAATTAGAAAAGGCAGTAAATTTTGATGGGCAAGAAAAAGAAAAATTCTGAAGCAAGGGATACTTTCCATGGAAGGGGTTGGGGAATAGGGCTCTACTAGGCAGCCAGGAGTCAGCAGAAGGACATTGTCCAAGCTCTGTCAAAACAGAAGATACCAACAAAAAAAAAGCAGAAGGAAAAGCATCTACGGTATCTAGCTAAATCCTGTTGAGAAAAATGGAGGCAGATGATGATGATTTCCATAAATATTATATGGCATACAGTTGGCCAGGCTCTGAGGTCTGCTCTTTTGCAGTGTGGTTCACTTGTTACTATGATCATGATGATGACCATTAAAAACTTTTAGCGAACATCAAAATCACCTTAGACACTTCACCAAATGCTATACATCTGAAGAAGCAAGATATAGGCTAAAGAAACTTTTGACAGAGAATCCAAATAACTGATTTGGGGTCATGGTTCTGTTGACAGTTAGCTGAGATAACATGGACAGATTACTTCATCTTTGTAATCATCAGTTTCTGTTTCTGTAAATTGGGGATAATGATAATATCTATCCAGCCAACCTCGCAGAATTACTGCGGGCAAGGTGCTTTGCAAGCTGTAAATCACTATAGAAATTTAAGCTGTTATGATTATAAACAGTAAATTAAATGAAAAGGACCTCTGGTCTGACACTGGAGCATCATGAGACCTCCCTTAAAAGGGAATTCTAAGTGACTGCAGGCCTCCTCTAAGCATCAAAGCTATGGCAAAGCCCATCTCAGATCCCAAGCCTCAAGCACACCAAGGGCACTAGGAGGTAAAGAATCCCTTCTACTAGAGACTCAGATATCAGGATTTAGGTGTCTTATCCACATCTAGGCCTTCTCCTAGCATTCTTCTCTAGCATTCTTCAGTGGTAGGAGGAGCATCATCTGTCAAATTGCCTTCTTCCTTGGGTGACTGCCTTTCCACATCTGTTAGTCCCGAGTGCATCACTCTTCCCCAGATACTGTCTGCCTCTGTACACTGCTGGTTCAGTCTTTCCAGTGACATGGTTATTGGGATGTGGGGGGAAGCAAAAGGGGAAAAAATGCTTCCCCCTCCAAAAACAATTCCTATTAGTGGCTTAGTTCCAAAACTGTAATCCTCAAACCCTCAATTTGAAGCTTCCCACAACTAGACCGGTCCACTGCTAGCCTGATTGCTAATTTTTTATTCATAAGTCCAAAGTATATCTAATTTAGGAAATAATGGCATGTCTCCTATGTGGATCATTTGCCTTCATTTAATGGCCAGATTCCTACAATCCTCTCAAATTGATCAATGATGTTACAGTGATACTATAGAAAAATTGATCAATGATATTATGGTGATATAGAAAAATTCCTTGCTACCTACTTTAAACTGTTGATTGGTTAAATCTAAGTCTCTGAGATTTTATGATTATATTAAATAAGTATGTGTTTAACCACCATCCTTACAATGGAAAACTTAGATCTCCCCAGAAGGTGCTGTATCAAAGACTACCATCTTGAGTTTTATATCCTCCTTCTATAATGTAAAACAAAGCACTGGGTTAGGAGAAGGATCAGGGACACTCCTCAGTCCTCATTACCACTCCCAGAATGTCCCTTTGTCACCTTTACTCAGTGACTATTTTGAGGTCCACTCCATCCACCTTTACCATATATTTCAACCCCTTTTCACAGTCATCCACTGACTTTCAAGTCATTCTCACTCCTTTCTCAATGACTTTCTCAAATTATCAATTTCCATTCTACCGCTGTAATAATCTGTGTCTGACTCTCTCCATTCACAAGACTCTACCCTAGACCAGATCATTATCACCTTAGGAAGGGACAATTACAACAGCCTCCTAATTGGCCTCCCTGATTCTAACTTCTTTCCTCTGTGATCCATCCACCACATAGTTGCCAAATTGGAATTCCTAAAACACAGATCTTATCGAGTCACTCCTCTACTCAAAAATCTTCCATGGCTTCCAATGCCTCAAGAACAAAATACAAATTCTTCAGTCTGGCATTTAAAGTCCTACAAAATATGGTTCTCACATACCTTTCCAATATTATTTCATATTACTCCCTTTTACATACTCCCTATTTCAGTCAGTCTGTTTGCTGTTTCCCATATATGACGTTGTGCCTCCCATCTCTGCACCTTTACCCAAGTAGTTTCCTATGTCTGGAAGGTATTCCCTCTTCATCTCCACCTTAAAGAATTTCTTACTTCCTTCACAGCATAGCTCAGGTATGTTGTCCTATATAAGGTCTTTCTTGATTCTCTCAGAATCAAGCACTATCTTTCTCTTGAAATCATCTTTATTGTTTTGCATATACTTATAGTGACATATTTGCTAATATGATATATGAGTCTACCTTTAGAAGGTATGCATCTTGAAGGAAACTACAAATTTCATTTTTTGCCTTGGTATACCCAGCAAAATACACATACTAGGTGTTAAATGGTCATTTGAGTTGAATGCCCTCTAGGAGCTAATTTAAAATAAGCTATGGAACTAATACAACAATGTATTCTTTTCTTTCAGTCCTTAGTATATATTAGAATGAAAACTGGAAATAGAGCTATGTTATAGAAACTATGTTCTAGCATCTATATGAGGATGCTATAACAGAATGCTATGACAACCTTTTCTATTGTCATATCTAACTTCCAAATCTTAGAGTTTTTGTTGTCCAGTAGCTACATTTAGTCAACATCCCATGGACTCCATGGAACATGTCCTAAACTCAGCCTGGAACCCTGGGTCAAGATAAATGAATTAATAAACATTTATTAGATAAATAGAAAGCCTGGGAAATCACAATTAGGCTCTCCAAAATTATCAGCAAGGGTTCTCCAAGCTGAGAGAAGAAGTCGGGGCCAAGGGAGCTCCAGTTGGGTGGGGGCAGGGGGAACCTCCACAAGTGACAAAGAGATTTTCTATGAATTCTGAGTATATAGATGAGATCACTACTATTATGGAAATTGGCGATCCACAACAAGCTGCTAGTAGTCTCCTTCCCTGGCAGAGTAGGCCCATTACAAACTCTTCCAAGTTTCCCCACAGTACTTCCCTGATCTTTAAAAATAGGAAAGATGCCCATCAGAAGGTCCATTCCAGTTTTATGATTTCATCTCCCTTCTACCCACCCACCTTCTTCTGGCTCCTCTCTTCATTACTTATTTTTGACTCCTAACTCCAACTTTCCTTTCTTTTCCCTTGGAATCCCACTTCAGCAGGGAGGACTAGGAGCTTTCCTATGCCACCTTCAATGGGATTTCAACTGCCCCTTGAAAATAACACTTACTCCCCTGTGTTGGTCCTTCATTCTTCTTCCTATGTGGGACATCTCATTCTTTTAGACTAGAATCTCCTCAGGGCAAAGATTTTCCCCCTAGTGCAGTTTCCCTTGCCATGTACATCTGTGGCACTACGTTAATACTGAAGGATAATCAAATGTCCTGCAGCTGAAATACAGTGAGTGAGTCAGTGAGAAGTGTCCTTCTATTGTGTGATTAAGTAAGACACAAAATATTACATGTTGTCATAATAAAGCTAGGTCAATTGTAATCTAGATTAATGTGGATGTTACTGGTTTGTCTATGTCCAGAATGGATGGGAAATCTGGCATTGTCCTTGGGCAATAGGGAGAAAAAGAAGTCAGAAAACTTCTGAAGCTAATGTTTTTTGATCCTTACACCATAAAACCCCAAAGTCATTTCCCACTACTGTGGACTGAGAAGAAGGTAGAATTATTCAGAACACATGGAAGACTTGGGGAAGAGAACATGAAGTGCTGAAAACTCAACTCTGATAAATACAAAACTTGTGTCCTGCCAACAGAAAAATACAGATTTTCCAAGATACAAATTTCATGGATAAATTCAGGGATCCAAAGGGACATTTGATCAGTTGGCAACTATGTTCAACTGGTTCTAGGTCCAATTTTTTTCCTCAAATCTTCACATCCAACCTTTGGTATCCAATGGTGTCAAATTCAGCCTTTAGACTCTTTTATATGCTCTTTATTTGTAAGGTCTGAATAGTAAGGAAAAACAAAGAAACTAGTGCTGGCTCTTCCTTCTCCCCTCTCCCATCAGAGAAAACATTGTCTGGCTTCTTTGTGGCAATGTCTATTCAATACAATGAAGACAATATTTATTAAGCAGCTACTCTGTAAAAAGCATTGTGCTAAGTGTTGGTGATAGAATAGAAAATGATATGGTCCTTGACTGTAATAAGGTTAGACTCTACTGGGGGGAGGGGCTGACATGTACAAAGATATATGTAATATAAGGTAGGGAAAAGGGAGGTATTGACAAAGTCCTCTAAAAAAAATGTGTGAGGAGGGAGGGATCAGGCATTAGGGAAGGTCTCACAAGAGATGCCACTTGAACTGACCTTTGAGTGGGAGATAAGGAGAGAGTGAATTCCAGACCTGAGCAACCATACAGAGATAGGAAACAATATATTGGATTCCAGGAACTATTAATAATCTATTTTGCATGAGAGCACCATAAAAACTTTTTAAAAAATAAAAAATAATCTATTTTGCTTGGAACATAAAAAGCAAGAAGGGCAGAAATATGAAATAGTGTTAGACAGGTAGTTTGGACCCAGATTATAGAAAATGTCAAGGTAAGGAGTTTCTATTTTGACATGTAGGCAATAGACAGGCACTCAACAGTTTTGAATGTGGAAGTAAAATGATGAGACCTATGCCTTAGGAACTATATGATATGGCAACTATATGAAAAATAATAGAGAAAGAGAGAGCAAGAACAAGAGCAAGAGAGAGAGAGAGACAGAGACAGAGACAGAGAGAGAGACAGAGAGAGAGATACTTGAGGTAAGACATAGTGAGTACTTAAGATGTGGTGGTTGTAGTGTGAGTGGAGAGAAGATGATAGGACCAGAGAGTCTGTATAGGAAGAATTGACAGTATTTTGCAATAGTGCTACAATGCTATCACGAGTATTGATAGGTAAGAGAGAAAAGAAAGAGGGAAAGATCATTTAAGTTTTTTAACTTGAGTACCATGGACAGAAAGATGGAAGTTGGTCAATGGAGGCAAATGTCCTTTAAAATGGTTTTGAATCATGTGGGAGGAGAAGGATGAGAAGTAGGTGGCATAAAATAAGGAGAAAAAGAAAAAGGGGGAAAGAAGGGAACAGAAGAAAGAGGAGAAATTTTACTAGTTGTGTTAAAATAACCATATCTCAAATCCTATAAAATAACAAAGTATCATCCTACTTGAATCCTTAAATGTAACTAAGGATTATTGAATTCATTATATTTGTATCCCTAGCATAGTACTTGACGCACAGTAAGTACTTTATAATTTGTTGATTTATTAATTGATTAGTACTATGAAGGATGGATTGGAAAGGAAAAAAACTGCAAGGAAGGGGACAAATTAAGAGTCTATTGTAATGGTCAGGCAAGGTGTGAATCCAGTTCTCTCAAAATCAAAATATATACCCTAGTCTTATGCCAGGGCACCAGAATTGGAGTCCTAATTATTATTTCTAAAGCTCTCTGATACACTCTCAAATTGATGGACCAGTCTCCAACAATCACTGTCTTATAGATGCTATCTAAGATGCCTCTGAATGGTCTTACCATCACTCACTCATCAGCAGCAGAAAACTGCCTCCCCTTCCCCTATTCCCAGGTATAAGGGATACACCAAGCATAGCTACAACACCAAGATTCCCAAGGATAAGGAAAATGGAGACACAACATAGCACTCTTCACTTGGATGTTTTCCCACACGCCAGAATATTAGGAAAGACATATAGAAGCACACTCACATCAGAGAAATTTTCCAGTACTCCAAACAGTGTAGCCATAGGGGTCTCATCCGAGTTTGAATCACTCTGCGACTCTGAACCACATCAGCCAAAAGTTTTCACAATAGCGACCAGTTTAGTAACTACTGGAAGCAGGCACCATACTTCTTCTCCTTCACACCACCACCAAATACATACTTACCCACCCTGCTTCCATAAAAGCAGCAAAATGTAGCCCAGCTATTGCTGGTTTTACTAGCTTTCCCAAGTGTTCTTACTGACTGCGCTGCCTACTGGCTTTTGCTGTTTTCCCTGACCATGGTGCTGACAATCCCTACCATTTGCATTGTGATCTTAAGCTAGTCACTTGTCTTCTTTGAACCGGAATTTATTAAACTGCAAAATGGAAATAACAATACTACTACCATTGGAAAAGGTGTTTGTGATGACTGAATTCAAGAGTAAATGTAAAACACTGTATATTCTGACAATGCTATATAAATGTTACTATTATTGATAATGTCCCTTGCGATGAGTCATTGGCACATAGTTAATAAAGATTTGAGAAGCTATTTCATTTGATTCTGTCTCTTTATTTTCCAGACATCAAAACTAAGACCCAGAGTGCAGGTGACTTGTCAGAGGTCTCTTAAGTAATAAGAGCTGTGTCCGGACTCTGAGTCTAATAGTCTTTCCTTTACCTTTATTACATGTTTAATGTCTCCATGACCTAAAGTCTTTTGGATGAGGAGCTTCAACACGGATGATGATGATGACGATTGCTGTAATTATCTTTAAAAGTCATCAGTATTGATTATCGTTATCCTGATTATTATAATTCCATCAAAGTTTTTATAGACTCATATGTCATAGATGTAAAGCTAGAAGGAACCTTTAAGACCATTGATTATAAGTCCCTAACTGTAAAGTTGAGAAAATGGAAACACAGAGAGGGTTAACAGTAATATGATCAGATCCACAGAACTAGTAAGTATCTATGATGGGATTAGGATACATTATCTTCTTATTCCAAGGCAATTTCCCATCTTACTATGCCATACCACCTCCCATCACTGTAAGAATTCCTTAAATCAAGTAAATTACAATACAGTTTCCTTAGGGAAAAGATCTAGTTCTATGGCAAATATCTGAAATAAGCACCAGCAGTCTATGGCAGTGTTTTTCATAGAGAACTAGGAGATACTATCCAGTAGCTCTCAGGGAGCTGTTTCCAGGGCCTAAGGCAAAATGATAATGCTTTGAAGTTCCTCTTCATTTTGAGGTATGAAAGATTGCTATTAACCCTCCTAATTGACATCTGCATCATTTTAATGGAGCTTACTAACCACTAAACGAATTACTAAAGAATAAAAGTTACAAGTAAAATATTTTTGATAACAAAAGTAATTCACAAACATATGCACACATACGTGTATGTGTCTATATGTGCTTCAAGATTCCAAGAATATCTAATGTATATTGCCTTGATTAGTGATCATAACAACTCCCTGACATAGAAAGTATAGGTATCATTCTCACTATTTTACAGATGAAGAAACTAAGACTCTTGCCCATAAGTACTGAGCTGGTATGAACCAGAAGTGGGATTTGAAGCAAGGTCTCTCATGATTTGAATTATTTGGGAGGGGAGGAGGTTGGGAGGGGAGGCAATCAGGATTAAGTGACTTGCCCAGGATCGCACAGCTATTAAGTGTCTGAGGCAGATTTGAACTCAGGTCCTCCTGACCCCACATCTTGAACTCTATCCACTACATCACCTAGCTGACCTCATGATTTGAATTCTAACAATTTTTCCATTGCTCCAGAGGAGCCTTCTAATCAGGAACCTGTTTAGTTATCCCCGGCTACCTGATGGAGCTATCCAGCATACATTCTAGAAAATCAAGACAAGCAACCAGGCAAAAAAAAAAAAAAAAGGGTTGATACTATAAGTATTATGTTTTGAATTGTTGCAAAAGGGTAAATAATTTTGAATTCATTCTGTAGGGGTCCAAGTAGCTAAATACAGTGGAATAAGTTAGATATGAAAAAATGGGTGATATGTCTGCAAATCATGGCCCTGGTACTTAAGAACTATGTAGCAATAGTCAAGTTATTTCTTAAGATTATGAATCTATAATTCTAACACTGTTAGTTAAAATATGAGTAGAAAGTATCTTGCTAAAAGGAGGGAAATTAAAACATCCAGCAAAAAGCAATGCCTAATTATACAAGGATAACAAAACTTCTGCATGGGGCCCAGACTTTGGGAAGCCATATTTGTCTGAGCAAAAGCAATAAATGAAGACCATTCCCATAACTTGCTTGGGAAACAACTGAATGCAATGACTAGAAACAGCAATGTAGGAAACTTTCTTGTCTACAGCTGGTGTGGAAACAAGGTTCAGGAAAAAAATCAGGCATGTGTGAGCCATCCCTTGTGAGGCGCCAATATTCATTTGTTAGGTCTAAATTTGATACTGGATCCAAAGTGCACATTACATAAGATCCTGAACACTCAGCCCTTGAGTTCATGACTGGGCCTTCTGCAATATCCTCCTGGCTACAGAGGTGAATGGCCCTTAAGGCAAAAGGACATATAATCTAGAAAGCTGATACCCACACCCTGTAATGGAAGTCTGAATTTTAGACAAATTTGCCAACACTCAGGCTTCCTTAATTATGGCGCATGGAGCTAGGTTTAAATCTTAACCTTATGCCACTGGTTCTGGCTGTGGATCCATTTATGACCATGATATCTGGTACTCTGACAACAATCTATTCCAAAAAGAATTTTTCCTTCATCCCTTCAAGATGGACATTAGCCTGCCAGTGTCACCTTAGACCTCAAGCATTCCATAACCTGGACAAATTCCAGAATTGGCAATAAAACAAGAGTTCCTACAACTTTTTTTTTTACTGGACCTAAGTTTCATGGGCATGTAGAACTCCTGATAGTTAAATTCCTTCCACCAATGAAGAATGGTATGTATTCTGTAATTATAGTTAAATTCCTTCCACCAAAGAAGAATGGCATATATTCTGCAATTATAGTCTCAGAGAGGTGCCAGGCGCACTTAGAGATTAAGGGCCCTACCCAAGGTCACACAGAGTATATGTGAGAGGAACAACATAAGCCCAGGTCTTTCTGATTCCAAGGACAGTCCTTGGGCAAGGGCTTGTGCCCACCCACATACTGTTTTTTATATAATTTAAATAAACATTATTTGGAATCATTAAATACACTGTCTCCTTTCCTGAACGTAGTAAAAAAAAATTATACCTTTCTGATTATCAGAATACTACATGATAGAGTGGAAAACCTGTTGGAATCAAAGGTTCCAGGTTCACTGTTACTCACTATCTATATGACCTTGGTCATGTCACCTTACCAAATTTAATATTTCTCATCTGCAAAGTGATGAAGGGGGAAGACAAGATGAGAATAACTTGTATTTACATAGCATTTAGCATTAGAAAAGTGCTTTATAAATAGCATCTCCTTTGGTCCACTCGCTGCCCTGGGAGGTAGGCACTATTATCATCCTTACTATACAGAGGACAAAACCAGAAAAGGTAGACGAGGCCAGACGAGGCCAGACGAGGCCAGCAAAGATAGAGAGACTTGGCTACTCTGACACTGAGGTTGAATTTGAACTCAGGCTGCTATTAAAGGTCTGATCTGGATTTGAATTCAGGTCTTTATGACTCCAGGTTCAGAATTCTATACACTGTACCACCTGGCACCCTAGGAAACTTCTGCTATTAATCTATGATCTTATGCTGTAAAACAAGCACAAATTACAGCTTTAGAGTTAGAAGAAATATGAAAGGTCATCAAATCCAGCCCCATCCACCTCCTCTGCACTGTATAGATGAGAAAACTGAGACCAAGAGGACTTAAATATTTGGCCAGTGTCCTATTGTTATGATTTTTACCTGGCTCTTCTTTACTATAATTCTATCACCCTATCTATTGCACCATACTACCAAGTGGTTTTGCATATCATTTCACAGGCAGGGGTGAGATGGGGGAGGGAGGGAGGAGGACTATGGGTCTCTCATTTTATCCTGCCCTTCAAAGAAATATCAATCCTTGTTCCTATTTGCCTTGTAGTCCTTTGACCATCTCCCTTGCCTCATTTACCCTTTTGCATTGACATTTTTCTGGTTCCTATCTACAGCCTAACTCTTTCACTGAGTCTTGTTCTGACCTGTGTTGCCTGTTTGCAGTTCTGGTTTTGCCCTCACTGTAAACTTCCAGGTATTTCCCTGGGTCTTCTCCACTCCTGCATTCTCAGTCCTGCCTAGATGCTACTAATCCTAGCTCCTCACATTGCAGCCATAATGAAGGCCCAACACTGACAATGTTAGTCTCTTTCAGATCAGAACCATACAATTTCCTATATGCCTGGAATACACTTCTTTCTCATCCCTACCCTTCAGAATCCCTAGCTTCCCTCAAAGCTTACCTCACATATTGAGACCTTTCCTAATTATGGTTGCTAGTGCTTCTATCATGAAATTACAATGCATTTATGTATGCAATGTATGCTTTATTTGGTATAGTTTGTATATATTTATGTATGCACATGTTGCTTTCCTTGAAAGACTGTAAGCTCTATAAGGGGAAGGTTTTCTTTTTTCATTTCTGTCTGTGTATCCCTAGCATCATTCACAGTGCTTAGCAATATTTGTTGATTGATTGATTAACTGAAAAATCAATGACAGAAATTATCATATCTTCTAGATTTAAATGTAAGAACTCGAGACCATAAACTCTTAAAGCTGAAAAATACCTTAGAGACTACTTGGTCTAATTTCATGCTCAATGAGAAATCTCTACCACAGCATCCCTGGCAGGTGGCAAAGTAATCTCTGTTTAAATATCTTGATGTTGGAGATCTTGATTTTTAAAAAATGTTGTGATTGTGGGCCAAGGTCAGGAGTGGGAGTTAAGGATTTTCTAACCATGAGAGCTGTTTTAAATTAGAATGTATTACCTATTGAGACTCTCAGATCTCTTCTGGATGTCATGATTTTCATCCATCTGAGAAAGTTTAGTTCAGGTTCATACTGAAGTCAGGAGAGCATAGCTGATCTCCCAAAGACCCTTCAAGCCTATGATTCTCTCTCTTTGATCATCAGCCTCTTTTGAGACATTTACCATTGTCCACTAACAGTCTTTGAGGCTACTGGACCAGATCCTTTTTCCTGATGAGATCTATGGGGATTCGTCACTGAGTTTCCTTCAGTACAAATTTGGGAGTCTGATGCACACTCGTGTGTGTGTGTGTGTATCTGTGTGTATGTCTGTGTGCACGCGCATGCATGTGTGTGTGCATTCAGACCATTGCATTCAGAGCCTTGAAATGTTTCCTCAGTCAGTGCTCTTGGCATCTTCCAGGCACAAGGTGAGTCCTGGCCCAAGCTTAATTATGAATTACAAAGACATCCATTGCAGAGGAGCCATCCCTCAGTGATATTCTCCTAGATTAATCCAAGGCAGACTGTGATGGAAACTTTTGTGCTGGGGTCCAGAGGTCACACAAGAAATGCATATGTCTCAACTCTGGAAAATGATGATCTACATTCCAGCAGCAAACTGTTTTGGAAATGTCCTTCCTCAGAGGAGTTCATGCCAGACCCAATTAAAGTCATAGTCTGAAAGATTGTGGAAACATGACGCAAATGGACAGAAAGAATCAAAGACTCAGGGTTTTTTTTGTCTTGTTTTCTTTTGTTTTTTAATCCAGTATTGATTAAAGAGATCATCTCATCTAAACCTTTCATTTTACACATGAGGAAACTGAGTCCCAGGTGGATTAAGAGACTTGTACAATGTCGTACAGGCATTTATTGTATACTCTGTGCAAAGCATCATGGGAGGCACTGGAACTAAAAAAAAAAGTGGCAGAGTTGAAACTAGACCCCATTTTCCAGATAACTTTTTCACTGGCAAGTTGACTCTAATCCTAACTAATCCTGGATTGTTCAAAAAGGGAAGGTTTTGGTCAGTTATCTCTAAAGCACAGATTGAAACATTTTTGATTGGGAAAGGACTTTAAAGTACTTCTATTCCATCATCTAGACTTTATACATTAGAAAACCATGCCTCTTGAGTAATACCCATGGTCCCACAAATAGTAGTATATAGAAAATAAGAATCCCAGTGTCCTGCCTCCTGGTTCCGGCATTTTTCTTCTACATTATACTGCTGCATAAAACCATCATTTTTTTATGGAGTTGACCTTAGAAACTATCAAGTTCAATCTTTCACCCAAAGCAGAAATCTGACCTAATCATCATTATCTAGATTCTGGTTTTGTTTTGGTTTGTTTTGGTTTGGTTTTTGTGTTTAAAAAAATAAACAAATACCTTTAGTGACAGCAAGCTTAGTACCTCACAATGTAGCCTTAGCATCTTTAGATATTTTTAATTGCTGAAAAGGAAGTTGTTAGGTGGCTCAGAGCACTAGGCCTGGAGGCAAGAATACCTGAGTTCAAATTTGATCTCAGATACATACAAGTTATGTGACCCTGGGCAAGTCACTTAACCACTATTTAACTAATCTACTGGAGAAGGAAATGGCAAACTACTTACCTTTGCCAAGAAAACCCCATGGTCCATGGAGTCATGAATAGTTGGACTTAATGGAACAACTGTTAAAAAGGATAACCTTATATTGAGCTCAAATAGGTACCCTTAAAACTTTCAAAGAATATTGTTTTTTAAAAAAATTAAAGAAGTTTTAAAATATGGTGAACACAAGTGGTGGAGAAAAAGTGGTTCTGGAGTCAGAAAACCTGGGTCAATCCCCTGTTTGATGCTGGCTACCTATGTGACCTTGGACAACTCACTTTACCTCATTAAGTCTCAGTTTCCTCACCTATAAAAGGAAAGGGGTAGGACTAAATGGTTTGTGAGGTAGCTTCCAGTTCTAGATCTATGAGCCCCCGACTGCTTGTGGTCATCTATTCTCCATTTTTGGAGAGCTCTTATTTTTAGGAAGTCTTCTAACATGAACCTGTGTCTGAGTCTCTACAAGTTTCACCTGCTGTTCCTAGGTCTTCCTTCTGGAGGCCAATTAGAAAAAATTCTGGAGGTAAAATTCAGTTCAATTCATTAAGCACTCACTATGTGCCAGGTACTAGGGATAAAAATAAGGAATATGTGTGTGTATAGATAGATATATGTGTGTACATATATATATGTGTATATATATATATATATATATATATATATACACATATATATCTATATGTTTGTAGTACCTGTCCTCAAGGAGCTTACAACCTAATAAAGGAAGAAACATACCAAATAGAAAGCTGAAGGGGAGTGGGGTGAAACACTAGGGGTATGATGGATGTTCCAGGGAGCTGACCCGAACAGAGCTGCTTATGGAAAGTGGAGATTAATGCACAGGGTAATGGACAGGAAACTGCCTTTGCAGTGAGGAAGAACTATGTACATATCCCGTCTCAGATAAATCACTTAACCTCTCTCAGTTGCACGTGCTTAATCTATAAAATGAGATGGTTGGCATTAATTAACTTCAAAGATTCCTTCCAACTCATTTCTATGATTTTATGAGAAGTCACTTAACCTCCCTGACAACCATTTCCTTTACCTGTAATAAAATTGGTGATATCTGAGATCCCTCCTAACTCTAAATTTATTACTGTTGTTGCTGTTGTTGTTTGTCCTTGGTTCTCAAAGATGACCAATGATATCAGAAAGGTGATGTCTTGACTTGCAAGTGAATTGGATTTAAGTGAGGCAGGGCAGCACAAAGTCACCAGCCTCACCTTTTCCTCTGGAGCCATCCTGGTCCAATGGCAAAATATAGATCAGGATGACTGGAGATGACCCAGATGAAATAGAAGACCTTGGCCTTGGACAGAAGGAGAGGAAGGAGGGAGGGAGGGAGAAAAAGAGGGAGGAGGGGAGGGAAGGAGG
>CM053593.1:56654130-56739054 GCA_028646575.1 Pseudocheirus occidentalis
AAGAGAGAGAGAGGGAGGGAGGGAAGGAGGGAAGAAGGAAGGAAGGAAGGAAGGAAGGAAGGAAGGAAGGAAGGAAGGAAGGAAGGAAGGAAGGAAGGAAGGAAGGAAGGAAGGAAGGGAGGGAGGAAGGGAGGGAGGAAGGGAGGGAGAGAGGGGCAGGGCTACCCAACTGGAACTGTCCAGTTGGGTCTCCAGTGGGGCAGCTTACTACCACCACAGATTGTTGTTCGTCCTTTGTTCTCAAAAGGGATCAATGATATCAGGAAGGTGATGTCTTGACTTGCAAGTGAACTGGATTTAAGTGAGGAAGGGCCATGAAAAGTCACCACCCTCACTTCTCCTCTGGAGCCATCTGGGTCCAGTGTCAAGATATAGATCAGGACTAGAGATGGCCAGGATGCAGTGGGAGATCTTGGTCTTTATAAGTTAAGGTCTTTCCCAGGTCTGTTTGTCTGAGGTAATACCCATTCAGGGATTAAGGTTAACCAAGAAATGGGGGGTAAAAGAACCTCTTTTACATAGTAAAAAAAAGCCAATCTGGAAGGGGAAGACTCTCAGGGTTCTCTAAATCTATGACCTTATGTATATATAACCTTACTTTCACAACAGCCCTGAAAATAGTCATCATTTTTCCCTATACTCATGCCCAACAAGTCTTCTTTTCAATAGTAGTAGAAACTCATCCACAATAATTGCAATCCAAGGAAATTTTTAAGTCCTGGGAAGAAATGAAAAGACCCCACTATCTCCACTACCAGAAAAGTGGAAAAGTTGATCTATGAAGGAACAACATAATCACTATTTCCAATAACCTTTGTAAGGGCACCAGTTTATCTCCCATTCTGAGGATGGTGAAGCTCTGAGTTGGCACTAGGCTGCCCATTGTACCAAAAAAAAGGGGGGAGGGTGTTGTTGTTGTTGGATTTGGTAGTGTTTGGTTTGGTTTGGTTTGTTTGCTTGTTTGTTTGTTTGAGAAGGAAAAAAGAGTCAGTCAAGACCTCTCTGGAATAGAAAAATATACCTTGCCTCTGCTTGTTTGTTTGTGAATTTCTCTGCGGTTCTAGGAAAAATCTTACACATTTGTTTGGGCTGTATTGTAAACTGCTTAGGGTCTCAGCACAGAATACCCAAAGAGATTAGTAGTGATAACTGTCTGTCACAAAATCAGTGGGGAGGTGAGGGAGGATGGTGATAAAAAAAAAAGCTTATCTACTTGAGTTTGAGAGAGCCCTCTTCTCAGTCCCTCCATTCCCTAAGAAGGAAAGAGCAAAACGTACCTGGCTGGAGTCAATGGTGTCAGAGAAAATGCAAGTGACTGGGGAGATGGTGGGTGAGGGGAGGATCTGGGGGTACTGCTAGTGTTACTCCTGAAACATTGAAAAACTTCAGCTAGAGCAATGGCCGATTGAGGACAGGAGCTACCACAGTCTCTGAGCCCAAGGAAGGCTGGGAGCTCAGTGTCCTAGTTACCAACTAACTTCCTGGATCAGTGCTTTTGTTGTTGTTATTGTTATGCATTGTATTTTCTGGAAGAGGACCAATGACATCAGGAGGGTGATGCCTTTACAGGTGAACTGGATTCGACTGAGACAAGGTTGTTCAAAGTCATCGGCCCCGCTCTCTTCTCCAGAGCCATTAGAGTCCAGTGGCCAGATAGAGATCAAGATGACTGGTGGGAGACCTTGGCCTTTTTTTCTCTTGCATCAGGGAGTAAGCTGAGGGGAGGAGGCTGTAGTTTTCTTGCTTGTTGAGAACTATAAATGGTACAACTGCTTTCTCAGATCTTACATCACTCGGAATCTTGTGCTGAGTTTAAATAAGTCATTCTCTATTTCCTCAAAGACTCTGTTTACTTTCTTATTTGCTAAATGTTCCCAAAAAAGAAACTAGTTTCTCTAAAACACGTGTGTGTGTGTGTGTGTGTGTACGTGTGTTCTTGGGAGAAAAGTACAATGAGCTAAGCAGGAAACAATTAGCACCCTGGGACACAAAGGGAGAGAAGGCAATTGATTCTCTTTCCAGTGGCTGGGATCACCAGCTGGGGGCTTGACAGGAATCAAAGAGATATTACCAACATCCACTTTTTCATCTCTCCAAACGCAGGCAGGGGGAGGGGGAGGGAAATAGGGAATGGTTAAACAAATCTAGAAAAGTAACTAGACACAAAATGAGCCAATAGTGTGGTGAAAGGAGAAAGTTTGGGAAGAAACAACAGGACAACAGTGTTGCTGCCCCAAAGCTCAAAGTTCCTTAGTTCTGCTTTGATTGACTATGTAGGGAGAAGACATTATACCTAGTTCAATTTTTTTAGTTGGGGAGGAGATTTTGTACTAGGTTCCTGAATGGCATGGTAGATTGGTGTCTGTCTCATGGACTTTCCACACACAATCCTTTTAAATTGTCCATCCTAGAGGTTTCAGTATAATGCTTGCAGTTCTTCAGGTGCAACCCCTTCCCTTCTCAAGATAGTGAATCACACAATAAGACTTTGAAGACACAGTCATGTCACCAGAGACCTGAATACTCTCACATTTGTCTCAAGTATCCAGGGGTAGGAACAAATGCAGGGGCAGGGAACAAATAAATACTGGATTTGTTCTGTGAAGTTTGGATTCAGTCAAAGGGCCCAACTTGAGGACCTAGAGAGCCACATGTGGCCTCAAGGCTGCAGGATCCCCACCCCTTAGACCTTCTGAGCTAAGAGGAAACCTGGGATGAAGGTGCTGAATATGCCACCCTAGAAGAACTGAAGATGAAATCTTTGTTTTAAGGTAGGGTCAATCACCTGCACAAGGAATGTAGCCAGCCTACAGCTCTCCCCCAAATCAGAAGCTCTTTACATGGGCTTTATAATAAAGGGAGCCTGGAGATCTCTGACTCAGGACAGGGCTCAAGAAGAGCAGTTTGACTCTGGGGTCAATGGAGAATCCCCAAGAGAGAGCAGTAGCCTTCTCTAAAATGTCTAAGGGAGTCTCTGACACCCAATTAACTGGTTCTGATAGCTCTCCATCTGATTTTAGAGTATGAATCTCCTTAGAAACTTTTGTTTGAAGTGGAGACCAGCAACAGCAGCTGTAGACTCTGGGGGCTCTTGTCACATATTCAGGGGTTATAGAAATGAGTAAAGGACCTTAATTAAATTTGGAAGCAAATCATGACCCTGATTCTTGGAGGGTATAACAAGTCTACAAGAGAGCAGTGGTGATGACTCTGTGGCAGTAGCTGATGACTCTAGTCTCTCAGGGGTTAATGCTGATATCTCAGGGGTTGCTCTAATACAACCACTGAACTGTCTTCCCACCTGCTCTAAATCATAGAGGCAGCTCAACTTTTGCTGGTGTGGGGCCCTGTAATGCTAATAGAAATTTAAAGATCTTCCCTCCCCTTTAATAAGTCTTAATTTTACTTGAGGACCTTTCCTGATTTGAAAATATACTCTGACCCCTAATAGGCTGCATGTGCTCACCTGGAGTCTATGGTGGAAGGCTGGTTTTCAGGAAGGCACAACTTTTGCTGCTTTGTAGTCAAGTGGGTCAGGAGGGTTATGATGTTCTAGGACCCAGGAGAAGGCTATATATATATATATATCTCTGAGACAAGGTTTTGCTTTGGGGCTCACTTTGGGAAGAGTTGTGTGATTTGACCAGATGAGACTCTGAGCAGTTGTTGGGTCCCCCAGGCTTTGAAAACCCAGATGTTGATGCTTCCCTCTCTGGTGAATTACTAGGTATGGATGTAATGGTCAGACAGCTGGCAGCTCTGTCTGCTGAATTGTGCAATTTTCTCTTGTAACTTCTGTTTGTTTTCTCTGAAGTTCAGGGTGCTGACTTTTTCCCCTGAACTAGGTAAATGATATATGTTTGACTGATTAAAGTAAGATTGTTAAAGCTTTTTGAGTTTCTTTCCTTTAGAAAAGCAGATCAAAGAACCTGTGCTTGCAGCCACCCTGGGTATGCTAGGGTGCTTGCTGCTATAAAAATATAATGGGAATGGGAATTTGAAGATCCTCCCTGCCCCTTCATAGACCTAAGGGGGAATTTGAAGATCTCCCCTGCTTTGAAAGTAAACTCTGCCCTTTAATAGGCTGACTGTAATCACATGGAGCCTGTGATGGAATGGAATTTGCTGAAGGGCAGAGCAGAGCCCACAGGAAGCTTCCCTGCTGCGAAGATAAACTCTGCCCCCTGATAGGCTGAATGTGGTCACGTGGAGCCTGTGATGGGAGGAGTTTTGCTGAAGAGAAGCAGAGCCCACAGGAAGCTAGTAGTCAGCGCTAGCCAGAAGGTAAGGGACAGAGAAGCTCAAGCAAGGACATAGAAAGGTTTGTGAATAAATATTGATCTTGTATTGGTTTGTGGGAGGGCTGAAGGATGCTGTGGCTCTCAGGATTCTTATGGCTTCTGAATATCTTTGGTACTAGGATGGAATCAGCTTGCTGGGTTTGGAATCTGGTTTTCTGGTATCTAAATAAATGTTTCAGTTCTATCCTTTATCTGGAGAGTTTGGTATATTTCCCAATCAAATGTCATGCGATACTTATAGTCACAGTTTTTATTATGATTGTGGGTGCTGTAAATATTGCATTGGCACTACAGGACCCAGGATGGGTTCTTGGCATCTCTACCAATTTAACAGACTTATGAACACCTTGAATATAGAGCCTATAATGTCTGTTTTTGTTATTTCCCACACCACTTTTACATTATAGGTACTGAAATGAAACTATGAATTAAATTAAATTAAAAATTCAGGTCATGCCTGCTAACTTTGGGTGTCCCACAGAGTTCTATCTTGAGCCCTCTTTCCTTCTCCCTCTAGTCTATACAGTCAGTTCTGTTATAACAATATGTACATTCCTAAACATCACCAAACTATGCAAAATATTGCAATAAAAACCACAAGGCTTCTGCGGAAATGGGGTTGGAGGCACATACTCAAAAGCTTTGTGAGTGACAAATTTTTTTAAAAGATAAAAATCTAATAAAAAAAGGGGAGCACAGTTTTATATGTGTTAAATGTCAAGAAATACATAAATGCTCCAATAGTAGTGGCATTCTCAGCCTCTAGCTGCTGCTTGACACTTGACTTCTACAGGCAGGCACAGTCATCAGGAAGGCAAGGGAGGGTGGATTGTGTGGGTATGGATCAGCCTTCTTCCACTCAGAGCTCCTATGGCTCCAGATGACAGACAATAAGTATGGCATTTTACCTTGAAAAAGCCCTGAAGTTTGATTAAGGAAGTAGTGGTCCAAACTCAGTTCCATGGAAGCTACTCCAATCTCTATGAGAGATAAATCTCCACCTTAGTCTGGGTCATTAGTCATAATGTGAGATACGTAGTGTGGCTTCTGTGAGGTACCATACAGGACTGCCTCCCAGTGATGCCTAGCTGCCACTTTCCATCCAGGCAGGGTACCACAACCATCTCCTGGATAACTAGGAAGGCCTGGTTTTTCCCTGAGCAAATGGGTGAAGGTTGTCAGGTGTCAAAGGGGCTAGGTAAGGGGCATTGTAGGTAGAGGTAGACCATCATCTTCTCTCCCCCTTTCTCTCTCCATTACAGTCCCTCCCCCCAGTAGCTCTTCACATTCCTGGACCTAGGAGAATGACCGATGCAGCTTTCCCTGGCTTAGCCAAGTAGAGTCCCACCACCACATCCATGTGAGTGCTCCTCCTCTATAACGCATATGTCAAGGCCACTCCCCATCATAGTTTGTTTTTCATTTTTGCAGTTGCCTAAGGACAAAAATGTGCATAAGCAAATAAAAAATTCAATTATGTTCAAACTGTTGCCTAGTATGTCAATTGCACTGGAACAAATTTATATTTTTGAAACAAACATTGTAACAGAACTGACTGACTTCACTTGATGGATATTGTCTCCCCCATTAGATTGTAAGCTCCTCTATCACCTCCCATGGATTCAATTATCATCTCTATGCAAATGATTGTAAAATCTACTTATGTAGTGCTGTCCTCCAGCCTTGCATCTCCTGCTGCCTATTAGATATCTCCAACTAGGTATAAATTCAATATGTCCAAAACTAAATGCATAATCCCTCCCCTCTCCTACCTTCCCTATCATTGTTGTCTGTCCCTTACTTTTGAAGAGGACCAATGACGTCACAGTGTGATGTCTTGACTCATGGGTGAATTGGGTTTAGATAAAATAGAGTTGCACAGTGTTGTCAGTCTCACTCTCTCTTCCACAGTCATCAAGTCCAATGGCAAGACAAAAGACCCGATGACAAGTAACAGTTGAGAATACAGTGGATGACCTTGGCATCTTCAATGTCTGACAAAGTTCCAAGCACCCCACAGCACCTGCTTCAGCCGCCTTTATGGCCATTGGAACAACTTGTTCTCATCTACCCATTCCATCGGGGAAGCTTCACATGCTTAGAGTAGACACCCCCCAACTCACCAACAGGTTTCAGGCCCATTGGTTACCCTCAACCTGGTTTAACCCTTCTGCCAAGATGGTTTACCAGGTTTACAGGTTTACCACTGCACATGCTACATGGAGCCACAGGTGAGAGCTGAGTGCCAGGTGGACACCAATGAGCATTTCTGAAAAGGGTTCAGCAAGCCCTCGCACCAGAAGAGCTAGTCCTCCTTGAACACCCACACACCCTACCTTGCCTATTACTACTACAGAAGACAATACCATCCTCCCTTTCCCCCAAAATTATAACCTCAATGTCATTCTCAACTGTTCACTATCTCACACACACAGTCTGTTGCTAAGGGGAGGGGTTATGCATTTGATTTCACTTTGACAGACTCACCCCAGTACTCCTCTCTTTCTTTTCCCTGTCACTGACACCACTCTAGTAGAGGTTCTCATCATCTACTAAACTATTGCAATAGCTTGCCAATGTGTCTTCCTTCCTCCAGTCTCTTTCCATTCCAATCCATTCTGTCTTCAGCCATCGAAGTGATTTTACTAAAACTAGGTACTGCCATGACACTGCTCTATTCAATAAATTCCAGAGGTTTCCTATTACCTCTAGGATCAAACACAAAAGTCTCTGTTTGATGTTCAAAGCCTTTCATAACCTAGTGCCCCCCACTATCACCTTTCCAGTCTTGCTACACTTTATAGCCCTTCATGTACTCTTCCACCCAGTAACACTGGCCTCCTTGCTGTTCCTCAAACAAGATACTCCATCTCTTGAGTCCAGGCATTTTCCCTGGTTATCCTCCATGTCTAGATTCTCTCCCTTCTCTTGGCTTCCCTGACTTCTTTCAAGTTCCACCTTCTACAGGAAGTTTTTCCTAATTCCTCTTAATTCTAGTGCCTTCCCTCTATTGATTGTTTCCTATATATCCTGTGTATTGCTTGTTTGCACATAGTAATTTGTATGTTGTATCCCTCACTGGATTGTAAACTCCATCAGAGCAAAGAGTGTCTTTTGCCCTTCTTTGCATTTTTCTAGTGCTTAGAACATTTCCTGTCATATAGAAGTTGCTTAATAAATGCTTATTGACTGACTGACTGACCAGACAATAATGACCTTGCCTCCATAGTCTACTTTGTGTTCTGACTCAAATTAATTTGCTTGCTAAACCAAGGAGGGTCTTGGGAATATCTAATCCTATGTATTAAATAGATATTTGTAACCAATAACTTTGAGCCCACCCTGGACACATGATTAATCCTACTCTGGGGTATTCTCCGTGGCATTTGATAGGTGGGTATTGTGCATCTGATTAAAAAGCTGTCAGCATACCTTTATCAAAGAGTTTCTTACCACTTCCTTAGCATAATAGTGCTGAATTAACCAAAAGGTGGGCCTTACGGAATGTAGAATCCAGAAGCTAGAAGCAGGGAACAATGTTCAGCAAAGATTATTGTGCCTGGCAACTACTATGACTAGTAGAACAATGTTCAATTTATATTGCTAGCCCAGTAGTTATCAGAAAACCAGCATGTCCAGTGGAGACGCTGTCAGACCAACAGCATCATAATGACATCAGCAGAAGCTATCAGTGGTCCTACGGCATCAAAGACATCAGTAAATCCTCTACCCATATACCCTAGATGCATATTCCTACATCTTTGCTCCTCATGTATCATCCTTATGTATGTCTGTTATGATTGTATACATATTTGTGGGAAGGTTTGTGGTAGGAATGTTCCACATGGCAGCCATTCACATACTTTAAGGAAGCTATCTTGTTCCCTTGATTCTACTCTTCCTCAGGCTAAACATCTCCAGTTCCTTCAATTAATCTTTATGGGTCTTGGTTTCAAGGCCCTTCCCTATTCTAGTTTCTTTTCTCCAGATGCTTTCTAGCTTATCAGTATTCTTAAAATGTGGTGCCCAGAATTGGACACAATCCTCCAGATGTGATTTGACCAGGACAGAATGCTAGCCATGCTTCTCCTAAAGTCCTTTGGCCAAAAAGATTGGATAGGACCTACCAGGGACATATCTAGAGCTATACAGTAGAAGTGGGTGGGAATCTGAGATCAAGGCACGTAAGTAAGTACTTAGTTGGAGGTATGGTCAAGTATACAAGGATTAGGGGGTAAAAATTATCCCAATTGCTTTTAAAAAGTAAGAAAAGAGTCTATAAACTCTAGGTTACTAAGTTTAAGTTTGATTACAGGGAAAATTCTAGAATGGGTCATTAAAGAGAAGATTAATAAACATCTTGAGAGAGAAATATGGCTTTGTCAAGAACGAGTCATGCCAGACCAACCTTATTTCCTTTTTTGGCAAGTTTACTGAACTTGTAGATTGAGGCAATACCATGTATAAGTAGCTTTGCTAAATTTTGATGAAACATCTGATAAAGTGTCTCATGCTATTCCTGTGGAAAGATGTGAAGATGTAGATTAGATAATAATATAATTAGATGGTGGAGTAACTGTAGTCATTAATCAGCTTGGCAAAGGATCTCTAACGGAGTGTCCCATTGATCTGTGCATAGACATGCTCTGTTTTACATTTTTATCAATAATTTGAATAGAGGCCTAGAGGGTATGCTTCTCAAATTTGCAGATGACAAAAACCTAGGAGAAACAGCTAACCTAGCGGTTCAGAATAAGAATCTAAAAACCTCTTGAGAGGCTAGAGCAGTAGGCTAAATCTAACGAGATGAAACCCAATATCAATAAATGTAAATTAGCACACTTAGGGTCCAAAAAACAAATTCACAATTGCAGAATGAAAGAGGCATAATTATACAGCAATTTATTTGAAAAGATCTGAAGGTAGTAGTACACTCCAAGCTTAATGTGAGTCAACAGGGTGATGTGACAGCTAAAAAAAGCTAATGTGATCTCAGGGCTACACTATGAGTAGGAGAGCCTCAAAGAAAAAGAAAGTGAGAGTCCCACCATATTCCGTACTG
The DNA here is from genome assembly GCA_028646575.1 of Pseudocheirus occidentalis. Classification (NCBI taxonomy): domain Eukaryota; kingdom Metazoa; phylum Chordata; class Mammalia; order Diprotodontia; family Pseudocheiridae; genus Pseudocheirus; species Pseudocheirus occidentalis. Next base: position 56,663,494 of record CM053593.1, read on the forward strand.
GTCAGACCTTCTCTGCAGAATTAATTATATTCAATTCTGGCACATTTTAAGAATACTGATAAGCTAGAAAGCATTGGGCAGAAGGAAACCAGGATAGGGAAGGACCTTGAAAGCAAGACCCACAAAGATTGGTTGAAGGAACTGGAGATGGTTAGCTTGAGGAAGAAAAGAATCAAAGGAATGACTTAGTTTCTTTCAAGTATTTGAATGGCTGTCATGTGGAATAAGGATTCAATTTGTCCTGGTTGGCTACAGATGACAGAACCAGGAACAACGTATAAAAGTTATAAAGGGGCAAGTTTTGCGAAATTTTGAGGAAAAACTTCTTTATAATTAAAGCTATCACAAAGTTGAATGGCCTGCCTTGAAAGGTAATGGGATTACGCTCAAGTCTGTAAGTCTATAAGAAAAGGCTTCATGACCATGTTTGTGATATGTCATATTAGCCATCTTTTTAGGGGATAGGTTGGATTTGATGGCTGCTGGACTCCAAATTCTGTGATCCTACATGAAGGTCCTAGTCATGGTCAATAGCAGGATTCAGGCTATCAGGGGTTAATAGGATAATCCATTTTGAGTAGTAAGCAGGAGTATGCTGGTACAGGTTTAACAGTTAGCTCTTTAAAATGTGTGCACAATACCCTTTAATGTTTAATCTCCAATTATTAACATTCTCTCCTTCAGTTTTCTTAGTCTAGACCAGGGGTATGGAACCTGTGGCCTCGAGACCTCATGTGGCCCTTTGACTGAATCCAAACTTCACAAAAGAAATCCTTTTAAGAAGAGGATTTGCTCTGTAAAACTGGGATTTGGTCAAAAGGCCTCACCAGACCTAGAAGGCTACATGCAGCCTCAATGCTGCAGGTTCCCAGCCCTGGGCTAGGCAGTCAACAAAACAATGAACCAAACTCGAATTTGTAGCTTTTGCTCATTTCTGAATTATAAATGCTCAGACTGAAAATGTTTTATTCACTTAAATATAAAATGACAAAAGAAAAAAACATTGCCATATACACAGCTGACCATAAGAGAAGGTTCAATATAAAACAATACATTTCCATTTCAAGAAAACCTCTATAACTGCTCCATGTTGTTTTCTTTGCTTCCTTATTGGTTTTCTTTTGTTCTTTGCTGTATACTTTTGACTTTATTTTCTCCCCTCCATTGCCCCCTTCCCTAAGAAAGGCTACAATTAAGAGTGGATATAGATACATAATCAAAGACATCTATATACAAACGCGTGCACACACACACACACACACACACACATATACTCTCTTAAGCATATATGTAAGACCATACTACCCTTATTTCCTCCTATCATCTCTTTCTCTTGAGGTGGATAGCATCTTCCTTCATAAGTCCAAGTCTTTCTTTGCTTTTCTAAATCAACCTACTCATCATTTCTTACATCCCAGCAATATGCCTTCCTGGATTCAAACAGCATCTTCTTTCATAGGATCTTTGAGGTTAATTTGAGTATTTATAAAAATCAGAATGATTTGGTTGCTCAAAGTTATTCTTGTGTGTGTGTGTGTGTGTGTGTGTGTGTGTGTGTGTGTTTGGAGGGGGTAAGGCAGGGCAATTGCAGTTAAGTGACTTGCCCAAGGTCACGTGATTAGTAAGCCTGTCAAGTGTCAAGTGTCTGAGGCTGAATTTGAACTCAGGTCCTCCTGATTCCAGGGCTGGTGCTCTATTCACTGTGCCACCTAGCTGCCCCTGCTCAGTTGTTCTCAAAACGATACTGCTGTTCCTGTATAGAACTATCTCTTGGTTCTGCTCATTTCATTTTTCTAGAAATTTCTCCATGCTTTTCTAAAATCATTGAGGTCATGCCTTATAGCAGAGTAATATTCCATCACACACTGAAAATTAAGCAACCAGCTCTTAAGACCTGGTTTGAGCTAGCTCTAGCACATCACTGAAAGGTCAACTAGTCCAATGTGTGTTTTCTCTCCCTCTCCCTCTCCCTCTCCCTCTCTCTCTCTCTCTCTCTCCCTCCCTCTCCCTCTCCCTCCTTCTCTCTCTCTCTTTCTCTCTCTCTCTCTCTCTCTCTCTCTCTCTTTCTCTCTCTCTCCCTCCCTCTCCCTCTCCCTCCTTCTCTCTCTCTCTCTTTCTCTCTCTCTCTCTCTCTCTCTCTCTCTCTCTCTCAAAGAGGAAACAAGTCCACTGATGTTATATGTGTAGGGGTTATGGTATATGTTGTACTGTTTTGCCCATATAGGTTATATGTGTCGACATGGATCTATCTAGATGTAATTTGAAGGGAGGCAAGAATAGATATCTTTAGGATTTGCTTCCCCTAACCGCCAAAGAAAATCCCCCCCATCCAAGGCAGGGAAGCAGGAGGTTGGGACCAGAAGCTGGTCACTTGACTCCCCTGAGAGAAAGAGGTAAGTGGACTCGAATTAGATCTACCTGATCCCTTAAATATGTTGAGTCTAAAGGAAATAATTTCCAGGTTGAAGCTGTGCTCTTGATCACTATTCCTTCATGGAGGAGTGCCTTAAGCTATATATATATCTAAGGCTTGACTCCTTTCCCACAATGAGCACATGTAGCAAATAGCACATAGACCCGTTTATCCAAGTGGAGAACAAAACACAAATCAGAGAAAATATACATACAGGGATATACACCAGGCAATACAGAATGAATGAGCTCTCCTTCATGGGGATAAGAAAACTCAGCTCAACCAAGACAGACTTTCAAATCTCACTCTAGAGGAAATTCCCTGAAGTCCCTAGTGTAGTACACTAGGATTGGGACATGATCAAAGTACAAGCTCCTCTATATGTCAGCTTTTCCCCAAAGTCTTTCTCTCACTTCAGGGAAGAAAGTGTGAAACCATGTAACGTTTTCTCTCAAAGCTGGAAGACAGAAAGACCAGGAGCTCTCTTCTTTCCACTGTCAAGCAGGCACAGAGCACTGAATAATCAAATCATTTTTGATTGATCTCCCTCAATCAAAAATCTTATGCAAATGACCCTTTTAAGCCAAAGCTTACAGAAAATTCACCCTAGATCAAAAACTGGAAATGTAGTGTAGAAAGTAGAAAAGCCAAGATTTTAAACAATATTTTATTTTTCCCCAATTACATGTTCAAACAATTTTTAACATTTTTTTAAAGTTTTGAGTTCCAAATTCTATCCTCCCTTCATCCCTGAGACAGTAAGCAATCTGATATAGATTATACATGTACAATCATGTTGATGAGTTCTATTTTGTGCATGTCAAGTTTGAGATGCCCACAAGAAAGCTACCTTTAAATGTCCAAGAAATTGTCAGCTGGTAATGGGGTACTGGAGGTCAAAAGAGAAAGTAGGACTGGGTACATAGATTTGGGAGCCATTTGCATAGGGATAATTTAATCCATGGAAGCTAATAAAGTCACTAGGTGAGAAAGTATAGAAAAAAAAGTGTCAACAAGTCAAAAAGCATTTATTAAGCACTTACCATGGGCCAGGCACAGGAGTAAGCACTGGAGGGCCCAGGACAGAGCCTTGGAGTATTCCCATCGATAGCTGGCCTGCCACAGCTGATGATCCAATAAAGGACCAGCCAATGCCAGATTTCCCCACTAAAAAATTAGGAACAATTGTAGCTCACATAACAACAGAGAGATGTTAAGGAGATAACTGACAACTTGCTTCTTAATTACTGACAGAATCAGCTGAAACAAAAGGGCCATGAAACTGATGACAAAGTATTTCATTTACATTTACAACTTCATTTTTTTTAACCTTTTACCAATATGTAATGAGGAGAGGCACTATTTTGTGTATAAAAAGAAGTTAATTCCTATTCTAATTCTTACTAAAGATAAATACATATATATATACATATTTCTATATTTTTAAAAAATGATACTGAGCACTCATATATGATGGGGGGTCAGGCTGGCACAGGAGCATCATTTAGAACCAAAAGGAAAGTTAGTTTCCAATTCTCTAACTTTACAAATAGAATGGAAGACCCACTGGGTGAAGTATCTTCTCCAAGGTCACAGAGACAGTAAATAGGGGAGTCCAGAACAGGATTCAGTTTCCCTGACCTCCAACCCACTGGTCCCTTCCTCTTTATCCCACTCCCCTGAGTCATTAAAGTTGGTATCTCCTCCTGCCTCTGACACGTACTAGCTGTGTAACCTCATTGATCTATAAAAGGGAGAAAACAATATTTGCTCTTTGGGTTGTTAGAGGAAACAGCCTTGTAAACCTCAAAGTAGCATAGAGATATGAACCATTCTTGTTGTATATTTTGCTTCTCTCAGTTATGCACATTTAAAGGAAGCCTCTCCATTTGGGCTGAAGCTACTTGAAACAGGCCTCCATCTGATGGCAGCTACCCAGAGCACAAGCACATTGCCTAGGAGAAATTACTTCACCTCCACAGGACTAGCTTTAAACGTGTTAAGCTGTTTCATTGATGCAATTGTCAAAGATGAGATGAAATTCTATCCCCCATAGGGACTATGCCCTTGGCAATGGAGCGCCATGTCCCAATCAACTGAGTAGAACAGGCTGCCCTGCAATGTGGATGTGTAGGCAGCAGCAAGACTTAAAGGAGGGCAGAAAAGCTTGGCACATATTGGGGTGGGGGTGTTAAATGTGTTTTTCTGCCTTACAACACTAGGATTACATTCATTTGAGGTAACTTGTACATGTTCCTAGATATTTGTATTCATTCCAAATAGAAGCTCTTCTAGGTTCTCAACAAAACATCCCTCTCAGGGCCTCAGTTTTCTCAAGGGTAAATTATGGCAACAATTTTCACAAGAGAGACAAGTATGGCAGAGTGAATGCAACTGGAGTCAAGGAGACCTAGATTCAGGTCCTGCTTCTGACATATACTGGTTATATGACCATGGGCCATGTAACCACCCAAAGCCTCAGTCAACTGCCTAATGTGACAAATGAAGGCCAAGTTGTTCCTATGGAATTTCCATATTAGGATCTCTCTCCATGGATGAAATCACAGTTCAATATAAAAAAACCAACCCAGAAACAAAGGACAAAAATAAATACTTTGTACTATCTACTCTATGAGTCTTTTGAGGAAAAAGTGTTTTGTAAAGCTTAAAGCACTCTAGGAATACGAGTTATTCTTACTATCATTTCTGTGACAACAAACAGAAAAAATGATGGTAAGAAAATTGCTTTCCATGTTCTCCTAGCTATGCAGAGAGCAAAGAGCAGAAACATCTGGAGCGAGGTTTTGAGATTCTGAATCCATTTCTGTCGACCAAAGATAGCTGAATAAAAGATTTTAAAACAAACTACCTCTGACAGATTTTTTTTTAACAGATCTGAAAGTTGGATAAATTGCATTATCGATTCCAACCTGCCTGGCTGGAGCCTTGAAATGTGTCACTCTTATATAGCAGGAGTGCTGTTGATCAATGAAAAGGACTTTTCCTCCCCCTCCCTCTTCCTCTTTCTTTCCTCCTTCTCCCATCCTCCATTCCACTCTTTCTCCCTTCCCAAAATGTGGCCTCACCATTGTGACAGTAGGATCTGGGATCAGATTCAGTACCTGGAACACCTGGACTTAATTTCCAAGTCTTCTTTCCCCATGCATCCCCAGTCCCCCTACAAAAACATACACCTTCATCCACATCAAAATGCCAGTGACCAAAAGCAGTAGCAAAACCTGTTGTCCTAGCTTGCATTTGTGCAGTGGTTTTAATATTTCAAAGCATCCTGGTTGAGGAACTGGGGCACTAAACTTAGAGCCTGGAAAACCTTGGTTCAAATCCAGCCTTAGATATTTATTGTTATATGACCCTGTGGAAGTCACTTAATTTCTGAGTCTCATCTGAGACACAGAGACAGAGAGATAGAAACAGAAATACAAAGAGAGAAACAGAGAGTGACAGAAATAGAGACAGAGGCAAACAAAGAGAGAAGAGAGAGAGATGGGTATACAGTTCTAGATAAATATTTGGATATATATTCAGGTGTAGATATATTTCTGTATCTACAGAAGTAGAATAACAATCATCTCATGGGGTCTTAGTAAGTGCTTACTAATGGACTGATTACCTCATAGGGTTGTTGAAAGAGACCTTTCTCCTCTATACTAATGAAATGGTCACAGTTCTCAGGACCTGCCCTGGGTGTAAAATTGCTTAGTCAAGCCTCAAATCTCACCTAAATTATGTTATCCCCACTATACCCAAAGGGCTATAAAACTGTATACACCCTGTGACCCAGCAATACTACTTCTAGGCTGTATCCCAAAGAGATCATAAAAAGGGGGAAAAGACCCATATATGGAAAAGTATTGATGGCAGCTCTTTTTGCAGTGGCCAAGAATTGGAAATTGAGGGGATGTCTATCAATTGGGGAATGACTGAATAAGTTGTGGTATGTAAATGTAATGGAATACTATTGTTCCATAAGAAATAATGAGCAGACTTCAGAAAAACCTGGAAAGACAAATGAACTGATACTGAGTGAAATGAGCAGAACCAGGAGAACATTGTAAACAGTAGCAGCAACACTGCATGATGACTAACTTTGAAAGACTTAGCTCTTCTCAGCAATACAAGGATTCAAGACAACTCTGAAAGACTCATGATGGAAAATGCCATCCACATCCAGAAAAAGAACTATGGAGTCTGAATGCAGCTCGAAGCAGACTGTTTGCTCTCTTTTTTTTTCTTCTTTCTCGTGGTTCTTCCCATTGGTTCTAATTCCTCTTTATAGCATTACTAATGTGAAATTTTTAAAAATAAATAAATAAAATAAAAAAGATGCCATCCCCTTGACTTAGATGCAATCTCTTATAAGAAGCCCTTCCTACTCACCCACCAATCATGATTGTCTCTCATTTGTCAGGGAAGGTCTCAATGATGTACTATCAGGAAGAAGTTACCTAGATTTAAAGGGCCCTGAGACTCTCATTCTGGATCTTTGGTTATGGAGAGAGACCAATGACCTCAATTTATTGGTTATTGCTAATCTAACTAATAAATAGATTAATCATACAGAGGGGAGAAGAAGGAGAAGAACAAGAACAAGAAGAAGGACGAGGAGGATGAGGAGGAGGAAGAGGAGAACGAGGAGGAGGAAGAAGAGAAGTAATATTTCGTTTCCAGATGCTATTGCCTCCTGAAATTGGCTTCAGCAATATTATTGCATAAATAGAATGATAGAATGGAAGTTCCTTGAGGCAGAAACTATTTTATTTTTGTCTTTGTATCCCACTACTTAGCACAGTGCCTAGTACGTGTTGATGTCCAGTCTTTTCCGTCACATCTGATACTTCAGGACCCTATTTTGAGGATTCTTGGCAAAGATACTGAAATGGTTTTCTATTTCTTTCTCCAGCTCATTTTACAGATGAGGAAACTGAGATAAATAAAGTTAAGTGACTTGCCCAGGGTGACACAGTGAGTGTCTGAGGTCAGATTTAAACTCAGGAAGATGAAAATGCTATTAACTGATAAACCCTTAAAGGCTATATACCTGAGAGCTATTGTGATGCTTATTTTCTTACCAATTCATTTTGACACTTATTATGCTCCTATCCCATACTGTTCTTGGTTGGGGATATAGAGACAAAAATCCAACATGCCCAGTCCTCAAAGAGTATATAGTCTACTGAGGGAAACTCGTTTACCCAGATAAGTAGATAATGAGGTAATTTGCAGAGGATCAAACATTAACGACTGAGGGAGTCAAAGAAGATTTTATAGAGAAAGTGATACCTAAGATGAAACTTGTATAAAAATAAGGATTTCTGATGTGATTGAACTACATATGTAAAGAGTATAGGAGCAGAGGATCAAGCTAGAGCATGCCTTAGAGACCATCTAGTACAAATGATTTATCTTGAAACGAGGAAAGTCTGGGTCAGAGAGGTTAAGTAACTTGTACCAGGTTGCACAAATAGTAAATGGCAGAGCTAAGATTTGAACTCAGGTCCTCTGACTCTTGATCCAGCACATGGGTTGAAGCTATATGAACCCTCTAAATTATTTTTAAGATAAATCTCTATTAATTTGTGTCCCATTTGTCATTTTCTCATAAAACTATGGAGCCCAGATATAAAAGTATGGGAGTGGGGTATGGTTTTTTAAACTTTCTACTTATTTGGATTCTGGATAAAAAGAGGCTATATTATTTTGGGCATTTGGCTAAGAAACAAAATAGTTGGTGAAGGAGCCAATTATATGAAGTAAGTAGTAAAAAAGTACAAAAGTTGAGGATGAATAGATAGTTCCTTTAAGTCCTAAGAAGAGGGAAGTTAAGCAAAGAAAGCACAGGGAAAGCATTGTACTGAGAATGGGAAGATTTGGTTTCTAATCCCAGATTTGCCATGGATTAACTGAGTGGCCTTAGCCAAGTCCCTGCATCTCCCAGAGCTTTGGTCTGCTGTTTTGTTTTTTTTTTTTACAATATGAATGTGATAGAACAAACAGCTTCTTAAGTTCCCTCCAACTACTACTGTCAGTGATTCTCTGAAATCTAGAGTAGAACCACAAGCATGGAAAATGCCACAGAAGTGCCCGAGATACTTTCTTTTGACTGGGAAGTTTGATTAACAAATTGATTGACTTGTCTCCAAAGATCTCAATCCCATCCATTTGTTAGGTCCTCAACCTTCCAATCTCACTTGAAAGGTGCATAGGGAATGAAAAAAAAAGTATTAACAATACTCCATGCCGCCTCAACCAGACCACAGCAGACCATTGGCACCAATCTGTTTATCTGGAAAATGGAATAATGCAGACTCTATCATTAGTGTGGCTAACTACAATAAAATCTCTGAATTGGAAAGCCTGAACAATACTCGTTTACCACAAGAGCCCACAAATTGAAGGCCACCTTTGCCAGCCATGGAATTCCTGAAAGGATTATCTCTGACAATGAGCCACAGTCGTCCTTAGAGGAATTTCTTCACTTTGCCAAAAACTTGAGATGCTAAACACATCACAGTCAGTTCATGTTACCACAGAGCTAGGACCTTTGCAAGAGGCTGGTGGTGAAATGCTCAAAGAATGAAACAATGAGACACGTTGGATGATGCCAAGGCTAATGACCAAGACCCCTACCTCAGTCTATTCAGGGAGAGGAATGCTCTGTGGGCAGCTGAAAGTCCCTTTCCTGCTTATTATAGAGCCAGCAACTCTGCTCAACACTATAGACCATGCCTGGAATGCTGGGCCCCAAGGCAGGGAGCTGGATCCCAGCAAGTGGCTGGATGACAACCACTACAAAAGTGTAAACCACAACCAAACTACTCACACCACTAGGCACTGGCCTACCCCTTCGGTATGTGTGAAATGCCAGCCCTCGGAAATCTGTGGTTGTCACTAAACATGACTAGGAGATATTTCTGCATGTGTTTATGTTTAAGGCATTTCGACAGCCCCAAAGGATAGGTTCCAGAAGTGATCAACAATTCATTCAACAAATATTCCTACAATACCTACCATGGACTCAACACTAGGCAAAGGCTGAAGGGGAAACTAAAACCCTTAGGCTACATTCAGGGAGGTACATGGTTCAGAATGAGGAAGGTGATGGCATTACTTTCATAATCTGAAGTATTATGTTCAGTTCCAGGTACTCTATTCTAGGCAAAATGTTGACAAACTAGAACATGTCTACAAGAGGGCAGGGATGGTGGTGAGAGGATCAGAAATTATACTTTAGGAAGAGCCACTGCAACTAGGGATTTTTACCTGGAAAATAGAATATTTGGGGGACAGCATAATAGTTATCTTCGAGTATTTGAAGGGTTTTTGTACCAAAGGAGAAGGGTCTTATTTTTCTTATCCACTCCCCAAAGGGCAGAATTAAAAGCAGTGTGTAGACATTGAAAGGAGAAAGATTTAATTAGAATATGTGTGTGTGTATATATGTTTATGTGTATGTATATATATATATATATAGAGAGAGAGAGAGAAAGAGAGAGAAAAAGAAAGAGAGGAGAGAGAGAGAGAGAGACAGGGAGAGAGAGAGAAAGAGACAGAGACAGAGAGTAAACCTTCTAACGATTAGTTGCCCCAAACCGCCTTGGGAAGTAGTGGTACTATTACTATTACTAATATATAATAAATACTATATAATATATAGATAACATATAATTATATAATATATAAATTATGTAATATATAGATAATATAATATATAACTATATAATATATAGATATTGTATAATAATAATATAAAAGATAGCTAGATAGATGTATAGAGCACTATAAGACTACAAAACACTTACATATGCTAACTGATTTGATAGGTAGTGGATTCCCCCTCACTAGACAGCTTTTTTTTTTCAATTAACAAAAATTTACTTTCTCTCTCTGTACCAAACACACACACACATGCCCAAAGGCACACATTTGGGGGGGGGGGGGGGCGAAGAGAAACAAAAACAAAACCATTGCACCAAATATGCATAGTGAAGCAAAGCAGATTCCTAGTTGGCCATGTCTTAAAACCTATATGTGTCCTATAGCCTGAATTCATCACTGCTCTGACAGGGAGGCTTCAAGCAAAAACTGCTAGCCCTCAAGACTACTATACAGGGAGTTCTTGTTGAAATAAATCTTGTTCTTGATTCAATTTAGTAAGTACTTTTAAAGTTCTTTTTAAGGCACTTTGCAAGGTGCTGGACAAAGAAAGGCAAAACCCAGAGTTTACTCCCTCAAAGAACTTATATTCACCTGGGGATGGAGGAAGGAGCCTCCTAATATGTACACAGATGGGTAAATGTGTAAATAGATTATGTCCAAGGGTCACAAGCATCATTGTCTCTCTAAGAATTGCATTTCACAAGGGGATCAGTGTGGTGAATTCAGTAAGTGACAATGTTGTTCCAGCATCATGGATTCTGGTTAAATGGATGCAGGCTAGAGACCAGGATGGCATAATTGGTACCCAGAGGAAGAGATGGAGAGAGAAAAGGAGTGGAAGAAAGAGAGGGGGATCTTTAGCAAGAAGATTAAAGGGAAAAGGAGTGGCCTAGTAGAGCCACTTTTTAACACCAGCCTCTCTAACTGACTCATGAATGAGAGAAACCCGGCCGCATCCCTCCCTCTCCCATCGTGGTGTAGATGAGGAGATCTGAGAATAATGAAATCCTAGTTTCAAGTTCCCAGAGGCAATGGGAAGCAGTAGCCTTAAAAAATGGGTGAGGATGGTGGTTTCTTTGTTGCTGTTGTTGCTTAGTCATTTTCAGTCCAGTCCTCTTCATGACCCTTTCCTTGGCAATGATACTGGAGTGCTTTGCCATTTCCTCGTTCATTTATAAATGAGGAAACTGAGGCAAACAAGGTTAAGTGACTTGCAGGGTTACATAGTTAGTAAGTGTCTGAGGCCAGATTTGAACTTGGGTCTTTCTGATTCCAGGCCTGGCACTCTATCCACTCTATCACCTTTCCTTGTATTCTATTTTAAGCAATGTCCTTTGTTTTACTACAGTGTCACATGTTTAACCTGGGGGGATACCTTTAAAATGGTGACTTGTGATAACCAATTACCTTTTCGAGATTCTTGGATCTAGAGGTGATTAAGGGAGAGATGGTATTAGAAGGAACCCTGGTGTTACCTAAAGCTAAGTTATTTGGAAGAAGGAAAAATCATTAACTACTCAGAGGATCATAAAAGACTTTACTAGAAGGTGGTATCTGAGTTGAATCTTATAAGAACACAGGGCTTCTAAGAAGGGGAGGTAAGGGGGCAGGGGAGCTGGGCAAGCAGATAGAAGATGGACATTCTAGAATTCTATACCTATAAAACATGGGCCTTAATCTAGTTGGGGAGCCCACACACACACACACACACACACACACACACACACACACACACATTAAACAACAATGCCAGACAGTATATGACTAACTCTGAGCAGCGGCCTCACCCAAGAACCCAAAGCCAAAGGGCCTTTGGCCCTGCTAGCATTGGTGCTAAAAGAGCCAGTCAATTTAATTTTGTTTTTTGAAAAGCCGTCTATTTACTGAAGAAGGAAAAAATCAAGGCAGTTGTTGAATAATATGTAGATAATAACATATTTTATTTGTTTAGCACTCTATGCTTCGCAAAGTAGTTCAAAGATATTTTATTTCACCTTCACAACAACTTTGAGAGATAAGCGGATCAGGTCCTGTTATGGGCATTTTACAGATTCCAGCACCTAGCACATACAGACCAAATACAGACAAACACAGGCAATATACAGGCAAACATAGATCAAAAATAGTGTAAAAGCCAGTCCTAGAACCATTTGCCAGAATGGACCATAGAGGGAGTAGAGGTTGAAACTAATGGATACTTTCAGCATTTATATTGTGCTATACAGACTAGGTTCAGTCTTCTAAAGGCTTCTAGAGGCTTCTCTCTAAATTCTCTTTGGCTCATGCCCCCAGTAATGGTTTCACTTGGAAATTTCTGAGGGGATCATATCTCTAAGGTCCCATGGCTCCCAAAGAAATACTCAGATTAACATAATATCAAATACCTAACAAGTCTTATTTACCTGAGGGGGAAAGAAGACTAACACCTGAACCTCTGATATCATGACAAATTCCTCTTGGTTGATCCCCTCTTCACCAAATACCTATATCATTTTCTAGATTTATGGTAATACCCTGGGATGGGAATCCAAACCACAAGGAAAAGAAGCCAGTGTTGCTAGAGAGTCAAGCAGTGCTCCCCTCTGATGAGTCTTTATCTAACCAGGGACCTATATAGTCTTCCAAACCTATAGTACTAACCTTCGTACCCTATTTTCTCTCAAGAGGAAAAAAACTCAGTTTTGCTAGGAAGTCAAACAACCCGCTAGGCAACATAACTCACCAAACCAGGGAAGGGCTAGGTCAAGGTTGCTCCTTCCCAACACAGTTCCCTTGGTGCCAATTCTCTCCTTCCATGTTCCAGATTCCCCAACATTTGAACCAAGTTCCTCCTCTCCTAGGAGATTATAAGGGTCTCTGAAGGGACCACATGGGTACCCAATCCTATCTAAAAGAAAGCAAGTTCATGTTTGTAGATACCCTCTTTACTTTTTTCTCCAGCAATAAATCAAGTCCCAAAATTTTTTATCACCAGGAATGCAGGAAGAGTGCAATTTTCAAATTTTGCTTAGTATGTAACAGATGCCTTCTTTATACTTCAAATTCAATGATCTGTCCAAGGTCACACAGCTAGTTAGTAACGAGAGCTAGAACTAGATTCTATTCTCTCCTGTTTCCATGCTTTCTCGTGCTCCTCAACTCAAGATGTTGGGAGAAGGAAGGAGGAAGAGAACAATTAATTAATTTATAACTGCTCTTACAACCAAGCCTAAGGCGTTGTCTGTGCTATGAATTCCTGGAAGGAGACAAGATTCATAAAGGGTGAAGAGAATGCAAATGTATAAAGGACAGGGTTAAAGCTTGAGCTTTGGGTGGTACAAGAGTAATTCCAGAAAATCTTCAGGAAAGATTCATGGACAGGGAACACTCTAGGAAGAGGAGAGAGAGAAAAAATTGGAAAGCTGCAATTGTGTAGGGAAAATTAGCTCTTTGGTATGGCCCTAATTTCCAGCTCCTGAGAGATTTAGGACAGAGAGAATTTCACCTTAGATGAAATGAGAGTTTCTTTCTTGGTTTGAGTTGAGATCATAACTCCCTCCCAGAAGAAGAGTTCATTGACTCTTCTGTATTTTCTGGCATTTTTTAAACTGTACAAATTCTTCACTTTCTGTTTATTGTTTACCTGTTATTCACAAAATGGACTGGTCTTTTTTATAACTAGCATGTGATGGGTAGGAGCCAAGCTGATTGGGTGTAAGCCAAGGGCTACAAAAGTATCTATGGAAGTGAGTTTCCTTCTGAAACCCTAAAATTGCACTGTATAGTTAGAGATATTTGACGGGGGGGGGGGGGCAGATAGATATAATTCCAGTCTATTGCCTGTTTTAGAGATTGGAAAAAAGAGCATCCAGCTTGGTGGCACTTTTGAGGTCTATAAGCCCCTGGCAATACAAATTCTGAAGAGGTGGTCCAGATTCCAGAGCTAAGTATCCTTACCACCGGAAAGTACGTCTACACATTTTGACATCCTATCAGGACATAGCAGCTCTTACAGATGAAATTATATTTGAATTTATCTTTTTTTTTAACATTTGGAAAGCTCCATAGAACAAAACAACAGTTTCATTTGCCACTGAAATCTGAAGGAAAGGGAGCTTGCAAATTTGGAGCCTGCCACACAGTCTGGCAAGTCTGCATCAGAGAACCCACAGGCAGGAATTTGGTGTCAAATGAAGATCCACAGAGAACAATTGAATCCTTGAAGACATAGGATGCTCAGAAAACTTGAAACCTTGATGATATCAGAAAAGGGGCTCCCCATTGGAAATAAAATGTTACTGAGGAGCTTGAGTCACTGAGAAGCTAGCGGATGGAATGAATGGAGAGAGAGAAAGAGGAAATGGAGACAGGAAAGAGGAAGCAAGCAGGGAAAGGGAAAAAATTCAAAAAATGAATTTAAAGAACAGGAAATTATTTTAAAACTAAATATTGAAGATGAAGAGCATGGTCTGGTTCCTAACATTCATTTATAAACTGATTTTGTCAATGAAAGTGAAAGGTTTAGGAGGGGGCACAAATGGTTAGGACAGCATTTATCATAGATTTAGATCTAGAAGGGTCCTTCTAGGTCATCTGGTCTATTTATTTTACACTTGATTAGACTAAGACCCACAGAAAATAAATGACTTGCTCAAGGTCACATAGGTAGTAACTTGCAGAGCAGGAATTTGAATTCTGGTCTCTTGACTGAATCGCTCTTCATGTGACACTTCATCACTCTGTCCTCAGCACTATGCTGCTTCCCAGAATGAAAATGAAGAGACCTAAAATAGAGGAGCAGATTAGAGTCCTTAATTGTCCTGAAGATTATCCTAAATAAGTTCAAGTCCCATGACCTAGATGAACTCTGGAGTCCTGAAATGATTATGCTGAGCTATTAGTGATTTTTAAGGATTATGACGAGTGATGCTCTAAGACCAGAAACAAGTACAAGTCTTCTTGATTTCAAAAACTAGGATATGACGTAGATTCTTGATTCCATAGACCAGTAAACTGCCTTCTACCCCTTGTAAAATCTAAAACAGATCAGTGAAGGGACACTTTGTGGGCACTTATAAAGAGAAGACATAATCACTGAGAGCCAACATGGATTTATTTAGAATTATTAAGAACATTACTATGCTAGAATAGCTACATTTCTTTTTTCAACCCAGTTCCCAGACATAAAATAGATGAGGAATAGATTTCTGGACTTGAGAAAGTCATTTGACAAAAATCTTGCTTGATGTCCTTGCTGAGTATGATGGAGAGATTTGGACTGGATAATAGTACAGTTACTTTGGTTCAGAACTGGTTGGCTGACTAAATCCAAAGAATATTGATGGGTGGACTGGTACCTTCATGGAGGAGTGGCCCAAAGATCTATCCTTGGCTTAGCTTTTTTCAACTCTTCAATCAGTGATTTCCAACATCTCTTCCAGCTCTATGATTCAATGATGCCAGTCCCTTCAGTAAAGCTCCTAAGCTATGACTTAGGTGAGATGAACCTCTAGGGAAGCCTCCCCAGTTAGTG
Organism: Pseudocheirus occidentalis; assembly: GCA_028646575.1. NCBI lineage: Eukaryota > Metazoa > Chordata > Mammalia > Diprotodontia > Pseudocheiridae > Pseudocheirus > Pseudocheirus occidentalis. Next base: position 56,679,096 of record CM053593.1, read on the forward strand.
CTGCAAAGACCATATAGTTTATTTAGAATCATAACATATTTGTTGGCCTTCATTAGCAGTAGAAAAAGAAGAGACCATCATCTGTCCACTCCTCCAGAAAATGATGTAACATCCAAGGAAATTTTGTTTGGCCAAAGCACAGGGCACTCACAGGTGTTGTTTCCAAACTGGCATTTCCATATAATAACCAGTCAGCTGGAAAGATGTAGCAGTTAGTGTGGTACCATGCACAAGAAGCATTTATTAGATAGAACATTGGTAATAATGGGATTGACAATGAACATAGTGAATAAATTATGAGTGCTAAACATGAGACCCGGAACTCAGTTAAAGAGCAAAACACTTTGAACTCATAAGATGTCTCCTTTCTTTCATATTCTTGAGGTCTAAGTGGGCCCCTGCCTTTTGACACCAGCGGGAATCTCCTTTGTCTATGCATAAAGCTCTCTTTGAAGTCAGTGGCAGCTCTTAGTCATAAGAAGGACAGATGTGGTTGCTAGGGTGGAGTGGAAGGCAAGAACCAGCCTCCAACTCAAAAAGTACATTCCATTGTACAGACTGTTATGCTTATGTTGTTTCAATGTTAACATCTGAGGTAGCTATTCTTGTCTATGTTTACATGTCCCATTCATTGGAATCAGCCAAACAGAATTTTATTAATATTATTGATGGTTGCTATGACAATAAGTGTGTGAAGATCATCCTGCAAGCACATTGTGACAAGTATTGGGCTGATCACAGTCCATAAATTGCATCAGAAAGATGATCTCCAAGGGTGAACGGAGATGGAATTGCACACAACATTGCTATTTGCTTTGATCTTCTTGGGGGATTTATATAGTGACTGGTCCTGAACAACTTCCTACCAGGGGCCTTTCTCTGGGTGTGGTCTGGGAGCTGTCTGACCATTGAAGGCAAGTCCAAAGTCCCTTATTGGATAGTGAAATGAGATCAAGAGTAAAGCACTAATTATACTCACTCCTTTAATCCTTCCCATACCTCATTCTTTTCTTGACCTTTGGAATTTGTGTCGTAAGATAGATTGAGTAATAGACTGGAAATCAATGGCCTAGTGCCTTTGTCACAGATTTAGTGGGTGACCTTCAACCAATGAATCAGTAGATATTTGTCAAGTGTTTACTATGTGCCTCACATTGTGCAACATATGAATGAATGGTAGATGAATATTCAAAAAATGTAAGATCCTTGACTTGAAAGAGTTTTCAGTCTTGAAAGAGGTAATTGGGGGATTCTCTTTTCCCAACTCAAATGAGATAACACATAAAAAGCTCTTGCAAATCTTCAAGCACTGTATAAATGTTAGCAGTTATCATCATCATCATTACTGTAAAAGAAGAATAAATCTGTGTTGTCCTTTACACCTCCTATCCTAGCTTAAAGAAGGATGGAGACAGAACAGATAAAGAGAAGATAAGAGAAGGCAGATGCCTGTCACATAGAGAATACAAGGTCAGAAGAGGCAAGACTTGGTCCCCTCAACTACTTTTTCTTCAGCCAATGACTGCCTTAGGGCAATAAATTGTGATTTAAAAGGAGTCACTTGTGCTTTCAAAGATACCCAGGATGAAGTTTATACTCAGAGAGAACCTGGCACAATAAACATTCAGCGACCACTCCATTCTCTCTTCCAGGTCTCAGTTGTATCATTAGTTAGGATGAATGGAATGCCATCTGTGAGGTCTCTGAGTGATCACTTTTGAGAAAGGTGCTCTGTCAATACAAGACATTGTCATTGCTAACCATGATAAAAACGACGCCCGATTGAAAATTTCATTAAATGTATTCCTCTAAAAGAAGAAGAATGGGTAGGAAGGGCAGCCTAGTTCAGCCACCGCTTTGCAGACTGGGGAAAGAGCAAAGGAGAACCAATCTCTCTCAACCTCCACCCCACCCTTGTTTAGAGAAGCAAGATTCTCGTTTTTCTCTATGGACAAGGGAGCATAAGAATGATACAGCAGGGGAGGTAGGTCCCTATTCGAAACATTCCTATGGAAACAATAACCACACATTTATATAGCACTTAATAATTGCAAGCTATTTTACATATTAATCCTCCCACCCAGGTAAGGCATATAAGTAGTCACAGAATCCCAGATTTGGAGGGAACATCAGAATTCATCTAGTCAGTAACTCAATAAACATTGATTAATATTTTATGTTGTGCCAGGCACAATTGAAAAAACAAAACAAAGCATCATCTGAAATGCTACACATTCCTACTTACTTTAAGCTCTGGTTTCTTTGTAATAGTAAGTCATTATATCTACCATTTACATAGTACTTTAAAGTTTGTAAAGCACTTTTAAATCTCATCTCGCTTAATCTTCACAATGTCCTTGGATGGCAGGTGCTGTGATCCCCATTTTACAGATGAGAAAACTGAGGCGCAAAGAGGTTAGGTGATTTGCCCAGGATCACACACAGTAAGTATCTGGGGTAGGATCTGAATTCAGGTCTTTCTGATTCCTGGTTCTACACACTATCCACTGTATCACCTAGCTGCCTAGAGAATAGAGAAGTACCAAATGAGGGTACTGGCATAGGAATGTGGGCTCACAGAATACAGTGAGTTCCTGGGCCCAGCTAATTTCCTTTGCAGTTTGTTTATCTGCAAGACAAGTTCATACTGAGAGTTACTTCACTGAGAACCCCCTGATGGAACCCTAGATGTACCCATGACCTTGGGGTACATATCAGGAGAAATATGCATGTGCTATCATCCAGGCAAAATAAAAAGTCAACGAATCCCCTTTCAAGGGAATCTCCCAAACGTTCCCTAGAGGGGCCTGTTTTTTCTCTCTTGGAATCTATATAGTCAATGGTCCCTAACTAAAAAAAAAGAAAGAAGGCCCCTTTCCAAAGCACAGTAGTTCTAGACTTTAATTATATTACAAAGTGGCAAATATCAATACTATATGGTATTGGCTAAAAAAAAAAAACAGATCAGCAAGCTAAAATTACATAAGGAAGAATCAGAAACAACTCAGTATCCAATATTTTGTAGACACAAGAACATAAATTGCTTGAGAAAGGGGTTTCCAAAGTCAGTAGCAGTAGTGTGGCATAGTGGATAGAATTCCAATTTTGAGTCAGAAAGACTGGGATTCAAGCCCTGCCTCAGCCTCCTGTTTGCTGTGTGACCCTGTACAAGTCACTTAACAGCGCTAGGCCTCAGTTTCCCCATCTGTAAAATGGTAAAGTTATACATTGTGACCGAGTTCTAAAGATATGATCCCATGATCTCCTTTCAAACTACTGGGAAAACTGGAAAGAAGTTTGGCAGAAATCAGGTTAGATCAACATCTTACACTATATGAACATAAATGAGTATGGGGCTTAAATATTAAAAATCAAGCTATTAAAATTTATTTTTAAAGAGAACAAAATCAAGTACCTTTCACAGTTATGACTGGAGGAAAATTCTTAACCAAACAAGGGCTATACATAGGTTGTCATAAGGGATATATAATTTAGATTACATGAAACTGAAAAGCTTTTGTGTCAACAAAGTCATTGAAACTAGAAAAAGAGGGGAAAGTATAAGTTGGGGTCAAAACAAAACAACTTTGCATCATAGATTTCTGATAAAGGGTAGCTAGGCGGCAAAGTGGAGATAGCCCTGGCCCTGGAGTGAGGAGGACTTGAATTCAAAATCCAGTCTCAGGCATTTATCAGGTGTGTGACCCTGGCCTAGTCACTTAACCCTGTTTGCCTCAGCTTCCTCATCTGTAAAATAAGCTGGAGAAGGAAATGGCAAACTATTCCAGTATCTTTGCCAAAAAAACCCTAAATGGGATCACAAATAATCAGACATGACTGAAAAATGACTGAGCAATGACAAAAATCTCTGATATGGTCACCTTAACCATGACACACAGAGAAATAGCACAGATCAGACAGATCTTGAGTCTTTGTCCAGTGGTTATGAACAAAAGACATGAACAGCTATCAAAAGAATTGCATACTATTAAAAAAATTGTAAGAAAGATTGTTTCATGTCGCTAATGATAAGAGTAATTCATGTCAAAATAACTCTGAAATTTCATATCATACTAGAAAATTGGCAAAGATGTGACAAAAAACAGAAATAATCAATGTTGGAGACTGACAAAAAGTCAGGTACTCTAATACACCATTGGTGGAACTGTGAATTGATCCAACTATTCTGTGAAATAGATTTGAATTATGGTGGTGCTGTTTTTTTTAAGTTACTAAATTTCTGTCCTCTTTGACCCAGAGATTATACTCCGAGGGATATACCCCCAAAGAAGTCACCAATGGAAAAGATAGAAGATAGATAGATAGATAGATAGATAGATAGACAGATAGATGATAGGTAGGTAGATAGATAAATAGATATATGGATAGCTAGATAGACAGACAGACAGACAGATAGATAGATAGATAGATAGATAGATAGATAGATAGATAGGTAGATATAGATTAGATAGATCAATAAATACATACATGGATATATCCCAAAATATAGGCTATAGCTTAGGTCTAATAACAGAAAAGATGCCAATTGATTAGGGGATAGATAAACAAATTGTGATACATGAATGTAATGGAAAATTATTGTGTCATAAGACATTATGAATATGAAGAACTCAAAGAAGCATGGGCATACTTACATTAACAGATGTAGAGCAAAGTAGGCAAACTCACAAAACAATCTACACAATAACAAGGAAAATGGAAATTGATGAGGTGAAGGCTCTGGAAGCCCCCTTGAGCTCTCCTTGAATCTTCCCACATAAGGCATTTGCCTGAGGCTATGGGCCTTAAATTGTGGCTCTACCCAAGTCTTTAGCCCTCCTTTGTCCAGTAATTTCCCTTAACTTATGGAGAGGTTTATATAGTCTTTATGGATTGACATTAGATCAATGTTGTGAGAAAAGATTGGGGAGACATGGGGGAGGAATTAGCAGTTTAATTAATATAAATAAGATTTTTTTTAATTATGTATACTTTTTTTTACAATCATCTTCAAGTTTAAAATATTTAGTTTTCTTCAAGCATCACACCACTGAACATTCAGAACAGGTTCACTGCATGCTTCATTATTTATCCTCTACAACTGTGTCCTTATAATGACCAAACTTGGCCCTAGAGAAGAGTTAAGAAAATCCAACTCCCTCCTCACTTCTCAAAGGTGGGAACTAGGCATCGAATGGTGCATATATACACTCTCAGACTTTACTGATTTGTTTTTTGGCTTTGAGAGCTTCTCTCTCTCTCTTTCTTTCTCTCTCTCTCTCTTTCTCATTCCCCAGGATAGGAGAGGAAGTATCTATTTGTACATAAAGGTAATGTAAAAAACAAAAAAATCAATAAAATATAAAAGTTTGTAAAGGTACCCATCCTAATCTGTACTAAGGTTTTAACTCATAATTAAGATGTTAATAACAAAAAGGTTTTGCATTTTAATAGATACTACTACAGTTCAAAAAGCCTAGGTTGGAATAATGGCAGGAAATGTGGAGGATATTTGAAGACTGGCAGACCTGTCCAGTGCTGTCTCAGATCATACCATGTAGGCAGATGCCTGTCTAGCCTACTTGTAAAGCTTGACTTGACTTTCTAGTCAGAAAGCATTTATTATGCACCCACTATATGAGAAGCAGAATGCTGTAAAATTCATTGCTTCTAGATCATCCTTAACGCTATTATTAATCACCTTTCTTTTAGCATGTGTATATATTTCAGAGACTTTCCTCAAAGCAGGTTTGGTTTTTTGGTTGTAGTTTTTTTTCCTCCTTTTTTCTCTGGGGAGAGTATGATATTACTGGGTGCTATAGATAAGTCTGAAAACAGAAAAAGAGTCCATCAAATGGGGAATTGAAGGTTCCTGCTTCATTATTTTACCCAGTACTGACCCTGAAAATCTGTTCCAGGGAGAGGTTCTCTTGCTTTAGTTAAATCAAAATATGTGTAAAGCCCAAGGTTTGGGGAACTAAACTAAACTAATTAAGTCTTTAAGCATGTCAGATTCTTCCCTAAGGGCTTGCAAACACTCTTTGGATCAAGGAAGGCAAATTTGCCTTTTAATTTATATTAGCTGACATTTATGTGAGCTTTCAAGTTTACAAAGCACTTTAATACATTATTTTATTTCAGCTTCAAAACAATCCTTTGAGGTAGACACCAGAGTTACTCTTATCCCTGTTTTAGAGTTAAGAAAACTGACACTGGAGAAATTAAGAGACTTTCCCTGGGTCCTCTGGCTAACATGTTTCAGGGTCAGGTCTGTCCTGGATCCAATGCCACTCTCCCCTACACCATGGCAAAGCCTCTTCTGTCTTTCATAGATCAACCACCCTTACTGACCAGCCAGCCTCCCTTCTCTTAATGTATATCAGTCTACTAGAATCTATTAAATATTCCCTATGTGCCAGCCTCTGTGCTAAGCTCTAGGGACACAAAGAAAGGCAAAAACAATCCCTCCCTTTCGGGATCTTACATTCTAACGAGAGATATAAGTAAAAATATACATGTGCATGGTTTGGGACAATTCCAGGGAACAGGAAACACAAGCCATGGATATCCTTGTTTGTGAAATGAGGGAATTGGGCTTCCATAGGAGACAGGGGAAATTATCCTAGGAACCAATTTCCTATAGTCCTTTGAACAAGAAACAAGAAAGGAGGGTGGGCTGTGTTAGCACTGCCCTTTGCAGCTGTCAACTTCCTTGAGGTCTGGATAATTGCTACAGTAGCCTTCAAGGACTAGCCCCTGAGATGCCACACATAAGGAAAGCCTTGCAGGTAAAAGAAGAGTGACAGATGGCCAATTTTCTCTTGGGCTATGAGCGCCCTCTGGTGGTTCATTTTCATATCGTGGATAAGCCCAGATAGGAGTCTATAGATATCATCCAGCTCATTCTCTTGCTGGACTGAACAATAAACCATCCAGAATGATGAGTGTTCCAGAATTTCTGTCAGGAGTCCTTTCTAGATCCCTCCTATTCAAAAATTGTACTCTATTTTGTCCTTTCCTGTATCTTCTCCAATCCTTTCTTCAAATATATTCCACTCACACACAGTTGGATTCAAATCATTGATTTTTATTTTTCTTTCTTTTTGCTGAGTCATTCCAGTAATGTCCAACATTTCATGACCCCTTTGGGGTTGTGGTTTTTTTCTATTGGCAAAGATACTGGAGGGGTTTGCCATTTCCTTTTCCAGCTATTTTACACATGAGGAAACTGAGGCAAACAGGGTTAAGTGACTTGCCCAGGGTCACACAGCTAGGAAGTGTCTGAGACCAGATTTGAACTCAGGAAGAGTCATCTTCCTGCCTCCAAGCCCACTGTGCCACCCAGCTGTGGAAGTTTTTATTGGTATATCCTTTCTGCAGTATTCTTAAGTATTCCTTAACCTTAAAGTTACCAGCTGTAGTCCTGTGTCCAGTCTTCCTCATCACTTGTCTGCTCAAAAGCCTTCTCTGGCTCCTTACTGGCTACAGATTTAATTCCAAATTCCAAGCTTTCTATTATCTGGCCCCAATTTAGCTAACCCACTAAGATGACCCCAATTTAGTTTATCTCCCACTATTCCCCTTCAGTCATAATAATAACTGGAATCTATTATAGCACTTAAAGATTAAAAGCATTTGACCACTATTTTCTGTTTTGTTTTGTTTTTTGCTTTTTGGACGATGGGGCAGTTGGGGTTAAGTGACTTATCCAAGGTCACACAGCTAGTAAGGGTTAAGTGCCTGAGGCCAAATTTGAACTCAGGTCCTCCTGACTCCAGGGCTGGTGCGCTATTCAATCAATACCTAGCCGCCCCTTGACCACTATTTTCACAAGAGTTCTCTGAACTAGTCACCTCTGGGTACTGTTATGCGCATATTACAGATGATGAAATTGACATCCTTAGAAATTAAATGGTTTGGCCCTGATCCCACAGCTCATCTAGGATGTAGGACTCACTTCTGTGTGTCCTCTGATTGCTTTCCACCTCCCCAAACCCCCTGTGCTCAAGGCAAGCTGGGGATAACTGATATTCTCTGAATACATTGTTCACTTGGTTTCTTTTCCCTGGAATATTCTCCATATTTTGCCTTCCTCTCCCTCCCCCTTGAAAGAAAATTCTAATCAAACCTGTGAATTCCAGGTGAGGAACTTCCAGTGCAGCAATCTCAGGGAGAAGTCCTGGGAACTGGGAAATTAAATGATTTGCCCTGGGAATGTCAGAGGTAGGTCTTGAATCCTGACCTTCCTGACACTATCTCTTCCCATCTCAATATTTACCTATCAAAATTCTTTCCATCCTCTGAATCCCATCCCACAATACCTTTTCCCCACAATACCTTTTCCTTTGTGAAGTTTCCCTCTCAGAAGTAGTTATTTTTTCTTTTCTGTGCTCCCAAAGTATTTTGCTTCAATTTCTCTTACAGCATTTAATAGACCCTATCTTGGACTATATTTATTTATGTTCCTGTCTTCTCTCTCCTACTAGACTGCAGGTTAATGGTGAGTAGTGATGTTCATCTTCATATCTCCCACAGTGCCACAGGAGCCTGATGAAGATTTGTGGAATTGAACTCAATTGAATTGATACTTTATCTATTCATTTTTCATAATGACTTTTAGAGTCTTCCCTTTCTCCAAGCTCCATAGTCCAACCTCTCATCCTTTCCCACCTGTGTTACTGAAATAGCCCCTCAGCCGACCTCACCACTTCCAATTTCAATCCTATCCACTCCATCTTGGACACATATGCTGGATCAAACATTAAAAGGCATTTTCTTCATGCCCCTTCCTTGCTCCAAAACTGACAGCAGTCTATGTGTTGAAGATGTCATGAGACATGATTTTGAGTGGTGAAACCAAAATCTGGTCCACTGAAAACACCATAAACTAGGCGACCTTTGTCTTTCATAGCCTCCTACCTTCTCCATCAGTTCTTCTTTTCTCTTTCCTGCCATCCCAATTGCATAGCCTCCCAAGCTTTGCCCTAAGGCTTCTTGACCCTGTAATCCATCCCACAATCACATACCACTGGGTGCTTCTGTCTGCCCTGCAGCTGAATCCTCCTATATTTAGGTCCCTCCAAACTAAAATGTGAGACCCTTGAAAGCAGGAGCTGTCTCTCATGTTTGTGTCTAAAGTATTAAAGTACTTTACTAAAGTACTTTACTTTAGTACAAGTACTAAAGACTTGGCATGGAGTAAGCACTTGAGACTTTTTCATTCATTAATTCAGAACTAAGCCCTGGCAAAATGCTGAAGAAAATGTAAGCTGTGAGAGGTTAACATTCAAGCTTTTGACTCCTAGAAATATCTGAATTTTAAAGGAATCACAAACTCAAACTAGCTCAGGCAGCTAGCTGTAGAACTAAGTCTAGAGTCAGAAACAGTTGAGTTCAAATATGAACCTCAGACACTTACCAGCTGTGTGACCTTGGCCAAGTCACCTAACTTCCTTTTGTCTGAGTTTCCTCAACTGTAAAGTTGAGGAAATAATAGCCATTACCTCCCAAGGTTGTTATAAGCATCAAATGAGAAAATATTCATAAAGTGCTGAGCATAGTGCCCCCATATAAATGCTAACTACTTTGTCTTTGTTAATTGAGATAGCAGGGTTGACATTTTTGATTGGGAGCCAACTCCTTCACTGACTTGTCAAGCCAGCTCTGATAGGGGATCTTAAAAATCAGGTGAGGAGAGCCCACTTAGACATACTCCATACCCAATTATCTTTTCACCATTCTGAGGACAGCCTGAAGCTTCAAGGATCATGGATGGGTGGATGGGTGGGTGGATGGATGGATTGATGGATGGATGGATGGATGGGTGGATGGATGGATGGATGGATGGATGGATGGATGGATGGATGGGTGGATGGAAGTGATATGGTGTAGCTAGTGATGTTTTTATTAAGTGCTTCCTCTGTGCTACGTTCTTCTGAAAGAAATACAAAGAGTCCTTGCTCTCAAGAAACTCAGAGTCTAATGGTGGAGACAACCCATACAGAAGGTTTCAGGTGCAAGTCAAGGTCCCATGGTCCTTAGGGTAGAGAACTGAAGCAGATGTCAATGAAATATCTCTTCTTTAATGTAATTTCTCCTAACAAGATCACATCAGTTTCAGATGTTGAACCATTTTACCATCTCAAGGACTTGGGTAATAAGAACTCTCCTTCCTGGCTCTTCAGTACCTGTGTTTCTAGGACCTTCAGGAGCAGTGGCCAGGCTGCATCTCCATAGCATTCACTTCTCAGGGGAAGCAAGGTGGTTCAGTGACTACACCACCAGCCCTGGAATTAGGAGGACTTGAGTTCAAATCTGACCTCAGAAACTTAACACTTACTAGCCATATAACCTTGGGCAAGTCACTTAATCCCAATTGCCCGGCCTTCCCCCCTCCAAAAAGCAAATAATAATAATAATAACAAAGCATTCACTTCTCAGGATGCTGGCTGGTGACGCTTGCCTAAAAGTCTTGCTACTCCAAAAGTTCCTGAGTTCAGAGTCCCAGAACTTCAATGCCTGAGGGGAGATGTGGGTCAAGGTAATGGTGCTGGTTTGGCTTGCCTAGTACCTTCTGCCTCCCATCTCTCTCTCAGAATGCCCTGTTGCTTTGGCTAGGCCGGACTTCCTTTTCTGTGCCTGTCCGTCGGCTGATAGTTGGTGCAGATGGGAATGGCTCATCCTTTTTCCACAGGAGTTACTTCTCTGAATGATCACTGTGAGAGGCGGGCTGGAAAAAAGGCAGCCCGGAGGATCTCAGAAGAGTACTCCCCCTGGATTGCCAGGCCCTGTTTTTTTAATTGGCTCCACCGGCTGACATACCGTTAGAGAGGAAGAGGACAAAAGTTACTGCTGCCGTATTTTGAAAAAGACTTGGGTGGTAGCACACTGTAATAGAAAGTAGATTTGACTGACTGGGGCAATGAATTCTGGGCTCATTACTTGAGCCTGCCATTAACAACTAACTGTGTGATCTTCGGCAAGTCGCGTAATTTTTCTAGGCCTCAGTTTACTCATCTATAAAATGAAAGTCCTAAACTAAATGATTTCTAATGTCTATTCCCATTTGGAATTCTGTGAATAAACAAGACTGGCATGCCACACCATCATCATTATGATCACCATCATCATTAGCACTTACTTAGAACTTCAAGGTTTACAAAGGGCTTTATACATTTGATCTTTACAACAACCCCATAAGGTAAGTACAATCATTATTCTCATTTTACAGATGAGGAATTGAGGTTGAAAGAGGTTAAGTGACTTGTCCAAGGCCATATAGTTAGGACAGGCAGGATTCAAACTCAGCACTCTGCTGCTCCACCAAGTGGGAAGTTAGATCAGATGACCGCTAAGGTCTCTCCAACTGCACCAAGGTTGTAAGATTTTCTGATGTTTCAGGAATTTATGAATGTGAAGAAAGGAGTTCATTATACTACTTAACATGGACATTTCTAAATGGTCCCTGCATTTAAGGAGATACACAGGATCCTGGTATTAATCTAGGCCCTAGATTCCTTGCATTTTACCATATATGGAATTCGGAAATGACCTGTGCCTTGGATGTCTACACTGAAGTAATTAGCATTAGATAGGCACCAGGAATGCTGAATTTATGAGAAGCTTAAGAAAACTAAGCTTTGAATTCATGCCAAAGCTATCTTTTCAGACAACTTTAAGTATACCAGCCCTGGGAATAATGATAATAATATTTAATGTTAGTATCATGCTTTATGATTTTCAAAGTATTTTATCTTTGTGGAGGGAGGGGGGTAGTGCAAAATATTGGCATCCATCTTCCCAAATTACAGTGAAATAAGGCTAAGAATTCTGGGCTGGGTACCATAGCTGTGACCAGAAAATCACAGGGGTGATTATCTCCATTTTAGTTCTGGTCTATACTTAGCTTCCCCTGATTTTCAGTTGTGGAGGAAAGCACCAAAATAATCAGCATTTTGAACTAATTCAGATGTGTCCAAAGTAGTCTCAACCAGCACAAATCATGATCTTAAAGTAATTCTGGGAGGCTTAGCCCACTATGCCCAGCATAGCCCATATGGCTGTTCTGTAGGACTTCCCCCCCAAAAAAAGACAAGAGAACCTCATTATTGGGATGTGGCCATTACATTTAGAATAAGATCAGGGTAAAATCTTAATAATAATATGACTCTGTGCTTAATGTAATCCCTTTGCAGATTAATTCCCTTTGCTAAAAGCATCGCTAGGTGCACCATAACACTTGGATAGGAAGGAAGAAGTAGAAAAGAAGGAAAAAATGTTCTTTTCTTCAATATGTTGCAGCTGAAGCTGAAACTGAGACTTTTCAGCATTTTAAATTGGAAGGGACCTTGGACATGATCTAATCTAATCCCTTCATACAAAGTAGGAAACTGACCCTTAGAGAGCCTAATTGTTGGCCAATAACAATTAGTAATTGGCAGAACTGGAATAAACCCTAGACTTCTGACTCTAAATCCAGTGATCTTTTGGCCATTTTGAAATTAAGGAAACCGATCATATTTCCATCCAGTCCAAATTGAAATCCCACATTTCCTTCTATTTTCATGTTTTTTTAATTCAGTCACTATCATTTGGGGGCATAGTCAGGATGTGCTACAAGACTGGGGTTGGAGAGGGGCGGAGTCGAAATGGCAGCACAGAAGCAGAAGAACTCCACAAGCTGCCCGTAACCACCTCAAATACCTATAAAATATGACTCTAAACAAATTTTAGAGCTCTGGAGCCCACAAAACGACAGAGAAACAAAGCTCCTGCTGAAGGCAGCCCAGCAGGTGGACAGGAAGGGTTCATCTAAGCATGCTGGGAGCAGAGCCCAGCCCCATGCAGTTTTAGCCCCAGGGTGGCCAGGATGGGCTGTGGCTGGAGCTTTCAGGAGAGCGGATCAGCAGCAGCTGTGGCGGTTTCCAGAATTATCAACCCATAAGAGCCAAAGACAAAGGGAAAAGGTCAGTGGAACTAGGCTAAATTTGGGAGAGAGGGTCTGGCAGAACTGCCTCCAGAGCTAGAAGCAGTCTGAAGCATGTAGCTGCTTCAGAAGCTCCCAGCCTGCAGGTTGCAGGGGGTGCCAAGTGATCATTCAGAGGCTAAGTACTCTTGTCTTGAGCTACCTGGATTGGGATCACCATCTTGGGTGGTGGTCCTGAGGTGCATGACCCACAGTGAGCCAAAGCTAATGGGGGCTTCAGAGATGGCAGCCTCCTAATAACTCTGGCAGCTACAAAAAGCCCAATGATTTGGGACAGAGCTCTCCCCTCTGAAAGCAGAATTCTACTGTGGCACAAAAGTCAAGACTGGGGTTGGAGAACATAGAGACTAATCTTTAAACCTTCCCAATGGGGATGACCTGGGGAACAAGGGAGTAGGAAGGGAAGTATAGGGCTACCCACCTCCAAATCACAGCTTCTAACCCATCTGTTATGCTTTGAGGCTATTTGGCTCCAAGCACCCCCTACATGGACAAGAAACTCTAACAGGTCAAATAGTCATTAATGATTTATTAAGTGCCTTCTATATGTCAAGCACTGTTAGGCTGGGAACAAAATCATAAGTAGAATGACAGTTCCTGTCCTCAAGAAGCTTGCATTCTAATGTTGGATGACAAAATCTGGAGGGGGAAAAACTGAAGCAGGAAGGGACATGGCAAAGGAGGGAGGACAGAAGAGAAAGTCTATAGTACAACCAGAGATGGCTAGACTAGGAACCCTCCATAAATGGAGATTTGGGGGAGGAGCCATTCAATGAGAGAGATACACAAACACAGAGACACACAGAGAGAAGAGAGAGACAGAGAAGGAGAGACAGAGACAGAGACAGACAGAGACAGAGAGAGAAAAAGTTCTAGAAGAAAATGGCACTTTAATGTGTGGATTCCAGGGCTGGAATACTGCTTCAGGATGAAGAGCTAGGGTAAGTTAGACAAAGTCTGGTAGTGCAGCCTAGAGAGCATAGCCAAGGCTAGAGTTGCTTCAGAACCTTAGGCACTTGGAATCATGACTATAGAAGGAGGAACCTACCCCTACTAACTTAGGTGACCCCACTACTATAGGCTGATATATCCATCTGCTTTGGGCTCCTTCAAGAAAAAGAAAAGACAGGTACAGTAGCTTGTACCAGACACTAGGGGTAACCTATGTGATTATATGGTCTCTGCCGAGGCAGCTAGGTGGTGCCGCAGAAAGAGTGCTGGGCCTGGAGTCAGAAAGACTTGAGTTCAAATCCCACCACAGATAATTACCAGATGTATCATCCTGGGCAAGTCACTTAACCTCTGTCTGCCTTAATTTTCTATAAAATGTACATACTAATAGTACCTACTTCTTAGATTTGTTGTGGGGATCAAATGAGATAATATTTTTAAATTGCTTAGCATGGTACCTGGCACTTAATAAATGTTTTTCTTCTCTTTTTTCGTTCTCTCTCCGTCTTCCCCTTCCCCCTTCTCTTTCTCATTCTCCCCTTTCTTGTTCTTCCTCTCCCTCTCCACACATGCATGCGCATGCACGCGCGCACACACACACATACACACACACACATTGGGGATGAAACTACTCAGCCACACATCTATTCTACATGGATTGAAATATCGGGGAAACTTTTGCTCCCTCCATCTTAAGTTGTCGTTATTAGTAGGACTTTAGAGGGATGTATAAAATGTACCCATTAAGACACTTGAAAGTTTAATTTGCATTATTAACATCTCCCTCACTTTACCCTTAAATTCATATAATCAACCAGACAATAAGTCAAATCCTGATTTGTAATGTATGTTCATTTCCAAGATACAAATGCTCACATTGAAAATTTAACAATGAACTATCCTGAGCTGATTGGAGCTGGCTCTAGCAGCCCCCTGGATTGAGGTCAACAGAAAGAAGGGAGGAAAACATTTTAAGAAGGGAAGCTAGTCTGAGCAATGTCCTAGAGGCAAAATTATAGAAAGCATATGTGTACATAGGACAGTGACTAGACAAAGAGGCTTGGATGAAGGAGCAGTGGGTGATAAATACACATTGAATTGTGATAAAATGAAACAGAAAATAAGGGAGTGGAAAATGAAGGAGTATTCTGTTGAAAGCTGCTCTTCATATTTTCCTCACAAAGAAAAAGTGAGAAGCAAGAAAAAAACACTTTGGGGATTCAAGAAGTACCGTTATGAAGTGGTGTAAATTACATTTCAAATTATCATAATCCTTCCAAACACCTCCTCAGGTCTGATCTGATGCTTCTACACTCCCTAATTGCAACATTCCTATTTCCCAGTAAAAGGCTAATTAGGCTTGTCAACATCTTTCTAGAATATTAAGGTTTTCTAAAGAAAAAAATGCATTAAATTGCTTATTAAATTGAAGTGTTACTAGGGGAAGACTAATCTATTGTAATAAGTTTCTAAGCTTTCTTTCGTTTTAACTGCACTCAAATTTTAAGAATAATTTCATCTCAATCTGTACCCAAACTTTAAGAGTTTTGATCCAACTTCGCTCAGAAGGAGGTTTGTTAGTCCTATTCATACTGTTTTTCTCCCTTGATAGAAATTGGCTGATTTGTTCTTCTCCTTTCTTGTACCTGTCTCTTTCTCTTCCTGTCTCTCTCTGTCTCTATCCCAGACTCTTTCTTTTCTGTGTCTGTCTCTGTCTCTGTGTCTGTCTCTTTCTCTTCCTGTCTCTCTCTGTCTCTATCCCAGACTCTTTCTTTTCTGTGTCTGTCTCTGTCTCTGTGTCTGTCTCTGTCTCTCTCTCCCTCTTTCCCTCCTGTCCGTTAGACCATACATACACCTTGCATGAATAATTCTCTCCACTTTGTTTAAAACTGAAGGGCCACATGATCTTGTGACAAGGAAACTAGTTCTAGAAGAGCTTTTGAGGTCTTCCTGCTCTTTTCTTGCCTTGCTTTAGGTAACCAGTATTTAGCTTTCTAGGCTACAATGGGGGAGTGATAGGCTGGGGTGGGAGTGAGGGGGTGTTAAGGGCTGTTAAAGAGTCCCCTGATCTTGTCTTTTTAAGTTGCCATATTTTCAGGAAACAATGAACCCAGAGCATACAGGAGGCCCTGAAAGTGTCCATGATGAAGCTCCCTCGACATGACTCCCTGTGTGTCCTTGGGAGGCAAGATAAGCACCAGGCAGCCCGTGCCAGGCTGGGATAATGCTTGTGCCCCTGGGGTCCTTTGCAGACAAGCAGACCCTCCTGTCTTCATAGTCTAGCATTTCCCAAGGTGAAAGAATTTGGCTTTTACCTTCACCTTGCTCCATAGGGAGTGGTCTTGCCTTTTTCCCCACCTTTGCTGCACTCTTCCCCTACTTGGAGCCCCCACCATGTCACGCTCCTTCCTGGTATGCCCTCCTCCCTTTGTTCTGCTATAATAAAAATCTAAACCTCTGTAAGGACTGGGAACTCCTGGCTCTGGCTTTGATTTCCACATGTATGTTCATTCCTCTTATAATAAACCTAGTTTTCATGTAAGTGTCATGAAGGTGTGATTTCCTGTTGACAAGGGTGAGCAGAAGTGTTCTTATGAGCACTGCTCCAGAAAAAAAAAACAAACTGGAGGGCTAACATGGCTCCCTACCCCAACCAGTGGCATTGTAACCATTTTACCAAGTAGCTAACAGCAGATCAAATTGGCTCTGTTGAACTATCCAGAAGGGTGCACTAAGAAGGGAATTTGTAAGCACATAGGCTTGGGAGAAACATCCTAGTTGAATACAAACATGCAAATCTATTTTTTAAAAAGACTCCAATAAATTTGTGATTATAATTTTAAGTAATAATCCTACAGATAAATGTGATCCAGGTTTCTCTGGGCATGCCCAGTTCTCCTAAGATGGAGATGTTATTTTGAGCATGCCTTTTGACCATGCCCAGTTTAACTAATATGGAGCCATGCCCTGTTGGCTGGGCTAGGTTCCTTTGATTGGCATCCCTTACCCTGTTGGATGGGCTAGGTTCCTTTGATTGGCCACCAGACTCTTTAAAACTGGAAACACTGAGCTGGTGATTGTCTTTTCTGCCTTTTCTGCTGTGCTTCTTTCAGCAACCCTTATCTACTGCACAGAGAGCTTGAGGATCCCAGTTCATTGCTAATGAGGACTTCATGAATTGAAGCAGTGATGGGAGAGGACTTATCTTCCCCTAATCCCTCTCCCAGAAATGGGCCCAGGAAGTATTTGTTTCTGTTCTGTCTCATTTGTCCTTCTCCGTTTCAGGTACCAGAAGTGATCGCCACAGAACCTCAGAGTTTGAGCGATAGAGACCTTAAACCCAGGGTTGCAGGTGGGGTGGGGCTCCAGTCCAGCGAGAAGTCCTGAGAAGCCAAACTGCCTGGGATTCGAGCTAGGGTTTGGAAACTTGGAATTGGGACTGTGCTCTATAGGAATTGAGCCAAGCTATGAACTTGGTCCCCTTCATTTCCCTGGAGATGGGGTGAGACAAGGAGGAAGGAATATCGTGCCTCCCACATGTTAGGAGAGTTGTGTTTATACATTTTGGTGCAAATATTTCTGTGTAAAACTAATCTATCAGTAGTTAAATGGAACTGGAGTATAGGGAACACACACCTACACTTGGGGGAACACCATCAGTGAGGCTGAAGCCTTTTGCTTAACCTACTTACCCCAAACCCCCTTAAGGGTATTGGGGAACTCTGGGGAAGGAGTGAAAACATAACCTGCCTGGCCTTCAGGAACGAGGACCAAGGTGGCCCATTCAGTGCTTCATAAATTGTGTCACAGAGCACAGTTTAAGAGGTGCTGAAGGGGTCTGGAGAAGAAAAAAAGGTTAAAGAGCCTTGGATTACAAGCAGGAACTACCCCTTTTCACATGGAAGGGGATGGAATAGGTTCTATGTTAGGTTAATTGAACATGTTCAAAAGACCCCTCAATGGCATCTTCCTATTAGGAGAACTGGGCATGAAGAAGGAAGTCTGGGTCACATATAGGGGTGGGGAGAGTTGTGAATAAAATATAAGGTGCTTTGGAGCTCATGCCTGCAAGAAAGAAGTTACCTAAGTAAAGTTTACAAGATTGGGCAAATTGAACCTGGACCAAAAAATAATCATAATTACTAGTTGATTTCATTTTCCTGGATTGGGAACTGGGCTTTGAGGTCCCCAACTATACAATTTAATCACATTGCTGAGCTGTTGTGAATTCAACATCTCACATTTTTCTGTCTAAGTCTCTCTCAGCCCTGTAATTAAGTGCCATTGGTGTCAGGAAATCAATAATCACTTAAATTTCTGGAGCACATCAAGGTGTATGATACTCTTTCCTCAGAGAACAACCCAGGTGGTTAACGAGGCACTTATTATGTGCCAAGCACTAGGCTGAGCAGTGGGGGTACAAGGAAAGCCAAAAGGCAATTCTTGCTCTCAAGAAGCTCACAGTATTGTGCCTAGATTCAAAAAGACTCTACTTCCTGAGTTCAAATTCAGCTGTGTGACCCTGGGCAAGTCACTTAACCCTGCCTGCCTCTATTTCCTCATCTGGAAAATGAGCTGGAAAAGGAAATGGCAAATTACTTCAGTATCTTTGACAAGAAAACTTCCAAATGGAGTCATGAACAGTCAGATACAACTGAAACAATTCAACAACATACAAAATATATCCATGAGAAAGTGGAGATAGCAGAAGGAAGGCATTAGCATTCAAGGAGACTGGGGAAAGCAGATTTAGAAGGTAGGATTTTAGATGGGACTTGGAAGCCAGGGAGTCCAGGAGATGAAGATGAGGAGGGAGAGAATTCTAGGCACGGGAGACAGCAAGTGAAAATGCCCAGAGTAGGGGAGGCTAGGTGGCGCAGTGAACAGAGCACCGACCCTGGAGTCAGGAGGACATGAGTTCAAATCTGGCCTCAGACACTTGACACAAAAACTAGCCGTGTGACTTTGGGCAAGTCACTTAACCCCAATTGCCCTCCAAAGAAAAGCAAAAAAAAAAAAATGCCCAGAGTCAGGAGATGGACCGTCTAGTTCAAAAACAACAAGAAGGAGGCAGTTAGGTGGCATGGTGAATAGAGCACCAGCCCCGGAGTCAGGAGGACCTGAGTTCAAATCCAGCCTCTGACACTTGAGGACAAGTCACTTAACCCCAATTGCCTTGCCTTCTCCCCTCCAAAAAACAGCAGCAACAAGGGGTCTGTCCGTGTCATTGGATAGTGGGTTACAAAGTAAGGAGCCTTTTGGTAGGAAGGGATCAAGTCATGAATAGTTTAGAAAGCCAAATAGGGAATTTGACATTGGATGGTGAAGGTAATGTGGAAATAAGAATGAGAATTACTATCTCCACTTTAAAGATGAGGAAACTGAGTCTCGAAGAGATTAAGAGACTTGTCTTTGGTTACACAGCTGGATCCCAGAGCTGAGATTTGAACCCAGGACTCCTAACTCCAAGTCTTGTGCATAATTTACATTTCTAGAGTGTTTCAGTTTACAAATCTTTCTTCTCACACACACACCAATTAATTCTTCCTTATGCCTAATTCCAAACTTCCTTTTTATAGTTTAGTGATGCAGTGGATAGAGTGCTGGACTAGCAGTCTAGAAGACCCACCTCAGACGTTTAACAGCTCTATGACCCTGGGCAAGTCACTTCACCTCTGTCTGCCTCAGTTTCTACAACTGAAAAATGGAGATAATAATAATAACGGCTACATACGAGGATTATAGCGATAACAAATGAGATAATCCTTGTTAAGTGTTCTGTAAACCTTAAAGCATTATGTAAATGCTTGTAATTATTCTCTCAGACATAGAAAAATGTTAAAATAGCAAATGAGCCATTTTTGTAATAGTAGCCTTTGGAATAATTCAATGCCCTTGGTAGAATAAAAGCTTCTTGAGGGCAGGGGCTGTTTCCTTTTGGTCTTTGTAAACCCAGTGTTTTGCTCATATAAACTAAAGAATAACATAAATATTGGTTGAGTTGAGTTCATCAGATTTCTTTTGTTTCTCTGGGACCTGATCTCCATTTCTACATATTCCAGAAGAATGAAGAATATAAAGATAGAATAAACACCAAAGCAAAGGCCTGAGAAATGCTGAGCATGATAAGGAGATTGTATAGATTCTAGCTCTTTCATGTCTTATGCCATTTGATATACACAAAGAAGCTAGTTTTGTATGTTGGGTGTAGTACATAGGGTATGTGTATGTGTAGGTATAGATATACACATGTATGTAGATAGATATAGCCATGTACATGTGTGTACCTATATGTATATAGATATGTATGTGTTAATATATACATATACATGCATATACATGTGTGTATGTGCAGTTTTCCTGCCCAACTCATTCAACTATGGGCTCTGCGGGAGTTAAATTAGGTTGTTTCTAATGTCTCTTTTGACTCTAAATCCCAGGAGCCTATGGTCCACTGTGACCATCAGGTCTTCCTATATCTATCCTGGCATTTCTCAACTTAATATTTTGTTTTTCGTTGCTATTTATATTACCTAATACTTCATGAGCTGGAGGTAGCTGAGTAGTGACACAGACAGAATACTGCCCTGGAAGTCAGAAAACATATTAAAATCTTCCCTTTGACAACTTCCTCTGTGACTTTGGATGAATCACTTGATCTCTCTGAATTTCAGTCTCATTTGTTAAGGGGAGATAATATCTTGCATCAGCTGCTTCACTAGATTATAAGGAAAATGATTGGGAACCTTTAAGCCCTACAAAAACACAAGCTGTTATTATTAATATTATTCTTACACATTTGGGGAAAATTCTACCTCAAATGACACCCTTTCTTTTCAGCCATCTGGCTTCAAATGGCTGTGCTATAGAAGAACAGAGGTTTCAATCTGACAGATTCATTTTGAATATAGTTACATCAACATTGACACAGCACTGGTCATTTGGAAAGGCTTTTGTACTCATTAGCAATTAATTAACATTGTACTAAAGAGTGCTACTGAAGTGTGTGTGTCTGTGTGTATGTGTGTGTGCATGTGTGTCTGTGTGTGTGCATCTCTGTGTATGTGTATGCATGTGTATATGTGTCTGTGTGTGCATGTGTACATGTCTGTGTATCTGTGTGCATGTGTGTCTGTGTGTTTGTGTGCCTTGTGTACATGTGTATATGTGTGTCTCTACATGTGTGTGTATCTGCGTGTAAGGATCTAAGTCTTTCACTTCAGTTTGGAGGTACCCTCTGACCCTATGAAACAGACTTGGAGATTCTTTTCCTTTGTTTCCTTTGTCCCCTCCACTATACCCAGAATTGAGCCACGGCAGCCTAGGGACCAAGATTCCAGGCTAGATGTTTCTGTCAGCTCAGTAAGGGTGCCTGGGACTAGAGGCCAAGAAGAATTTAGAACCTGGGGGGAGTGTTCTACATAAAAATGGAGCTAAGCTGTTCACTAACCCCCTTTCTCTCCCCAGACACTGAGGTGATACAAGGGGAGATTGTGAACCAGGTGTGCAGGGAATATTTGTATTTTCATTCTTGCTATGTCTTTGAATTAATTTTTTTTTGGTAAAAGTGAATCTGCTGGAGAAGTAGATTAAATGGCCTGGCTGTTAAATGAAACTAGAATACAAGGGACTCCTAAAATTTGGAAAACTCCATTGGTGGAGGTTGGAGCCAACTGTAAAGAGATTGGATATCTCCAAATCCCTTCAAGAGTACCAAAGAATCCTGGGGGAGGGCTGAAATACAACATGGTCTTCAGGCAGTGAGAGCCAGGACAGTCACTATTACATATTTTTATTATTAATGCTTAGCATAGTGTCTGGCACAAAGTCTTAATAAATACTCTTCCTCTCGAGATCTATAGGTGTAGAGAGAGAGATATAGATATGTGTGTGAAAATGGATATATATGTTATATATACATATGTATATATATATATATATATATATATATACGCACACACACAGGTATGTTTATGCACATATAGTTCTATACCTCCATTCATAAGACAGTGAGACAGTCACTGCTAAGAAACTGAATTCGATTAAGAAAACTCATAGAGTTTAGCTCTAAGGTAGCTTGAAGGTTCTGTTGACTTAACCAGTATAGACAACAAAATCCGGGCATCTTTGGACAGCAGTGACAAGTCAAATAGGGATTGTGGGAGGTTCAGAAAGGCCTCAGCAGCAGTTTCTATGATGTGTTTGCATTTTTAAAGGGGGGGGGCTGTCAGTTAAATATTCCTGCTATAGATCCAGAAAAATGTGAACGTTATCCAGAGACACTCATGAAAGTCTCTGTTTTTTTGCATTTTATGGTGATTTCTTTGATTAATTCAGTCTTGGCCACGGCCTTTTATAAGCAAGTTGATTAATACTGGACAGATGTGATTAAACTTTTAACGGTACCATTAGATATATATTATACTTCTGGCCTAATGGCACCATCCACTTACTCCTTCATGATACTTTTCATGCTTTGCAGACACCAGGTGCTCTAACCACCCTCTCTGACTCATCACAGGTACAATCTTCTTCATGTCCCTGTGATACCCTATTGAACTAGGACTGCACAGTCCAAGCATTACTGGTCCCCAGTGTAAATTTCCAGCACCATCTGGAACCAGGTTCCCAATGGTAAAGTGACAAATAGGCAACAGCACCATCTGCTGGCATTTGAAATAAATCACAACTACTATTATTGTCTATATGATTATCTAGATATTGCTAGGTTCTTAGATTCTGAACAGCAAATAATCATAGAGGTGATCTAACTTAAATCCTTTCATTTTATAGATGAGAAAACAAGGTCCCAGAGAAATGAAGTGATTCATCATGGTAGGTCTAGTTACATTTATTGACCTCCTGCCATTGAGTAGGACATTCCCATTGAGCAAGCTGGCATTTGCTTGGGTGATTTAGAGGAAGAACCTAGATTTGGAACATTTTGAAAATGTAGGAGAAAGAAGGCAGCAATGGTGGGTTATACTCTCCTTAATGATTTTGCCACATGACCTACATACAAATAATAATGCAAATTTATGAAGCCAGCTCCTTAAACTGTAAACCCAGTCATCTTTCCATGACTGTGCTTTATCTTTTTTTTTAACCCTCTAGAACCCTTTGTTCAATTTTAATAATGATTTGAGGGGACTGACTTCCATTCTAGTCCATGTACAGCAGAATCAGATCCAAATCCCAGGTCTACCATTTACTACCCGTGTGATCTAGATCACTTAACACTTCTGAACCTCGGTTTCCTCATCTGTAAAATGAGGGAGTCAGACAAGAGGTCCTCTAAAATTACTGCCTGCTCTATATCTGAGGTGCTCAGATTCATTATATTTGATTATGCAGGGCTTGGCAATATAGCTCTGAAGCAGCAGGCTTATTCTTCTTAGGTTTCGGCATCCTTGGATCCACATCAACAACATTGATTAGTCACATTGGCTTTTCAGTTCATACTACATCATCCCTTAGATAAGTGTAGACCTGATTTGACTCTGGGAAGGGCATTAAATTTCTATATACCTGGACAACTTTCTAGGATTTACATACTAAGTCATAGGATACTTGAGTAAAGAGAAGAGAATCCATGCATTGTAGAACGTTCTTCACACTGAAGAAATCACAGATCCTTCCCCTACTTACTAGCTCATTACAGACAATGTGTTTGCTTGCTAACAAAGATGACTTGGAAGAAATGGAATGCGCAGAACAAAAATGGCATGTATATCATAGGTTTGAAAGGGGGTATTGTAGCACCAATGCCTTTTCCATGGGAAGGAATAAGGTTTAGAAAAGGAAGATACTGAAGATCAGAAACTACTTGAAAAATAGGAAGGGGTTACTCACGACTAAGGCACAGGTAGGTGGCCTAATGAACAGATGACAGGCCTGAAGTCAGGAAGACCTGAGTTCAAATACAGCCTCAGACCCTGGGCAAGTCACTTAATCCCTTTTGCTTCGGTTTCCTCATCTGCAAAATGAGTTGGAGAAGGAAATGGCAAATCACTCCGGTATCTCTGCCAAGAAAACCCCAAATGGGGTCATGAAGAGTCAGACATGGCTGAAACAACTGAAAAACAACATTAATGGCTTGGATCGGTGCCTTCCCTCTGTTACCTCGAATTCATCCTGTCCATCATACTCACATATAATAAAGAGAGATATAGATAGTCATAGCTTATTTGTTTACACGTTTCCCCAGTTAGATGGTGAGCCCCTTGAGAGCAGAGTTTTGCCTTTCTTTACATCTCTAGCATTTAGCACTGTTCCTGGCACACAGTAGGCACTGTTTCTTGACTGACTGAGTAACTAGGCTAGAAGCAATAGAAACCATCCTTATGCCACTCCACATTACTGGGATATAAGTTTTAACTGCCTAAAGTGCTGAAATCCTATTTTCTATCTGACAAAAAAAACCACCTGAATGTTGCTTGAAAACAGAATTTTCTTGGGGAAAATCTAAGCATAACATTTTTGTGGTTTATCTTCTGCCAGTGGAGTCTTTTCCAAAACCTGAAGACAGCAATAGCTGGGTGGTTGAGACAGGAGGATGTATTACAAGACATATTCTCAAAGCTGAGCAAGGAGTCAGAACAACTCCTTTGATAAGTGAAGTCCAATGCTCTGTCAGGGTGACCATGCTCCTGTGATCTAACCTCTAGTCTAGAAGCTTTTCTGCCCCCAGAATATGGTTGAGACCTGACTCCATTCCCTCTCATTCCTGTCCTAGGTACCGTCTTCTACATTAATCAGGAACTGATTCTCAGCATTTATTTTTGTGTGTATGTCTGTATATGTATATGTCTCTGAGTGTGTGTGTGTGTAAATATATGTGTGTGCATGTACATGTATGCATATATGTGTGGATGTGTATATATATGTGGATGTATATGTGTATATATATATGGATAGGTAGATAGATAGATAGACAGACAGACAGACAGATAAATAGATAGATACTTTTTCCTGTATTGCCATCTGGGACAGAAAATTATTCAAGCAACTGTCCAAGGTTCCCTCTTTTGGGGAAGACACTAGTTGAGAAGCAAACAAATTCAGTAATTATCCAAAGGGAAACATATGAAAGAAGATTTTGGAGTTTCATTTAACAATTGTTTTTCCTTTGCAAATGAGTTTAATCTATATTTATTTATAAAGTATATGCTGTAGAAATGTATTCTAGTTAAATGTGAAAAATCTTATACTTCTAATACTGACTTCACCATATGATATTAATTTGGAAAAAGGCAATAAAAAATGGTTACAACATAGACAGTTTTATACTTCATTGCTATGGGACTTCAGAAACAAGGAAGGTATCTAGGAAAAGTCATTCACATTTTCATGCATAGAAATAATTAAATTGTTTATCAAGTATTATCGTTCAATATGTCTTTCCTTTCTCTCAAATTCCCTCCTGAACACATTTAAAATAATGCCTCAAAATGAATTCTGTAATGGCAAAAACAATATAAGGACTGGGTGAAACAATCTTCCTTCCCAAAACAACTTGGAAGGTCAGCAGTAAAGGCCCACCTCAGTGAGGTAAGAAGGGGGGCTCATGTGCACACAACAAGCCAACAAAGAGTCCTTAAGCCCCAGTGTAAGCCAATAGTCCAACACAAGCCAGCAACATCAAGGTCCCATGCCCCATGGCAAGCCAGCAGCAAGGCCTAGACCCCTGCACAAGGGCAGTAAGCAACAGGCCATGCCTGCCAGGTACAAGCCAACAACAGGCATTAGGGATGACAGATTCTGTGGCACAGGCTTCCAGAATTCTCAGACCATAGACTGTAAGGGAATCAGACAACTGGTCAGAAGGAGACTACAAGGAATGCTCAGTTGACATTGGATACAGGATTCT
Source organism: Pseudocheirus occidentalis (assembly GCA_028646575.1). Taxonomy (NCBI): domain Eukaryota; kingdom Metazoa; phylum Chordata; class Mammalia; order Diprotodontia; family Pseudocheiridae; genus Pseudocheirus; species Pseudocheirus occidentalis. The sequence continues at coordinate 56,704,901 of CM053593.1, forward strand.
GTTGTTTATCCCACACAGGGATCCTAAATGCGATCCCAGGGCAAAGAGGAGTCAAGAATTCTATCCTAATCTAAATTGGCAAAATGGTATAGTAGGGTGCTTTATGTGGAGTTAAAAGTTCCTGGGTTCAAATCCCACCTTTGACACTTAGTAGTTTTATGACCAGAAGTGAATCAATTTCTCTGCCTCCATTTCATCACCTGAAAAGCGTGAATAATAATACCTCTGCTAAATATATCTCCACAGGATTCATGTGAAGTTCAAATAATATTTCACAGTTCCATTCATCAGATAGTTATTCTGTATCCAGCACTGTGCTCAATGCTAAGTATAAAAAGTCAAAAATGAAACAATGTCTCAAGGAGCTTACCTTCTACTAGGGGCAAACAATGTGAAGACAAATAAAAATATGATCAGATACAAAATAACTTTGGGCAGAATGTTAATAACTATATGTAACATATAAAGTTGATTATTATTATCATCCAAGTCATTTTCTGTATATATAGACCTCTTCAAGTAGCTAAACTTTGTATGTTGATTGAATTTAAGTCAACTACATTCCCCCAAGAAATATTTTTAATAACTTTTGGACAGGAATAAAACATAAAAAATGTCAACTCAAAAGTGAGTCCTCCCCACCCCACCCCCCAAAAGTTGTGAGTAAATGAAAACATAATCTGAGGGGAACATTTCTTTTTTGGTCTCTGATACAGCAGCATTGACCACATCTTGTGCCACACCTGTTAATGAGGCATTTGGCATGAAGGATCCAAAGGAACCTAGTTATTGATGTTGAGATTATTTTATTATATCATTTTATTTTATTATTTATTGTCCATGAAATTATTTTGCCAGAGATTCAATCTGCCAGAATTATTTTCCAAAAAAAAAATCTCTCCCAAGAGGGACATAGCTGCTTTTTGGAAACCTGGGAAGTCTTGGCAATCCCTGTTCTGTTTACCACAGAAACTTGCACTTGGATAGAATTACACTGTGTGACCTGATAGAAGCATCAATGGATGTTTGATGCCTGACCTTTTCTCTCTATGTTGATTTGGAAATTGTAAATCATGGAACTGGATGAAATGGTTTTGATCTTGCCAAGTCATCAATGATGGCATGGAACTATACCTGTAGATGCTTGAAAATGTACTCAAAAATGACAGCCTTTGTTCAGGAGAAGATTGACTGGTTTACTTTTGATTAATTTATATCTGATTACACTGGGTGAGGTTGGGAAAAGAAAAAAAAAGGAGACTTTGTAAGCATGGATGATCTAACCTCTGCTTATCTGTTGTGATTTTTCTTTGGAAGTTCTAAAATATCATATTACTTCACAGTAACTTTGACAGTTTATTAAAAGAAGAGGGAGAAAAAAATCCCACATCTTCTCTAAGTAGACATTATCCACAAACCCCTGACTGTTTAATGCATCTGATATATAACTGGGTTGTAGATTTGTTTTTCATGTTTTGGAGAAATGGTTAAGTATTTTATATTTTATATTATAATCATGTATGTTTCTGGTTGTTTTAAGACCTGCATATTACATGCATTTATCATCTTGAATGTGACTTCATGATGAGGCATAATTCTCCTATCCCCTTAGTGAGGATTTTAATGAGAATAAAATGTTAATTCACATAAGGCAGTTTAGATTGGATAGAGCGCTAGATCTGGAATCAGGAAGACCTAAGTTCAAATCCAGCCTCAGATACCTAAGAGCTGTGTGATCCTGGGCAAGTCACATGACTTCTGTCTGCCTCAATTTCCCCATCTGTAAAAACGGGGATAATAGTACCTACCTCCCAGGTTTGTTGTGAACATCAAATTACTTTGCAAACCTTAAGGCAGTCTTCAAATTCTATTATTATTATTAGCTATTCTAAGTCTACTTCAGAGAGTATTAAATGAGGAAAGAAAAGGGTGTTGCATTAGAACTGAAACCTATTTATAGATTTATTCATTTACCCAGTCACCCACCATCTAAAAGACAAGACTCTGTGCTAGGTGCCAAGCAAAATAATCAACACAGACCATGTCCTCTTCTGACATTATTGTCAACCCTGATTGCTGGTTTCTGTTTTTCTGATATTTTGAATTTTCTCAAAGAGTATTCTGGAAATCTCAAATAAAATTTAACTGAATATATTTTTAACTTTTAAAAGTGTTATTGGTCCCACTTTACACACAGTAGGGAGTCAGGAGATGGGAATTGTCATGAATTCAAATGAATGGGATATTGCAATTTCAAAAAAGCTGGGAATTCCTACTCTCAGAAGTTATTTATTCATTTGCTGGGCTTGTAGTCATACCTATGCTAGGGCTAATCCCAACCATTAAGTCTACAGATCCCATTTCCATCTCCTTTGCTGGCTTTCTACTTCCCAACAGACAATGCCAGTACCCCAGAGCATCAAGGGGTAAGAGCAGTACCCAGAACCCACTGTGCAGAGGTCAAGTAGGTAGTTGCCTATATGATACCAGGAAAAGACCCATCTGATTAAGAAAATCCCTGTTCCACCTGATCGCCCCCAATAGCCTGAAAGTCTTTTAACAGAGAAAAACCCCTTCATTCCACAATGAGAGGGATAAAAATGAAAATAGTCCTGGGTGAGGGAAAACATTTATTTAAATTCACACTAACGTATAAAGGATTAATAAAAGAGTTTTTTTTCTTTTTTTCTCATGTTTGTAGAGTATTAGAGATGGAAGAAATAGAGTTGGTACTGAGTAAAGGTTATGCTAAAAGGGAAGGAGAAGATGTCAAGAGGAAACATGGCTATTTAAGAATGGAACGGGAAAGAGTGCAAAATGAAGCAGCTATGGGTATGATAAACGTATTACATAAAGGTTTTGTTCAGATCCAGTCAGATGTTGCTTCTACTACTGTTGCTACACCCTCTGACTAGCCCCTCTCTTTCTTCCTCAGGACCACGTTCCAGCTCTCTACTTTTCCTTTGGGGCAGGTAAGTGGTATAGCGGATAGCAGACTGGACCTGGAGTCAAAAGACCAGATTTCAAATCTGACCTCAGACTAGCGGTGTGGCCCTGGGCAAGTCACTTAACCCCTGCCTGCATAAAACTGGAGGAGGAAATGACAAACCATCTTTACCAAGAAAACCCCACGGACAATTGGTTCACGAAGGTCACAAAGAATTGGACATGACTGAACAACAAACTTTTTCTTTAGCTCTTTCCTGTGTTGCAGCCAGCCTTCACCTTGATGCCCCTGCTCAATAAGGGTAATTATGGCCCAAGTCACACTTTGGGGGAAAAAATTAAACTGAAAAATAGGAGGGCAACATCTAAGCCAAAGAAAGGTTTTATACTGAGTTATTCAAATAAATTACCCATACTGCCTTCTGAATGCTTATCTCTAGTCTCACCATTCATAAGAGGTTTCTTCAATCCCAGATCATCCATCGCTTAGTCCATTCCATTGTGACCTTTCAACGAACCTCCATTCTGTTGTCAACAAGTGCCCTTAAATCTTTGACCTTTTCAACCAACATGTCCTCTGTCTCCTGCCTTTAGTGAAAATGGGGCCTATCCAGAGGTCATAAACATGATGTGTAACACTGTACTCATGGCCTTTTCCTTTTCCTACTCAGCCCATCTTACAAGACCAGAAGTACTGGGCATTCTCCTTGATCCCAGTTTCTACTCTGACCATTTTTCTACTACCATCCTACAACAATATTTTTTTTCTGACTTCAATAATATCTATTTCTTGCAATACTAGTTGCCATATCTATTGACCTGCAGGCCATTCTCCCAAATTGTTCGATGATTTTAGTGCTATTTGGTTCACAGTCTACCACCACCCTTAGATGATTTAATGTTTAATTTTAACAACCCCTCCAATAACTAGACCAAGAAAACCCACAAATTTCTCAACTCTCTTGAGCTTTACAACTTGACTTCAGACATAGTTACACCTTAAATCTCACCATCTCACAGAATTGCACTGTCTACAAGTTACAGGACATTGGAAATCCACTGCCTAGCCACAAATTACTACCTTCAAATCTCTCCTACTCTCTCTCTCACACTATACCTATATGCCCATTGATCCTTCTTCCAGTTCATCTCCCTCATTTTGGCTTCCTTGCCATCAGCATTATTATATTCCTTTCAATGGACACCATTTATTCACCCCAGTCACCTAAATTCAAAAGAAAAATGGAAAAGTAGAATAATTCTGAAACCTAGTATATTTATTATTGGAATGTAGAGTAGGATTAGAAAAATAATGTAAATTTAAATGACTTGGCAAAAATAATAGATGTCCTTATACATCCCCTCATCTCCCACGTTCCCTTCTTTTTTATTTGTTTCTCGTTTTTCCTTCTAGGTATCCATCCTCTTTGACCCTGCCTCTTCCCCACACAATCCCTTTGTCATCAGTTAAATATCTCATTTTCCACTATTCTTTAGGAACATTGGGATAATTTAGCTTAATTAGTAAGACTTGCTTCATTCTCCAACCAGACATCCCATAAGACAGTTTACAAATTCCTATGTAGGCTGAGAGCTTCCAAAGGAAATTCACATTTAGAAAGATTATAAGGCTAATCTTGCTATATTAATAGATTTGTAACAAATAACTTCTATGGTTAAGGGCATAAAAGAGTTTCCACTGGAGCCCACATGCTTAAAACTTTCTGAAATGTTCTCCTTGTGGGTTGAAATGTTCCATATTTGATGTCAGATGAAAAATGATATTTCTGGAACACTTGAGGTAAATCAATTTAGCTGGATTTTTTGAGGTACATAAGTATGAAAAATGACACTCTAATCCCTTGAAAATTTTATTTGGTCATTTTTTAAAACCCAGTTGAAAATGGCTGAATCTTAGAGCTTTCTGTGTGGGTAGATTTCAATGAAAGAGGCAATTTTAGTTAACTGCAGAAAAAAATAATAAACTGAAGTTAAATGCTATTTGAGGATACCTCATTGAACAAATTGGATAAAATTTCCAAGGATTTCTAGGGTGAGTTTGGCAGGTTTATTCTTCTGAGCAATTGGAAATTGGATATGGTCTAATGACCCATGACTATAAGAGAGCCCAAACATAAAATGATTATGTTCACTAAGTTGGAAAGTAGGATGCATCTGGGCCAGTTACTCCAATTCTGGAAGTAGCCATCGGTCAGCAGAGGAAGTAGATATGAAAAGTCTGTCATGTCAAATCCTCTATGATTAGTGAAACAATACTATATTAATCAATCAACAAGCATTTACTAAACATTACTACATGCCAGGCACCATGTTCTGTTTTAGGGATACAAAGACAAAAGTGAAACAAATAAAAAAGTAAAACAAGAAGCTTACAATCTAATTAATATCGGAAGGGGGTGTACATATATCATATATAGGTATATACACAAGATACTGGGTGGGTACATGAGAGACAAGGAAAAGTTTCATATAGAAGGTGTCACTCAAGCTGAGCCTTGAAAGGAGCTATGAATTCTAAGAAGCAGAAAGGAGGAAGAAGTTCATTCTGTCCAGGACAAAGTCAAGAAGACAACAAATAACATTCTCTCTGTATGTATAGTAGTAGTAGTAGGAGGAGGAGGAGGAGGAGGAGGAGGAGGAGCAGGAACAGCAGCAGCAGCAGCAGCATGGAGTCAGTTTTGCTGGGCTAAAGTGGGTATGGAAAAGAGAAATGTCTAATAGGGATAGAAAGGATGAAATCAAGTTGTGAATATCTTTAAATGTCAAATGAAGGAATGTAGATTTGATTGTACAGGCAATCAGGAGGGACTAAAGCTTGTTGAATTGAAGAATGGCAGACCTACATTTTTAAAAGAAAGTCATTTTGGCTTCTGCATGGAAAATTGATTGAAGTAGGGAGAGACTTGAAACTTGAACATCAATTATGAGGGTGTTGCAATAATCCAGGCAAGAGGTGATGAGCAGCTGGTATAGGGTGGTGTCCTTGAGCATAGAAAGGTAGGGGCAACTGCAAGAGATGATGTGGAGATAGAAATGACAAGATCCAGCAAATGACTGAATACATTGGGAGAGGGGAAGGGAGGAGTTGAGGATAACAGCAAGGTTGCAAACTTGGGAGACTCAAAGGATGATGATACTCTCAATAGTGACAAAAAAGTCTGGAAGAGGGATGACTTTGAAGGAAGAAAATGATTATTTCTTTTTGTGGAATGGGAAATAATGCCTATGGGTTCAAAATGACCAATAGGCAATTGGTGATGTGGGACTGGAGCTCAGGAAAGAGAACAGAGTAAGTATATTGAGCGGAAAGTCATCAGCATAGAGATGATAAATAAATATGGGGGCTGAGGAGGTCACTTAGAGAATAAATTACAAAGAGAAAGCTAAAATCAGAGCCTCGGGGTATACACACACTTAGGGAATAAGATAAGGATGATGATCCAGCAGAGAACATGGAGAAAGAGTAAGAATCAATATATATTTCTAGGTACTGGTTATTTAAAAAAAAAACAACCTAAAATAATTCCTGCCTTCAAGAGAATTAATGTGATATGGCATGTGATAAGTAAATCTAAAGTGACTTGAGAATGTAGAAAACAGTAGCAATTTGGGGGGCAGAGGGATCAGGAAAGGATTCATGTAATTTTTATTGTAAAAACTTGGCGGGGAGAGAGAAGTGATTCTATCCCATGAGAGACTGCTATGGACTGATAAAGGGAAAGAAAAGAAATTACATTTAATCATTTTATCCAGAACAGATCGTAGTTGCAAACTTTCAATAGCAAGTGGAATTTCAGTATGAACTAACAATACCGAATATCTGTGCGTCATATATTACTCAGTTTTCTCTCCTGGCTTTATCAAGTATATCTGGAGTCCCCTAAGTCATTCTGATAGGTGAGAGTAAAAGGATTAGGTGAGAAAAAAGACATTCGAAGACATTAACATTTGCAGTGTTAAGAAAGTAAAGTTTTGGGGGGCAGCTAGGTGGTGCAGTACACAGGTCCTGGAATCAGGAAAACCTGAGTTCAAATCCTACCTCAAAACTAGCCATGTGACCTTGGGCAAGTCACTTAACCCCAACTGCCCTATCTTTACCCCTTCAAAAAAGAAAAGAGAAGAGAAAGAAAAGAAAGGATAAGGAAAGAAAAGAGAAAAAAGAAAAGAAAAGAAAAAAAAGAAAAAGTTTTGCATTGACTGGAATAAAAAAAAAGTCTAGGGGATAGATGTGGGAAGAAAGTTGTTACTAGCAAATATGCATAATTCTTTATGAGGATCTTTGTCTCCAAAACCCAAAATATGAGTCAGAAGGATAGGGGGCAATGACCTTGTCTCCTTTGCTTAGCTCTTGTTCTCATTTGACTTTATTTACATGCCAATCAAAAAGGATTTGAAGAGCTATGTTAAAAAATATATTCCATGACTGGCTGGGAAAACATACATACACACACTCACTCATACACACCCTGGCAGGACTCACGAACCAGGTATTATTTTGAATGACTTGATTCACAACACTTGAACCAGGAATAATATTTCTAGAAGTTCACGTGTGAGTGTTCCAGGTGTTACACTTACATAAACATGAAGACAACATCCTTCTATGTAGATTTATGTTCATCTGCTTCTCCTCCCCGGTCAAAGGATCAGGCTAAGTAAGCCATGTATGATTTACAAAATTAAAAATAAAGGATTTTATCCATTTCTGAGTACAAACTTATTGATATCAGATGAGTCTAGTCTTTTGTGCATCTCCCACAACTCTAGACCCCTTCAGTTGGACCTTTTCCTTCCTTGTTTAAATTTTTCCAATCTATTCAAAAAAGAGGTGAGATGCTTCTCTAGCCTCACAAGAAATTCTCATGATCTTTTCTGTAAAACCATATAATAGGTATTTGGTCATCAAAGGATATTGGGTGCCCCTTCTTGTGCTAAGGTTCTTTCCTTCAAGTTCCAGTTATGCCAAAAATTATACAGATGGTACTCAAAATAGACATGCAATTGTCAAACTACAAGGAGCGTTGGTTAGTCAAGACAAAATCTCTAAGTAGAAATTGGGGAAGGGTGGCAATTGGAGGTATTAAAGCTGACCAGTGAGCTTGTAAATTGTTTTCTTTGGGCATGATTTATTGGTCTTGGCTTGAGACTGCTGCCCTAACTTTGCAATCATTTCATCATTGGTCTCCCAGCATCCAGTCTCTCACTTCTCCAATTCATTCTCCACATAGCTGCACAGTGACTAAAATAAATGTCCTAAATCACAGTTTTATCATTGCCCAGATAAGTCAATAAACAATTATTAAGCACCTTCTATGTACCACACTGTGTGTGTACTGGGGCTACAAAAAGAGACAAACACAGTCCCTGAACTTGAGGAGCTCACAATCTAACTGGAGGAAACAAGCAGAATGTATAAAAAGCCAAATACATGACAAAGAGGAAAGAATTTACGGAGGAAAGATGCTAGGATTGAGAGCAACTGGGAAAGGCTTCCTATAGAAGGTGGGATTTTAGTTTGGACTTAAATGAATTCAGGGAAGCCTAAAGATGAAGATGAGGAGGGAGAGTGGTATAGGCATGAGAACTACCAAAGAAAAGTCCCAGAGTCAGGGATGGAGCGTCTTGGTGGTGGAACAACAAGGAGACTAGTGTATCCTTCATTGTATCCATGGGTATATGGTGTGTAGTGAGGCATAAGAACACTGGAAAGGTAGGAGGGGAGCTTGTTATAAAGGTCTTTGAACACTAAACTGAGCATTTTGTATTTGATCCTGGAGAAAAAAAGGGAACCATGGAAGTTTATCGCATATGGGACTGACATGGTAAGACATTTGCTTTGGGAAAAATCACTTTAGTGGCTTAATAGAGAATGGACTGGAGGAAGGAGAGAGATAAGCAGACCCACCAACAAGCTATTTTAACAGTCTAAGCCAGTGGTTCTCAACCTGTGGGTCATGACCCCTTTGGGGGTTGAACAACCCTTTTACAGGGGTCACCTAAAACCATTGGAAAACACATATTTCTGATGGTCTTAGGAACCAAGACCACTCCTCTATCCATCTCCAGGTGGGTCTGCCCGTATGCAGATACACCCACACATTATTAAATATTAAAGGGTCGCGGCATTAGGAAGGTTGAAAACCACTGGTCTAAGCACTAAAGTAGTGGCAGTGTCAAATGAGAGAAGGGAGCATATAAGAGAGATGCTGCAAAGGTGAAAGTGATAGGCCTTAGCAAGAGTTTGGATGGAGGGGTGGTAAGAGATAGAGGAGTCCAGAATAATACCTAGATTGTGAGCCTAAAGGACTAGGAAGAGGATGTTGACCTTGACACTAAATAAGGAAATTAGGAAGCAGGGGAGGATTTTAGGAGAAAAGGCAAGTTCAATTAAACATATTGCATTTAAGACATCTACTAAACATCCAGTTCAAGATGTTGGAAAGATAGTTGAAGATGTGAGATTGAAGGTCAGTAGAGATTTTAGAACAGGATAGGTAGATTTGAGAAGAAGGCAAAGAGTGATCTAAAGGGTCAAAGGCTGCGAAGTCAAGGAGAATGAGGACTGAGAAAAAGCCATTGGAATTGGCCACAAGACTTCAGTGGAGCATTCTCAAGCCTACAGGATAGCACGCTTCACATTTAAAACCCTTCACAATCTGGTTCCAGCTTCTCTCTCCAGAATTATTTCCCCTCTCTCCTTTTCACGCACACCATGTACTTGCCAAACTGTCATACTTGCTGTTGCCCAAACTCTGAATCCCATCTCTTGACTGTGAGCCCTTTCACAAGCTCACTCCCGTATCTGGGGCAGGCTCCCTGCTGACCTCCGGCCCTTGGAATTCTTTTGCTCCTTTTGGAGCTCATCTGGAATGCCACCCCCTTCAGACAACTTACCACTTTGTATTTATCTTGCCTGTATGATGTATTTATTTCTCTTACTTCTCCGTGAAGGTGTTGTTTTCTGCCCTAGACGAATGTAAGTTCTTGAGGACAGAGACTGTCTCATTTAGCTATTTATTTCTACTCCAGGGTTGGAAAGTACTCGGCACACAGTAAGCTCTTAAGAATTCTTGTTCATTGATTCAGTGCTCAATAAATGCTTGTTGACTTATTGAATAGTTTGAGTAAAGCATCCACATAAACATATCTACTCTTTTTAATGAAAATAAATAGAAGTCATCTAACTCCACAATTCACTCCAAGTGACAGTGAATTAGTGTATAATTTAATGCAGCTTGCACAAAAAGGACAAATAGGAATTTCACATTCTGGTGGGAAATTTGAGTTCATTTGAGGCTTGTAGCTTGACTGAAGGACTAAGTTGAGGCTAGGGAGGAGGAAGAGAGTAAAAAGGCTAAAAAAATCTGAATGAGGGGCCACCTCTGAGATGGGTTCCCTTCTTTCCTTCTTAGCTTCCTTCCTTTCTCCCTACTTCACCCCTGTACACACACACACACACACACACACACACACACACACACACACACACACACACACTGTCCTCAAAGTAGCTAGAACTAAAAGCAATGCTATTGTGGTGCTAAGCTTCCCTAAGTGTGGGTGAGATACAACTAGCAATAAATTTCAGTCTGTTCCTTGGTAGCAATAGATAAAACAGTAGACCTGGATTCAAGAAGACCTGAGTTCAAATCTTACATCTGACATTACTGGTTGTGTAACCCTAGGTAAGTCCCTTAACCTTTCTTTGCCTCAGTATTTTCATCTATAAAATAGAGGTAATGACAGCATCTTCCTCCCAGGGTTGTTATGAATCTAAAATAAGATAATATTTGTAAAGTGTTTTGCAAACCTTAAAGTTCTTATAAATACTAGTTGTTACGGTTATTATCATTGACCATCTGTTGCCTTGGGACCTTGGAAAAAGGGGTCAAAGGTCAATCTATGGACAGGAGCCCAGAAGTCATAGAATCATATATTTTACATCCCCCATGTACAACAAGTACCCTGAGGGCGGGGTGTCTTTTTATCTCTCTCTCTTTAGTGCCTATCACACTTCCTGACACATATTCAATTCAACAGACTTTTATTAACACCTACCATGCACCAAGGACAATGTGAGATCCTGGGGATAAAAAACAAAGATAAAATAAAATAAAGAAGATTACTTTTTTGAACAGTAACAACTTGTACACATTTGATTAAAATGGGAGCGGCTAGGTGGAGCAGTGAGCACCGGCCCTGGAGTCGGGAGGACCTAAGTTCAAATCCCACCTCAGACACTCAACACTTACTAGCCATGTGACTTTGGGCAAGTCACTTAACCCCAATTGCTCTGCCTGCCCCCTCCAAAAAGAAAAAAGAAAAGATAATCAGGAGCATATTTGAGTAAAAAATATATACAAAGTACTGGTGAAGAAGGGAGAACATAGTTCTATTCATGAAAGGCAAATTAATATGAGAACAGGGATTGCAGAGGAATGGAAGGGTAGAAAAATAATGTAGGGAAACCTGAGGGATAAGATTCACATGGATAGTTATGAAGTAACAGGGAGTGCTAGGGAGAGCAGAGAGCCCAAGTAGCCTTAGGATTCGAAATACAGTCATAAGTCAGTACATTGTCACACTGTTCATAGTAGCAAGGGTAATGTTGAAGTTTGAAGAGAAAGGATTGTGTGAGTGGGGAGGGGCCATAGGTTAATGTTCAGCACCTGATCCCTCTGGATGGGCAAGGTTTTGGCAGAGGAAGGCCAACCTAGGCCATTCTGGCTCAGAACTGATTAAAATTATGAGTAAATTATTCTGCCTTCACTCAGACACAAAGAGGTTGAGCTCGGAAGGGGCTTAATAAATGCTTGTGGATGGCTTAATTGGTTTTCAGTCCTTGTGGAAGCCCTCTACCACTTTCAAGTCTGTTGATGTAGACTCATGACACAAATGAGTTATGGTGGCTAATTGCATTTAAATGCCAGAATTAAGCAAGCTTTGTAAGGAAGTGAAAAGTACATCTGTTTTAAAACATCTTTTTACAGCTGAATAAAAGTACTAATATGTAAGTTCATTCTTTGTAAGCTCACTGAAAATGTCCTCAAGTCACCTTCTATATCAGATATGACAAGAGTGATAATGTATGCATCAACAGGTTCCTGCATGATTTTGATCTCCTCTGTTATGGCTCTATATTTGTAAGGCTTTTTGTTCTCTGTAATTTGGAAATTATAACCATTTGGTATGATGGCATCTGTTAAAAACATTACTCTTAAGTTTTTGTGCATCAATATTATGTCCTAGCAATTATGGGTAACAGTTTGGTCTGTGATAATGGTCTGGCTCCAGTCCAGCTTATTGGTAGAATTCTCCAGGAAACTTTGAGGTCTATATTTATAGACTGATGACTGATTTATCATCTGTCAGTTTATGAAAGATGGCAAGCTTCTGCTGCATCATCATTATTATCAATATTATTTTGTTGATATTGGCAGGGGATACTTTTTCAGGTATGGATTGAAATAGATGGCACTTGGGTAAATTCCTAAACATTTGTGGTTTTGTGATTCTAATTCTGATTTGAGACGTATTCCTATTAAACTGTATTTATTACATTCATCCCAAAATTCTAGTTCATCAGCAATTCTTTGAATCCTTACTGTCTTTTAGTATGTTCTTCCTCCTGGTTTTGTATCATATGCAAATATGATTATCATTCCATCTCTGCCTTCTTCCAAATCATTAATAAAGTATTTAACAAAACGGGCTGAAGAATACCTTCCTGGTAGTATTGTTTTATTTGGCCTCATGTCTGATTTAGAGTAAAGATCCAGTTTTGAGGAATTATATGATGTTAGTACTCAGGAAGATAGTATAAATATGAGATTTATTACTATGTGGTGTAGCAAGCAAGCAAACACAAAACATGCATACACACACACACACACACACACACACACACACACACACACACACACATGCAAAACCTAGTAAATCAGACAGAGATTCAGCAATACACAGGTCTTGGCTCAACTACGTGAGAGACAAAGATGTGTACCATGCAAAGATTTCTGTGGGAGTACATACTTGGATAGAGTCTAAGCAGGGAAGTTTTATACCTTAAATATAGGCTTGATTGAGAACAAGTGATTGATATCAGATATGACAGGAGTCATTCTTAATCAAACCCAGAAGTGGTAGAGAAATTTCCCTGGGTCACTTATCAATACCAGACTCTAGTGGGAGAGCTTCCTATTTGGGACCAGGGAGGGCTCAAATTGGTCATTAAGACCCTAGGAATGGGTGCTGGCTGCAGCCTCTATAGTTGGACCAGCAGCCTTGTCCAATTAAGAGCCACATTTATTTATATGTTTGACACAGAGTCAGAATGAGTCAGAACAGTGGAAAAGTGTGAATTGTCTAGCATTGCTTTAATGTTATAACCATTGGGATCACTTAACCTAAATGATTCTATATAGGAGTCCTACCACTTATAAGTACAGCATCAAACTATGCATACACACAGACTTAAAGTTATAGTTGTAGCTGTAGTGGTATAGTTGTAATTATGTAACTTGTTGCTGTTCAGTTGTTTCAGTTGTATCCAACTTTCTGTGTCCCTCTCTAGGCTCTTCTTGGCAAAGATATGGGAGTGGTTTGCCATTTCCTTCTGCTCATTTTACAGATGAGGAAACTGAGGCAAACAGGGCTAGGTGACTTGCCCAGTATCACACAGCTAGTAAATGTCAGAGGACAAATTTGAACTCAGGAAGATGAGTCTTCCTGACTCCAGGCTGGTGCTCTATCTACTCACAGTACCACACAATTGTCCTAATTATATATAGTTATATTTATCATTCTATTTATGGCTATTAGGCAGCACAGTGAATAGAGTAGTAAGTCTGGAGTCTGGAACACCTGAACTCAGCTGTGTGACCCTGGGCAAGTCACTTAACCTCTGTTCACCTCAATTTCCTCACCTGTAAAATGTAAAAAATATATATACATATACACATGTTTGTATACACACACGTATTGCGTATTATATGGAATTATAGTTATCTCAATTATTCTACTAGAGACCTCCTTCCAAATATTCATGACAACCCCTTGTATCCAACCATTTGGCCAACTCAGAATCCTCAGAGCTATAGTATCACCTAATCCACTTGCCAATCACTTCCATAAGATCAGCGTGAGACATTCTGCCATATTCATTGTTCAAATCAAGGTCAACTCTACCTCCTCTGATCAACAAGGATGACAGTCTGGTCAAGCATGGAAAATGGGACTAACAAAGAAGGACCTATTAGTGATGAAGCCAAGATGGCTCCTTGTGATCAAGTTCTCTTTTGAGAAACTAAGAACTGATTTTAGGGAATCCAAGACAGGTTCATGCTACATAAAATTCTGCTTTATAACTGTGGTGTTACAATAAGGTTTTGAAGTATTTGTTGACAATTCTATGAAACTGCATGAAATACCAAATTGGTTGCTGTTCCTATTCTGATGACATATCAAAACCCTAAATAAATATTTTTCAATAAAGACAGAAATGACAGAGATTTAGTTACTGTATAACCAAAAAATTCCCAGATGGATAAAAATAGAAAGCAATCTACTATATCTCCAAAATTAAAATTCCCCAAATTTCTTCCATAGCGTGTCTTGAATTATAATGGAAAATATCCTTCAAGAAGAAGTTGTCGAATATGATCTGTTACTGAACATATTTTAATAATCATTTAATCCCACAATATGAAACATAGCAAAGAAAGCAATATCTTTGATAAGCTCATAAAATATAAGGATATTAAGTAAGAATTGTTTATCAAACTGGAAATGGATGTAACTAAATTCTTCTAAGAAGACAACCTCTTTCAATGAGATATCTTTTTTCATCTCTCTTTGCACTTTTTGTGGAATTAGAAGAAATTCAAAAAGTTTGCCAAGATAGAAAGTACAAGCAGTCTTCAATTTACAAATAGGTTGTATTCCAAAAACTCATTTGTGAGTTTGTCCTTTGGATCTTGGAGTGCATTTTCCCATAGAAACAATTCTAAGCATGGTGGTCAAGTTGCCAGATCAATCCACAATAGCTTATTTAACCCACAATGCACTGTACAATGGCCTAATAGAACCCACCCAACATGTGTAAAAATGTTGTTATAAGAAAATTACTTCAGGGTTCCAAAACAGAATGCCTACAGTATATCTCCACTAATGAATGATTTCTTGACAATGAGAACTCTCCTTGTGGCCCACTCCTGTGGCCTGGGGGCTAGCACTGGCAAAACTGTAGAAGTGGTTATTAGCTCTAAGATGGATAAACAGGAAGTAAAGAGGTGAGAATTCTGAAGTGAGGACAGACTTGGAGGACTATGGACAGGGACAAATCTGGGAATGATCGATAGGAACAGAGTATGGAGAATGTAAAATATGGAAGTTGGGATGGGAGGCTGGGCACCAAGAGGTAAGGTTGGGTACTTGGGGGAAAGAGAATAAGGATGAGAACAGAAGGATTGAGAAAGGAACTTGTGGGGGATGGGGTGGGTCAGGGCCAGAGGGATTGCCAAAGAATGCTGATAGATTTTTTTTCCTATCACCTATTCCTACCTCCTACTTTTCCTCCATCCATTCCATGTCAGAAGTACACTCCCTGCTATGCCCAAAGGGCAAACTGTATACTCTTTGGCCCAGTAATATCAACTACTAGTTCTGTATTCCAAAGAGATTCTTTTTTAAAAGGGATAAGAACCTACATGAATAAAAATATTTACAGCAACTCTTTTTGTGGTGACAAAGAATTGGAAGTTGAAGGGATGCCCACCAATTGGGAAACAGCTGAACAAGTTGTAGTATGTGAATGTGATGAAATACTCTTGTGCCATAAGAAATAACAAGCAAGCAGATGTCAGAAAAATATGGAACTTGGATGAACTGATGCAAAGTGAAATGAAGCAGAACCAGATTCCTACTCAATCAATTAATCAAATACTTAGTAAGTACTATGTGCTAGAGGCTGTTTTAAGTACTTGGTGACATAAGGGAAGATTAAAAAAAAACAGTCTCTACATCAAGGAACTCACATTCTAATGGGGGAGACAGGTAAATAAATACACAAGATATCCACACTCACCTCTCCCTTTCAAAATCATCTTCCTTTAGTGCCTACCTTGGGCACCACATCCTCCATGAAAACCTTCCTAATCTACCCAGCTGAAAGTATTCTCTTCTTCCTCACATTTTCCCAGAAAACTGGAAAAAAATTAGGGATAAGCAACATACATTATTAGTATGATCTATTATAATAGCATCATTAATTTATAGATGCACAATACCAAGAAAATTACCATTGGGCTATTTTCTAGAATTATATAAAATTCAATAATCAAAACAATCTCTAAAACATTTTTATGGCTTTTTCTTTATCTCTGTATTATACACATCTATACAGATGCAGCATTTATCCGTTATAATGTAAGCCCCTTGAAGGAAAGGACTATAGCATTTTTTGTCTTTGTATTTCCAGTACCTAGAATAGTGTGTTACATACACACTAAGTACAAAATATTCATCATATTGAGTTTCCCTTCACCATTATTGCTGGTAGGGTTTGAGGAGGAGGGGGACAGAAAAACTGGTGAAAGAAAATGTGTGGTCCATAGCAATTCTGGCTCTCCTCCAAAGGAAGCCCATTATAAATTCTGGATTTTTCATGTTTAAATCCACAGTTACTATTTTGCTCCTCAAATCTACACCTCTCCAGTGGCATTTACATTCAACCTACCTCCCAGGTTTGGAATCTAGCTTGTGTTTACACAACACTTTATATTTGATATACAACATAACTGATATGGGCAGCTAGGTGGTACAGTTAAATAGAGCACTTTGGGTATTGCATACCACAAGTTCCAGCTCTACCCAGCTCACTATGAGTACACATTCCTCCCAAAAAGATAACACATGATGTTCATTCCATGTCCATTCAGGTAACAAAAATAATGATAAAAAAATAATAATAATAATTAGTATGTATGTAACACTTTAAAATTTACAAAGTCCTTTACATACATTACCTCAACTTAGCCTCAAAAAACCCTGGATAATACGTATTATTATTATTATTATTAATTTAATTTTGCAGGTAAGTAAACTGAGTTTGAGAGGTTAAGAGATTCGTCCAACATCACAGCACTAATTAGTATCTAAGACAGGATTTGAATTCAGATCTTTTTGACTCTTAAGTCCAGCACTTTACCCATCAGGCCTGGTAACTTCCTATACTGTGTGTCCTGAAAGTCTTGGTATAGTTCCAAACTTGAGTAGTTGAAAAATGCAGCAAGGGGCAGCTAGGTGACACATTGGATCAATCTATTATAATAACATCATTAACTTATAGATGTATAGTACCAAGGGTATTGGCCAAGAAAGACCAAAAATAGAAAATCCTGGAGTCAAGAAGAACTGAATTCAAACCTGGCACTTACTAGCTGTGTAATCCCAGACAAGTCACATAATCCTGAAACTACTCTTTCCAAAGTTACCAATGAGCCAAATCTAACAGCCTTTTCTCAGCCTCATTGTTCTCGGCCTCTCTTCAGCCTTTAACACTAATGATGTACCTCCCTCTCTTTGATGGTCTCTTTTTTCTAGATTTTATATCGTTCTCTTCTGGTTCCCATTCTAGATTTATGATCGTTCTTTTCTCCATTGCCTTTGCTTGATCTTTATTCCAGTCATGCTCACTAACCATAGGTGTCCACCAAGGTGTCATCCTGAGCCCCTTTCTCTTCTCTCCTTTCTTCTCCTCTTCTTCTTCTCTCCTCTTCTCTCTTTCTTCTACATTATTTCACTTGGTGATTTCTTTAGCTCCCATAATACTCAGATCTATTTATCTAACCTTTACCTCTCCTGATCTCTAGTCTCACATTTTTTACTACCTATTGTACATCTTGCATATCTATAAGATATCTGTTCCATAGATATCTTAAACTCAACACAGCCAAAACCAAATTCACTATATTTTATGTAAAATCCTCTCCTCTTCCAAATCTTCTCTAATCTTGTCAATGGTACCACCATCCTCCCACTAACCCAGGCTCTCATCTCATCCTCAACTCCTTACTCTCTTTTACCCTGCCCCACATATCAAATCAATTGTCAGGTCCTGTTATTTCTACCCCCATCCCTCTTTGATATACCCTCTTC
This sequence comes from Pseudocheirus occidentalis, assembly GCA_028646575.1. Classification (NCBI taxonomy): domain Eukaryota; kingdom Metazoa; phylum Chordata; class Mammalia; order Diprotodontia; family Pseudocheiridae; genus Pseudocheirus; species Pseudocheirus occidentalis. The sequence continues at coordinate 56,723,024 of CM053593.1, forward strand.
TCTCCTCTGACACTCCGACCACCCTGGTTCACTCTAGTCCTTATAGGACTTTCATGTTCACTTCTGAACACCATAGTTTAAGATAAGCTGAAGTTTTTCCAGAGAAGAACACTCAGATTGGTAAGTAGATTATGAAGCCATGTCATATGAGGACTCTTTGAAGACATTAAATGTGTTTAGTTGAGAGGAAACAGCTCCTCTTCAGGGAGAACACTATGTTATAGAATAATTGTTCTCCTTACCCTGGGAAGTTGCAAAATTGAATCAACAACTCTTTCCTATGGCTCTGAGCCCCCAGCCAAATATTACAGTTTTAAATCTATATTTCTTCCCTCCATAGAAGGCTGCCCTTCAGCTACCTTCTAATATTAACAACCATGTGTTTAAGAGCCTTTATCACAATTGACTTAAGAGATGAAAGGAGCCATTTAAATAGAAAAAAATAATCCTCCTTTCTTTCTTTTTCTTTTTTTCTCTTTCTTTTCTTTTCTTTTCTTTTTTTTTATCAATGTAGACTAGGCCTCCCAATTCAGGGAAAGGCATCGGGCTTAAAAGGAAGGGAAAGGGAAGACAGGGAAGAAAGGATCACTGGCTCCAATATATTCAACTAGTTTCAGGAACTCAGAATCTTCCCTGTGTCTCATATAAAATTCAATCATGCTGCCTCAGTAATAGAGGTCCTAGAGTATGGGGACTGTCCTCCTGTCCTCCATTCTCTTGATCTTTCACATCTTCCCTGCATCTCCTCCCCACATCTCTTAGGATGGGAACATTTAACTTGTCAGTCAAAATCAGTACCATTCAGTCCCAAAGTAGGTTGAAATTCCCTTTGAGGATAAAGGAGGATGTAAGCACCCCTCTCTAGCATGTTGTTACACTAGTCTCTATGAGAGCAAATTTTGTAAATATTACAGAATCCTAGAATCCAAATTGGAAGGGGACTCAGAAGACAACTTGCTCAACTCATACTTAAACAGAAATGCCCTTTTCCACATTCAGTCTCAACTTGAAAACTTTGAAACTGTAGAGCTCTGACTATCTGCAGTGACAGTCCACTCCACTTTTGGACAGTCAATCACTAAATGTGAATAGATAAGTGTTTATGGATAGGTCTAATTGTTAGGATTTTCTTCACATCAAACCTAAATCTCTCTTTTTCCTGTTTCCAGCTTTGCTCCTTGTTTGTTCTGCCCTCTGGGGCCAAGCAGATCAGGTTGAATCCCTCTTACACAACAGCCATTCAAATACTTCAAAAATAGCTATCATATTCTCCTCAGGCTTCTCTTTTTCTTTTTTCCACACCAACAAGATTTTATTTATTCGCATTCAGCTAATAATTCAACAAATGTTTACTGAACATACTTCAATTTCTTGTAGCTACATTACTAACAAAGATTTTTAGTTAGTAAATAATCTTACAGTTGGCCCTGACTAGACAGGGCATTAGCACCAAAGGCAAACTGGCTTAAATAACTTCTGGGTGTTTTTTCCTTTTTAGTCCAAACCCATATACTCAATGGGTGGTGGTGATTTTTATCATTTTTCCTTTGCGATCGAATTTCTCACTTTCAAACTGACTTTTTTGACTTTGAGCACAACCGAAATGCACAGAGATCTGTCCTCATGACTCCACTGTACCATTTTATATACCTAACCAGACTTTTCTTGTCCCATCCTCCCTCTTCCCTTCTCCAATATACCACAGCCCCTGAATGGACTAATCCAACTTGGGCAAGTCATCTGAACTCCCTAACATTACCTTCAAGGGGTATATGAAAATAGTCAAGTGGTTACTTTTAAAATTAAGACACCATCCCCTCCAAACTCTGTCTCTGCCACCAGCTCTCTTTTCACCGGAATTTCACCTTCTTTTGATTTATCTAGTATCCTTAAAAAGAGAGCTTTACTAGAAGTTGGGGGGCAGAAGGGAAATAGCAATAGAGTGAAAATGTTGGTCTTATATTCCCTATTACAACTGAGATCTTTATGACAAACACAAATATACGCTTGTTAGCCAAAAAAAATGAGCCATAAAAGCTAGGTCACAACCACAAAGCAAATAAATGAATCACTGAGATCTTTTATAATAGGTCTTATTTGGAGAACAGGCACTCTGAAAAAGGTCAGCTAGATGTTTTTTCTCCTCCCAGGAGACTATACTCCCTAAAATGTCTAGAAGTCAAAATGATATTTGAATCATTTCATAGAACTTTTAAAGTTTCTAGATGTTGTTAAATTGGTGTACATTAGGAAGATGTCTAAACAAAATATGTTCTCCCCAAAACAGTGCTTCTCAAAGTGAGAGTAAAAGCATTTCTCTTGTCTCTTATGGCATGATGACCCCAGTCAGGATCATGTCAATAAGTGTTTCTTGGTATGACAATAGTTTACTTAGAAATTCCCTCTTTTATATCTCATCAATCAGTGGGGTTTTTCCCATTTATTCTAGTGAGAAATTTCACAGAAGAAGTGATATGAAGGATGTCATCAAAGAAATGTATAAAAGAAGAGAAATTCTCATTTGTTCATATAAACATGGAAGGTCCAGACTTCTCTACTGACCCAATTTACTAAAAGTGTAAACTAGAAACTACTAGCCCTTAGGATTACCCCATTACCCTGAAAGAAAAAATGGTGGACGCTGACCACTGAAGGTAGGAAGTAAGGGAAGAAGAAGAGGTCTGGAAAGTGGGATGGTCACATTAAAAAAGCAAGAGAAACTGAATAGTCAATCTTTGGATTCCATTAGTTATCTGTCGAGAGATGGCATGAGAACTTGAAGAAGACCCATAATAGATTGGGTGGCTCCCCCCACTCCCTGTGGTGAACTTACAGAGGTGTGGGAAAGAGCAGACATCAATAGTTTATCAGCTGCGTCATCAGAAAAAAATACTCAAATCAATGAAATCACAAATTCACTGGCATATTTAGTACAATGGAGCAGAAACACCTCAGTAGATCACCTATTGGAGATCTATGCTGCAGTGATCTGTGCCCTGAAAACACTTCAGACCTAGAGTTCAAAAGTCACAGAGGTAACAAGATACGTGAATGAAAAGTTACAAGCAAACAACAGCATTCTAGAGTTAGATTATGTAGCTCTTTCTTGGAGCCTTTATCTGAAACTAAGAAATCAATATGGGACAAATTACTAGAATAAACTAGCCTTCCTTAATCATCAGGGTAGGTGGAGTGGAAGAGAGGAAGAAATAAACATTTATACAGCATCTACTACATGCCAGGCAGTTTGCTAAGCACCTTGCAAATTATTATGATGTAATAAACCTTTGGTAATGTATTTAGAGATTTTCTTTGTCATTCATTTCATTATTTTTTTAAGTTTTTAAATTTATTTTAAATTTAAGTACAAAATAAGAAAAAGTCACCATGTACACAGCAGAACATAAGAAAGGATTAAATATAAAGCAATAAACGTCCATTTCAAGAAAACTTACATAATAAATACTACACACTGTTTTTAGAACTATCTAACTTTTCTTTCCTTGTAGGTTTTCTTTTGGTTTTTGCTATGTACTTTCTACTTTATTTTTCCCTTCCCTCCCCCTCTCCAAGAAGGCTACAATTATATATATATACACATATACACATGTATGTATGTTTGTATGCATGCATGTGTATATATGTGTAGATATATATGTATACACATATTATACATCTATAGATATTGATAAACATGCACCTATACCCACACATCCACTTATATGTAAAACAATACTGTGTTTATTTTCACATGTCCTCTGTTTCTCTCAAGGTGGATAATATGTTCTTTCATAAGCACCAGTCTTTCCATCTTTTTCCAAATCAACCAGCTCATCATTTCCTACACCACAGCAATATTCCAATCCAATTCCATTCTACCTGAGAGAGTGTCTATGAAAGTTGTTTTTTCCCCCAGTTTTGCATTCCTATTATTCTTGGCTCCATAGGTTTTATTTGCACAAGAAAATTTTAATTTGAAATAATCAAAATTATTAATTTTATACTTCAACAATGCTCTCACCTTATAATATGGTTTAAGGTCTGATTCTACTGGATCTGCTTCCTTTACGTCTTTTTTTCCCTTGGTTTCTTTAAAGTTCCTGACCTTTTATTATTCTAAGTGAACTTTGATGTTACTTTTTCTAACTCAGACAATTTTTTAGTAACTTAATTGGGATGGCATCATACAAAGAGGTTAGTTAGGTAAAATTGTCATTTTTTTATTATATTGATTTTACCAAGAACAATAAATATTACTTCAAATATTTAGATCTAACTTTATTTGTATAAAAAATGCTTAATGTTTATATCCATATATTTCAGTGTCTGTTTGGGGCAGATATACCCTCAGGTATTTTATACTGTCTAGCTATTTTAAATGGTCTAAAACAATTTTGAATAATATGGCTGACACATAGTGTAGTTTCCCTATTTTTATCTTTTAATTAAATCTATTTTAGCTTTAACTCTGTCTGAAATCACGATTGCTATCCCTGCTTTTTTATGTAATAAATTCTACTTCTTAGAATATTTTATGTTTATGTATATCTCTCATTTTTATAGCATTTTCCAAAAGCAACATATTGTTTAATTCAAATTTTTAATCTGCTATCAATTTCTACTTTATGGGTAAATATATCCCATTCACATTCTAAGATATAATTACATGTTGAATATTTTCCTCCTTCCTATTTTTCCTCATTATCCCTCTCACTCTTCACCCCTCCCCCACAATCCTTTCCTTTGCCCTCTTATTTCTGTCTATAGGAAACTTTTATACTCTTCTAGATATATATGTTGTTTCTTCTTTAACCCATTCCCAACGAGAGTAAGGTTTCAGCACTACCTGCCCTCCCTACTACCAGCTTCTTTTGTATAATTTTTTCTCTTTTTGCCTCATTTGTACGAGATAATTGATCCTTTTTATCTCTCCCTACAGTTTTTTTAATCATCCTATCATACTCAGCTTAGCCCAAGCTGCTCTTTCAAACTATCCAAATAAAAATGACAGTCATAATAGAACTAAGAATATTTTCATGTATAAGAAGTATTGATTCCCTTAATTTTGCTTTATATTTCTCCTGGTTGTTATACTTCAAAATTTCCCTTAAGTTCTGGGATTTTTGTCACAAATACCTGAAAGTCTTACAGTGTGTTAAATGTCCATTTTTTTTCATTCAGGATTATATTTAACTTTGCTACGTAAATTACTCTTAGTCATAACCCCCAACTCTTTTGCTCTACAAAATATAGTATTCCATGACCTACAGTCCTTCAACGTGGTAGCTGCTAGGTCTTGTATAATCCTTATTGTATCTCCACGATATTTAAATTTTTTTCTTGTTGCTTCCAATATTTTATCCTTTACCTGGGAGCTTTGAAAATTTTACTCCTGGGATCTCTTTCAGGTGGTAATCAATGGATTTTTTTTTTAATTTCTGCTTTGTCCAGAAATTTTCTTACTAAAACATTAAAGCTAACCGTATGGGGTGTTATAATTCAGGTGTGCTCTGGTAAATGTTTAGCCATTAGCTCTCTGACAAAAATAAGTGTACCAACAGCACACTTTGAAGTTTAATCTGCATTATTAACATTTTCTGCATCACTTTCTTAGGTCTATACAAACCACAAAATGACAAATCAAGTTCTGATTTGCAGCATTTAACAATTTCCAAGGTATAAATTTTCACACTGAGAATTTATATATTCTATAGAAGACCCCTAGTTTCCATCTTTGAGTGACCATCAACAAACTTCAGACTTTTTGTTGACATGTCTGATATTGATAGAATCATTAATATAGTGTTGAAAGAGACTTTAGATGCCATCAAGTCCAATCCTCTTATTTTATACCTGAGGAAACTGGGGTACAGAGAAATTAAGTGACTTATACAAGGTCACATGACATTAAGTAGCAGAGCTAGAATCAAAACCTAATGACTTCAAATTAGGGGCAGAGCCAAGATGGCAGAGTAAAAAGAGGGAGTTGCTTGAGCTCTTCCCAAAAGACCTCCCAATACTTGTAAAAAATGACTCTAAATAAATTCTAGAGCAGCAGAACCTACAAAATGACAGAGTGAAACAAATTTCAAAAACAAATTGCCTAACACAACCTGGAATGTCAACAGAAAAAGTCTGTTGCACCAGTCTGAGAGAAGAGAACAGTCCAGCACAGGCCATGTTGGCATAGACAGAGCTGGAGGGGGCTTCAAGGGATTGAATCACTGGCAGCTATGGTTTTTTTCAGACTTCTTAACCCACAAACACCAAAGACAAAAACTTAGAAGGTCAGTAGAAAAGGTTTGTTGGACCTGGGTGAGAGAGGAGCATGGTCCAGCCCTAACCCCAAAGTAGCAGTGGTGGCAGGCTGTTTCCAGAGTTCTCAACCCACAGATGGTAGGGGGATACAGAAGCTGGTCAGAGGTGGATTGAAGAGATCTCTTTTGTGGCACCGAGGCAGGATTCTCTTCCTTTGCCCGTACTTAAATTTGGGTTGCATTCCTGGATAGTGGTCCTGAGTTGAAGAGGAGCACCAGTATGGTGGAGTTTGTGATGGCAGTGGAGAGGGAATCCTCCTCACAGTTCCAAGGCAGAAAAGAGTGTAGGTGGTCACTCACAGACCAGATTAAAGACAGAGAGGAGTAAACACCTCTCCTTTCATCATACAACCTTAGAAGAACTGAAGATTTACAGGCCTCTAGAAGCATCTCTGAAAACAGCTGCACAAAACCCCTGAAGCTTGGGACAGTACACCCTCCACACTGGAAGCAGAGATCTACCTTAACAAAGAGCTATAAAGTCAAGTAATTGACTGGGAAAGTGAGCAAACAATGGGCTGGAGAAAAATCAGACTATAGCATCTTACTTTGGTGATAAGGAAGATCTAAACATGCAACCAGAAGAAGACAACAAAGTCAAAACTCCCACATCCAAAGCCCCCAAGAAAAATATGAATTGGTCACAAGTCATGGAAGGGCTCAAAAAGGATTTTGAAAATTAAGTAAGAGAAGTAGAGGAAAAATTGGGAAGAGAAATGAGAGTGATGCAAGAAAATCACGAAAAACAAGTCAACACCTTCCTAAAGGAGACCCCCCCAAAAAAATAGCTGAATAAAATTATATCTTAAGAAAAAGACTAAACCAAATGGCAACAGGTCCAAAATGCCAATGAGAAGAATGCCTTACAAAGCAGAATAGGTCGAATGGAAAAGAATATCCAAAAGCTCACTGAAGAAAAAAATTCCTTCATAACTTCAAATTTATCACTCTTTCTACTATACCACACTTCCAGAGAAGGAAGTCAAAGAGATGAACTGACAGAAATATCTACATTCAAATAGAACAAGGGAATGAGGTAATACCACAGTGAAAGTTTTGTGAATTTGGGTTTGTTTTTAGTGGAGGCAATCAGGGTTAAGTGACTTGCCCAGGATCACACAGCCAATAAGTGTCTGAGGCCAGATTGGATTGGCAGCTATGGTGTTCTGATTCCAGGGTAGGTGCTCTATCCACTGTACCACCCAGTTGCCTCTTTTATTTTTTTAAATAGACCTCAGAACTGAGAGAGGCAGAAAGAAGCTGCCTGCTATCAGTTCACTAAAGGGAGCCCAAGGTTCAAGGTCTTGGTTAACAGGGAACCAGATAGCTAGAATGAAAACAACTCAAGATACCCTATTTCACAAGTGTCTCCTGCTTCCTGTGTAGTTTCTAACCCGGATGTCAAGGACAGAAGGTAGTATTAGGTGAGAGATACCTGGTGGGACCTTTTCCCCGCAGCTGCATTTCTGCATAGCCTCTACAAAAGTTCATCCATGGAGGGGTGGCTAGGTGGCGCAGTGAATAGAGCACCAGCCCTGGAGTCAGGAGGACCTGAGTTCAAATCTGGCCCCAGACACTTGACACACAAACTAGCCGTGTGACCTTGGGCAAGTCACTTAACCCCAACTGCCCTCCAAAAAAAAAAAAGGCAAAAAAAAAGTTCATCCATGGACAGATAAACAGAGCCAGCACCACCTACCTGTACAGGAGGATTGCAAGGAGAGCCAGAAAAGGGAACAAATGAGTGAAAGATGAAATTAAGCAATTGTTTTCAGATCAGCAAGCCCTGATAATAGGCATTATGGGATATTTAAAGCCTGGGCTGAAATTATCGCAGAGAATATCTGTTATAGCACCAGGTAGGCTCCTCAGAAATGGACATGGATCTTATCTTTAAAGAGAAGAATAGGGAAATATGCTTAAAATTTATAGGCTGGTCACCTGAACTTCTATAGCTGCAAAGACTACAATCATCCATCAATCCGTGTATATAAACTACTAGACCATGGGGTCTTGGAGAATAGTCAACTTGACTTGGCAAAATATAAATCAGGTCAGATCAATCTAATACCTTTCTAGCACAGTCTGCTCAGTCTTATTACATCCCATTGATGTAATGGGAAATGAGATATAATAGATCTTGACTTCAGTAAGACTTTGATTCTGCATTTGGAGGACACATTCACAAATAAAATTAGGAAAACACAATTTTTAAAGTATATTATAAGGTAAATACTAAACTGGTTGAAAAGGTGGGGCCTGAATAATTGGCTTCTCCTCTTTTTGTTTGATAGTATTAGATTAGTTATGTTATCTGTGGAAGGAAAAAAAAAAAAGCTTCTCTCCCCCCATTAGTATCATTGAGGGAATAAAGGGGGAATAAGTCCAGTTTGGCTAAAGACAGAAGAACTGAGGGTAATTGGGAGGAGTGGAGGTGGGGGTGGGGGTATGTGTGTGTGTCTATGAAAGAGAGAGACAGAGACAGAGACAGAGAGACAGAGGGAGAGAGAGAAAGAGAGAGAGAAACAGACAGACAGACAGACAGAGAGACAGAGAGAGAGAGAATCATAGGACCTAAGGGTTCATAAAGAATAGAAAAGAAAAACTGAAAATACCCAGTCGGAATTTAGAACACACTGACAGTAGCTAAAGCCATTTGGCAGCATAGAAGTTAGTTAGTAATAATAGTTAGTTAAAATAGAAGTTACTAGATGGCAGGGTTGAGTAGAGACCCCCCCCCCACACACACACACACCTCCACCTCTATTCCCCTCCTGCTTCTCCTTCTCTTCTCCCCTTCCCTCCCCCACCCCCCATCATCCACTGCTCAGCCACAGCACCATCACTCTAGGTTTCTATCTCACCCTGACAGGATGATGTCCCTTCAGAACATCAGCCGCAGCCAGCATTTTGTTGTCCTGTGTGCAGGCCTGTGACAAGTGCTTTATAATTATTATCTCATTTGATCCTCACAAGTCTGGAGGGTAGATGTTATTATCCCCACTTTACAGGTAAGGAAACTGAGCCAAACAGGTTAAGTAACTTGTTTATGATTACACAGTTTGAAAGTGTCTGTGGTGAAGGAGTCTCATGTGCCACTCACCCCTTATCAGGGTTGTTGGCATTTGCCAGGGTGCAGAAATTCCCTTTATGACTCTTCTTTGTTGTTCAGTCATTTTAGTCACGTTCAAAATGTTTCATGCACCCCTTTGGGGTTTTCTTGGCAAAGATACCAGAGTGGTTTTCCATTTCCTTTTCTAGCTCATTTTACAAATGAGGAACTGAGGCAAGCAGGGCTAAGTGATTTGCCCAGAGTCACACAGGTAGTAAGTGTCTAAGATTGGATTTGAACTCAGTTCTTCCTGACCCTGGCCTAATATTCTATCTACTGTGCCACCTTGCTGCCCCTAAGAACTTAGTACCTGCAAAATGTTAGAGAATTGGAGGCATAGCTGAAGGGGATTGTGAATGACTTGGTGTATCTAAAGGGAAAAAAGGTTGACGCATGCCATGGGTAGAGTCTAGACCATGCAGACAGAAAGGGTCTTTAGAAAATGATTTTAAGAACAGTTTTAATCCTGAAGTCAAGAAGGCTTACTTGGAAGCCTGGGAGAAGGGAAACTTGTTCTTCCAGGAGCTTAAAATGATGTCAAAGAAATAGGTCAGCCTTGAACCAGAGAAATGAAATAAGATGAATTAGCAAGAAAGGAAAGAACCCCAAGGACCAGGTCTAATAATAATAATAGCTAGTATTTATGTAGCACTTTAAGGTTCACAAAGAGCTTTAAAAATATCTTTTAATCATTATCCTCAGGAAAAAAGCTGAGAAGTAGCTACTATTATTATTAATCTCCATTTTACAGATGAGGTGACTGAGGCAAACAAGTTGAGTGTCTTGTCAAGAGTCATATAACTAATAAGTATCTGAGGCTAAATTTGAGCTCAGGTCATCCCTAGTCCATTTACAGATTATGCCTAGCCACCAGAAAATTGGGACTACTGGCAACTTTTTAAAACTTTGATAGATTTTGGTTTTTATATCACTTTCACTTTCAAATCTATTGCTCCTCCTTCCCTTTCCAGAAAAATCAGCCCTCCTAATAAAAAATTAAAAAGGGAAGAGGAAAGTAATTCAGGAAAACATCAACGCGTCAACCAAATCTAACAGTATCTTCAGTGTTCTTACAGTCTCTCACTTCTTTAAAAAAAAAAAAAGGAGGGGTAAGGGAGACTTATTTTCTTGTATTCTCTTTAGAGTCAACCCCCCACCACAGTCTCTGGCACATAGTAGGTATTTAATATGTGCTTCCTTGAACACACAAATGTGCTTCAAGAACAACTGCTATAATTATATAACAATAAAATTTCTTTTTTTTTAGCATGATAATCAAAAGTTTAGATAATAGGACCTGTAAGAAAATATTAAAAGCACCAAGATTATTTAGCATGATAAAGAGAAAATGAATTAATGTGGAAAACAAATCTTTCATTTAGTTCTGATCCTGTGCCTGTCAAAAACCGACACGTTTATGTATATTTCTTTCCAAGTATTTTTATGCCCCCTTCCATTCTATTCCTTTAATAGCTCAGGTCCTCATCTCTTCCATCCTTCAGTGATAAAAGAGTCTCCTTAACAGATCTTCCTGGCTGTGTTCTCTGCTCCCTCTAATCCATTTCACAGAGCTGCTGAATTCATTTTTCTAAAATGCTGCTCTTAAAGCATTACTCCCTTGGTTAGGAACCTATTATGGCTCATTACCTAACAAGTGTGAGCTAATAATGCTGATGCTTGTTGCATGGAGTCTAAATTCCTCTATCTAGACCCAATGCCTTTTATAATCTGTCCCTTTGCTACCTATGCAATCTTATTTCCCACTAATTCCCAATATCCATATAAAGTGCATATTGTTTACATTAAAGAATTATAAAGATTTTTATTTTTGTGAAGCCTATATTGGCATGTTATCATGACTTCAAGTTGGAGCCACAATCATCTCTCCCTAGGCTTTGCCTCAACCATATCCAATTCATAGAATGAGTGCAGGGAATAAGTGTCTTTTTTTCTCCTTTAACGACATTCCAATCTACAACTCAGAAATGAGCAAATGCTACAATTTGGATTCCAATCTAACCAGTCATTTTAACAGAGAAGTGAAATCCAAAGGGGATAAAATTGATAGGCTATTATTTGCCATTGATACAGAACATGCAGTGTCTGAAATGAGCTCCATTGATGACTTTAGCAAAACATTAAGTTATGAGATAACTCAGGGGAAATCTGAGACAAGTTCATCATCCCTGAACCCAGAGTGCCAACCAGAATTTCAAATGGGATGAAGAGGGAATAAAGCACTTAGAACTCTGAATGTTTAATAGGCTTAGGCTGTGATTTGGCTGAAGTTCCACTGCTCCCTGAAGCCACATAACTCCACAGTTCTCCTAAAGTAAGGATTATCTAGTGTTTTTCGATGTGGAAAATATAGAACACCTATACAAGCTGAAAATATCTAACCTTTTCATGATGCATTTTGAGGAAATTACTATTTTTAATTTAGCATTTAATTTAATTTATCATTATTTTTAAATTTTTATTCAGGGTTTGAACATAAGCAACTTGAGGGAGAAGGATCATAGGGTGTTTTTTTTTCCATTTTTTTCTCCTCCATTATACCTGACACAGCTAAACTACACATAGTGGGTTCCCAAAAATTTCTGTTAAATAAATAGAGAAAATTCTAATAAAAAAAACTAATGAGATACAGACTTTCCATCCAAGGTTACCTTTGGTCTCCTTTGTATGTATCATGTACATTCCGATCTACTTATGTAGACAACTCTCCTAAAACAATGGAAGCCACTTGAGGGCAATTGATAATTGAGAAATATTATTAAGCACCTACTGTGTGCTAAATGCTGGGGATAGAGTTAATAAAAAGAAAGTCGCTGCATTTATTTGGGTCCCCCACACTTGGTTATCCCCATGCATGATGGCTATCCATTTTCTACATTCAACACCTCTGACACTTGTGTAAGGGTGTGCTATTTAACGACACACTTAAAAATGTTTAACAATCAGCTCTTTATAAATGTGCACTTAACATCCTTTTAAATTTGTTTTGCATCAAACCCTATATATAATCAACAAAACAATAAATAAATCTCTGACCTATATAGCATGGGCTGACTTCCAAGATGTGACTGCTGACACTGAAAATTTAATAATTGACTCTGTGAGCCAGTTTGAACTGGCTCCAGCCCCATGCTCCTCACTTAGACTTCAGAAAGGCTGTGTGGCTAAGTGAGAATGCCTTTTCCCTATTATTTCTTCTTATACTCTCATCCCTATCCAATCCAACCCTAGCCCTCCCCAATATCTCTTATATTTGACTTCTTTTTTCTACCATGTCCTCTGATACCTTTCTCTAGTTTTATTTTAACCACTGGGTGCTGTTGGTAACCGCTATCCTTTAAATAGAAGTATTAGAAGCTGAATGATTCCCAAATCTACTTATTTATTTGGGCAATATGGGCTCCATTTCACCTAAACAGATGTGTTGGGGAAATATCAAGCTCTCAATGTTTCTCAGAATGGAAAAACTTTTGTCCTCTAGCTTTGCCTCTCTTAAAGTAACTACTGAGTGTCTTGTGAGAAGAGTAAGGGGTATGATGAATTTGTGTATCCTTAATAGAAATGGCTCTTGAGACCCCATACTGAACAACACCATTTCCTCTCTGAATATATGATATTCTACAGAATCCTAGTCATGTGACATTGTAACGAAACCAACTTCCCACAGGAATATCTGAATACAACACAGTGCTTCATCATTGTATAAAATTAATAAAAGCAACTCCCATGACTTCTGTATCTCATCTATCGCAGCCATTCATAGAAGTGGTCATGCTTTATACCCATCCTGGTAAGCTATATTTTCCCTGAATGCAGAAATTTCTACTTATAGCTCTGACGGTGGATCTTGACACCTCTTTAGTCTAAGTTCTATAGAAATGTATTATAATGTGGAGAATGGGAACTCCCAAAGCTAAGAGAAGATCTCTCAGACATTCCTGGTTGGTCCCAAGTTTCCTCAGAGAGAAAGGTGAGACCAAATTTGAACTATTATATGCAGTTTTGTGTGGCACGTTATAAGAACTGACACAAACAAGCTGTGTTGCATTCAGAGAAAAAGGACTGGGTCATTAGGGATCAAAAGATCATACTATACAGTAAAATATTGAAGCAAATTGGGATTTTTAACCTGCAGAAGCAAAGACTTAAGGGGAACATGATATCTTTCCTTAAGTAAACAAGGGTGGAACATGTAAAAAACACTGAATTTAGGACCAGAGAAGCAGGGTTCAAATCCCCAAATCCCACTTGCCAATTACTACCTTTGTGATCATAGACAAGTTTTCATCTGTAAAATAAGAGATATTAGATTAAATGATCCCTGAAGTCCCTTCCTTCTCTCTCTCTCTCTCTCTCTCTCTCCATATGTGTGTGTGTGTATACATATAATTCTATGATCTCACTTCTCCACTCTTTGACATCTACACACAAGATCTAAGAGTTGGAAGTGACCTCTAGGGTCATCTAATTCAACTAACCAAATTTAGAGACCTGCCTAAACAGGAAAATAGGAAGGCATTAAAAGTATAAGGGAGGGGAGAGGTCCAGGTTGCTTCTATACCCTTTGTCCTAGGTTTTTTGTCTAGTTCCTTGGGACAAGATGGGTAGACCAGAATAGACTGTGCAATGATAACATTTGTGCAGTCATCAGAAGGTTCTTACCTATGTAATTGTGACTGGACAGTATACAGTCAAGAAATGAGAGGATTTGATTAAGCATCCCTAATCTCTTTTGGGGAATCGACATCCTATGTTTGGTCCTTATTTTAGCATGCTGGATTCTTTTTTGACAGATTAAATAATACTAATGCACTTGGTTCTTAACCAGAAATATTGCCGAGGACTTTGATTATGTGTAGTTCTGAAGAAGATAGTTAAATCAGATCCAGACTGCTACTATTCTGGATATTGCCAGAATAACCCAAGGACTTTATTAAATATAGCAAGCATTATGTAGCATGGGATGGATGACAGATGGAGATCCTCAGCTGTCACTAAGAGAACTAATACAAAATGGAAGCATAAAGGTTTTATTTTACTTGATTTTACTCTGATAACACTACCCATCATTTGCATACAACTTTATGCTTTTCAAATCACTTTCATACATATATTTAAGTTAATTGGTACCTCACCCCAATCTGGTGCACCATAAAAGGTAGGTGGCATTGTCTCTGTTTTACAGAGAAAGGAAAGGCAAAGAGTTTAAGTGACTTCCCCCTCACTTTGCTTGTTAGTGAGGAAGCCAGACCCAGCACACCTTGCTGTCTTTCCTAACATGATGCTCCCCTTCCTATCTCACCTCCCATAGCAACATTACATTAAACTTTCTCTCCAAAAATTCATTAGAGAACCACATTTTAAATTCATCTTTGTGTAATGTTCCATAATGAATGTTATTTTAAGCATAATGCTACACACACACACATACCTCTTCCTACTTTATTGTTGGTTATATTCACTCTAGATTAGTAAGTGAAACAACCATCAGCTGCCCTATATGTTCTTCTACTATTCTGCCAAGAATGCAAGAGATAGTCATCAGTATTACTGGAGAGAGTTCATCTAGACTCATGAAAGTCTAAATTTTTGCTAAATTTTCAGTGTGAGCATCTACAACTCAGAAATGAGCAAATGCTACAATTCGGAACTTGACTTATTGTTTTGTCAACTGTCTAAAATTGAGAAAGTGATGGAGCATATGTTAATAATGCACTTTTATTTGGAGAGCTGGTTGTTAAACATTTATCAGCACATACCCCTAAGCCAGATTACCAGGCAGAAAGCGTCATTCCTGCAAATTTAATAACTAGCATTTATGGAAAACTCTAAGGTTTTCAAAGTGCTTTACTTATTTTACTTATTTGGTCTTTACTACAACCATTGATGTAAGGTGCTATTATTATTCCCATTTTATAGGAAAGAAAATTAAGATTAAGAGAAGTTAGGTGCTTTGATCAAAGTAACACATCTAATAATGACCTGAAAGAAGATTAGAACTTAGATCTTCCTGAGTTCACATCTAGCATTTTTATCTATTACATCCCCTAGCTGCCTTCTCGAAATCCAGTGCAACACTGGTACCAAAGAAATTTAACTCCTACTAATAGGAAATACCAAAGTTTGAAATTACTTTTCCAAGGATGTGAAGTCAAGTTCTCTTCAAGTGATTGATGTTCCAGTATAACTTTTATTATGGTTTCCATGTATTTGAGTCTGTTTTTAATATGTATGTGGCCATTTTCTCCCTACTCTCTTACATTTTTATTCAGATCAATAAAGTGATTCTTTAAGCATGGAGGCAATAATTATGCATAAATTTAGTAGGTTCATTGACAAATCTTTCTTTTCTTGGCTTGAATCTGTAATAGTAATTAGTTTATCATATACTTAGCACTTAGTAACTTAGGGCTAAGTCGCACCTAGTAACTTAGGGCTAAGTATACAAGGTATGAACTCTGTCCATTGTTGAGAAGGTATGAACTCCCCTGTTGACTTGGATGAAGGATATTGGCTGAGACAGGAGGCCAGTGCTGTATATAAATAAGAATTTGAGAGAGAGAGAGAGAGAGAGAGAGAGAGAG